>OZ005602.1:16598333-17798333 GCA_963930655.1 Myrica gale | reverse complement strand
GTTCGAGTTTTTTACGGATTACCTAGTTAAAATCTTGCAAAGGAAAGTTTAGTGAGAAAAAACCTTACCTACCGAAAACGAGTATAATCCATTTTGACTCTCCCTCGAGAGGACAAAATAATTTAATAATTGAGCTAGTGCATTTTAATACTGTATACAATCTTGTTGAATGTAGAAATTAGGCTGCGTTTGCCAACCTAATATTCTCCAAAATATTATCTCACTCCTAATAAAATAATCCAATATAATCTCTCTCTCTCCTATCAAAAAATATAAAAAATTACAAAAAATAATAAAAATTATCTCTCTCTTCATCTTTTAACTAAATCCAATACCAACACATTCTCATACCAAAAATATTACAACACAAACACAACCTTAGTATACTTTGAAAAATAAATCTGCTAAATTATCACTTGATCATATTTGTTTGATAACTAATTTCATGGCTCTTTTAGAGCTTATTTGTATAAAAGAAATTAAGATGCTGTTTGTTTTCAAAATTTTAGTAAAATTTTGTGGTATTGTTAAAAATAAGGTGGTATTAAATTGGTGAATAAGTGATAAAAGTAAAATTAAAATTTTAAAGTATGTTTCGTAAATGTAAAATTTTAATAAAATTTATTTATTTTTTTACTAAAATTTTGAAAAACAATCAGCATGTAAGTAAAATATGATTAGAAAGATCACTTTTTTTTAATTACTTTTTGAGTAACCATGAAAGCTGTTCCACGAAAAGAGGAAATTGTTAACACTCTCTTTGTGGCACAATTAAGGTAGATGTAGGGTTGTCAATTCCGCTGGGTCGCTGAGGCAAAAAAAAGCGCTTCTATTTGCGTAATAAAATTTTAGCCATTTAAAATATTGTTATTAGTACAAAACACTCTCTCCTCACTTATTTATTAATTTTTATATATTTCTTTTATTTTTTCATCAATTTTTTTACTCAATCCTCAATTTTTTCATCTCTTTCCTCAATTTTTTCGTCAACCTCAATACTTAAAATTTTACTTCAAGACACTGCCTTAGTCCGGCAGGTGGCGATACTGTCGTGGCAAGTTGCACCCAACTCCATAGAAATTCAAAAAAGAAGTCTGTCTTTTTCTTTTGAAAGGAGTGAACTTAAAGCTGGCTTTGAAGCATCCCAGCTGGCGGCGGCCTCGTGCCTCGTACCTCTATTATTTTTTATTTTTTTATTTCAATTTTCCTAAAGAGCGAACTAGTCCCAACTCCCACGCAACCTTTTGTTTTCCTTAAACGTGATTACCACGCCTTCTCGCGAGTCTCGTTGCCAAGTCAAATCTCGAAGATTATCTCATAAATCGACATAATCGTCTTTTTTTTTTAATGTGGGGTTACCCTTTACGGGATTTTTTTTCTTAAACTCAAATTTCTCCCCAACATTTCAAATTAACTTTTTTTTAATACTACATAAGAAAATTAACAAAAAACATTTTTGGTCACTTACATCACTCTAAGGTAACAAACGAATAATATTAAATATTATATCATCTCCTTGCCTTATTTTATGAGAATTAGTTAATAATTATTTTTTTAATAAGTTCGTGTCAATATTTGGAGACTTATGTTGAATAAATTCAGATATCGAGTGATAATTAATGATGACTTATTTTGTTGTTCGTCACATGAGAATATTCCATTACTTGCATAATTGGGATTGGACAAAAAAATCTTTTTTCAGACAAATGGTTAACTTTAGATATTCTTAGGGTATGTTTTTTTCTCAATATTTTAGGGTATAAAAATTTTCAGCAAACAAACACACTCAAATATTTTTAACTTTTATACATACACACTTTACCTTTCGCAAATCCAAATAAATCACAATAAAGTAAAGATTCTCAAAATTTCGAGAATATTCTTCAAAATTTTGGCAAACATACATGCATACTCTTAATGAAAGAATTAAATTTGAAAAACCAAAATGAAAAAAAAAAAATCTAAACCATAGCCTTATTTTAAAGCCATCCTATATATCTTAGAATAATTATTTCTTGCTAGTTGATATGGGATGCATGAAATTTCTCGAAATAGTTCAACCATATTCTGCAAAAGTCGAGCTCTAATGAACTTTAATCTTGAGTTGCACCTGCTATTGCTATATATGTATTCGAAAAGCTATACAAAATTATCTTTGGCATGCATGTTCAATCAAAGTCACCCTAATCCTATCTAGAAAAAAAAAAGTCACCCTAATCCTTCCCCTTGCTTTTGGCTGCAAAAAGAAGTATTTTTAAAGCAAAACAAAACATTAAAGGTGTGCGTGCTTTGCATGCATGCAGCATGCAGCATGCAGCCATCATTTATCTCCAGCGTCTAACCAGTACAATTGGTTTTCCCAAAGTACTCAAATGACTAGCTAGGACCACTTCATGATTCATCGATCTCTCCTGAAACATCGTAATAATTGGCCTCCTGCTCCCATGCCGTTATGTCAATTGTCAAGTATTCATTTCTTTCCGTGACCGTTCACTCCTCCTTTCTCTTTCTTGTCTCCTCTATTCTTGTTAACCATTATTTATATTTTTTAATCTACAAAATAGGTCTCCAAAAATGAGTTCAATGTTTGAAATGACAAACGGAAATACCCATCACATTGTCTGGGTTAGGTGCGTAGGTCACAAATTCAATTTTTTTTTGGTGAATATCGAATCAACTTAAACATGAGTCGAAATGGTGTAGATGGGTGTGCGCTAGCTCCCTAGAGTTTACCTGTGTGTTATTGCGTTAGGTGAGTTCACTCAGGTGACTTGCCGCACAGAGTTTCTCCTCGTTACTAAAAAAAAGAGATAAACGGTACCTACTGAATAAGAATAAATTCGAATTATAATACTTACTAGCAAATTCTTAACTTAATTGATATTTAAATTATAAGACCAATTTGAGTGTTTGAGATTTGTTGTTGCACTTGATCTCAACCTAATTAGTATATTTTTCAGCTGGATCAAGTTCATGCCGTGTACACAAAAGTTGAATGCAACGAATTAATTCTCAATTATCAAGAAAACAAATATGAGGAATAGAGTACGTAAACCCTCCCATCGGTGAGGTGGAGAAAAAGATAAATTTGTTCGTTATTCTTCATTTTTTAATTGATACATAAATTACAAAATTTGTCACATTTGATACTCGGTTAACAATATGTTTACACTTTGTATTAATCTATGTTAATATCTCCTAAATTTTAATAGGATTCTTGACAGTTCATGATCAAATGAAGAAAACCCTGCAATGTGTTAAACAAATTATCATGGATAGATGTCCAATGTTATTCGTACGTGACAAATTGGCTAAAGTAAAAGGCATCGTGCAACCAACTGTTCATGGATCCCATTTGCGAATTATGTCAAATTGTCTCTCTTAGCTGGCTGCTGGATGACAAGCAATCATTAATACTCCACCTTCTGTAACTACCAAATTGCTTGCTCACCAAATTTCGTCCGATAAAATAAAAGAGACAATCAACTTTCAAATTTACCGCTCATCTTCCTCTCTTTAATAGTGTTAGGATAATTTTGCACTCTTAAATTATTATTTTTGTCACATTATACATACAAATTATTAATTTTGCACTCTTGATTTTCTAGCTTTTGAAAAAATAATTTTATTACTACAATAAATATAGTTTTAGGTGAAAAAAATCTGGCTGTCAAACCAAATTTTATCACGTATAGTGGCCTTTCCCTGACAAAATATTAATTTCGTCACCCAAAATCATCCAGGAAAGAAACAACCGTTCGGACCTATAAAAAAAATGTTCGGACGTATTTCTGGAGTGATGACATACACGCGTCGCTAAGTGACGATAAAAATAGTCACAAAATATAAAACCCGTTCGGACTCTCAACAAAACTGTTCAAACTCTATGTTGGGTGAAAAATTGCAAATCGTCTTAACTGAGTGACAATTAGAATCGTCACAATTTTTTCAAACTCGTCCGGACAATTTTTATAGAACCGTCCGAATGAAATTATATAACGAATAATAATTGTCAGCATATATAGTGACAAATTTAAAATCGTCACGAACACTCAAAAACGTCCGGACTACAACAAATGCATTCCAATGGGAAAAAACTCCGTCCGGACTGTTAAAAAAGACCACATTGGTATGATGCTTCTTCCGCGAATCGTGTGGTTCTACATTGCAAAACTTCATACATGTTATATCGAAATCGTCCGGACCAATAAATACAGTCTGAAAGGTTGTAGTTCTAGATCCATTTCAAATCAATCGGTATATTTAATGATATTAAATTTGACTGGGCCACGTGTGAAAATGATGCAGAGAACCGTCCGAGATCACAAACTTTTCTCCTAAACGGTTTCACTCCCCGTTCAAGATCTCTCAAATAACTTCAAGTAAAACTTTTTTCATGAGTTTGCTTCTTAATTTCATGCACTTCAATTCAATTTCGTCCGTTATTTAGTTTGTTGGGTTGTTTTGGTTGATCAAAATATGCTGGTTTGGTTTGGTTCATCGAAACCCCGTTGGACGGTATTTTACAACGTCCGTACTCTATATCTAACGTCCGGATGAAATACGATTTAAAAGATGCAGTTTAATTTTCGCGCGAACGATTTGTGTTAATATTCAAACGATTTTTGCTAGGTTGACCATGAAACACTTGGAGAGAAGTATCGCCAATGTCGGGGGACATACAGAGCGACCAACTTGGGCGGAGGCCGACACATTTGTTGTGCATGGAGCTCCAATGCCGCTTAACCAGTCTAGAGAACAAACTTGCTCTACAAATAGGGATATGACGAAAGAGTTGAATACTATGCAGATGAAATTATTCTCTGTGAGACAACAATTGTCTGAGCTGTCCCAGTCTGTCCATACCGTTCTGATACAGCTGCAAACACTTGTCAGATATGTGGATAATATGGATGAGCATTTGGTGCATGTTCGTGACGCCCTCGGACAAGATTTGGACGAGCCAGGTCGTGATTTGGACTAGCTTCCTGTTTATGCTTTATCACTATTATTTATTTACCGTTTGAAATACCATATCTGGTTTGTACTAAACATTATGATCGTGTTTTTCGTTCTGTATTTAGATCATTTTTGATATTTTATATTAGTTTATATTCTTTCACTTGATTAAATTTTTTACAATTTAAACGGATAATTAGTATGATCAAACGAGAGATTAGTACGAGTGCTGTATTAACGAAACGATTAGTGTAATTAACTTGTAGTTATAATTAAATAGGTTATTAGAAAATTAATTTAAGTGAAGGAAGTAAAATTTAGTGAATTTAACAACAAAACAAAAGAAATTTTAAATAAATCTGCTAGGGGTTCGGACGACAAACATTACGTCTGGACTTCACTATAGAGGTAGGCGTTTGAACATAGAGGGGTAGAGTCTGGACCCGAATGATGAAATGACGCGGTTGGAATGGTTGAGTAATATGCGATTGTAACAGTCGCATGGCTTACACGTATTTACGTTATACGATATCAAAAATAGTTGTACCCGTCCGGACCGTAATACACAGTCCGGACGCTATTGTAATCGCCGCATGGTTTACATGTGTTTACGTTACCCACCGGTTGAGTTCTTTCACCCAATCGTACGCTGCCACATTGCGCGATATCGGTGGCAAGTCGTTCGCATGTCTAAAACCCCGTCCGGACGGATTTATTGTGTCCAGACGTGTTTTCATTAAATTTAAAAAGTTTGATTATCTTTTGTGCGTTCAGACTTCTTTTAATTCATATTCGGACGTTAGTAGCATCCCTACGGGGATACGTTGTCGTTTTGCTTTTGTCCCGACGCTTTTTAATTTAGTCAGGACGTTTTAATGTTGAAATTAAGTAGTTTTTTATTTATTTAACTTTCATACGTATAATATTTGTTGGTCCGAACTCTTTTTAGACGTCTGGTCTTGTTAACAAGTGGTCTAGACGTCATCAACTTAGCGTTTGGACACAATATTCGTATTCGGACGTATTGTCTAATCGTGCGAACGCTTGTTATGTAGATTGAAAAAAAAGAGCAATCGTGCACGTAGGAGCGACCAGGTTGATATCGAGCAACCTTCTGGTTCTACTTTGACGTTGGAGTAGCATACAGTCGAGCGGGACATAAAGTTGACAGATTTCTACAACCTGAATTTTGAGGGTCGGACGCTTCCGGAGGTGGTAGAGGAGATTGGTTGGTTTCCGTTGATTCGTAGGACCGGGTATGCATCGAGAAACCTAGTGCGGGAGTTCTATTGTGCCATTTTACGGGTGACGAACATCAAGGAGCCCAGTATGGAGCTCACAGTCCATAATGTTCCGATCGTATTCTCGTTAGACGAGTTGGCAAGATTCTTGGGGTACGAGTGAGATTTGGCAGCGTTCTCAAACCTGCCAATGAGCAAGGAGGGCCGGCCTACTCAGGTCGTGGTATTCCGGACCATGCTGGGTAATGATACAACGATTTTGGATGGATCCTATAGGGTACACGGGCAGAGTTGTGTCCTTTCCGACAGATTATGCACCTAATCCTATGCTCCACCATTGACCCGAGGAAGCACACTATGGAGCTGTCTCATAGCCGGACAGAGTTCTTGTACCTAGTAGTTATTCGGGGGCTACCTGTTGATATGACGTCCTACATCTATCTGTCCATTTGTGCAGAGGCCTTGAAAATGAATGCTTCAACTTCATTGTGGCACTTGATTCTACTGACCTAGTTCCTGCTCTCCCTTCTGGTACCCGAGGGTGCTGATGAGCCGAGGACCTTTCCAGTTGGGTCTATCAACAAGACAACACTCTCTAAATTGATAGCCCAGACACGCCGAGCACTGAATGTCACTCAAACTATTAGAGTTAGACGACAGGAGCAGCCTGAGGAGGCGAGAGAGAAACAAGATCCTGGGTAGAGCTCGACCAAGGGTTTTGGGGCACCGCGATTGGGTCGGATGGACGACATAATGACGTAGCTGACTGAGCAGATGCAATCGGTTTTGTTGCCCACCCATGAGATGGTCAGTGATATCAGTTGTCGGCTGACAACTTTGGAGCAAAAGGTCGTGGACATGGACTTTGGGTGGAAGAATGAGATCGTTGGGGTTCAGGAGGCCATGAGGAAAGCAACAACCGGTGCTGAGTTATTTGCATTGACTCAGCGGGTCGTGCATGTAGAGGAGCACCTGAGTTAAATCCGTGACGTTCTAAAAATCACGGACGACGACGACGATGACCTGTAGTTTTATTACGATGTTTATTTTTTTATTCTTTTTTGAGGACATTTACTTTTCTATAATGTTTTGTGGACATCAATTTGTATTTATTTGATGTTATTTTGTTTATATTATGTTTTGGAGATATTCGATATATTTATGTTATCTTAGTTATGTTATAATTGTTAATAGAACTTATACAATTTGAATTGTTATTAGAAGAAATAATAAAAGTTCGTCAAAAACCTTTCGAACAAATTATACGGAAGAAACCGTCCGAAAGGTTTCTTTCGGGAAGATTTCGTTTACGATCCTTTCATTTAGACGCTGTCGTTTAGGGATTTCCAAACGACTTCATGCAATGTAAGATACCGTTCAGACTTATTATTAGAGTCCAGACATTTGTGTTATGACCAGACGCTGTTGTTTGAGGATTACTAAAACGAAGATGAAAGATAGTGTTTGGACTGTTTGTAGTGGTTCAGAAGATTCAAAAATTTTAGGCGGCAACAATTCCCTCAAAAACTAATATACATAAGCGTCCTAACTTCATTTTACTCGTCCGAATGGTATTCAATCGTTTCAAAGTTGTAGAATCGCAGACATGGGAGGAAAAAAGGAAACACTTAGAAAAATAGAGATTTGAGCAAGAGGAGAAGAGGAGAGCTGATTTTGACCATCCAACCGCATTGAATCGGGTTTGGAAGATCAAATCATTCAGAATTTGATATTGGATTGCATTTGAGATTAGTGGGTTCTAAATTGAATGTTTTAGGATGAGAAGCATGTATTTTAGGATATAAAAACATGTTTTTTTTCGAAATTTTTGGGTCTAAAATGATAGCAATTGAGTTTATACTTGGTTTTGATGTGTTTATATTTAAGTGTTTGTGATTTAGGTGATTTTGGAAATAATTTATAGTGAAAATGGAGTGTGTGCGTCGAATAACTGTCTTGTTCGACAATCATAGTCCGGACGGATTATGTCCATCCGGACTCGTGTTTTTGGTTCGAACGCTTTTGTAAAAAGATTTCGAATGCGTATGGATTGTGCGGACGATTTAGATTACGTCTGAACGGTTTTTAGTTGTTATGTTCTTGCATTTATTTAGTAGCCTTAGCCACCCCGCTCGGTTTAATTCTTCAATTATCCACGTTATGAACATTTTGAGTTTACAATATGAGTAATGTGTGTAATTGTATTTGTTATTATGACTATTGTGTTTATAAATTTCTATGAAAATCTCCTTTTGTCATTCGGATACACATTCAGTATTGAGCTTATACACTTGCCTTAAATGGTGGGTGTTTATGCTCAATATTGTAGGCGTGTATTTGGGGACTGAGGAGAAATGTTATCGAAATTATTAGAGCATCAGTCACAATGGTCGGGTCAATTACGTGCATTACGTGATATTGTAAACTTGAATGAGATAAGTCCTATCACCTGAAGAAATTGGATTTGAGGATGAATGTCATCATCATTGTTTGCATTATTGTTTGTATTTTCATCTTTGAAGGAACAATATGGATAAGAGCTGAATCTATGAGGCTGATAGACTGAAAAGTGCGAAGTATAATGATGATGTTCGAGATTTTATGAGTGTTGCCCGTAGTTATGCAGATAGTCGGAGACTGATAAGATGTCCATGTAAGAAATGTAAAAATGTGTTGTTCCAACGTGTGGACACGAGATGGATGGTCATTTATTCATAATTGGGTTTGACCCTTACTACAACCAGTCCAGTAGGCACCTAAAGTAGTTGTGGGTGTAAGTATCTTACCCCATCAATTTTGATAAAATATTATGAATTTTAAATTTTTATGCTTAACTGAATTTTAAATTTATTGTTCTTCATTTGTAGCGACGTCCGGAATTAAACACGTTCGAGGTGGTACGCGTGAGATTGCCTTATTCAAGGCTCACACTGAAGGAAAGATGACTGTACATATCCTGATGGACGTATGAGTTGCGATGACAAGGCGTCCTCAATGCTCTCGAGTCATATTGGTGCGCTCGTTCGACAACATGTCACATTAGATTAAGTGGAAGGAGGTCCCTGACGAGGTTAAATCGTACGTAATGAACTGAGTGTTGGCAAGTATAATTCATTAAATTTTAATTGTTGAAACTATTATACGTACTAACTGTTATATATATGTTAAAGATGACTTCCAACTAGATTACGATCGAACCGAGGATCACATAACTGTGACGTCTACTATGAACACAACGTACATGACACACAGAAATAGAATGTTCTAGCATTACTCAGTGTTCAATTCCAAAGAAGAGACGTTTATACACCCGTATCCCGATATGAACAAGGA
Organism: Myrica gale; assembly: GCA_963930655.1. Classification (NCBI taxonomy): domain Eukaryota; kingdom Viridiplantae; phylum Streptophyta; class Magnoliopsida; order Fagales; family Myricaceae; genus Myrica; species Myrica gale. Next base: position 17,788,800 of record OZ005602.1, on the reverse strand, counting down.
AGAATGAACTCGTGTCTATGATTTATTTGCGAGCGACGAATTTCAAGTTAAACATTTTTATTCCGTTCTGAACATTTATTTTATTTTGTTATTAATTGTGGTAACAACTACAAATGTATAATACAGAGGAGGGGTGCAATCAACAAGGAGAATAGAGCTAAGCTGAAGATTGTACACACATCTAGAGCGAGATCTTTTCAACACGCGAGAACGTTGTTAGTAAGTAATAAATTTACATTTTTATTATTTATTATTTAAATAAATGACTTAGGTATTTTAATATGCACGTTCTATATTTCTTTTGATGTACAGAAAAATCCGAAATCTGATAAGATTAGTCCTGCATTGCTGTATAAAAAGACACACACTAATAAAGATGGCATGTGGATATCAAAAGATGCACGATAAATTTTGTAAGTTGTAATGTTAGATTTAATGAAGCATTCGTATGTGTTTATCTTTCATATATGCTATTTATATATATATATATATATATTTTAATTTTATAGGAAAAATGGAGGCGTTACAGTTGCAGCATGAGTCAGAGAGAAATTCATACACCGAAGTGGAGATTTTCACTGAGGTGTTTGGGACGAAAGAGGGTTACGTGCGAGGTTTAGGCCGTTCAGTATGATCTATTGCATCATCTTCATCAATAACGTCCGTTGATTTGTCCCAAAAATTGGAGGAGGCAAGATTATAGATTGAGGAGATGAGGGCTAGACAGAAGGAATATGAAGCGCTTTTGGTCATGCGGCCAGATATGAAGCAGAAGATGTGAGAGCATCTACAGATGATAGAGGAGCAGCAACGGAAGAAAGACGAAGAGCTGATGCAGATGATGACGGAGCACCAACGGAAAAAAGACGAAGAGCATCAGAAGATGATGCATGAACAACAAAGGAACCTAGTGGAACAACAAGAATGAATGATGCAACTAATGGCGGAGCAGATCAGACAGTTGCAATCTCGTACGACACCCAAACGAAAATTTGGGTAGATTTATGTATTTTCACTACTTTGTCTGTACTTATTGATTATGTATTTTATTTAATTTTAATGACGATTGCATATTTGTAGATATTTTATTATACTACGAGTATTGAATATATTTTTATTTATATTATTTGTAAAATATTTTTAAAATTTTAATTAAATTAATTCAAATTTGTGGAAAACGGTTTGAACACTAACAAAAGTTGTTCGAACGTTGTAACGTGCGCACACTTACAAAACAAGTCTGAACCCTTACTCCGTCTGAACGATATTTCTAGCATGCACACGGTTTTTCTTAGGAACCGTTCGCACGATAATAAAACATGTTCTAACGTGTTATGCGGAAATTGCGTCCGAACTTCTTTCGTAAAAGTTCGAACGGTTTTTGAAGTTGACAAAAATCTATTTCGTCACATTGGACTAACCGTTCGCATGAGCTGTGTGAACGTTCTCTATACGTTCACACAACTCATGCGAACGGATGGACTGTATTGGACATGACGATTTTCAAACTAAGTAACGACTTGGTTTTGTCACCAAAAACCTTAGCTGACGAAATTAGTACTTTGTCACCCAAAGTATTTTTTCTTGTAGTGTATCCTCTCAGAAAATATAACCGTTGAAAACTTTAAAGAGATGAAATTGTTATTTGACGAAAAAGAAATCTTTTTTCGTTCAAGCCTATGAGAAAATTTTGGGTGCCAAAGTGTTTAGAATTAATAAATATTATAATCTTGCAGTAATAAAAATAATAAGTTTGACGTGTAAAATGTCGAAATTCAGAAAATACAAAATAGATTTATTATTTTTATTTTTAATGACAAATGTCCTCATCATTAGACAGCATCCCACTTAGAACCAGAATATTACCTTAATTCTTTAATCATGTGACAAAAATAGAGTTTAGGAACAAGTCGTTTGATTTTTTCTAGTACCAACTGCGAGGTGGTCTTTCTTTAATTTGAAAGGCTTTAGGTTGGAATCTCAGACAGTACAATTAGGTAATGACAAAGTCCAAATTCCAGAGATTTCTACGACTATAGAGGAGACCGTGACCTTGGTAGTTTAGCAGCCAATTAATGAACCTCGGAATATTCTAACTCTTGTTATCTGCACCCTTTTGTATTGGTCGTCAAAATTTTAATACGTATGAAACTCTATCTTATAAGTCACTCATCTCTGTCAATCATTTTTTAATTAGTGTCGTGCGGTGCATGGGACACTGATCATCATATAAATCTCTGAAATTTAAACCCTATGGGTCCCTAAAAAATTGTGCTTTTTAGAGTACCCCTAGGTAAGGTTATCTATTTTGTTAGACCCCTATGACGAGCTACCTCCTTTTTATTTTATTTTATTCCATTCCCAAGCCTATGACATGCTGCTCGTGGGTTCTGCAACCGATATGAAAATGGGATGTAATTAGCTCGTCTTAGGGTGAAATTGAGGTTTTAAGGAGATGTTCATTTTGTATCTCCACGAGTTAGCTCATCGGTTAAGAAGGGTTTTAAAATGACTCGTAAACTCAAATGTTCTGGGTTCGATGTTCTGAATTCGAATCGCGTCCGAATCAAACTCGTGATGGGAGAGGTTGAGGGTTCATCTTTTCACCCAAGATATACTTGTATGCTGCTGTGGGTACGTCTTAGGGTGAAATTGAGGTTTTAAGGAGATGTTCATCTTTTTCATGTTTCATATACTAATTGTTGATTTTACACTTTTCACTCTTTGTTAAAAATAATTTTTTTCCCTTGAAATAAATTTTACATTTTTTTTGGTGGCAATATTTTTTATTTTATCAATGTGAATTTAATATTTATTTGTCTGTGAAATAAATATATATAATAGCTTTATTCTTAAGACGATTGAAAATGATTCGACACCTACCCAAATGATAGTTGAAACGAAGCATTCGGGCTGGCATAATAAGGTCATGTGCAAGGAAGGTTTAATTAGGTGTTTTAGGCTTTTCTCCACTAGGACTAGGCCTGGGGGTCAAACAAAGGTTTTTTCCAAAACCTGCATATACTTTTGTGTGCAAAAGTAAGCTTTCTCTTGTCGGATTTGTTTCAGACAGAATTAACGATAGGGGATATTCTGTATTAATTAGTGATCTTCCTATTTTATGTTGCAGAACACATCATCTCCTCGAGAGTTAAATAATTATCGAAGAGAAGTTTTTTCGCAAATCATATCACGGGAGATACGAAAGATTTTTTGTTTTTACTTTTGGGTCACGAAGAAAAGTTATTCTACTAGACTCGGATGAACTAAAAATATCATTTAAGTTGTAGATATGCTTGTAATGGATCGAATTATCTGTTAACTCAGACATTATAGCTGGAAGAATATTGTATCCCAAGCCATCCTTGTCATACCCTAGAGGCTGAGATACAAAGATTTTAGTGGCAATTATAATGCCTAACTTTTATTAATTATAGATAACAGTGTTGATTCTTTCGAAGAAAATATATAAAACACCTAATTTTGTTTAATTGCAAGAAAACTAACAAATCTCATAGTTTAACAATTTGGAGTGTTCGGAGTGATTGGATTATATTGATAAAACTTACAGCGCCATCAATTAACTACCGGAACAAAGCATTAATATAGAGATAAAAAGTGAGGAGATAAGAAGGAGCCCATCAATGCAACCTTATTGCTTCCCTTTCAGACTCTAGCAAGGTAAGGATATCACCTTCCCTGACGGGTCCCTTCACATTCCTCGTAATGAAACGGTTCTGGTCATCCAAAAACTTGACTCGCACTTAGAGTCACCCGACACCTTGATCCAGTCCTATCCATAACCTTCACTAGGGCTGAACAACCGACCAGTCGGTTCGGTTTTGAGCCCAAACCGTGGGCCGAACCGACTGGTTCGGTTCTACGAAATTCCCAACCGACGGCCGGGAGAACCGACAGGGTCGACACCCGAACTGGTCGGCACGGTTTGGTCGGTTTGGGCCAGAACAGACAAGTAAAAATTTTCAATCAATCATAACAGAAAATCAACACAAGTGTTCCAAAACCCACAAAGATGCAAAAGAGCAACATGAAAATAAGATCCAATCGAGATTGCAAGATATATGAAAAAGCTTGCTATACACAGTTTTTGATGTTGCCCGGATCTGGGTTTGACTTCATAGTCACCCATCAGTGCATGCCTCCTTTCTTGAAGTGTTGGACGAAAGAAATCGAGGGGCAACCCATAAACTGCACTCTTGCTCCATGGGAACTCCTATGGGTACGCCTATTCCAGGAGGAGAAAGAATGGCGACAATGGATCAGAGAGAGAGGGGTGTGTGTGTGTGTGAGAGAGAGAGAGAGAGAGAGAGGGAGAATGTGAGTGCTACAATGGTCAGAGAGAGAAGTGAAGGAGCGGGGGGGGGGGTGATTCGGGGGTAAAAAAAGGTTAGGGGTGGACGACACTGGCAAATACTTAAAAAAGGTGAAATTCCTTATGTACCCTCGGTTCGGTTTGGCCCACGGTTTTGGGTAACCGTGGGCCGAATCGACCCAGTTGGTTATCTCAGATTTTGGGCTGACAGTCGAACCGGGCAGGCCCAAAACCGGCCGCCCAGTTGGTTTCAGGCCGGTTTGAGTCGGCCCGATCTGTTCCGACCCAAATTTGTTCAGCCCTAACGTTCACCACAATTGCGTGCTTTAATTTCAATTAAGATTTTGGCAAACCAGCACCTACATCACCGTTAATCACTCATATTTTTAGCCTTTTACGGTGTTTATAGCAATTCGTAAACTAAACAAATAATATTAATATATAGTTACCTAATTTTTTTTATTAAAAAAAGATGACTCACTTAGAATCAAGTTGGTTAAATTTCTCTTTTGGGTAAAGAAAAGGTCACATGCCGTTTACGTGGGAAAGTTTCGACATAACAACTCCAGCAGGTTAGAGGATGAAATCACAACGAAAATTATAGTTTGTATGGGCAAGTTGTAATGAGTTAAAGTTTGTTGGTGCATTTAAATAATATAATTGAAGAATTGAGTGGTAGTTTGAGAGGACAAATTATAATTAACACTTATTTTTAATAACATATGTGTCATATCATCATTAGACAGTATTAGAGAAACTAAGGATTCCATAGAAGAGAGAAGAGATTAAAAATCATAAACCCCAAGCATCTTTTCCATAACTACACAAACCTCAATATCCTTTAAACCCTAATGTTCCTTAACACTTCCCCTTAAGTTGGAGCATATATTTCATATAAACCTAACTTGGAACCAACATACTCTAACCAAGTACGACAAAGAGACTTAGTTAATATATTTGTCAATTAGGTGGGTACCGGAACAAATAGAACCAGAATGACCAATTCCAGTTCCATTCCGGTACTCACCGAAATACAATTTTTTTTCGATTCTTCATGTGGGCTTTTTTGGACATATTTATTTGGGCCCGAAATTTTGGAAGATTTTTCATTTATTCATCATAAATTTACAATATATATAAATATTCATTCAAAATATAGATTGTAAAATAAACATTCAAGAAAATTCTATATGTTATACTTTATTTTAGCCCTATTTTTTTGGGTGTAATTACTGATACAGTCTCTGTAAAATTGACTATTAATAAATTAGTCTGTAAGGTAATACTTTGAATAGACATACAAGTCCTTTCTCCATCAAAATTTAGCCCACTAACAGGGACATGATCCAATATAGGCTATCCAACCTTAAAAATAGATATCTCGACCCCTAAACCATGTTGATCTTTCGTTAGTTGGCTAACTTTTGGTGGACATGAGGATCTATATGTATGTAAAAATAGACCACAAGAATCATCCCGTTCAAAGATGTACTACATGGACTGATTTGTTAAAAGTCAATACCATAGGGACTGTAGCGGTAGTTAAGTCTTTTTTTTTTTTATAAAAAAAATAGAAATTCCGGCGATTGATCTCTAGATTGAACATAGTGGGTGGATATATCTCCAACCATTATTTTGTCACGAACTAAATAACATTCAAATTCATTATGATTGGTCCTTTAATGGAAAACTGGATTAGAAACAATATGCAGTGCATCTTGATTATCACAATCCAATGAGATTGGAATTGAAGGTGGAAAACCAATCTCTTGAAGAAATTGTTTCATCCAAATCATCTTACGGAGGTGTGAGGCATGACCATGTATTCTGCTTCTGCACTAAATCTCGCAACTACTATCTGCTTCTTGCTTTTCCATGTCACCAAATTACCTCCCAAAAAAGAACAATACCCGGTAGTAGACCTGCGATCGGAAGGAGAACCTACCCAATCATCATCAGTAAAACCTTCCACTATACCAAAATTCAAGTCTAGGAGCTCGTTTTAGATAACGGATAATGAGCATCATAGCATCCCAATTAGGCACTCGAGAAGAAGCTTTTAGAAACTGAATAACCACACTCACAACATATGAAATATCTGGTCTTGCTATAGTCAAATAATTGAGCTTACCCACCAACTGTTGATACCAGCTAGGTTCATCAAATACATCACCATCATTCTTCAAAAGTTTTAGATTAGGATCCATGGGCACATCAACGGCTCAACCACTTAATAAGTCAGTTTCTTCCAACAAATCAAGGGTATATTTCCTTTGAGACAAAGCAATACCTTTCTTAGATCTAGCAACCTCAACGCTAATAAAGTATCGAAGTTTGCCCAAATCTGGTGTGACATTGCGGCTGTCAAAACTGTTTCAACTTAGCAATACCATGAGAATTATTCCCCGTAATCACAATGCCATCAACATATACAACAAGAATAATACATCCAGTAGTAGTATGTATCTAAAAATATAATGATCAGTTTGGCAGTGCTTACGACGAATTCTGCCATAACATTGGGAACTTTACATACCATGCTCTTGGTGATTTCTTGAGGCCATACAAGGCATTCTTTAACTTGCACACGGTGTTGCAATACTCCCCCTGAGCAACAAATTCAAGTGGTTGTTACATATAGATCTCAAGCAAGTCAACATGTAAAAAGACATTCTTAACATCTAACTGAAATAAAGGCCAATTACGGTTAGCAATCAGAGAAAGAACAATACGAATAGAATAAATCTTGGAAACCAGAGAAAATGTCTCCTCATATCAATACCATAAGTCTGAGTATACCCTTTAGCCACCAATTGGGCTTCCAAGTGCTCAATAGAGTCATATGGATTAAATTTTATGGAATACACCCACTTACAACCAACAACTTGTATACCAGAAGGGAGGGGAATAAGGTCCCAAGTCTCATTCTAGTGCAAAGCAACCATTTTGACTTCCATGACTGTCTTCCCGAATTAGATAAGACATCTTGCACTGTCTTATGAATATAAATGTGGGAAAGTTGTGAAGTAAAACAGGAGAAAAAGGACATAGCAAGTGAGTAGAAACAAACTGACTAATGGGATGTTTAGTGACACAAGTACGAGTACTTTTTTGAAGGGCAATAGTCAGAGAAGAGGTGTCATCGGGAAACTCATATATGAAGAGTCGGAGGTAGATGACGGGAGCACAGTAGATGGTTGTCGTGGACGACGAGAATACACTTGTAACGGAATCGAAAAAAGGATTATCTAGAGGAGGTATCGAGGGACACACAAGCAACACGGGAACCGAAAATGGTACAGGTGGCGAGAGACATGGAAGTGGGACGAGAACCAGAGAGGTTGGAGGATTACTTGCAGGAGATGAGGAACAAATGGAGAAGTAGGGGTAGACTCGTTAAACGTAACATCAGCAGTAACAAAGTAGCGTTGATAAGTGGGACTGTAACACCGATAACTTTTTTGATTTCAAGATTAACCTCGAAACACACGAGTAACCCTGTGATCAAGTTTGTCAAACCTTGGACCCAAGTTGTGCACGTAACAGACACACCCAAAAATTCTAAGAGCAATTGTAAAAACTGGAGAGTTGGGAAACATGATGAAGTAAGAGGTACCGGCTAAAGTAGAAGAGGGCATCCGATTATTGAGATGATAGGCTATGAGAACACATCGTTCCAAAACTGTTTAGGAACATGCGTCTGGAGCATGAGAGTCCGAGTGACATCCAACAAGTGACGATTCTTACGTTTAACAACCCGATTTTATTGGGGGTGAGGACAAGACATCGGATGAGGAATCCCTTTATATAAGAAATATTGCAAAAAGAGAAGAGATATATATCTTTGGCATTATTTGACCCGAGCATGCTAATGAGACTACCAAGCTGAGTTTTGATGTCTTGGCAAAATAGTATAAACACAGAAAAAAAAGTTAGATCTAGATTGCATAAAAAATAACCTTGTGAAACGAGAATGATCACCTACAAACGTCACAAAATACCAAAATTTATTGGAAGGTTTATGAAACGGACCCCAGAAATCTGAATGAACCCATTCAATAGGATATGACACACGACCTTGAGTACGAGACAAAAAATGCGAACGACAATGCTTACTAATTTGACACACCTCGCAGGGACAAGAGGTTGCATGACTAAGACCTTCAACTTGATGTTTGAAAACCGAAAGAGAAGGATGACCTAGATGGCAATGCCACTGGTGAGGGGAGTGAGGAGACTGGAGAGCGCAGGGAGGAGGTCCAGAATTCATATCCAAGTAGTAGAGACCACCAACTTCATATCCCATACCAAGCGTCCTCTTCGTCTTGAGATCCTGAAAAATACACAAAGAATGATAAAACATGACAAAACACTGGAAAGTTTTGGTAAGTTGACTAATAAACAACAAATTAAAGTGAAAATCAGGAATATGGCTAACAAACAATAAATTGATATCAGAACTGAGACGAGTGTTGAACCATTTGCAAGGGTAACACTCTGGAGTGAAGAGATAGGTGTATAATTAGATAAAGAGCGAGACAAACCCATCATATGTTTAGTGGCACCAGAGTCGACAACCCAGACATTCCTAGAGAAAAATTAATGGAATAGTTGGTACAACCATAATAAGTACATTTGCGGGAGTTCAACTTCCGGGACGTCCACTGCCATGAGAATCACGGTCACCGCGAGAACCACTCATATCCGAAATATGTGAAAACAAAATTGAGAACACCAAAAACAAACCTGAATACCGCAAATTGGCAGAAGGAGCATAAGAATTGGCCGAAATCCAAAAATACCGGATGAAATCCACTAAGAATCGGCCGTATTCACTAAAATCAGTTGAAAAACATAAAAAACTTGCCGAAATTCTACAACACCAACTGAAAAGCACCAAACAACAAACAGAATTCACCAAGAATTGGTCAATCCACCAAATATCGGATGGAAAACATTAAGAACCAGCCAAAACAAGTCGGTTGGCCGATACGAGTAGGCTCCGATAACAAATTTGGGTCGGGATTGAGTGAAACCGCGTGGGTGGGTCAACCCGGCCTGAACTACAAGCCTAAATTTGTTACTGGGTAGCTTAGACCAAACAACACACTCGAAAACCCAACTAATGGGCCACACCTAGGCTGCCTCATTCCAACCCAAAACCTAGGCAAACTCGAGCAAGTCGGGTTTCATCGTCTTCACCTGAGCACACTAAGACCACCAATGTCATTGGTGAAGTTGCATCAGTCACTGACAACCACTAGCCACCACCAGAAACTAGTTCTCTTAAGTATGGTCTTCTCACCACGAAAACCCAGCTATTACCGGAGGTTCGAAACACCGATCAACTACCAACAACTACTAAGGGCCATCGAAAACAACACACAGGCCCGTCCGACCACAACCAAACCTGCGGCATCACCAACAGCCACAAAACTTTCCAGAAAGTCATTAGCCACCATAGAACACACCAACAATCCCAAAAATACCTCAGAAAAAGGAAAACTAGAGCACTCTAAAACCACCGAAATCACCCAAAATCAGGTTCTAGAAATCACCAAAATTGTCAAACAATTATTTAACCACAACTCATAACAACCCACGAAAGTTTTTGTTGCTAAGGGCTATGCGTTCGACAATAGTAGCTGTTCTTGGTTTTGCCCATCAACTGACAACCACATTTAGGGGCAGTAACCACATTCCAATGGCATGATGAATGTGTTGCTGCTCACATTAAAAAACCAACAAAGCATGAAGAAGAAAAGCAAAGGACGAAAGAAACGAAAAAAAAATCGTATAGGAAGAAGCAAAAATTTTGAACCCTAGTGCTCTGATAGTATGTTAGAGAAACTAAGGATTCCACAGAAGAGAGAATAAAGTGTGTTAACCTTTCTCCCTCACACATCCAATATATAGAGTAATAAAAGGCATGGCGTTGATTGAGCTAAAATATTACATGCTTAGTACATTTAAAATTAATATAATATTAATTATTTAATATTTTAAATATTAGTTTTAGCTGGAAAGATGGTTAAGAGGTACAAATCTAAGTTATGCATTTAATTGTTAAATTTATATGACTTTATATTTAATTTATTGTACAAATAATTTTTTCACATCTTTAGCTTGCTTGTACTTAAGTCATACCATGTTCAGATACATTTTAAAATAATTTATTTGATCATTTGCATTATGATTATTGAAACTTTAATTATTTAATGAATTTAATTTCATCATATGATGTCATGGGCTAATTAAACATTTTTGTGCATGATAGTAAAATTAATTATTTTTTGGACTTGTAAAGGACAATGGACAATTTATTGGGACACATACAACACAAGAAAACCTCTGAAATATGTCAAGAGCATTTGAGCCTCGTTAATGACAATGTTGTAATTAAATGAAGAAATGAGAGACACTTAAATCTCAACCTCCATCTATCTTTTTACTCTCCCTTTCTTTTTAACCTAGCAAAACCTACATCATATTCTCCTCATTCCCATTTTTTCTAACCTAGCCCTACTTTTTCTCTCCAATTTTATTCTCCCTCATTAGCTACTTTTTCTCTTCTCTCTCTCTCCCCTTCTCACCATTTCTTTTTTCTTCTCTTCTCTCACATTCTCTCTCTTCTTCTCTCTTTATTTTTCAGCCGTCTCTCTCCTTCTCTCTTCACTTCTTCTCTTCTCTTTTCTTTTCTCATGGTTTCCAACATCAAGTTTTATTTTCCAGTCAATATTTCAGTTTTTATATTAGTTTATTTATACTTTATTAATTTATTGTCTTTGTATTTCAATTCCTAAGATTTAGAATTATGTTTCTTACTCTTTAATTTTCAATAATTTCTACTTCACTTTAGAATATGTTCTCATTGTTTGCTTTTCTTTTAATCTGAATCTTGGATTGCAATAATACGATATTATTTAATTCAAGAATATTGTGATTCTTTTCTTTATTCCTTGTCATTTAATTCCTATCATTTATTTTTCCGTCATTTACTTTGGTTGTGTTTGTGTTGTAAAATTTTAGTGTTGTTAAAATTTTAGGTATTGGGTTTAGTGAAAAAGTGAAGAGAGAGGTAATTTTTTATATTTTTTGTAGTAAATAGTAATGATTTGATGGGGAGAGAGAGATTATATTGTAATATTTAATTGTGTTAAAATTTTAGAGGGGATAAAATTTTGGTACACAAACGCACCCTTTAATGCACGTTACATTCTTAGTTTATATTTTTGTGTTGAGAGCGTAATTATAGCTTTGTTAGAATGTTTTAACCTAGAGCTGACAGTGTAAATCCTCTAAGTTATAAAGTTAGTCATATTAGACTTTCAAGCGTCTGATTGATTTTGTAAGTTTAAGATTATACATACGAAGAATGTTAGGATTCTCTAACAACGTTACTATCTTCGTTTAATTTTCAATTTATTTTCTTTTTTTAGTTCTTTAATTTCGTTTCAAATTCTCTAAAAATTCAAACATATAAATATGAAATGTATATAAGAAAAATATCAAAAACAATAAACCCCAAAATCCTTTCCATAACTACACAAACCCTAATGTTAAACAGACAGCATCCCACGTAGAACTAGAATATTACCTTAATTCTTTTTTCATGGTACATAGATGAGATGCCAATAGACTTATTTTATGAACAAGTCGTTCACCTTTGATTTTTCTATTACAAAGCTACGAGGTGTTCTTTATTTAATTTGTGGTTTAGATTGGAATCTCAGAGATTTCTACAACTAGAGGAGACCATGACGTTGGTAGTTTAGCAGCCAATTAATTATTCAACCTCACAATATTCTTTAACTCTTGTTCTCTGCACCCTTTTGAATTTGTCCTCAATAAGATCAATACAAATCTACGAAACTCTATCTTATAAGTCACCTATCTCTGTCAATCATTTTTAATTAGTGTTTAACTCTTGTTCTCTGCACCCTTTTGAATTTGTCCTCAATAAGATCAATACAAATCTACGAAACTCTATCTTATAAGTCACCTATCTCTGTCAATCATTTTTAATTAGTGTCGTATTCTTTGCAGTGGGACACTGATCATATAAATCTCTGAAATTTAGACCCTACGAGTCCCTAAAAAAATGTGCTTTTTAGGCCCCTCTTAGGTAATGTTAGGTATTTTGTTAGACCCCTACGAAGAGATACCTGTTTTTTTTTTATTTTTTATTCCTATGCCTATGACTATTCGTGGGTTCTGCAACCGGCCGCATGAAAATGGGATATATAGTAATTAACTCGTCTTCGGGTGAAATTGAGGTTTTAAGGAGATGTTGATACAGAATAAATACGTTTTGTCTCCCCCACAGGATAGCTCAGCGGTCAAGAAGGGCTTTGGAATGAGTCGTAAAGTCGGACGTTCAGGGTTTAAATTGCGTTAGGATCAGACTCGTGACTTACTTGACGGGAGTGTCACTTGTTACCCAAAGAATAAATACATCTCGTAACATTCTAATAAATTTCAGGTTTCATGGAGGAAATAATAGAGAAAAAAATACATATTGCAATATTCAACTATAGAGATTTACACTTTGCATATCAAATTATCATTTTTTTTATATTTCATCTACTGACTATTGATATTTCTCTCTCCACTCTTATGTTAAAAAATGTTTTTTCTCTACTTTTAAAATTACAAGTCTATTAATTTTTTGGTGGCAAATAAATATAGAGAGGTATATTCTTAAGACGAAAGAAAATGATTCGGCACCTACCCAAATGATAGTTTAAACGAAGCACTTTAATTAGGTGTGCAAGTAAGGTTTAATTAGGCGTTGTATGCTTATCTCCACTAGGACTGGGCCTGGGGGTCAAACAAAGCTTTTTTATCCCAAAACCTGCATAATTCTTTTTTGCGCAAGTAAGCTTTTCTCTTGTGGGATTTGTTTCAGACAGAATTAACGATAGGGGAGGTCAAAATGCTAAGTTATTGGAATAAAACGCTTATAAGATTTAAACTGATATTCTGTATTAGTCTTCCTCTTTTATCTGGAAACTTTATATATGAATTTGATCTAACTGGAAATGCAAGCTATCCTAGAGGTTGAGATAAAAAGATTTCAGTGGCAATAATGCATGACTTCTGTTCCTTATAGTTGTAGTTTGAAGAAAAACAAATTTTATGGTAGGTGATTCTACTACTTAAACAATTTCCAATAGCATGAGTAATAATATCACGATACTGTGTTTGAGTATTAAAATTTTGGCGAGAATAAAATTTTAGGGTATTGGATTTGGTGAAAAAAAATGAAGAGAGATAATTTGTAGTATTTATTATAGTGAAAAGTAATGATGTGATGCGGAGAGTGAGATTATATTATAATTTTTTATCGTGTTAAAATTTTAGGAAAGAAAAGTAGCTAATCTTATTCTAACTCTTATCCTAATTCAATCTTAAAAAAAAAAGAGACCTATCAAAGGCCAACTCATAACAATTAGAAAATATTGTAACAACTTCTTTGTTCTTTACTTCATATCCATGCTTATTACACCTTATAGTCTCTTACCTTACCAACACTTTGATTAAATCAAGAAATATGTACAGTCCTCTCGCTTCACATAAACTAGGCAATTACAAAGTAAAAGGTCTTGAGTGATTACCCCAAAAGTTAATAGCAACTATAAAATTTTGAACATAAAACCTTCAAAAAGAACATATCACCAAGATCCAAACCTTAACCACTTGTGTCAACCCCCCAAGGTCCTTCCTAATCTCTTCCTTATTATCCTATTATGTTTCTTCTTTTTCATCTGAAGCTTCTGCTCACAGGACAAGCTCACAACGAAGAGCCCACGAGATTGACATCTGAGCCCACCATACATTACGAGAATTAGGATGGACTCTTGTAGATAACTAAGGTCATGTTTGGATAAGTGTTTGCTTCGCTAAGGGGCTTAAATCAAGTTTAAAGCTACTATCTATACCCTAATTTCAAGACTCATTAAATAAAGTTAAACAATAAAAAATTGTTAAAATAATATGAAAAATCAAAATACCAAAAAGGGAAAAAAAAACACAGCTGGAGAAGAGAGTCCCAGCCGCCGCACCACGCGATGGGATGCAGTGGATCCCCGCAGATCAACACCATGTAGGAGTTGAGTAGTTTGGAGTGTTATGATAGCAAGGTTATAAAGAGATCATCAACAAATCTCATAGTTGTCATGAAAGTGGCACAACAAACGCAAGCTTAGTCTTCCAAACAAGAAAATTTAACCATCCAATACAAATATCACATTTGGCAAAACAAGTCCCAAAAATTATAATCCAAGCTAACATATTGATCAAACTAACAGGGCCATCACTTAACTACCGGAACAAAGCATTAATATAGAGATCAAAACTGAGGAGTTAGGAGGTGTGGGGAACCAAGGAGCCCATCAACGCAACCTTCTTGCTTCCCTTTCAGACTCGAGCAGGGTAAGGATATCACCTTCCCTGACGGGTCCCTTCACATTCCTCATAATGAAACGGTTCTGGTCATCCAGAAACTTGACTCTCACTTGAGTCACCTGACCCCTAGATCCAGTCCTACCCATAACCTTCACCACAACTGCGTGCTTCACTTGGGATTCCATCCTGCATGGGGAACAAATAAAATTATACACAAATAAGCAAGAAAATATTGGCATCTGTGCAAAATCTCGAAGTGTATTGGCTTCCTTGCCACATACAAGACAGAAAGACATCACAGCAACAGACATAGATAACTTAGAACGAAGGCATGCAAACACTTCCTTGCCACATACAAGACAGAAAGACATCACAGCAACAGACATAGATAACTTAGAACGAAGGCATGCAAGTCAGCGGTAACCAGGGAATCCAACCCAACATCACCCTGCAGTTGATCCAATCAACACCTAGTAATTTCAATCCTATGCTATGTCCATTTATCCTGCATTAAATATTTGCTTTCGACCTCAGCAGCAAACACAGATAAATCGAGTAATAAGTGTGGCAATGAAACAAACACTTGAGTCACTCGTTACAGAAAAGTTCCTGAAGAGCACAAAATGTGAATCAATGATATAGTGTCAAACTGTAGAATACAACCAGTTATCTAAAACAGTATTCTGAACAAACATAAGATGTCTATCCTGAATTTATCTTTTTCACTTTTATCAATCTTATTTAGTGGCGAATGGCGATGACAATGCAAGAAGCAAAACCCTCCAATCAAGGGATCTAACACTTTCTCGAATTGCAATCTGGTTAGTCAAAAAAAATAAATCGTACTTTCTAGGTGAGTTCAGATCTTCTGCTTTCTATTTCTCATTCAAGTAAAATAACCAAAGATCGTAACCTAAAACATAAACTGAGTGTATATATTCTAGACAAGAAAACGTCGAGGAAAACTTACTCACGAAGATGAAGAGTCTCGGCCGGGGACAAAAGAGAGCACTGAGCGGCTGCGAAGGAGAGGTCAAGGTTGAGGGGGCCAAACGCAAGCGACGCTAAAGATTATAGGTGCGGGAGCGACTACCCATCCACGAAGATCGTAACCTAAAACTTACTCACGAAGATCGTAACCTAAAACATAAGAGAGAGCCAGGGGTTTTCGACCAGGGAAGCTAAGTTGTTATTCGGTGCGGGAGCGACTACCCATCCTACTAAAACAGCCAGTCAGAGTCTGACAAAAAAAGAAGAAGAATTAAGTGGGGTCTGGGACTCTGGTTCGGTCACGAGTGTTTTGCCCAGTGGGAAAGGCGGGCCTGGACAGAAGGCTGAGGTTGGCCCAACTCAGTTTTCTCTTTGTGCTTGTACGTTAAACTTTTAGGGATGTTAAAATTTTAGGAAAAAAAATGACGAGAAATTATTTTTAATATTTGTTATAGTGAAAAGTAATGATGTAATGAAAAGAGAGAGATTATATTATAACTTTTTATTATGTTAAAATTTTAGTTGGTGTAAAATTTTAGTTACCAAACACACTTGATCATGTTGGGCTCTAGCCTGAGTTTTATAACTGGGCTTGGGCTTCGCGATGCTCTCGTTTTTTATATGCCAAAACAGTCAGAAATTTGTTCGGATCTTGAGATGTTATCACTTCTATGCTGTTAAGAATTGTGGAGTGGTAGAATCCTTAGACTATGTTTGGTTTAGGTTTCAAAATATTTTTTATTTTTGTATTTTTTGGAAATAATGTAGATTTTATTGGAATTGGTGAAAAATTAGTTAAAAGTTGTTAAAATTTATAAAAAATTATTGTCATTGGTGAAAATGTATGAAAATTGATGAAAAAATTACTGTGATTGCTGAAAATGTATTGAAATTGATGAAAAAGTGAGTGAAAAATTTTTGAAATTTTTTTGAGAACTTAAACAAACGTAGCCTCGTACTACACATCTTCTTTCTCTAAGCCTCGTAAAGAACACTATAGTTAATAATTAGCAGAATTTTCATTAAACCACTCTAATTGTTGAAGCGTAGTTGATTGTCTTTGAAAAACCATTGAGACGTTGTTGGTTGCCCTTTAAAAAATCATTCATTCTCATTCAGTTTTACGTGTTTGAGTGTTAAAATTTTGGGGTGGTTAAAGTTTTGGGATATGAGAGTTAGTGAGAGAGAAGATAATTTATGGGAGTCCGTGAGAAAGTGAAAAGAGAAGATTTGAATGAATATTATAATAAAAAATAATACTTTGATGGGGAGAGAGATTATTGTTAGAGATAATATATATCAAGATTTGATACGATATTATTTTATGACAATATCAAATAGTTATAAAGATTTAAAGATTCAAATTTTAAATATAGGATTATTTTTCTATCATGTTTTGCATTGTCTATACGTCATCTTTGTAATTTGTATGAATTTATAATACAAACACAGTCATAAAGAGTTTTTACAGTAAATGTAGGTCTTTTAGACCAAACCACTTAAATCTCTATCTCTTCTTACTCTTTCTCATCTCTCTCTATTATGTTTCAATTATGCATTGTTTATCAAATTCTATCAATTATTTTGTAGTTTTTTAAGAGATAAATACAAAATCAATCCCTATGGTATAAACAAAAATCGTATTAGTCATCGTGATAACAAAAACATAAAATTAGTTCATTTGATCTCACAAAAACATAAAATCCCTACTTGATGGAGGGACCAATGGCAAACAAAAATGAGACAAAGACTAATTTTATGTTTTTGCTATTACGAGACTATTTGATTTTCGCCTATACCATAGGAACTGGTTTTACATTTATCATTTTTTTAATTAGGCAAAAACTTTTGGCACTTAAACACCACCAATTGCTGTATATTTGTTTAGGAGACTGATTTTGCTCAAATTAAACCACCCTCAAGAGTTTTGTTAATTTTTCTGGAAAGAACCAACATTGTTACAGGAAGTAAAAGAAGAAAAGAGGGAGAGAGAGAGAGAGAGAGAGGGACAGAGAAGAGGTAGATTTATTCAAAAGAATAAAATCATTTACACTCAGCCAGAGGTCTTGATTTTGTAGAGGAAAAAATGTCTTGAATCTGAAAGAACACGAAAATACAAGAAACTTTCCACCAAAACTATCACTTAAACAACAGAGTCCTTGCTTGACTTCTTCGCTTCGTGACTTTCCTTATCTGGATGACCCATGTTCTTCCCAACCAAAATCGGAGCGTCATCATCTTTATCTTTAATCTGAGAATTAGAAATTGAAAAGAAAAAAGAAATGAGAAGCAAGATGAATCCTTAAATTTATATTCTAGTGAAAAGGATATTGGATACTGAGAGAGAGAGAGAGGGATCAGGCACCTGAGACACCAATGGCACATCATAGGATTGTTTCTTCTTATTCTCCTGGGTGCAAAAATATGAATAAAGTCCCATGCCCCAAACAGCGACTAGGATTCCAATAATGTTCCTCTCTGTGAACGGATCATGGAGCAGTGTATAGCCAAAGCCAAGAACAAGACATGTCTTTAGGTGGCCTAGCACTTGATATGTAACCGGCGATGTCTTGCCAATCACTAGAAAGGTGCTGAAGTTCACAGAGACGGCTATTAGGCACGAAAGTACGATAAATCCCTGCACATGTCATTTCCAATCAATCACCACAAATCTTATGATGATTTTTGGCAATTATGTTTAACAATTTGCATACACACCATAAGCAGAAAGGAAGCGCAAGAGCAGTAATTTATTTACCACAACTATAGGAGAATATTTAAAGGCAAAGACACTTTGTTTGGTGAGGAACTGATCAACCAGAGGGCCTGAGACAAAGAGAATTGCTGCCTGAAATGGAGCTGACTGGTAGAGCAGCTGAGTTGAAGAGACATTTAGCCTCTTTTGTATGGTGTTTGTCAGCTGAATAGGTTGTCAGGTTAAGAATGAACATTTTATTCAATCCCTGAATATAATAAATATAAAGCCAAAACCATTGCCTGCACATATTTGTTCTGCCAAACAACTAAACAACCATTCCACTGAAATAGACAGTAGGGAGAGCAAAAGGATACAATTTGACCAACACAGGTAGTAATGATGGCCAAAAGAGACAGAATGGTCCCAACAAAATTGAGCTGAAGATCCGTTACAGAGGCAATGCCAACTCCTATGAGTAAGAGGAAAAGAGAGAACTTTATCTTCTGGCTGCAAATTTAAACAGGAAAGGAAAGGGTATATACAGTCAGCGCTTACAATCCTCTTTTGACAATCACAAATGAAAGGTCCCTGAAGTCTAATAGTACCTGAATTGCTTTTTCAAGAAAATTGTTTCCAATAACACAGTGAATGGTATGATTGCAAGTTTTGTCATCTGCCAACAATGGGAGAAGTATGAAAACCAAAGATGTGAGTGAATACACAGATAGTTATATATTATAGTACTGATAACATATAACTGAATACATCTTTAAGATGACAGGGTAATCACCTTTTATAAGTCGGTTTTCCCGGATGTGAATTTATTCCTATTTCGCCAAGAAGGCAGCTTCCTGCTACTTAAAGTTTGCTATTATATAGTTGTTTGAAAGCTACATGCCCTAAAGTATGTTCTTCTTTATCCCTCTTTATATAGTTGTGAAAGCTAGGGCATTAAATTTCTTTCCATAGCCATTTAATCATGCGCTGTGGAAGTAGTCCTTCATTATCTTGATGTAAGAAAATCCTCTTTGACAATTATCTTGTAAATTTACTGGTTTGGATACAAAGTAATTCAGTACGAGAAATAAGAGCTGTATGATCCTGTAAGGTCCTAAATAGAAGAATTGAAGTCAACCTGGTAGAACCCAATGGAGTTGAAACCAAGGCTCAAGTTGAGAAGTCCAATTGAAACACCATTTAGGAGGCCAAAGAGTATAACAGTCTTTGTGTCAGTAGACTTTGCCTCGAAGAAATTGAAGCGTTGTGCCGCATGAAGTGTGCAGAATGTCACCATAAGATGCCAACTAGTGAGGGTAGTAGCTGCAACAAGGAAAAAAAGCAGAAAAAAAAATGGCCAGAGGAGTTGGTAAAAAACAAAAGGATATCCAATAAGCTAACAGCACTACATGACCAATATAGTACGCCGGGGACAAGTGAATTAGTTTATACAAATTTCTATGGAAATAAAAATCTTTTAGTGCTTGTCAGAGCTTTGTAAATGACATGGCGCCTTGCTCCTGTCTGTATATAATATATATGAAACCGTTCCTTTAGTGTTGAATTACAATTTCACATCAAATTGATCAGGAATTTAAAGCCTTTGATACATATTACTTAAAAACGAGGCCTTCTCTTTATTCTACACAGTCAAACTAGTAACCAGCTGAGAGGATAATACCAGAACAAGGGTGGAATTTTACCAAAAGGGAAGCCAAGAAAGCTCATCAAAGCTTTGTTGCATATGACAATGGACACAGATGATGCCACTGAAAGAAACAACGCGCCAATGACGCCCAATTGGAAGGTCGACATTTCTCCCATCTGTGATGAAACGAGGGAAAACGAGAACAGAGGCCCAAAAGTAAGAAAGATTGTCAGAGACAGGACACCGTGTGACTGAGGAATTGGAATGACATAACATATTTGTCAAAACAGCCATTTTTTATTTCAATTAAACTCTTAAACGACACCACTGTCCAGCTTTTAGGACTGTAAAGCTTGTGAATGGTCAGGCGTGGTGAGGTTTCCTCTATATCGTACTTGCTATTGTTCGGTTGAAGAGAGTAACAAACAAAAAAAACTTTTGACATTCTGAGAAATGCTGTCAGTGTCATTAATCTTTGTGGGTGTTCAGATTGGAAGCCAAATTGACGCCACTAGACAGAGGTAACATTCTTCACATTATCGATAAATCTAAACTGACTAGGAACCAACTCCAACATTAAACTGTTAACAGATGGTAGGTATAAGTTTGGAAATACTCTGCAGGATTTTGGTTGAACGCAAAGTTAAAAGAACGAAGGTACTGAACAGCTTTTTGTGTGATTGGCAGTGTTAATTGAATAGACCAAACCAGTCTCTTGCTGTGTTCAGATGCAATAATGTAAACTTGATGGAGCTCGGTGAGCTACTTTTATGGTATAGACAGACAAACAATGGAAACACGTACTGATGTACCTTTGCAAAGGATAGGAATGTCTTGGAGATTCAGGAGCCCTGCAAATTCACACAACAAAAGAAAAGCGAGACCAAACTAGTTTAAGTTAGTCATGCAAACAAGCAAGCACAAAGCTTGTAAATGAACAACTGGGTTTCTCAAACCTTAAATAAAGTGCACAATCGACAGGCAATATGCAAGGGCTCCTACAACTCCATGCAATTATGCGGCTCTGGCAAGTTTCAAGAAACCACAGCCGGGAAATGATCAATCCTGAGGACTGAAAGAGAGGGTTTTGGGATAGCTTAAAGCTAAAGACTAAGAAGAGAGGGAAGAGAAGGAAGAGAGAGACAGAGAGGAGTCCAGTGGCTTGAAGGACAATGTAGTTTTTGCGCCCTTTTATTTTTGATGGTTTTATGGTTGGTGCCTAATGCCGTTTAGTCTAGCGATGGACTAGTTTTTGTTTTCACGTGGCTCGCTTCCAGAAGGGAGTTAACGGCTATTACAAGCAAGGGACAGTCATTTTGAATGACAGTTCAATGGTGGTACTTGCAATTAGAATGACAAAAACGCCATTAGCAGAACCATTTCAAGGTAACTTTTTATTTTTGGAAGAATAAGAACGACCTGTTCCAGGCAATCGTCTATTAGTGGGTGCTTTGGACCAGACGGTATTCATCTAATCTTGACTGGCCAACCATGGAACCTGCTGCCTTTGAGGTGGATCTCAAAGCCAGAGGTCCATGGTCACGAAGAGAGGCAGAAATAAAGCCAGGGGTCCATGTCCCAATTTTCCTGATCGCTACTTTCATGTTAAATGGTCAAATAATAAGAATAGGCTAAACTTGGACTTAGTGGATGGTTGGGGCTGACTCGTAGTTTTGCTGGTGCAATGGTGACAGGCTCGTCCATTGGGCAGTAACTATGGCTCAAACCGGATATTATGCAGCGGGGGTGCTCCTATAGTCACGCCTAGGGAAGATTGCTGAGTTGGTTGCCCCCTTTACCTTTTTGCTAAAAAAATGGTCAATTAGAAAAGTTGAATGATTTATCTGCCAAGTTTTTTTTTCTGGCAGTCTATTTGAGGTTTCAGTTATTGTGACCTTCAAGCTGCATGCTGCCAAACTAAGAAAGGTTCTGGTTGAATCAAGGTTTCACGTCCACATTTAGCACATCAAGGACAACATGTTTTTGCTTCTGATGAGGGTGTTTTAGTCCAATTGACTGTTGAAAATTTTGAAGGGCTAATTCTACTAGCAGCGGGTTTCTTTCCCATAGCTTTCAAGGAGATCTGAAAGTAGCAGCCTTAGCTCACAAGACAGGCAGGTGAGGCGACCATTTCTTTTATGACCTAGGTGTCTGCCAATTCAAGCAAAAAGCTTTGCCACCCTCCATTTGTGTTTGGTGAAGAACCTTCAATCTCACTCCTAAATCTGCCCATTTTCTTGTCCCCCTTTTGGCATCACCCAACGGGAAAAATAGAACAAGCTGCCCTCGCATTAAAATGCTCCTTGAAGCTTCATCAATGTCGCCTTATGTCGGTACCAAATTTCACAAAAAATGGCTACAATATAAACTAGCAGAAAACATGGAGGCCATGAACACCATCTTTTTCGTTTATCTTACTCTTAACGTCCCTGTTCTCCCATTTGATTTATACATTAATTTTATAGTGCATAGGAAAAATTGCAAGTGGTCAACTTTCCACACATGTTTAATTATTACAGTTTGGGAGCCACGATCCTTTATTTCCTATAAAGTAATAATGAAATATGCCACTGCTCACACGACCTATGTCATGTTGTGTATTAGTTATATTGTTTTGTGTGCCCCTCCACTAGTGCAAAAGAAATGACACAAGAATTAGCGAAATGGGTAGCTTCAACTCTATATGTATTGACCAAATCCCACTGAAATTTTTTAAATTCATTCTAATTTCTACCTTTATAGTTGGAAGGAACTCCTTTAAAATATGTTCCTAATGATATGTTAGCAATAAATCCATTTTGTAAAAATAAAAATATTATTAGCTACGTAGTTGTGTTTGGATGAGCAAAATTGATTGAAGGTATAGATTCTCTTGATATTGGTGAAAAATGCGTTGGAGTATCTAAAAATGGATTAAAGTTTGTAAAATAAATGTTGAAATTTGTAAAAATGTATTGGAGTTCGTGAAAAAGTGATTGTAAATTTTTGTTTGGATTGTATTTATCTCTCTCCAAATTAAATAATTCAATTCAGACAATAAGTAGTACATAATACAAAGGATGGGATATTGGGCCTACTTGGGTTTCGTCCACTTCATCATCTATTTGGCTCCAAGCATGTATTAGGAAAGGAAAACATGTTCTGTGTTGCAGGTGCTCTAGCAAAGGAGTGGAGCAGATGCACTTGTGTAGTGACCCAGGGACGTTGAGTTGGTAAGTTGATCCTTTCTTTGAGACTCCCCCTCAAGACGGACATAAATATTCAAAATTCTCATCTTGGACAATAAGAAGCGAAAGGGAGGTAGAGAGTAAGGCCTTGGTAAAAATATCTGCCAGTTGAAATTTGGATGCAACATGAACTAGTTGAATAAGACTAGCAAGTATCTTTTCCCGGAAAAAGTGGCAGTCAAGCTCGATGTGTTTTGTTCTCTCATGAAAAACGAGATTCTTAGTAAGGTGAAGAGCTGACTAATTGTCACAGTAGAGGAGGACAGACTGAGTGTGCAGAACATGAAAATCTTTCAGCAATGAGAGAAGCCATATAATTTTGCAGCTGGTTAATGCGAGAGCTCTGTATTCTGCCTCTGCAGATGACCTAGAAACAGTGGCTTGCCTTTTATACTTCCAACTTATCAAAGAGTCCCTAAGAAAGACACAAAAACATGTCACAGACCTCATAGTATCTGGACAAGCTGCTCAATTCGAATCACTATAGGCCTTGAGTTGCATGGAAGAAGCAGAGGAGTAGAAAATCCCTTGCCCGACATACCCTTGATGTATTTGAGGACTCAGTATGCTGCTGTGAGGTGGATTTCTGAAGGTTTATCCATAAACTGACTTAGGATATTGACAGAATATGTGATGTCGGGTCTGGTTAAAGTGGGATAAATAAGCTTTCCAATTAGTTGCCTATAAGTTGTTGCATCAGGAATGAACTTATCTGTAGAGTGAGAAAGCTTATGACTGAGCTCCGTGGTAGTGGAAGCAATCTTGGAACCAAGGAGGCTAGAGAGATCTAGTATCTCTAGAGCATATTTCCATTGACAGAGAGTAATGCCACTGATTGATCTAGCTATTTCAAGGCCTAAGAAATATTTCGGTTGTCCCAAGTCTTTTAGCTTGAACTGTGTGTTTAAGTAAGACTTCAAGTCTGATATCATCTACATAGACCAAGAGTGCTATTAAACCTTTCTTACTGGGTTTGGTGAAGAGGGAGTATTTTGATTTGGATTGTTGAAAACCAATGGCTGTGAGTGAAGAGGTAAATTTGGAATTCCATTGTCTTGAAGCCTGCTTTAGACCATACAATGACTTGTGCAATCTGCAAACCAGCTTCTCCCCCATAAGTTGAGATCCAGGTGGCAACTCCATGTAGAGCTCCTCATCCAAATCACCATTCAAGAATGCATTGGGAACATCAAGCTGAGATACATGCCAATGGTGAGTGGCTGCCAATGCAAAGAAAGTTTTGACAGTGATCATTTTCGCTACAAGACTGAAGTCTCTTGGTAATCAAACCCTTCCCTTTGCCTGTAACCCTTAGCAACAAGTCTGGCCTTGTACCTTGCAATGCTGCCATCAAAATTCAATTTGATTTTGTAAACAAATCTGCACCCTATAGCAGTCTTCCCTGGAAGGGTAGTGATAGTCCATGTCCTGTTCTGCTCTAATGCATCAAGTTCATCCTTCATAGCATCTCTCCAGTGCTTAGAGGCAACAACTTGATGATAATTTTCAGGTTCTTTGGTAAGTGAAAGTGAGATAGTGTAGACTTTGTGTAAGGGTGATAAATGAGCATATGAGAGGTGTTGTGACAAAGGGTGGTGTGTGGAAGGTGTGCTGGACATATCACTGGGTAAATCACCAATCAGTTGGCAGTGGTATTGATCCAAATAGCGTGGAGGATGCCTCTCTCTAGTGGAACATCTAAGAGGAATGGTGGAAGGTGTCTGGTTAATAGGAGATGCAGCAGGAGATGTAGGTGGGCTGGAGAGAGTAATTGAGTCAGTAGAAGTGGCCCAAGTGGGATAAACATCAATATCATGTGAGTCTGTAGAAGGATTTGAGGAAGGAAAAGAAGGAACACTGTTGTCTGGAAGAGGTGAAGGCAAAGATATTGTAGGAGAGGGTTGGAAATGACAGCCAGTGGACAAGGGAGTTTGTTGGAAAGGGAATATGGACTCATGGAAAAGAACATCACGAGAAATGAAAACAAAATGTGTCCAACTTATACAGCTTATATCCATTGACTCCAAAGGGGTACCAGATATAAAGACATTTGGTAGCTCTAGGATGAAACTTACTTCTGCCGTGTTTGAGAGTAGAGGCATACTGTGGTATTCGAGATGATTGAGGTTGCTTCAAAATTATATCGAGATTTCCCACATAATCCGCAAGCACAATGAGATTATCAGGGATATATTCTGGAGGAAAGAACTACATAGTCCTGATTAAAAGCATCAGCTTTCACCCTAACATATCACAAAATGATTTCTATATCTCGAAAGAAGGTAAAGTCATTGAGGAAAGAATAAAAGCCGGAAGAATAACCGAATGAACTCATGTAGATCCATAGAAAAGAAGCTACGCTCTCTCTCTCTCTCTTTCTCTCTCTTTTCCTTTATAACAACGGATGACTATAAGCCACAAGATGTGGCTCTGAAAGCCTACCACCACGAGAAATAAAAAAAAAGCTGAAAAAAGGAAAAACTTCGAGCATGAAGAATGGAGCTCATAAACACCAAGGCAACAGAAGAACATATACAGAATGGCAAAATGAAAAAGAGGGGGTTGGGCTTCCGGGAGTGAAAGTTAATGCTTTCCACTTTGAGCAAGGTATGCCTTATCTGCATTGGTGAGGCGAGCCTGAAACTCAGCCCACTCACTTCTACATCTAGCTCGAACCTGAAACAGAAAGCAACCGGGCATGAAATACAACTCAGTTGAGAAATTTGTTGGATTTGTACATAATACATACTTGTATACCCAACAGGAAAGAAGTTTAAACTCCGAAATGGTAGTATTAGCCAGTACGAAAATAAGAAAAAAAAAAACCATCAGAGAAGAAGCAAAATGTACATACTCCTTCCCATGGAGGTTTCCCATTCTCAGGCTGGCCCTGAAAGTTGATAGATAACATAAAGGAATAAGAACATACTGAGAAATCCTATTTTCCCTCATGGAAGTAACCGACTTCAATCTAATCTGGCAACGGAGATATAAAAACGTCCTCCAACGAAATACAAATGGAAATTATCTTACAAACTTGATTAATGACTGACCTGGCTCCCAAGAGAAGGTATTACTTGGTGAACAATCCATTGTGAATCAACCACACCAATCTTTTCATGAGCAGGCTGAAGAAAAAAAACACAAAGCTGAGTATGGGATGTGCAAAGATAGGTACCTAACTTAACTACCTGAAGCAAAATTTAGAACATAAGCTGATACGAATCTGCTGGATCCATTTCCTTCTGGATACAAAATCATAATTTTATTTGATAGCAGGAAGGACCATACTTTTCATAATCCATAGTTTCCTCTTGATTGATCACCTTCCAGAATCCTTTCACACTAGTCCTTGTCAAAATATGTTAGGATGGAACGAATATGAACTGTTAAGAACAATTTTCCATTACAAGGTTCAGGTGTGTCATCCCATTTGATAAACAGGCACTACAAGTAACTTGATTGTTCAATCTTTTCTAGTGATTGCAATTGGGTTTGGCGCTTATCTCAAAATTTTTATTCCTACATTGACAACACCCAACATGATCATTGCCACCTAAACCTCGATGTCGTAAAGCGAGAAAATGACCTCCCGTAGTTGGATGAAATTATGCATGAAATCCAATAAATCACTTTACATGTATTAGCAGTTTTTTGCCTCCTCTTTCTGATACATAAATGAGGGATGGGAAACAAAAAGTGCCAATAAATCAAACTGCAAGGAGGATTCAACCCAGGTCTGCAGTACTACCAACAAATCTTTTACTAGGTTACCTGGCATTTCTACAAAATATGCAGAGGATAAAAAGAAAGCAATTAAAAGATAACGAGGGCATCAATATAGCAATGAAAGGGCAAAAACAATCTTAGAGAAAAAAGAAAAAAATGGTTAATTACATTTTGGGCCCATGAGCTATTATGCCATTCTTATTTGTATCCAGAAGTTCTGACTCAGTAACTTGGACCATCAGAAGTTGGCATTCTACTATCACTTAATTTGAACGGAAATTACATAATTCCTTTCAAATTAGCCATGATTTTGATGAAAGGGAATAGTTGACATCGTAATTAGGATTCGAGTTACATTGAGTGCAATATCATATAGCTGTAATTGAGAATCAGGTGATGATAATAGGGGAAGATGTAAAGGAAGAAAAGCTGCTGACCTCTGCACATCTTCTGAGAGCAAAATCCAAACCCCATCCATGCACCAAATCATTCTACAAGCAGAAATTAAAGCGTTTCATTAGGGTATATGTTGAGTATGTTTATTTCTCGTGCAGGTAACTTACCCACTAATCCTAAATACATAACATACCTGAATCATATGCCACACACATCGCCAAGCTTCCCGTGAAAAGACAGGGGCCATAATTTCTACAAACCTGAAAGAATACAGGGAATGAGAAACATGGGATTGAACAAATAAATTAAAAAGACAGCCAAAAAAAAGATCTTCTTAGATGCTCATTATAAGTGGTAGGGACTTCCCTGATGTAAATCAACGACCATATATCTGGTAGTATGCAACAAACACATGATCCTACCATACTACTTGGGCTTCATTCGAGCATATGATTATTTATCTTGCCACATTTGTAAGCCAAAATATCCAAAATGTTGAAGAAGTTTCTGAACAACCTTGTAGGACGTTAGCTATTTAGTGCTCCTGATTTACAAATTTTGGCTACATTTACATATACATATTTCTATTCTGACGTCACACTATTCGGGAAGTCATACAATTAATCAGAATATCTCACTAACAACATAAAACTTTCTTTTGATAAGTAAACCAATCTTATTAAAAAGAAAAAACAAAGAACACAAAGCAACGGAAACAACAGTACAAGAGACTATACTGACAACATAAAACTTATATAGAAACTGTCCAAATAGCACCAAACCTACAAGCAACTGTGTTTATATTGTAGTTTTAAGGACATAATCATAGACTCACATATATATATATATATATATATATATAGAGAGAGAGAGAGAGAGAGAGAGAGAGGAGAGCATACGCAGCACAAGGAGGCAAATGTGGGTCAGTACACCAGCCTGGCTTTTCATTTGTAACCCTGTACACCAAACAAGACAGTTTTCTTCAAAATCAATTTCCAGTTCCATATTACATAAGTACCGTGATATTGGTATCACAAGAGAGAGAGAGAGAGGCAGAGGTTACTTGTGAACTTCTCTGTCACCTCTCCTCTTTGTCATTTCCCAAGTCAGTCCGTTATTGGGCTCAAGACCAGGTTGAGAGATCTCTAAGCCATGTTTCTTAACCAAATTAATGTACCTAATAAATTGCACAGAGAAAAACAGAAAGAAGCATGTAAGAGGTTCATCTGAGCAGTAAACAAGACTACAATGTAAGAACTTACTTATCTCCGTTGAAGTGTTCTACCCCAAGGTCTTCATCCCATATAAAAATATATTCAAAAGCTGATACAACATCAGGATGCAAAAACCTTTTCGCATACCACCTGCAACACAAAAGAATACCGATGTGACAAACCACAGGTTCAACACCCTGCAAGGTTGTCGGTTCAACTGATTCTAAAATAAAGGGGACTGAACTCCACAAAAGCATGAGGATAACTACCACCATAGTTTGATGCATGAAGCCAACGCAATGCAAGGATGATGAAGTACTTATTCAATAAATTGAAAAGCTAGAAACTGAAGGCGATGAACACTGACAGAAACTTACCATTTTGTCTGCCTCTTGATGCTAACATGGATTGCGCTCTTAGACCACTCATATTGATCCCATTCACTTGTCCGACCATCATAATGAAAAAGCATAATCATGAAATCCTCAGAAAACTAAAAACACAGAGAAGAAAAAAGAATAGTGAGTGAGTGAGTGAGTGAGAGAGAGAGAGAGAGATGATCCTCTTCAGTCAGCATCCTAAAAAGTTAAATAAGAAGAAATTATACTTTACACCCTCACACTACAACACTATTTGTAATGTACACCCCATACAACCATATATGACACATTGTCATTGACTACCATATGTAACACAGCCTATTTTTTGTTGATTTTAACCACAAAATGTTAACTTAGGAGAAAATTTTTAAGTTGATATTCACGGAAGATCTTAACCAGGGTGCAAATTGAAAACCTATTAGTTGTTTATAGATGCAATGTGTCATGAATGGTAGTTTGGGGTGCTTATTACAAATGATGTTGTAGTTTAAAAGCACAAAGTGTAATCTTCAGTTCAAATAAATAAGTAAAATAGAAGTTAACGCCACCTTTTTAACCGCTGCATCAATATTATTTCTCTGATCGAGACCAACAGTGAACGTTACCAAGTATTTTGGCTTCTTCCGCAAATCCTGCAGATTTCAGAAATTCTAGTTTAAGCTAATTCCCATAAATTAAGCAGTTGGTTCACGCGCAGTCAATAAAAGCCTCAGAGGTGAAGATTTACTCCACTTTTGGCTCCCTGCACGAATACATAATGCATACATGCAATTTCAGATAAGAAAGGTACTCATGCCCCTCCTTCCCCCCTCTCCTTCAAAGCAAACCTACCTTCTGATCCATTCCTGCATTCATATGCAAAGGGGCAGACCACGACCAATTTTCCAGATAAAATGTGTAACAAGTCGAAGCGGTTGGTTTTGCAAAAAAAGGAATCTCTATGATATCATCCGATGGTTAATTACGAAATGTTTTGGGCCATAAATTATGCACGTGACTGCTAGAATGCTGCTATTGCATAGTTTCAGAAACCATAACTCCGTATGGGCTTCTATTGAGTAGTATCTATTAATCTTGCAGCCAGTTATATTGTACCTCACTGGGTTCACCCCATAATCTGCGTAGATATAGATCAGATTCCGATACAACAATTCCTGGGGGTAACGACTCTGCACCGCGAGGATTTGTAGGAACATGTATCTGATAGCAAACAAACAAGCCAAAAGGAAATTATCAGTCCAAACCACAACTAGGCTATAACTTACTTTCGCTTCATTTAAACCATGCTGCAAAACCTGCAACTGAGAAGCAACACATTAAAGCCTACCAGAGCTTGGATCCAGAATGTCTTTTACTTCCTTTAGTTCTTATGCCTTTATTCTTTTATTCCGAACATAATTTTGGGGCATAATAAAGTTAGAATGACCAGACCAATCACAAAATGACTAATACCCCAAGATTCTACGATTATATCTATATTGGCTAAATTGAAGTCGCATTCAAATAAATTTGACAGAAAAATATTGGTAAGAGGAATATTTCTTCCTTAAAGATATTAAGCGATGTCTCTTGCTAGAGCTCCACAACATCAATATGCACCAACTAAGGGAGTAAGAAATCTGGCAACATCAAGGTCTACTTTACACGGAGGAGTTAATGACACCTTTCACAGGACTTTAGTTAGTACTTAAAGTACCAAGGAAACTCTTTTCTATCTTATAGGAACTATTTCTAAGAGAGTCTTGTAATCCAAAAAATCCTGAAAAAACAGCCAATTCCATCTTTTTTTTTATAAGTATGCCAATTTTATTAAAAAGAAGAAAAACACGAACACAACAACGGAGTCAACAGTACAAGAGAAAATACTGAAGAATCCTAACACAAACAAACTAGAAAACAGACCCCTAACACAATAAAAATGGGCAACCAGAAAAGAGAACACAAAGGCCTAAAGAACGCCAAGAACTCCCACCCACCCTCAATCCACAAGCCAACAAAAGCACCCTCATCCCACTAGCCAACAAAACTCCCCCAGAAAACAAAAGCACCCTCAACCTGCTAGCAAACCAACGCCACCCAAACGAGACCCCTAGCAGTCCAGCCCAAAGCACATAGTCTTTCTAGCGATCGAAGAAGACCCTTCATAGTTAACCGAAGACTTCAAGCCCTTCAACTCCCTGTGCATCCTCCCCCTGATTTTCTAGACGTTTTCGAATGACACTGCACCCTATTGCGTTCAAACGCTGCAAAAAGATCCCTCAGCTTGTCCTCTTGACCACCACACGACACCCCAATCAACTGACCCACAGAGGAAACCTTGTCCAAGACCCACGCCAGAGATTCTTCCCCCAAAGCTTTATGAGGGAAACTAACCGCCAAGGGTTCGGTCGAGGTATAGCTTCCACCCTCCGTCGCAAGAGAATGACACACCTCCCTAGGTTCATCAACACTACTGTCTACACAAACTATAGCCCCTCCTCCTACTAAAGAAGCTGCTGACCTCTCACCATGTCCAGAGTCACCGAGCCCTCTGTCTCCACCTCGAGGGTCCCACACCCTTCGGGATATGCCCTGACAGGGCGCACTCAGAGTCGACAGGAGCTCCCGGCGACGGCAGAACACCAGCTGGACCCACTGCCACCCCAGATGACGACGACCCATCCTCCTGAAGCTAATGGACATGGACCACCTCCGGATCTGCCCTGACAGGGCGCTCAGAAAGACCTATCGACTCCGGCAAAGAAAACAGATTTGGGCACACTACCACAACTTGTTTCTCCAATAAAACTCCGGCAACCAATGCCAAAACCTGAAAGGACCGCCCAGCCAATTCCATTTTTAATGAGAAGAGTTCCCATTTCCTATTCTTTTTGAGTAAATACTTTGATACATTTGTTTCTTTTACCATATAATGTTTATTTAATATCGGACATGATGTTAATACCAATAAATCACGTGTCATGAAATAAATACGAAAAAAAATGAAGAATCATATGGTTCTGGCCACAAAATCGGCATCTCCAATTCGAAACTGGCTCTGAATGTATAAGCCAAGTGGTAAACTACAAAGTCTTGCTAATTGATTTGA
Source organism: Myrica gale (assembly GCA_963930655.1). NCBI lineage: Eukaryota > Viridiplantae > Streptophyta > Magnoliopsida > Fagales > Myricaceae > Myrica > Myrica gale. Next base: position 17,756,693 of record OZ005602.1, on the reverse strand, counting down.
GGGGAGAGTCGTTGACCATGAATGTATCATATTACATGAATTCTACTTTTATGAAATGAGAGAGAAGAAACTGATTTTAATAGTCTTGAAAAATGGCACCTGCAAAGTACATGCTTTATTACCACAAGTTGTTTCAAATTGATGGTGAAAAGGAGTGTTAGCTTCGTAACTCAAAAAACACTTTGCTTGATGAATACAACAACATCAAACAAGAAGGCAAACAAAAACCAACAATTGGACACCTAAACCCTACATATTGAAGTAATACCTCTCTACAATTATCAACTCTTATCATATATATACTGCATACACAGAGGCTTACCTTAAGAACATCTTTAGATCCAACACTTTCAACAGATTTGTTTTCAGTGGGTCTATGCATGTCAGTGATGGCTACATCGAGAGATGATATAATGCTTGAAGGTAAGTTAATCTGCAAGATTCAAATAACAAACGAGATGGATTGGTATCTAACGCAATGATACAAAAATAAAAATAATAAAAAGAAAATGAACAAAGAAATGATAGAGTTCAAAAATACCTTGGTTAGAGCAACAGATGGAAACGAAGCACCTATAAAAAATCCAAAAACAACTCCTATAATCGTCGTGAGTACAAGCCTAGTGCTGTCAATGTTTGACTTCTTAAGCACTCCACTGCCATGAAAAAGGGCAGCCAAGAAGATTACACTCTAGTGATTAGGATTAAATTCCAGTTTATAAAAGGGGGAGAGGGGACATGAAGCAAGAAGTATAAAAGCAATTCATACCTACGGTGTATGATCCACATTTTGGAATTTACTCTCTGAAAACTTCAACTCATTCGATCACATTCCCGGAGATTCAATAACTTCCGAAGTAAATATTGCGTTCTCCACAACTAAATGCAAACTTCAAAGAAGCATCAAACTTGAAAGTTTCCACCGGCGGAATTGGATTTTGCACAGAAATTGAAATACCTGAAGATTAGAATCTAACCTACCTAGTTTATGTTCGTTTGGAGTAAAAATGTAGGATTTTAGAGAAGTTGTGAATATTTATGTTGAATAATGTTTTATTGGTGTTTGTGTAAAGTGGAGAAAGAAATGATTTGATGTAATTGTTTAATAAAAAAGTATTGGAGTTATGTAAAAAAGTATAGAGAGATAAAATTTATGTTGAATAAAAAATTAAAAATTTGTTGGAGATTGTGTAATGTATTGATGTTTGTATTTGAATTATGAATATGTTCGGCCGTAGTAGTGTGAATATACTTGTAATCCTGAAAAAAGTGTGAAAACGAACCTATCCATATTTATTTATCTGCTCTCGGGATTGCTTCTCTGTGATTTGGTGAGTTACTTAAACTCCAGATTTAACGCCAGGAAACAAAAATTCACAATCTTGATCTGAGCCAAAAATTTAGCCCAAAGAAAAACTACGATTATAATCGGAATGGAGCAAAATTAAAACATCGAAAACAAACAATTTCGAAAAGAATGCAGCATCACGGATACAAGGGAAGAACATACAAATCACATTATATTTTGAGATTGAATAGAAATTGTCCAAGAAATGCCGTACAGAATCATAATTTTATCGAATCATTGAAGAAAAAAACTTACAGACAAACAAAGACAACTACGGAGATGCAGTCTCAGGATAAGAACTCGCCGAGAGAAAAGCAGAGATTTCGGGAGGGAGGGAGGGAGGGAGAGCCCATTGTACAAAGAGAGAGACGAAGAAGGTTCTTTACATATTCTTTATTTTGCCGAAACTCCAAAAAACGCAAAAATGGCTGTCGTAGTCTTCCATGTGACCAAAATGCCCCGCCTGCACTCGAATTCCCCGGGATCGCATGACTTGGGAGAGCGATAGCAGTTTTAAAACTAACCGTTAAATAATCTTCAAGCCAACCAAAACTGCATGTACTGTTTGATTTCTTGCATATTTAAAATTTTAAATAATAACCTTATGTTCAATCTATTATCTAAGCAGCCTGTGAGCCTCAACATATATATAATAAATTTGGGTTATATTCGTTTTTAATTTTTTTTTCAGGATTTAAATACATTCACAAATCTATCATCTGAACATCTTAAAAATTGAAACATAAATATCAATATATTTTACACAATCTTCAACACTTTTTACTTTTTTATTTAACACAAATTTTCTCTTTCTTTATTTTTTCATATAACTTCAATATTTTTTTATTAAACAATTACATCAAATCATTTCTCTCCCCACTTTACACAAAGTCACAAATAGGGCTGAACAGAACCGGACCGCAGACCGGACCGGACCGGAAAACCGGACCGAATTTACGGTCCGGTCCGGTTTTAATGTTAAAAATACGGTCCGGTTCAGACCGGATTTAAGGACCGGATTTATGCGGTCCGGTCCGGTTTATATATTTTTAAATGCGGTCCGGACCGGACCAGACCGCATTTAATAAATTTTTTAATTTTTTTTAAATATATTTAAAAATCGCACACTGCTCGAGCACTGCGCAGACTCGCGCAGTGTGCTGCACTGCGCAGGCTCGCGCAGTGTGCCTGCGCAGTGCGGCGTGCGCACACTACGCGAGCAGCCGAGCACTGTAGCTCTGCCAGTGCAGAGCTACAGTGCGAATAAAAGTTTTAATTTTTTTTTAAAAAAATAATTAAATCCGGTCTGGACCACTTAAGTGGTCCAGACCGGACCGCATTTTAAAGGACCGGACCGGACCGGACCACTTATAAGTGGTCCGGTCCGGTCCTTTATTATTGAAGGACCGAAAATGCGGTCCGGACCGCATTTCCGGTTTTCACCCCTAGTCACAAACACCAATAAAACACTATTTAACATACATATTTATAACTTTTTTAAAATTCTACATTTTTACCCAACACAATGCGCATGCTTTTAAAGTTTATTTTTCACCTCCTTAAATACAAAAATCACACTTCTTCCTTGACTTTGTAAAAATATTTGGGCTAAGCCACTTGTTACAGCTACTACTCCTTAGGAGTAACGTCTACTAGCACCAAAGTAATTTTATCTATAAACTCCACTTTTTTAGTTGCTAGGTCCACGTCTATCCAACTGTCCCTGCCGTTTAGGGATAGGTTGGTCCAAGGTGTCCTTTTTTTTTTTTTAATAAGTAAGGTATCCCTTATTCCCATGATAATACGGGCAGGACGCGAGAAGCGTCCCACAAATATAGGGAGAGACTGGGAATGGGCATCGGAATAAGTCCGTCTTGTTCGTTCCGCAAAATTGGGCATTTGAATTTTCCAGGCGCGTACGACCAAGAATAGAGTTCCCATCTCTACATCCAACGAAAGACTAACAGAAACATCGCACCCGACCACACGTGTCATTGTGGTCTTGCGCCAAGTGTATTGGTGTGTCTTACCTGCCATGCAATCAGCCAATCACGTCTTTGTTTGCGTACCGGTGCTAAAGAAATTACGAACTGGAATGGTTAGCTGAATTACAAAACTTATGGACAATATTAACCGAAGCCATTTTCTAGGCTTTGAACATAGATAGATATATATAGATGTTCGGGGTTGGTCCAAAATGGATAATATCTTCCTAAATAAAAGTCCGAATTATTATTAATTAAGCATGCACCAACAATAATACCCCCTCACACAAGCATTGAGTTAATAGCTCCGGACCTAGCTAAAACATTGAAAAATATGATCTGATATTTCTAATATGTGCCTATTTGTTGTGCAGGAGATGAAGATTACACTTTGTACCCTCTAACTACCATAATTTCTGCAATATATATTGTAAACTATCAATTCGATAATTTTCATTGTAAACTACATATGAGTTTATAATATATAGTTTGCACAAATGTTAAGATCTCATCATTAAAATCAATTAAAAATATTTCATGTCTAACAATCTTAACGGTCAAATTTTAATACAAGGGATAAAATACAAATCCACTAATATTTAGAAAGCAATATGTTGGATTTGTAGTTTGAGGTATGAATTACAAAAGTCACGGTTTGTAAAGGGTCTTGTGAGTAGTCCAATCTCTAAGCGAGTAAGAAATTCGGAAACGAATTGTCTCCGAAGGCAATTCGTTCCGGATGACCGAATGGATGACTGAAGGTCATCTAACAGTGGGGAGCTCGGGCAGTGTGCTGTTCGGGCAGATATGGACTCCCCATAATCATACCTAAGAGCTTATTAAAGGCAATCTGTTCTGGACGACCGAATGGATGGCTGGAGGAGAGTGACCGTTTATTTAAAAAAGAGATGCTAGAAGTGCATAGGTATTTTGAACAAATTTTTAAAAAATATATTTTTAGCTGATTTTTGTGAGGGTAAAATCTTCATTATTAGTTTATGTTTTAGAATTTGTTTTGTGATTAATTATCATGTTGTGGATTACTACTTCACTGGCTCAATATCTTTTTTTTTTCTTGGCATTTCACTGGCTCAATATCAATAAGCACAACTGCTTGATATAAGAGAGAGAGAGAGAGATTTGTTCTACTTTCACTTGGAGATTGAGCAAGCCACTTTTGGCTGCATTACAACGATCGATGGTTGCACAGTCTTAATTCCTTACCGATCGGGTAAGGAAGAGCTAGCCAGCTGATCCCGACCCATACCTCTTCTACATAAACATATTTCAAGTCCACTCTCCAGCACATTTGAAGATAACAAAAAATATTTCCACGAAGAGTTCTTATTAAAAAATAAAGAATAAATTGATAAACAGTTCCGATTTCAGAACTTTGAACAACGCAGTGGCAGACCTGTTCCGTGATCAACAGCTACTATCTCCGTGACATTGTTACATCGAAGGACATCCTGCCCCAGCTTGGCGCCAGCTGCCTTGAGCCCCTTGAGAGAAACCGGTTGGTTAAAGAGGTTCAATGATGGCAATCTTGAGGCTAGAGGCAACTCCCCTCCGGGCAAGAATGTCCGGAAGTCATCCTTCAGCAATGGCACCTCAAAGTCTGTCTTGTCGTGCTTAACGACGTTACCATTTGCACTAATATGAGCCCCTGGCTCCATATGGTTAGTCGAAAAGCTTGCCTGCTTTGGGAAGTTCGGATAGAGACTTACATACCCTCTGAGGTACATCATGTCTATCAGAAACTTTTTCCACGAGGCTTGCCACCCATTTGTTCTGGACTTGGGAATTTGAACCGGGTTTGCCTTGGCGTCTTCAGTGAACCTCATGTTCATGTAAACATAGAACTCTCTCCATTGCTTGGGGAAGAAAACAGCACCCCAACTGCAAGGTAATTGGTGGAGATAAGGCGTGTTCGGGTGGATGTTCTTGAAGAACTCCGTGGGATTCCATTCTGGCCTTTCTTTCACCACCTCAACAAGCCTAGGCGTGTAAAGGGCGATGGAGGAGAGCTCCGGAAGTGACACCTGCGGGTCATACTTGTAAGATAGGAGGGCGTATTTGATCCAGAGATAGTAGTACGGAGAGACCTCGATATCGTCCTCAAGTAGGAGACCGTAATCATCATCTGATGCTGGGTACCAACTCTCACTGACAGCTCGAATGAGCCCTCCTTGAATGATCCTCCTCCTGATTGTTTTTGGGCCGTGAGGCCAGTCGAATGAGCTCACAAGTTTGATTGTTGCCTCATCCACTTTACTGTCCACGTTGAAGCTGATAGGGATCTCATCCCCAACGTAATAGGCATCGCGGAGGGATTTGAGAAGCCTTTCCAATGAATGAACACGGTTTTGGGTGATTATGTTAACAGAGACCCGCATGCGGTTCCAATCTGCATGGGAGAAATTGCTCACCAGATAAATGATAAGGTTGAGAAAGAGCTCCAAAAGTTGGTAAAATTTTAAATGTTTCGCATAATTGAAAAATAGCAGTAAAGAACAGAAAGCTGCTGGCATTCTTACTTGGCAATGCTGTAGAGCGTAGATCAGCCATCCAAAGAACCTTTGACACGGAAGATCTTTGTAAGTGAATCAGTGTTGTGCCGTTGGAGTTGGCTTCTGCTGCCATCTTCAAAGCTTTCTTCACATTAGGATCAATGTCAGCCACTGTAATTACCACACTGGGATTGTGGACTTTTATCAAACCTTTCATGCTAGAGTACAATGCTTGTACCACTGGCACCTCCGACTTCGATAATCCCGTGAGAGTCCCTACTGCCAGATTAAATATCTTAAACCTTCGCTCTTTGCACACTACCGCAGGCCACTTCAGAGCAGTTGCAGCATTTTCACACGGGCAGAACTTGCCTCCAGAGATGGCGATATAAGCCTTTTTCCCAACAGTGGTCCTGAACTTCTCAAGAAGGGGAGCGAGTGCTTTGACCTCATCAACAGAATGAGCGTAGAAGAGCGCATCAATTTTCTGCGGATTCATTGCTGCCCACTGAGTGATATAGCCAGTAGTAAGCGCTTTCCACCATTGGTCATCTCGAACCTGGACAATGTCTTTGAAGATTACGGTGGTTTCAGAGACATAAGCAAGCCGGTGTTCACTATCACCCCAAGTTTCCTTGTCATTTGGATCAACTGGAAGAACAAACGAGCCAGCATTTCTGTACTTTTGAAGTTGATAGCTGCATGTTTCCGTGGGAAAATTGTTAATATTAGAAGCTCATTCATGCAGTAGAAAGCCAAATGAAAAATAAGAACACGCCAAATTTTCAAAGCGAGCAGTTTAATCTACCAATAGCTAAAGTACTCATTGGCTAAATTAGGGGTCTTGTTAGTGTAGCCCTGAAATCCCTCCCAAACCAACAAAAAGGTTGGAGCTAGTGCTTCAGAGAATCTCCAAAAAGAGATCTGATCTTTTCCATTAATCATGCATGCAGGAGCAAACATAAAAGAGTGAAATATATATCAGCAGCGCGCGGTGGCAGGCTGGAGAGCACCCATCTCCAAACGGAAAATATTATATCAACATCTTCCTCTTTTCCCCTAGAAAAATAATGTTCACTTGGCCGGAAAAAAAAACAAAATGTTAACCAGAAAAGTTGACTATGTATATTATGACAGGAGGTTCGTTTCAGACGATTCCTGGCCATTTAAGATACCAAATGCATAAGCAAAATCAGACCATAGTCATGCGGACGGGCCCAACCTCAATAGATGCTTGAAAATGCTTTCCGTGTCAATTTTCAACTCAATCTACAGTGATATCGGGTTAGTTGCCCACTGGGTTGCATGATCAATGGAACGTGCATGATACGGTGTTCTTGGAAGTTATAGGTCACGTACCAAATATGACCAATAGTCATACTTTTTTCGCTAAGCGACAAATATTTATCTTACTTGAACCTGATTTAATTGGTCTCAATTTTTAATCAAAGTAAGACATTTTTTCTAAGTACATTAGCTCGCGTACTGACCAAACCCACTATATATATATATTACAATTTAATATGGTCGTGCTATAACGAAATGGGAAAAACAAAAGGGTCCTACGCACTATACTAAACTAATTAAACGGCAAGCAAGTGCTTCAATTACAGGGACAGGAGGGAAAAAAATTGAAAGCAAATATGGTAATTATTGTGAGAATCAAAGCCAAAAATAGGTAAAGAAAAATTCAAAACGGGAAAATAAATTAATGACTAGTACCTTAAAAAACAACTTATTGCAGAAGCACGAAAACTATGATGTTTGCCTGAAATTTTTCAAAAAGTTTCTACTTTTGACTGTATAAGAATTTCAATCGCCATAGACATACCTAAGGTGCAGATCTTCGCCGGTTGCAAAGGTGAAGGGCGTCTCAATGAAAAGCGTCTTCACAAGCTCCGCTGATAAGAACCAAGAGCTGGAGAGAAAATCCACCTGCACAATCTTATCGACTGTGATATCATAAGCAGGGTCAGGCAAATAAAGCCCTGCCTCCTTGGACCGAAACTTTCTGTAGCTTGGAAACGTGAAGTCCTTCTGTCTAAATGGCAAGATCCTTCCAATGCTGCCCAGCACGGAGTTCTCGTACTTCTCGGTTCCCGCTACGTGTGACAAAATCTGCAGCATTTTCCGTCCGGGAATCATGTCGTCGTCGAGGATGTATACAAGGTCTGCTTCCGTCTGTAAGGCCATTTGGAACCTTCCGTAGTACTTGAAATCGTAGCTTGAACTTATGAAGCTAATTCTTGAATCGTTATAGCTATCTACAATTCTTTTCAAAGAGAACTCGTTGGGGCTCCCAAATGAAAGCACCCAAACATGGTGGAAAGGGACGGTCTGTTCAAGCAACGAGTCAAGCTGAGCGCAGAGGGTTTTCCTTTTAAAATGGTTTAAGATTACCGTAACTTTCGGCTTGTTCGGACCTCGCAAATCCCACTTAGACTTCATTGCCATGAGCTGAGTGAGAGTCTCTGTTCCAATGGTCTTGTTCTGGAAGCCCAATACTTCGTTGTAAAGCTCTGTCTTCCACTTGATCATTTGAACATCATTGGACTTCTTCTGCACGAAATCTATCGTTTCATGCACGCATACTTCAGACGGAGTAATCGGTTGGATTTCACCTTGAATGAGAGACGAAGAGGCTTCTTGGTATCGAGAAAAAACATGGGGCGTGACCATGAATTGCTTCCATTGTTGCGCAATCCGTGTGGCCCATGTAAAGTCTGGTTTGGTGCGCAAATCTATTGAAGGACTCATGTAGTACAACAGGAACGTTGCGTACACTGCAAAGGCAAATTGGAGACAAGTAAGCACTGTGACAAGTCGAGTTGAGCCACTCTTCAGAGGTTTCGGCTTCGCCTTTCCCCCGACATAATCTGTAAGCATCCCTTCCAAGAAGTCCCCACTTTTCGCTGAATGATGCCGAACTAAACCCATTTCTCAAGGCCAATTCCAGAGATTGCCAACCTACAAAGAAAATGAAAAAAAGGTTAATTATAAACCAAAAATCTCAGTAAAAAACAGCCAAATATATAGCCTGAAACTCAAACAGGGGATTTGCATAGCATGATTTAAAGCTTGTCACTGACCAAAATGGGCATTCAATGTAATCCAAACTTGTCTTTCGAGTATATTTACGATTTGATATCTTGAAGCACTGGGGCTCCTTCACCAGCCACAATATATCAGATTCGACGTGAACCAAAAGCTCTGAAGCTAGATTTTGTCTATACAATGAGGAAGAGGAAAAGAAAAAGAAGAAGTTGGCCGGGGAAGCGGTGCTACTGAAGTTTTTGAAGATCAGAAACGGATCCCTTCACCTTTATATATTAATATAGGTGCAAAAGGTAAGGAAAAGTCAAAAGGAGAAGCTCTCGGCCCATGAGAAATGCATCAATGGTCACATGTGCTAAACCCTTATACTAATGGTTTTGAGTTTAATATTTAACAAATGCCTAATGACCGCGTTATCTTCACTTCTAGCTCATACATTTCCAACACCTATGACACATTTTAAAAGCCGGCTTTGGTGCCGGGGAAAAGAGCTATCCCTGCGTTTCTAGCACCCTTCCCTTACAGGCTTACACATCTTGCCCAGAGACGATCTACTAGAATCAACCAACCAGGGCGCAGGCTCTGACATTGAAATATTCCATAACCTTATTCTTTTCGGCCAGATAAAGTTTCTAAATCCCAAACCCCCCCTAATTTAAGTACAAGAAAACGTTGTACAAGCTATAAACGAATTAAAATTTCCAGAAACCCAGTTCCCAAGAACAAAGAGTGTTTGTTCCTGAAAGGTAGCCACGCAATTCTGTTAGAATTATGTGCCCTCGATAACCAAATTGATTAATTCGGTCCTAATATCTCATATGGAATATAGTATGGTGGAAGAAATTAATTGTATTTAAAAGGGGCATATTTGCAATAATCTTAAATTCCAGGGGTCAATTACAATATGTTGATGGACTTGATTGTAATTAGTAGAAGCCCTAATTGTATTAGAAGAATAGTTCTTCAGTGTTATCCTACGGCTGGAATTTGAGATCCCTAAGGATCCTATGTCTCATGCTCTTTCTAGGGTTTTCCAAGGCCTATAAATATAATTGTTATATTCAAGGGGTTGGCCATCAGAACCTATTAGGAAAATCCCAATAACGAAAGAGTGACATAAATCCCTTAGGAGGCAACACATCTGAGTTGCTGTTCTGAATTGCTGGAGTTTTGGATTGGATCGTAAAGCGGCTTAAGGTTTGTAGATTCCTAAATTCCCGTGTCAGGTATGGAATCGAATCCGAAATTGTAATCATAAATCCTGGATGATGTTTTGTTGAAAACATGTTGTTTGTTTATAGTTTAATTCCGCATATATACTATCAGTGGTATCGGAGCAGGTTCACATGATTGCAATTGTTGGATTATATGAACTTTGCTAAATTTTGATTGAGAATCAAAACCCTATAATTTTCTGTTACTATTCAAGTGAACAGTACATAATTTTATGTTTGATCGTATGAGACGTATCCACATGTATTTATTTGTATTTGAATTTATTTATTCAAATAAGTGTTTGTGTTCAACTGTTCATAAAAAAAATTCTTCGAAAGGGTGGCCGGCGGCCATAATGACGGCAGCTGCCGCCCCACTGGCTGGAGATGCGTCCGGTAGGACCGGAGTCGCTTCTGACCGGAGACGGAAGAGATCCGGCGGCCATGGAGCCGCGGACAGATCCTCACACAACCGTGTGAGACACGGGTGTGAGGATCGGTGGCCACCGACGGCCACCAGTGCGCCGGACGGCAGCACAGTGGCCGCCGACGGCCTGGGCGTCCAACGTCCGGCCAGATCCATGGCCGGACGTGGGGTGCCGGACGGGGCAGCGGCCAGTTGGCCGCTGCCTGCTGCCTCCTCTCCCGAAGGCCACGAGCGGCGCCCAGGGATGAGATCCCCGGGTCGCCCGCTTGGGCCAAACGGGTAGGGCATTGTTTGCCCTACCCGGTTCAGTAGCCCAGCCCAAAAGTTGGGCTGGGTCGAATTTAAAAAAAAAAAAAGAAGTTAAAAGTGGGCTGCACCGCACGGGCTGGGCCTTCATGGGCCAGCCCATGCGGGGCTAGGGCCACGGGTTGGACCCGGGCCCGTAGCCCAGCCCAGATCCGGGTTAGACCCGAACCATGACAGGATCCGGTCCGGGTATGACCCGGACCGTTATCCATTATCGGTCGGTTAGACCCGGACCGATGGTCAACGGACCAACCCGGTTTGACCGGTTGACCGTTGACCAACCCGGTTTGACCGGGTTGACCCGGTTTGATCGAATTTAAAAAAAAAATTGGAAATTTGTTTTCCAATTTTTGGTGCTAAATAGGATTAATTATAGTAATTTTTCCTATGGTCTCTATTATCAATAAATAAGAGTTTTACTTGATTAAAATTGGTTGAAGCCAAAATGGATAAAACTGATTTTAATTTTGTAAAATTTTCTTGTTTATCTCTTGGGAAGATAAGTGTCTACATCTTAGTGGGAGTGTCTTCTAAAATAGTGACATAACTCACAAGTATTTGGAACACACTTAGATAATGGAATGCACAAACCAAATAAACGCTAGTGCTAAAATAGTACAAGACGTGTTTATTTAGGTAGGCCAAAAGTAAATCGAGAATCACAAATATTTTAAAATATTTTGCATATGATGTAAATTTTGATGAATAGTAGCTATTCGCCTTTACAAGATGTGTACAATGAGTACCAAAATGGATTTGTTGTTGCATGTAAGGTAGAGGTTCTCGATACCCATTTAGAATATTATAAATATAAATGTTATATTTTCATTATTGTGATATATGTGATATATCTGTTTATTGTTCGAATGGGTGGTACCATTAGTTATTCAAAAACCTGAATCTAATGGAATTATATATGTGAATGATTTTGCAGATTCAAAATGACTTTTAATCCTTTGGCTAGGATTTTGGATGACAATCGGTTGACAGGACCGAATTATGTTGATTGGAAGAGAAATCTTATGATTGTTCTCTCAGCCGATAAGATCGGTTATGTTCTAACCTCTGAGACACCTGAGCTTGCCCTGGACAATGCCACTGAGGAAGAAAAGAAAGTCTTTAACAAGTGGCATGATGATGATAATATGACAAAGTGTTATATTATGACTTCAATCTCAAATGTTTTGCAGAAAGATTGTGAGGGCATAGCTACTGCTGCAGGCACTATGTTGCATCTCCAAGAAATGTTCGGAGAGCAGAGCAGATCTGCTAGGCAGACTGCTATGAAGAATCTGATGTCCACCAAAATGGTGGAAGGGAGCCCAGTTCGGGATCATGTCTTGAAGATGATTTCTTTCATCAACGAACTGGATTTTTTGGGAGCTGAGATGGATAGTGACACAAAAGTTGATGCCATACTTTCATCTCTGCCTGATTCTTTCAATCAGTTTGTCCTTAATTACAATATGAACAAGATGAGTGTGACATTGTCAGAGCTGCTCAATATGTTGCAGTCAGCTCAAGATCTCATCAAGAAGGACAAACTTACTGTGATGGTCACAGAGAAATCTAATGCCTCTATGAAACTGAAACCCAAGTTTAAGAAATTCAAGAAAAATAATAAGGGGTTTCAGGCAGCAAAGAATGTTCAAGGTGGACAAGGAAACAAAGGAGGTGACAAGAACAAAGGCAAAGGAAATTGTTTCCATTGCGGCAAGCCCGGTCACTGGAAGAGAAATTGCCGGGTTTACTTAGCTTCTCTTAAAAAGGGCAAACCGTCTGAAGGTGTGTCTAATATGCTTGTAATTGAATTGAATTTAATGGATGGTCCATTTAATTCATGGTGTGTGGATTCTGGTTCTACATCTCACATCTGCAATATGTTGCAGGGGTTCAAGGAGACCAGAAAGCTCCATGAAGGGGAGCTGATCCTCAAGATGGGGACGGGTGCAACTGTTGCAGCGACTGCCATCGGAGTGTTTAGTTTAGAATTATCGAATAATAGAATTTTGATTCTAGAAGATTGTCTATGTTCCAGAAGTGCGTAGAAATTTGATTTCTGTTTCGAAACTTGTTTTATCTGGATATTCGTTTCTTTTCAATTCAAAACTTATTATAAAGTTTCAAAATAAATTTGTTGCTTCTGGAATTATTTGTGATGGTCTTTATCTTTTAAATGTTGATAATTCTTTGAATAATGTTGAGAATGATGATTCCAGTGTGTTATCCCTTAAGAGGAAGAGAGATGTTAATCCAACCTACTTATGGCATCTAAGACTTGGTCATGCCAATATTGATAGGATCAATAGATTGGTAAGGGATGGGCCATTGCAATTTCTAAAAATTGAGCCCTATCCAATCTGTGAGCCCTGCTTGCAAGGAAAGATGACCAAAAGTCCTTTTACAGGAAAAGAAATAAGTGCCACAGAAGTATTAGGATTAATACATACTGATGTTTGTGGTCCCTTCAACCACATGGCAAGAGGAGGTTTCTCTTATTTCATTACTTTCATTGATGATTATTCCAGGTATGGTTATCTATACCTGATGAAGCATAAATCGGAATCTTTTGAAAAGTTCAAGGAATTCCACAATGAAGTTGAGAAACAGATTGGAAAGTCCATTAAAATGATTCGCTCTGATCGGGGAGGCGAATACCTCTTGGATGATTTTAAAGTTTATCTTAAAGATAATGGAATCATATCTCAACTCACACCACCAGGCACACCACAACATAATGGTGTTGCAGAGAGAAGGAATAGAACCCTATTGGATATGGTTCGTTCCATGATGAGCATATCTGAGTTGCCCATATCATTTTGGGGACATGCTTTGGAGACCGCTGTTTACTTGTTAAACAGGATCCCTACAAAATCAGTTCCTAATACCCCATATGAGTTATGGACTGGCAAGAAGCCAAGTCTTAGTCATTTTAAGATATGGGGTTGTCCAGCTCATGTTAAAAGGTTTAATGTGGATAAACTAGGATCAAGGACTGATAGATGCCTATTTGTAGGCTATCCCAAAATGACTACTGGTTTCTACTTTTATAATCCTAATGAAAACAAAGTGTTTGTTAGCAGAAATGCTACTTTTCTTGAAGAGGATTATAGTTTGAATGAAACCGAGAGTAGAGTTGCTCTTGATGAGCAAAGAGATAATACAGTGACTGTGCAGAACGAGAACAATGAGGATCAAGTGTTTGCTCCCACTGATCAAAGTGAACCTGTTGAGACACAGGAGCCTCGTCGTAGTAAAAGGATTATAAGACCTCCATTAAAATTCAATTTGTTAAATGAGATTTACCAAATGGAATCTGAGGGACTGGAGATTGATCCTTGTGGTTATACAGAGGCTGTTAATGACAAAGATGCTAAGCATTGGCATGTGGCCATGGAATCAGAGATGGACTCCATGTTTTCCAACAAGGTATGGACCTTGGTAGACAAACCAGAAGGCATTAAGCCTATAGGTTGCAAATGGGTCTACAAAAGGAAACTTGGACCAACAGGAAAGGTAGAGACCTTTAAAGCTAGGCTGGTGGCAAAAAGGTATACTCAAAAGGCTGGTATTGATTATGAGGAAACCTTTTCACCTGTAGCCATGCTAAAGTCCATAAGGATTCTATTAGCGATTGCGGCATACTATGATTATGAGATATGACAGATGGATGTGAAAACCACATTTTTGAATGGGTATATCCATGAAGAAATTTATATGGACCAGCCAGAAGGTTTCATATCTCGGGAAAATGAATCGAAAGTATGCAAATTGGAGAAATCCATTTATGGCCTAAAACAAGCATCACGTTGTTGGAACATTCGTTTTGACGAGTCAATCAAAATGTTTGGTTTCTCACAAAACATGGATGAACCTTGTGTCTACAAGAAGGTTAGTGGGAGTGCTATTACTTTTTTTGTTCTTTATGTAGATGACATACTACTCATTGGGAATGATGTAGGGGCTTTGTCATCTGTGAAAATGTGGTTGTCTAACCAATTTTCAATGAAGGACCTTGGGGAAGCATCCTACATACTCGGGATCAAAGTGTTTAGAGACCGAAAGAAAAGATTATTGGGTCTTTCACAGGTCAATTCTATTGACAGGATATTGGCTAGATTTAGCATGGCAAATTCCAAGAAAGGGTTTCTACCCTTTAGACATGGAATTCATCTCTCTAAGCAAATGTGTCCAAAAACACCTGAAGAAAGAGAGAAGATGAGTAACTGCCATTATGCTTCGGCTGTAGGGAGTCTCATGTATGCTATGCTTTGCACTAGGCCTGATATCAGTCACGCAGTTAGCGTTGTGAGTAGATATCAATCCAATCCAGGTCCAGAACATTGGTCAGCAGTGAAACATATCCTCAAGTATTTGAGAAATACAAAACACTATTTCTTAGTGTATGGCAGTGAGGATCTGACTGTCCAGGGATATACAGATTCGGATTTCCAATCAGATATTGATGATAGAAGATCAACGTCCGGATTTGTGTTCCTTCTTGGAAAAGGAGCATTTAGTTGGAGAAGTTTCAAGCAAAGTACTACTGCTGATTCTACAACTGAGGCAGAATATGTTGCTGCAAGTGAAGCTGTGTGGATTCGCAAGTTCCTTCAAGAACTTGAAGTTGTCCCTTCGATTGAGGCACCTATTCCCTTATACTGCGATAATAATGGTGCAATTGCACAGGCAGTGGAACCAAGGTCTCATCAAAGGACAAAGCACATAGAACGTCGTTTTCACCTAATACGTGATATCATATTCAGAGGTGATATCAAAATGGTGAAAGTTGCATCAGCTGATAATTTAGCTGATCCATTTACAAAACCTTTATCTCAGAAAGTGTTTGAGAAACATATTAATGATATGGGTTTGAGATATATGTATGATTGGGTTTGACGTTTTATTTCTTTATTATATGATAATAAAAGTTTATTTGTTTCTCACATATATTTATTGTTGTTATGGGTTTATACGTAACATGATATGTTATGTATGTAAATTTGTTCAGGTAACATTGTAGAAAAATCATGCTAGAGATTAATGAATCAAAGGCAGGGAATAATGATTTTTCAGTTCCTTGTAAGCCTGAAAGTGTTATAGACTTTTGTAACATAAAGTCTACACTTGTTGTGCGGAGAATGATTGATTCCATCATTGAGGTATGACCTTAAGCAAACGAGTGAGTGTCATGTAACAAGTACATACACTGAACAGGATCCGATTAAGAACACCTTTTGGAAATGATCACTGTCAGGTTAAAGGTTGTTCTATCACAATTCGGTATTGTCCTTAGACCTGAGAGGTTTGTATTTATTCATGAATTGTGTACACAACTTTGATATTGTCAACCGGTGATGTTCATTCAGGACTATATCTGGACATGTTGGGTTGTGTGCGTGATGATTGAGTGGTATGAATGCTCAACAAGGAATCCACCAGTCTTTTGGAAAAACAGTATATTCAGTTAGTGTTCATGAAAGAGTTGGACCAAAAGAATCCGGCCGGAGTGTTTTACAAAACTATTTTATGAATACATAAAAGTATATGATATATATTTCAAAATTGTTTTGTGGTCCAACTGAATTATGAACTAAGAAATCAAGTTTACATGAGATAGGGACATGACGGTGATATTTGGTTCTGAGGGCAAGTGGGAGATTGTTAGAATTATGTGCCCTCGATAACCAAATTGATTAATTCGGTCCTAATATCTCATATGGAATATAGTATGGTGGAAGGAATTAATTGTATGTAAAAGGGGCATATTTGCAATAATCTTAAATTCCAGGGGTCAATTACAATATGTTGATGGACTTGATTGTAATTAGTAGAAGCCCTAATTGTATTAGAAGAATAGTTCTTCAGTGTTATCCTACGGCTGGAATTTGAGATCCCTAAGGATCCTATGTCTCATGCTCTTTCTAGGGTTTTCCAAGGCCTATAAATATAATTGTTATATTCAAGGGGTTGGCCATCAGAACCTATTAGGAAAATCCCAATAACGAAAGAGTGACATAAATCCCTTAGGAGGCAACACATCTGAGTTGATGTTCTGAATTGCTGGAGTTTTGGATTGGATCGTAAAGCGGCTTAAGGTTTGTAGATTCCTAAATTCCCGTGTCAGGTATGGAATCGAATCCGAAATTGTAATCATAAATCCTGGATGATGTTTTGTTGAAAACATGTTGTTTGTTTATAGTTTAATTCCGCATATAAACTATAAAATTCAAGTGGTATAGACCAAAAAAAAAAGCAGGAAGAAGCAAATTAGACCATAGAGTGGCATAGCAAGTCAAACTTACTAACTTGCTTAGAAAGCAAAATGAAGCAAATTAAGGGGAATGCCTTTTCTTCTTCAGCAAATCAAGCGAAAGATAAAGCTCAAATTTCACATAATCACCATCTGCATCAGGACGGTCTGCAGAATCGTACAAGAGGGGCACGTAGAATTGCTGAAAAGAAAAGTATTAGGCATAAAGATTGAGTGATAACTAACACACGTAGATAGACAGCCATTGGAAAATAATTATATACGAAAAAGTCTGACTTATCTTGTATGAGGATACGTATTTCGAAGATCATTGCATAAAACAACCGATGTAAATGGGTTTCCGCCGAATTTAAGTGCACGCTTCACGCAAGCAGCCGTAGGGGGCTGTATTTCCTTACCGAAGAGGAATACAGAAATGGGTTTGGTAGCAGCCAGCTTATTCAAGAGAAAAAGGGAATTAATGGGGAAAATGAAAACACGTGTACACTTAATTCCTTCCTCTTTTATCAATTGGTCCAAGTCTTCATTTTACAGGTGAGTTGCCACACGAAGTAGCTATGCGAGAAGAATTATACAGAAAAAACGTGTTTCGCATATTATATATCGATCGATCGGCTGTTTTAGGTTCTGAGATCCATGTCAGTTCATCGCTGAGGGCGATCTTCAAGAAAGTTACATTAATTCATGTTCAGTGAACAAATTCTGAATCACCAGCTGAGAAAAAAAAAAGGCCATGCAGACAGGTTCTAGGACCTGCAGGAAAACTATATGACCAGAAGAAAACCCAAATTCAAGGTTTTTTCGAGAACTAATTTGTATATATATATATTTTCTGAATACAATGGAAAAAAGGGACAACTCGAGCATTAACCTTCCTTGGGCGCTTGGGCGTTATCCTGTAAGAGTATCCCGCTGCAAAATATCCAATTTTCGTCATAATTACTACTCATTGGGCGAGTTCATTATCACAACATCAACAAGACCATCAACCAGTTTCAATCTATTCAATAAGTTTGAGGTCAACTAATTATGTGTTGAATTGAACTCACAGAATTAATTAATAAGTACTGCATCAAAAATCCAAATATCGAATGGTAAGTGTCAACTATCGTTTTGTGCACCGCGAAATTAACGATCAAAATGTTCATGCTGGCAGGGGGAGAAATTGTCACTCTCAATGTGTGATCTAGCAAGTGGAAAAACAAGGAGGGGACAATGAGCTGACACGTGTATTATGATCTTCTCACGTTCATAATTAATATTTTACAAAATATATCACAAGTGCTTGAGAACTAATTAAAAACAAAACAAAACTTCCAAAGCTAGAGTTTGGTATTTTTTTTTATTTGAGCGAGAGAAATTGGTTGAACCTAACCTTTGTACATTGAGCATAAACGAATTGGACTGAAAGCCCAACATTGAACTATGACCATTCCAGCATAATTTGCCCTTAGAAAAATTAGAGCACAGGGAAAAGATATTATTAATCCCTAAAGAAAAAGTATAGAAATATATTAAACATATTTACAGCTTGCAAAAAATTACAGATATATATATATATACTCCGCATGGAACTAAAATCTATTAGGATAGCAATAACGGACTGCCAAAATCTGGCAGATCATGCACGTAGTCGCCTCCATTTTAGTTTCTTCCTCAACGCGTACGGCGACTCGGTCTTCAGAAAGAAAGGTCCAAAATTAACCATGTGGGAAGGGCTCCAGATTATCCATAATTAGTTTAGGTGTCACTCCACTCAAATATTATACACGGAAACACCACAACCGCGACCCGTACGCTGATTACAAATATTGTGTATGATTTCGAAGCCGTGACATTGGGTTAGTTAATTTTTTTTCCTAAATAATAGAAGGCTGGAGTGGGGCACATGTAGACCCTTCTGACTTTCATCACTCGACCCACATTTTTTTCCTTCCCTTCCTGCAGAGGGTTAGGGAAAGAAATGGAATTGGGTATGTGTCTTCCACTACCTAGATCTGTTGTTGCGGCCAATTAGTCCAAGCTAGCCAGACGTGCCTGCCATAAAACCGGCGTCTGTCCGGAGTCAACCTATCTAGGTACGCCGCCTGCTAATTGTGAGGGTTTTCCAAATTTTTCTTAGTTTAAAAAAGAGGATCCCCCCTCTGGATATTTAATTTTGACTTTTCTGCTTCCGAAACGAGTCCCTTAATTAATTAGAGCTTTGGATTCTGATCTGAGATGGTATATATATATACTTTTAAATGTTTGCTTTGGCTCTTCAAGCTGCCCTTATGATTTGCTTAATGATGTTTCTAGGCATATGCGTACGTGTGAGATTCGTCTCACTTGCATAAACCGGAAAGCCATGTGCTTCCGAGAATCAGGGAGGTAGATCAAACGCTTGGAGTGCATGAAGAAGGAGACAAAACAAAGAGAGGGGGGGGGGGGGGGGTTGTGAAAGGGTTCCCCGGGAAGACCTTGGCCTGAACTACCAAGAGGAGGAGCACGAGGAAGAGGATAACATGCGAGATGCGGCACCAGTGACATCCATGTGCACCTTTGACACTCCTACAGCACGCGCTGCAGGAGAACATGACATGCCCATAGCGCACACAGCCGAGGTACTACTGACAAGTCATAACAGCCCAGCGATGCCCACAATCAGCATGCCAGTCAGCCAGCCGCAGATATGCCATGACAAGCCCATGGCCACCACATGGCCTTGCCATGACTTAGTGCCACAACAGGGCTTTGGACCCCAGCCAAGCCAAGCAGCATCAGATGACCAAGAGTGGCTAACCACAGCAGCCACCGCCGGCGGCGGAGCACCACCACCCTTAGCGGTGACCGGACGGGAAGTAACGAGCATGACCTTGGGAGACGGAGGAACATCACCACACAAGGAGGAGCATGGCGGCATCGCCACCGTATAGGACGGCGGACGACGACAAGATCAATATTTCAGGATCGCATCTTCAGAGATTGACCTTGATTATGGTAGTTATTAAATAAATCTTATCTTCTAGAATTCAATATTTCTAGAAGATTATCTTTTGAATTTTGAAATCTTTTGAATTTTGAAGTTTTAGGAATTAGTCAAATCTCCTTGATTCTAGGGATTGTTTCCTTTGAATTTTGAAGATTTGTATTAGATTTATTTGAATTGATTTGATTAAGATTTTGAGTTGGTTAAGATTTTGTAAGCTCCTGAGAAGGCCTATATAAGCACTCCTCAGGAGCAGTAGAGAGCATTCATTCAGAGTATTGAGTATTGAGAGCTAGAGAGCTTTCTGAGTGTGGCCAAGCATAGACACGTTTATGCTAGTAACTTGGAGGCTAATAACCTCTTAAGTTGGGTGTGCTTGGGCTAATAACCCTTGTGCAATTGTTCTTGTGTTCTTGTGGTTCGAAGGACTAATAATCCTTAGACCACGTTCTTCGTAATAAAGAGTGTGGTATTCTTCAATTGTTGTGTGTTTGATCCTAAATTCTACGCTCGTGTGTTACTAGAAACGGTTCGGGAGGATCGATTACGGAATTGGAGCAAATCGCGTGGAGGAGTTGGTGATTGTTGTGGAGTCCTAGACCGGGGACCTTAACAAATTGGTGCTTTCATTGAGAGAAGTTGCTTGAAGGGTGAAGATTTTCAAGAGGTAAACACGAGCATACACTACTTTGATTCAGTTTCTTTGAATTGATTCGGTTGCAAAGTTGTTTTTGTTTGTGAAAGTTCATACTTGTGGTGGGGGTTCGATCTTCCTTTGGGAGAGAACCCAAGGTTGGAAGTGTTCGTAAGAAGCTCTCCATAGGAGGGGGTTCGATCTTCCTTTGGGAGAGAACCCACAGTTGAACTTGTTGCAGCCAAGTGTTCCAATGGCGGCCGCATCGAGTTCAGTTCCATCCAACAAAGATCGTTTTGAAGCTTTGGAGCCGTCATCTCGTTTGATGAAGGAGAAGATGGAGGAGACTACTACGTCCATGACTGACATGCAAAGGGCCATCACCTCAGTCACACATGCTACAGAGGAGAATATGAAGGCGGTGGAAGGTATGAGGCAAGACTTGCAAGCGATATTGGCAAGACTTGGAGGAGAACCGAATGGGGGCAACTTCAGACCACCCCCAATCGTGGAAGAGGAGCAGCCCTTTGATGGAAGAAGAACACACATGTCAGAGTCTACAAGAGGAGAATCAAGGCAACGACCATCACTTAGATTCGGTGGAAGAGTGGAGAACGAGCGGGAGGTAGTCTAGAGGTGGCTGCGCGAGGGGGAGCCCAACCATGATGCTGATGACCATGCAAAGACTGAAGAGGAAGTTGAGGGGAGTCGGTATAGGGAGGAGGAACCCTATGGTCAGATCCATGGAGACGTTAGAAGGCATGGGAGACAACAAAGAGGCAACCACTACCAGGAAGATGATGATGGATGAAATCAGTTTAATCACCGAGGACCATGAAGGGCCCATTACCGTGGAGGTGACTATGAGAGTAATGATGGAAATCGGTTTAACAACCGAGGACCAAGGAGACCAAAGATTGACTTTCCCAAGTTCAACGGTGGTGATCCTCATGAGTGGCTAGACAAGGCGGACCATTATTTTCATGTTTATGAAGTACCAAGGGAGGAAAAAGTAGCCACTGCATGTTTCTTCCTTGATGGAAAGGCGAGCAAGTGGTGTAGATGGATTCGGGCTCAGTACGAGAAAGAAGGGACAAGGCTTGGATGGACGACATTTGAGAGAGAGCTGCTGATGCAATTTGGGCCCTCGCCCATTATCAACCACCATGGCCAACTAGCCAAGCTAAAGCAAGAAGGAAAGGTACATGCCTACGTGGAGGAATTCCGTCAACTCCAAACGTTGGTGAAGGGTTGGTCCGAAGAGGCACTTATTGGTACATTAGTGGATGGGCTGAAACCATGGATTGCCAAGGAGCTCAAGTTGAAGCAACCCACAAGGCTACAAGAGGCGATGAGAATGGCCGAGATTCTTGAAGAAAGTCATCACTTTGAGAAGAGACACATCAAAGTCCAAGTGGCTAGCAAGGCTTATAAACCCTTGTACTCCACGGGGTCTTGGAAGGGAAAGGAAGCGGCTATGGGAGATGTAAGGAACAAAGGGAAGGAAGTCAAGAAGCTGACCCGTGAGGAGCTTGATGAGTTTATCAAGAAGGGCTTATGTTTCAAGTGTGGAGAGAAGTGGAGCCGCGACCATCAATGCAAGAAGGCCGCCAAAGTAATGTTCATGATCGATGAAGATGAGGAGCATGTGAAGGAGACAAGTGAAGAAGAGCATGGACATGAAGAGTCATCTAGTGAAGGGGAAAGTGAGGAGGCCGAACTGAGCCTTAATGCTATGTCCAGAGTACAAAAGCCCTCAACCATGCGACTTATGGCTTGGGTCGGGAAGCATGAAGTAACTTTGTTGGTCGATAGTGGGTCTACCCACAACTTCATCAACTCCCGCATTCTTTCTAAGGTGGGGTTGCATGGGGAAGAAGTAGAGTCATTCGAAGTTAAGGTGGCAAATGACGAGAAGCTAAGGTGCGAGATGGTGGTGAGAACCATGAAGATGAATGTCCAAGGTGTCCGCATAAGGGCTGATCTCCATGTGCTATCTTTGGTGGGTTGGATGTGGTCTTAGGCAATGCTTGGCTAAGAGACATTGACAAGGTTGTCACGGACTACGAGAAGATGACTATGGAGTTCAAGTTGGGAGGAAAGAAGAGAACGTGGACAACTCTAGCATCAAAAGAGCCAAGGTCTTGCGAGGCTCATATGTTCGAAAAGCTATGCAAGGGTGGGGCTCATTGCTTTGCCATAGTGATGGACCAAGACCAAGAAGAAGCTAAGCAAGAAAAGAAGCATGATGATGGAAGTGAAGAGCTGCCGCAAGGCGTGAGGGCGGTTTTGGAAAGACACAAAGAAGTTTTGGAGGTGCCTACCTCGTTACCTCCAAGTAGGGAGTTCGACCACCGGATTGTGTTGAAGGATGCTAGTAAACCGGTGAATGTGCCACCCTACCGGTATGCTCATTTTCAGAAAGGCGAGATTGAAAGACAAGTGGAGGAGATGTTGTCTAGTGGCTTGATTCGAACAAGCACCAGTCCCTTTTCATCGCCAGTGTTACTTGTGAGGAAGAAAGATGGAAGTTGGCGCTTTTGCACCGACTATCGGGCCTTGAATGAAGCAACGGTGGGGGATAGATTCCCTATTCCTACGGTGGACGAGATGCTTGATGTGTTGCATGGAGCTAATTTGTTCACCAAGCTAGACTTGAGGGCCGGATACCATCAGATCCGAATGAAGGAGGAAGACACCCACAAAACGACATTTAGGACTCATTCCGGCCACTATGAGTACCTAGTGATGCCTTTTGGGCTATGTAATGCCCCATCGACTTTCCAAGCGGCTATGAATGCCATCTTCAAGCCGTTCTTAAGAAAGTTTGTATTGGTGTTCTTCGATGACATCTTGGTGTACTCAAAGATTGAGGAGGAACACTTAGAGCAGTTGGAGCAAGTGTTGATGATCTTAAAGGAGCACCACTTCTTCATAAAGGCGTCCAAATGTGCCTTCATGCAAGAAGAGTTAGAATATCTTGGCCATTTTATCTCGGGCCAAGGAGTGAAGGTGGACCAACGGAAGGTTGAAGCAATGGTGGATTGGCCTTTACCCAAGGATGTGTCAGCCTTGCGAGGATTCCTTGGTTTGACGGGTTATTATCGAAGATTCGTGCAAGGCTATGGATTGATAGCCAAGCCACTCACATCGATGCTAAAAAAAGAGGGCTTTGAATGGACTGAAGAAGGGAGGAAGGCCTTTGAAGATTTGAAGAGAGCCATGACCAAGACACCCGTCTTGGCCTTCCCCAACTTCAAGAAGCCATTTGAAGTCTATACTGACGCGAGTGCTGAAGGAATTGGGGTGGTATTAGCGCAAGAAAGGAGGCCCATTGCATATATCTCAAAGGCCTTGAGGCCAATGAAGAAGGCGTGGAGCACTTATGCGAGGGAAATGTTGGCGGTGGTGTATGCGGTGAAGGTATGGAGACCTTACCTCTTGGGGAGAAAGTTCACCATCGTGACTGATCAGCAAGCGTTGAGACACTTGCTAGAATAAAAGATAGTGACGCCGGAGCAGCAAAAGTTCCTTGTGAAGCTTTCGGGGTTCGAATATGACATCGTGTATCAACCCGACAAGGAGAATAAGGTGGCTGATGCATTATCAAGGAAGGAAGGGAGTCCAATGATGTTGACTCTTTATGGAGATGAGGCCGAACTTAGGGCCTTGAGTGGAGTTGGATGGAGGATATGGGACAAGCTTAGAGAGGCCATGGAGTTGGATGCAAGGTCTCAAGAGATCGTGGAGAACCTTGAGGGCCCATCTGATGGGGTGACTGGATTCAAGTTGCAGGATGAGCTTATCTACTATAAGTCCTACATTTATGTACCGGATGTGCCCAACTTGAGGAAGGAGATCCTTGCTCATTTCCATCATAGTAAGGAAGGTGGTCACTCGGGATGGTTTAGGACCTACATAAGGGTCAAACACTTCTTCTATTGGCTGAATGTAATGTGTGTCAAAAGGCCAAACATGAAACAAGAGCCCCCACGGTCCTATTGCAGCCCTTGCCCATACCAGAAGCTATATGGGAAGACTTGTCCATGGACTTCGTGGAAGGCTTGCCCACAAGTCAAGGGTTTGAAGTGATCTTGATGGTAGTGGATCGCTTAAGTAAGTATGCTCACTTCATACCCCTTAAGCATCCATTTACAATGAAGAGCGTGGCTAAGGCATTTGTGGACAACGTGGTAAAGCTTCATGGTTTTTCTAAAACTATCGTGACAGATCTGGATAGAGTGTTCATGAGCTCTTTTTGGAAGGAAGTGTTTGCACTTTAAGGAAGCAAAATGAAGACAAGTTCTTCATACCACCCACAGACCGATGGCCAAACGGAGGTGGTCAACCGTACGCTAGAACAGTACTTACGATGCTACTGCCATGACGAGCAAGCCAGATGGATGGAGTATATGTCGTGGGCAGAATATTGGTACAACACCACGTACCATGCATCCACCACTCTTAGCCCATTTGAAGTGGTGTATGGAAGAAAGCCTCCTGCCTTGGTGACTTATGAGAAGGGTACAACTAAGAATGCGGAGGTGGATGAAGCCTTAATCATAAGAGATGAGATCCTAGCCAAGGTAAAAAGGGAGCTCAAGAAAGCCCAAACTAGCATGAAGAAGCAGTATGACAAAAGGAGAAGACTCGAAGAGTTTGAGCCTGGGGACTTTGTATACTTGAAGCTTCAACCGTATGGCCAAAAGACCATGAAGAGAAAGGTGAGCTACAAGTTGGAAAAGAGATACTATGGGCCTTTCAAAGTGGCTGCCCGTGTTGGGATCGTTGCATATTGGTTGGAATTGCCACCAACCTCAAGGCTTCATCCGGTGTTTCATGTGTCTCTCCTCAGGAGACGTGTTGGGGATCCTAGCTTGATCGTGGAGGAATTGCATTCCATTGATGAGGAAGGAAGAATGCTTCTACAACCCGCCATAGCCTTTGAGTACAAGATGGTATCGAGGGGGAGGATTAAAAGGAAGATTTGGAGAGTGTTAGTGCAGTGGAGTGGGCGACCAAGAGAGGAAGCAACGTGGGAGGACTATGATGATATCGCCTCAAGGTTTCCACAATTTAGCCTTGAGGACATGGGTACACTTAATGGAAGGGGGAATGAAAGGGTTCCCTGGAAGACTTTGGCCTAAACTACCAAGAGGAGGAGCACGAGGAAGAGGATAACATGCGAGATGCGGCACCAGTGACATCCATGTGCACCTTTGACACTCCTACAGCACGCGCTGCAGGAGAACATGACACGCCCATAGTGCACACATCTGAGGTACTACTGACAAGTCATGATAGCCCAGCGATGCCCACATAATAAAACGACAGTCATAATATTGATATGGAGACCTTCAGTTTTCAGTCATTGAGTTTATTGCCTTTTAAATTTTTGGTTCTTCCATGAGTTGACCTTCTATTGACTAACGAAATTAGTCTCTACGTTAGCATCATTATCTTGTCATCAAAATATTCTGCATATCATAATAAAATGACAGACCGTTATTTACTTTAAAACTGTATCGTTTTATAAAATACAAGTTAGTTAAATAATTGCCAAGTCTCCGCACCGTTTAAACAAAACCTGTTAGTCTAATAGTAACACACCTCTCCGCGCCATTTTAAGACAAACCTGTTAGTCAAATAGTAACACACCTGATCCGCACTGTTTTAAGGTGGTTTGGTTGGGGATTGTTGGTTTTCGGCCTCTGAGGTGGGAGTGAATGCTGGTGGAGTGTGTTAGGGTTGTTGGGTGAGCTGTTGGTGGATGGGTTAATGAAATAAAAAATGCGCAAGTCTTTCAAGGATTCCCTGAAGGCACTCGAAGCTGATATTCAGTTGGCCAACACCCTTTAAATTTGTCTTTCCATCTCAATTTTGCTTTTTCGCCATTCTCTGTCGTTGGTGGGTTTTAGTTTACATGATGCTTCTTTGAAATTGGGATTAAGATTACTAGAATTATATGCTTTTTTCCCTTGATGTCTTAGCTGCGATCAATCCTTGTTCCTTCTCTTTATGCATTCAATTCCTCTGTTTTTTGGGTTTCTCTGCTTAATTTCCGTAAAAGGGTTTCTAAAAGTTTATTTCCCCATGAAGGAATCATGTTTGGAACTGAACTTATAACGTTGGTATGTGCACTATATTAAAATAGAAAGAATTTCTGTTATAAATTATCCTTAACCTCTGCAATTGGAAGAAAGTTGTGGTTGATTCCAGTAAGTGTTGCTAGTTCTGCATCAAATGGGCCTTAAGGAGTTATGTTATGTTGCAATAATGAAGTTATAGAACTTCTGTTTGTACTAAGCTTGTTTCTTTCTTGAATCCTGAAGATGAATATTGCCGGTGGTTTTACAGTGATTTGTGTTGAAATTTCGTGGTGTGCTTTTATCGGAGAGTTGGTTTTTTGACGACGACGCAAATACTGGAGTGACCATAAGAGACTAGGGGATGTTTGGTTTTAAGAAAAACGCAAGATTCAAATCCTACGTTTTTCATGTTCGGCAAATGACCCATAAAGGTCAGGATTCAGCGGTTTTCTTTTTGTTTTTTTGTACCTGTCGCTTGCCCCTTGTCCCCTGCTTTTCAACTTCCTTTCAACTTTTGTCTCATTGCCTTTCAACTTTTCGTTCATGTGTTTTGTCGTTTTTTGTTTTTATTTTTTAATACGTTTTAAATATTTAATTTTTAATAAAAAATAATAAATTCTAAATATAAAAAACAACTTTAAACATTATTATTATTTTTTTACACATTATCAATATCTACACAAACATCAATACAATTTTAACATCACCTAAGAATTCACAAAACTCTTCAAATCTTACAAAATTCTTCAAAACGAACATAACATAAGTTGTTTTTTTAAGTTCCGAGACTGTCAGAGATGGGCAAGTTTGTCTTGAAACGACGCGGAGAGGTGTGTTACTATTTGACCAACTTATTATTATTTTTAAAATAGAACGGTTTGTGAGTAACCTATGTCAGTTTATTATGACGTGGAGAATATTTTGGATGATAGGGGACGTGGAGAGAAGTCTCATTAGTAAATAGACGGTCAAGTCATGGAAGCACCACAAATTTAAAAGGCAATAAAATCAATGACTTAAATTTAAAAAAAAATTCTTAGTGACCAATTCGTAAAACGGGTGAAAATTTAGTGACCAAAAATGAAATTTCCAAAAAAAATAAACAGGTAAAAGATATAAGGGCTATAGAATTATATTGTTGTCTAGTGGCGTAGAATAAATTACGTACAAAGAAAGCTACCCAACTAAGTTTAAATTTAATTTATAGTACCCACTGCTATTATAGTATAGATGAGTATCATGAAATAGTGAGGTTCTTTTCCCTTTTAACTAACTTATGCCGTATGTACCAGATCCAGCATATGCTCAAGTACCACAACTTGTATTTTTTCTAGGGTTAAATGCATGTCATGCCCCTGTGGTATGCGGTAATAGCAAATATGCCCCTGAGGTAAACAAAGTCTTTTTTATACCCCTGAGGTAAACATTCAGGAGCAAATACGTCCTTCCGTTATGTTTACCTCAGGGGTATGAAAGGACATATTTGCTCCTGAATGTTTACCTCAGGGGTATGAAAAAAACTTTGTTTACCTTAGGGGCATATTTGCTATTACCGCATACCACAGGGGCATGACATGCATTTAACCCTTTTTTTAACTCTTTTTTTGTCTTCTTTCTCTTTGTATTACCGGTCTTAAATTATTTTGAGATGGGCAGGTTCTCTTGAGCTTTGTTATCCTTGAATTTATTTTGATGATTTAGATTCTAACGGCAAGCTCTATGTAGGTTTTATAATCCATAAAGCGCATCAAGAGACCAAGAAAGTTCAAGAGAGGTAGGGGTAGTTTATGTGTTAATGACATTTATTGGTATTTTGATGCTTTTTAGGTTAGCAATGTGATATGTAGTGATCTGGAACTTTTCACTAGGATATTCATGGGCTATATTAGAGATTATAATGGTCAGATGCAAGAGGATTTTGAAGAATAGGAAATATTGTTAAATTTAGGTCATATAGCCCCTTTGGTGAATTTTGGGTAATTATCTTGCATGGCATGATTTATGGATGATTAAGAAGTATTAGAAACATATAGGAGAGGTTTCATTCAAATATTTACGTGGAAAAGGAAATATATGGATAATTAGGTCAAACCTAGTCTAGTTTTGCTTAGTTAGTGATAACTGTGCACTTAGTGAATTATTTTATATAGAAAACAACCACAGATTGATCTCAAATTTGGAGGGATTAGATTAGACACCATCAGAAACCTTCAGTTAAAATTTAAAGTCATTTGGAGTTAGGATGAGTAAGTTATGAATATTTGAAGTTATTGTCAAAACTAGGTTTTTGCTATAAAATAAGTCTTTTCTATAGCTACACGAATTAGATTTGTTTTCTATCACTTGGAATGGTTAAATGGGCTGTAATACTTATAATTTTGCAAGGTCATGGGCTTTGTAAGTGGAGCCAATGATAGGTCCCTATTAGACTCAAGAAGCCTAACTTAAATTGTCATATGTATTGGGCTTCTTTTTCATTATTTTGGGCTGACCCAAGTAGCCTTCATAGCTACTGAACTTGTCAAGAATTGAGCTTGTCAGCAAGCCCAATTTCAAGTCCTTATTGGACTTGAAATGTTGAACTTGGATATTTGGACTTGTATTTGGATAATGAAAGTTTTAAATCTGAGTCTCTAATTGCTTGCTGATTTGATTAAGGATTTTAGTTTGGCTAAGTATAAGTTTAATGATATTTATTTTGAAAATAAATCAAGATATGGATGTGATAAGTTTTCTTGGAAAATCATGGATGTAATAAAAAGCTAAGTCTTTTACAAGATTTATTATGAAATTGAAAACATGATTAAAGGTAAGGGCATATTTTTATGAAAAAATATGCGTCAATGTTATGGTTATGACATTTGCATAGCATTTGCATCAATGATGTAAAGGACACGACATTTGCATGACAATTGCACCAATGAAAAGTTTTTTTTACAGTTTACTTGGTGACGATACCGATCATTGGGGAGTGCAACCATCACTACCAGGTAGTGGATGACTCCGGGGTAGAAGGCAGACAGACCTTTACCCATTGTCCTAGGGCAACAGAATGCCTAGGATTGTACTAAAGTGCATAAGAGATCGGACGCACAACCCTGCCTCTGGGGATGAAACAGTTGAAATGGAAATGAATTTTTACAGACAAGAGCATGACATACATACTACATATGATTGCACTGGTATTATCTTTGAATTATGAACTGTTTATCAAATATGTAGGTAGTGTTTATATGTTATATCCCCCTTACTGATTCCTTAAGACTCACCCTCTATTTCTTGGTCCATATTTATTTTACTGCTAAGACAAATTATGAAGATTTTTGAATCCTTCGTTACCTGCGAGCATCCCACCCATTATCTGGTCATTCATGTCTGTATGCTAGTACTAACAGCCTAGACCTTATCCCGAAGGATCTGCCTGTAAGACTAATGCCTTAAAAATTATTTATCTGAATAATAGTTATTTAGATGTCACGTGTTTATATTTATTTATTGGGCATTATGATGTGACATAAGATGTTACATAGATATTACTGAGTGACATTGTAGAAAAGTCATGCCAATGATTAATGAATCAAAGGCGAAAAGTATGACTCTTCGGTTCCTTGTTCACTTGATGTTTTGTTCAAGACCAAGGTACATATTGATGTACCTTAGGTCTACACTCGTTGTGCCAATATTTAATAGGATGATGGATTTCGTCATTGAGGTAGTGACCTTAAGCAAATGAGTTGGTGAAATATAAAAGTACATGCATTGAACGAGACATGCATTGAATGAGATCAAATATGAATACCTTCTGGAAGTGACCACTGATGTTGAGAAGGTACTCAACATAATTGTTTTATTGTATCCTTAGATCTGAGAGGTTTATACAAATCTATTTATTGTACTCGCGCTTCGACCGAGTCATTTGACGATGATCTTTTAGGTCAAAGATTACATATAACGTTAGGTTTTGTACATAATAAATGAGTTTGTATAAATGCTCAATAAAGAATCCACCTGTCTCTTGATGAGGCAGTAAATTCAATATATTAGTATAGGGTTGTATTAGAACATAATCCATAGGCCAATGATATTTTGTGAAAATATTTTTCAAAATTAATATATATATATATTTATTAAATTGTTTTGGAAACAATTGATAGTCCAATGAGTGACAAATTGTGAATTGAGAATTATAGAGTTAGGGACTTAATCGGTGATATGATTCTGGTCCTATTGACTCATGTGGAATATAGTATGGTGGAAGGATAAATAAACGAATAATTGTTAGCCTAAGAGATTTCAAAAATCAATCTCAAATACTCGGGGTTAAATTGTGATATGTTAATGAACATGATCACAATTAGTAGAAGCCCAAAATTTAGAGTAAAAGAATATAAGGGAGTTAATGGAAAAAGTTAATGGGAAAAGAGTTTTACCATGTGATCCTACGATCGAGATTTGAGGTCCCTAACGATCCCACATTATATCGCTGCCAGGGTTCAGAAAAAGACTATAAGATATCTTTTTCTAAACAGTTGGCCATTATGACTTTGAGA
Source organism: Myrica gale (assembly GCA_963930655.1). Classification (NCBI taxonomy): domain Eukaryota; kingdom Viridiplantae; phylum Streptophyta; class Magnoliopsida; order Fagales; family Myricaceae; genus Myrica; species Myrica gale. Next base: position 17,725,334 of record OZ005602.1, on the reverse strand, counting down.
AACCCTTTGTCAGCTGCGAGGCTTGGAAAGGAAGAAGACAGAACATCGTCAAATGCTCTATTGTAAAGATTATCGAAGATTGAAGATTCAATCGTAGACAAGTTCAAGATCATTTGTCATAAGTATGATTATTTTCGTCGGCAAACTTTCACTGCCACCGGAGTTTCCATGCGAGAACGGCCCCGTGGTTGTGAATCACACCGGCATTGACTGGATAGACCTCATCATATCATTTGATGAAGACTCTTCATGAGAATGTTGCTGTTTTATGTTTTCTTTTACTCTGTGTGGCATGCTTGTAATTAAGTTCGAACAATAGGGATAAAGATCCTATTATAGGCTTACCTATGTTAGCCTAGGTGCTGTAAGGACTTAGAGTCCTTAATCCCTAACCCCAATAGTTTGGTTGTTTTTCTTTTCTTTTGTTTTTCAGAGTACTATGTTTCCTACTTACATCTTGGTTTTGTTTGCTTTTCAGTATATCTTTTATCTTCTTCTAATTTGACTTCTATTTTCACAATGTTGATTTTGAATATATTTTACAAAGTCTTCCGCTGAATTTTATAAGTAATAATCTTTATACACACCAAGCATATTACCACAGTCTTGAGACCCATAGGATAAGAGTGTGTCGTAATCTCGCCATATATGTCTCTTTGTTATTATAAAGAGAGTTTAGAGACTAATATGAGCACAAGAGACGTGACATAAAAACATGTGCTATTGTTGAGCCAATGGAGGGCGAACATAAAGGTCCTCTGACAATGGAGAAACTTATATCTCCAATGGAGGAGTTGGAAGGAGAGTCGAAAGTGTCTTGACGAACTAAAAATAGAAGAAAGCCCGTTGTAGACCGGTTAGTTAGAAGAAAAAGATTTTCATGGCCAACGATGAAGAAAAGGAAAAAGAACTAGAAGAAGTTGTTATTGAAAAACAACATGAAAAAGATGAAACAAAATCTAACAATGACTCCTCTTAGATAGATTCATTTTGTTGACCTTGCGTGGAGAAAAGAAGTTGAAGTGAAAATTGTTGCTACATTGGTGAAGAACCAAATTTGGGACTTGGGGTTAAGAAGTCCTGGATTGATTGAAGAAATCAGAAGACCATTAGCGACTGAAAAATTGGATAACAATTAAGCATTGAGAAAATTGACAGTTATCTGGACAACAAATGATGTGCCTTCAGTATTGGGGGATATTAAAAATTATGGAAGCTTTGGTAAATGAACGTGGAGAATGCATCCTGGCATGAATTGTTAGATGAAAGAGAATTAAGTGCTGAGGGGAGTGTTGGAGATCATCCGATAATTCTCCAGAGAATTAGAGAAAGTACATATACGCTTAGACAAGGAAAATTCCCGAATCCTCTCTACTCTTCAAAAGTTCTTGCAATTTATTCCACTGAATTTGCAGATCTATAAATAGTTGTGAGAGGTGTGTGCATTGTGTAGGTGTGAGTGAAAAGTGTGCGTGTGAGAAACAAAAGAGTCTGTCATATAAGGTGAGAAGGAAAATGTGTAGAAAGAGCAGGAAAGTGAGTTCTGTGAGTGAGTTAGTGACTTGAAGATAAAAAAGTGTGCGAATGACGTGACACAACACGTGCCCATTTATACAACATCTTTGAAACCAATGGAACCAACATGGACTAAGCTGCCACGTCACCATCCATGCCGCGTGTGGCAAACACATTGCTGACTCATCCACTGAAACAAAACGTACCCTTCTGATTGCACCTTGTTGTAGCTACCCATTAGACCACTTGGGCAGTCCAAAACGATGTCGTAAAGACCATATATATACCTCCATTCATTGAAGCACATTGTCTTGTTATGAAGTTTGGTCCTATTATCGTAATAACTAATTTTTAAGACCTTAAACTGAAAGGGAAGACCCAACTATAAAAAAACATTTGGTTCGGAGTTGCCTCAGAAAGAAAAGATCACTCATGACCAGGGAGAAAAGGTAAGGTCACATATGCAAAGTCTTTCTTAGCAATGTCTTCCATGGATCACTTAGCCACAGTTAACCCCACAACATACGTGATCCGTCGATTTATTAGTTTTGTTCCAAATTTGAATTATTGTGGTATATATCAAAATAAGTACCCAATGAGAAAATATTGGAGGAAAAATACTCTTTGCACCCCTAATTATAAGGGTACCGACACTTTGCACCCAAAACTATAAGGGTATTGACACTTTGCACCCCTTCTTCCAATTACATACGTGACAATTTCATTTATTTGCACCCCACAAGCCAATTGACCGTTAAATATTGACGATAAAGCTGTCACGTGTCGCCCACATGATTCACTGATATATATTTTTAAAAGTACTCTACCTATCAGTGGAACACCATTATTAAAAGAATATATATATATATATATATATATATTTGTTTTAGCTTGATTCAAGTGTCTAGAAGTTTAATATATATATATATATATATATATATATATATATATAATTTCAAATCTGGATATTTTTTATTATTTCTTTCATAGATTGTAATTCATCTGTTGGATATTTAGAATTTGGAGCGATTCCATCTTTGACAGTTTTTTAAAATTTTTAAGTGATTCCAATTGCAGAGAAATTCTGTGTAACTGTGTTTTGTTTCCCCAAATATTGGTCGATGCCCAAAAAAAACCATTGTTACCTCCACAACGGACAATTTGTTCATTAACTGGTAGTGTATACAAATAATATGACAACCAGATAATATATTCATTTGCACCGCTGCCGAGTCTACTAAATGGTTTCATGTATATCCTCAGATCTTCAGCATCAACTAAAACTATATGACAACCAGATAATAATATGCAAAGAATTTGAAATACTGGAAAAAAATGGGAGTCCTTAACACGATTGAAAAATAAGCATGCATTTTAACCTTTCGTGGGCCTGCGGGTACCGATATTCATATGCACCGCATATTTTCAAGGAATGCCTTGCAGTTGGCATACTTTGATTTCTCGTGAACAACAAGGGTTTGGTAGAGCTCATTGTCCTCTTATATATCAAGAACTATCCTTTCCTTTTTAATCTTCAGAAGGGATAGCGAGGTGGTTTTCAAAATAAGGAGTATTTGGTTCATACAATCAATCATCCATTGTGAGTTAAACTTCCTTCGAATATGAGAATGTACATGTAAAATTGACATAAATTTCTATGGGCAAAACAATACTTATATTAATGTATTTTGTTATAGAATGTATAAAATAACTTGGTTTGGCCTATGGAGGTTCTGGAGGTTGGTAGACAGTGGAAAAGGCTTTAAGAAGGGTCTCTTAACAAACTAGAAGGTTTGGAGCGTTTTGCAGTGTGTTCTGGAGTTTTTCTAGTGTTAAGGTCAGATCAAGGTTAGCCTGGTGGACTTTAAAATAGATTCGTTTTTTGGCTTTGAAAATCCGCCCAAGCCTCTTCTACCCTAACCAAAACACTATATAAACATATTCATAAGCCTCAAGTATTTTGTACGTACATTGAAATTGCTTAACCCTCATAAATCCTCTCTAGACCCATTTTAACTGTGTTTTCTATCTTTAAGCCAAACATCCTCTGTTTTGATATCTGAGTTTGAGAGATTCATTTATTCCATCTAGTGGAAGATTGTTGTAGTAGGAGTTGCTGGAGGAGTTGTTTCTTTCCTACTTGGTTTCTAACAAGATCAAATCACCAAGATTCAAAGTTCTTTAGGGATTCTCAAGAAAGGTTGCTGCTGAAGTTTTCAGAAGTGGAAAGGCTGACGAGTTCATCAACATCTACGTAAGAACGAACCAGGCTTTCTGTTCAAAGAATTGTGTGCTGGGCACCAGCCCAAGAAGGTTTATTGGTTGGCTTTATTGAAGATTGGGGATCTGAAAAGTGAAGGGTTTTTACTTAGGATCACCATCTTGTAAAGTTCAAAAGTACCTAGTGGATCGATTGGTGTAACCTTCACACGCCCGGCGTATTTTTGTCTCTTGGAGGAAGACATTCTCAAGAGATTTTCACTTCGTAACCAAAATTCCTTGTGTTCTTTATCTTGGTTGCTTGCTTATATATATATTGCTTAAGTTGTTTTTGTGATTTTCTTAATATCATTAGTCATCTTGATTGTTTTATTAATCATCTAGTATATTAGTTAAACCATTTTAAAGATAAGATTTTTCTGTCATAAATTGTTTTGCTGTAAAATTACTGTTGGTCTAAGATTTTAAATATTTTAGTATATTAATTTGATAGATCCTTACGTTATCTGGCTGTACAAAATGCAGCTTTCGCTTCTCCCAAACCTCTTTGGCTAAAATGATGTAGAGGACATTCGATGCTATTTCTTTGGATATAGAGTTGAAAATCCATGAGAGAATGAAGTTGTTACACGGTATAGAGGGAGCTAGAGTTGTCTCGACAAGAGACGGCTATGTACTATCCGGATTGGCGTATTGCTACATCAAAGTTGATCTTCAAACAACAAAGTTCAGGAGGAACCCAAGCAGTTGCAAAACGAGGATACTAAGAGTGCCAGGCAAAGGTATGATCCGAAAAACGATGAAGAAGAGAAGCCCACAAATCATCAACAACCACCTGTAACCCCTCATGCACCACTTGGTTACGATGTAACCACAAAACATTAAGGATAGAAAGGGGACTCGAGAGATGTTGATGGGCCAAGGAGAAAGATACCACAACATACAAGCGAAAGAACATTCCACCAAAACATGAAGGATAGTTTCGGCGTGAACTCCACAGAGAGCACAAGACACTCGGAAATGGTCCTAGTGATAGGTTGAAAAGAAGGAGCACGAACTGGCAAAGGTTCGGCAACAATTTTCCACAAAAGAGCTTAAGATAATCCTGCAAAAGAAGTTTTCACAACTTGGTCCAATCCTCCTCCTCCTCCAAGATCAAGCAACAAGGGCACCTGAAAAGCTAAGAGCGAGCCACGACTCCTTTGACAGAAAACGTGCCCTTCGGGTCAGGAGTCCATAATTGAGAATCTTGATTTTGAGGATTAGGTGGAGTTAACAATAAAATATTATCCACGGTGGAAGGAGTAAACAAGGATTCCAACAGATCTCTATTCCAATCACCAAAGATACTAGAAACCAACTCTGTAACAAAAATTAGCTGATGAGACTGATTCGTAGAAGGGAGCCAGTCAGGACAAAAACCTGTTTGAAGAGGATTCCAAGGATCAAGACGAATGTTCACTGAGCCACCATTTCGGGGAGAAAGCAAACCGATGCATTAAGCTCATGTCAGATACCGCACAGTCCCTGCCACATCAACGAGGCTCTCGCCTTGGCAGTAGACAACAAAAAGGAGGGTTAGGGAAATACTTCGTCTTTAGAAGAAGTACCCACAAAAAATCCGGTTTCAGCAATATATTCAAACAACGTTTCTGCAGGAAGGCCTCATTGAACTCCTATAACTTATGAAGACCCGACCCAAACCTCCCAATCTTTTTGGTTGACAAATCGCGTGCCACGCTTTGGGTGTGTAGTTTTGAATTTTATTGGTGGGAAACCCCCACCAAAAGTCTTTCAGCATTTTATCCACCTTGGAGCACTACCCTTTAGGAAGAAGAAAGGACTGCGTAAAGTATTGTGGCATGAAAATGGCCACTGAATTTATAGGAGTGGTGCGACCGGATTGGGATAGATTCTTACACTTCCAGCCTGTCAGTTTAGAGGAAACTCGATCTTGTAAAACTTTGAAATGTTTTGATTTATCTCGTCCCATAAACAGGGGAAGCCCGAGATATTTGGCATCTCTATTCATGATAGACAGATTCCAATCATTGAAGATAGCGTGTCATACTTCGGGATGTGTGCTCTTGCTGAAATGAACGACAGACTTACTCTTGTTCTCAAGTTGGCCTAACCACCTGTAGTAAGCTGCCAAAACATCATCAACAACCTGAGTTTCCCGTAGATTCACCCGACAAAACACCAAGAGGTCGTATGCAAAGAGCAAATGAGACATCGAAGGAGCTGTCTTGGTGACCCGAATACCATGAAGAGAAGAAGAATGCTTTACCTTAAGGAATGCCCAGGATAACGGCTCGAGGCCAAAATAAAAAGGAAGGGGATAGAGGATCCCCTGCCTCAAGCCTCTGCTAAGATTAAACCAACCGAATGGACTCCCATTTTGCAGCAATGAAAAAGTCACCGTCGAAATACATTGGTGGTAAGGTGGATCCAATGAGGACTAAACCAAAAACATTTCAGAACATGAAGAATATATTTCCATTCCATACGATTTTAGGCTTAGGCTATGTCTAGGTTGACTACCATAAGCCTGCTCTTGCCTGATGTCCTAGCCATAGAGTTAATGATCTCCGAAGCGCAAATGGAAATATCCTATATAACTCGACTGGGTGTGAAGGCAAATTGAGCCGAAGATATAAGCTTAGGCAGTAACATTTTTAAACGGTGGGCCAACAACTTATACAAGATCTTGTAACAAACATTGCACAACCTAATAGGTAACAGTGCAATGTAAGTATGGTTGAACTGAGCAAATAACCTGAAGAGAAAAACTGCGTACCATATTGATGACCGAATGTCGTACCAATGGCCAATATTTTTGGTAAAACGATGCCATCATATCGTCGGGGCCAGGGGCTTTAGAGGAGCCTAGTTGCTTCACAGTTGACCAAATCTCTTGATCGCTAGGGCAGTGACAAAGGAAGGTGTTGTCCGACACAGAAACAATGGGTGTGATTAATTCCTCTATCTCGACCGCAATCTCCAGGTCCCCAGAAGTATAAATAGCTTGAAAATGATCCACTAACATTGAACCCACTATCACCCGATCACGCTGCCATGCCCCCGATTATCCAAGAAGGAATGGATGTCATTTTGACGTCTCCGAATAATTTTTGAAACGTCTCCGAATAATTTTTGAAACGTGGAAGAACCTAGTGTTTAAGTCCGTAGTTGTCAACCAATAGATACAAGACTTAGATCTCCATAGGGCTTTGTCCTGTTTCAAGGTATCTTGAAGAATAGACAGGAGATGAGTCAAAGAGTCCTCCAGCAACCCAGAAGTATGTTGTTTCTCCAAAGCTAAAATTTGAGAGTGGAATTTGCGAACAGTAGCAGGGAGAAGACCCACAGTATCACAGTGCAGCGTTGTAGAACATGTTGGATAGAAATAAGCTTGTGAAACAGCTGAAAAGCTGGAGATCCCTCTACAAATGGTTTCCATGCTTCCAAGATTACCGAATCATGCGAAGACTCTTGCAGCCAAAATAGTTCAAATTGGAACGATTTGGGGCTAGAAAAAGGTGGGCCCCAAAATTGTAACAGAATCGGGCAATGGTCCAACGGAGTACGAGGCAAATGAGAGAGGAGAGCTCTTGGAAACAAAGAAGACAATGTCGTATTGCCGTAGCCTTTATCCAACCTTTCTTTGATCTGGCCATATCCTTGACGACGATTGCACCATGTAAAGCGTGGACCATTAAACCCGAGATCCACCAAGCCATGACGAGCAAGGAAATAGCCAAGCCTGATGCAGGGGGATCCGAGTCAGACGATGTCGAGCTGTCAGATTGCTCATTGATGGCGCTGAATTACCTGAAGCGAGAGGATCAACGCAAAGATGACAAGAAATCGTGATCTAGCCTAATTGGGGCGGTTTCCATGCGCGTGTCGGTTTTTTGACCATAACTTTGGCTACAAGTGTCCGATTCGTGCCCGTGACCCCAATTCGAAAAGCTCTTTTCGGCACGCACGTCATAGCCACCCAGCTACGCTCGGTGCACCTCGTTTCGAGCCATAAATTTGCTGTTTTCCTTTTCAAATCTCCATTTTTAGTTAATTTTTTCTATTTATGGTAATTTTCTATTTGTCGATTAGGAAAGAATTCTGAACTCGATTTGGGCCAGATTTTTGGCAATCGTTTGATTTCTTTCCGTATTTCGTTTTGGTAAGACTTTTAGGGTTTTGCTATTTTTGGTAAAATTCTATGAATGGTCTATTTTCAGTTATTTAACCCAACTTGTGGGTTGTTTTGATTCATTCCCGAATATTAAGAATTTTATTGATTCCAGAGTGTTCTCTGAATTTTGGGTCGAATTCTCCCTCTTTTTCCTTGCAAATTACCTATCGTCTTAGCCCGCAGAATAATCTCTATTTTGTTCGGCGTCAAAGCCCTTGCTGATAGGACGTCGAAGCTACTTGACAACCTCCCTGTTTCTTCCGTTGAGAAAACATCCAATTATAATCACCCAGCACCACCCACGGGCCCCCCAACCGAGAGTCGAGACGGAACAATTGCTCTCAGAAAAGCTCCTTATGATGTCTGTCCGTAGGGCTGTATATAAAAATTAAGGCCCAGGGCTGGCGATTAGGATCCAAATACACCATGAGGCTAATAATGTTAGGTTGGAGAGAAGCCAAATCAAACTCAACCCCCAACCTCCAAGCGAAAGCCATTGCACGACTACGACCTGGAGTAGGATGAGAAATGGAAAGAGAAAATCCTATCCAACGAAGGATATCCTGAGCATTGTTTATTTTAGTCTCCACTAACCCATACAGTCGGGGTTGTATTGCCTAATGAGGGCCCTAAGGGAACGAGAAGCCGCGGGAAGGGCCAGTCGGGGCTCTAATTGAGCAGGTAGAGGCATGGCAAGGCTCACCTCCTCAGCCGTAAGAGATGGAGTGATCGACATTGAATGTGGTCGATGGGATAAACCAAGTTGCTTAGAAGAAATCCGCGTACCGCCCCGATCACGGCGCTGGGTATGAGAGAAAATCTGAGACAAGGGTCGAGTGAATTCGACAAGTTGTGCATGGGCCTGTAGCTCCTCAGCATGCATTCACAGGCGTTTTGGTTCCAATGTGGGCCAAGGCAGCATTCCTTTGGACCACGCAGAAAGCGTTGTGGGCCCGACTGGAATAATAGCTTGAGACCGAGAAACAGGTGGGCGCGTATAGGTCATAAGGTAGTCTGGTGGAAGTTCTTCTATACGAACGGATGTGGGCCCGACCACGGCCCTAGTGAAAGAGATTATTGAGTTATGCAATGATACCAATGAATTGGGCTAAAAATTGACATGTTTTGGATTTTTCGTTTGTATTCAATATCTGTTTATTTTCGTTTGTTTGCCTCAGCTGTTCGTATTTTTCACGTTTTATTTTGGCCGAGATTCATTTCCCCGTTTCCTCTCAATTCGGTCCAAAAAAATAATAATTTTCATGCCAATTTTAATTTCCGTCCCGAAAAATTCTGTTCCCCTATTTACCGTTATGTATTTCTTAGGGTCCGTTTGTTTGGCCATAAAACTATTGTTTTATGTAAAAAGTTTTTCATTGAAACTTTTTCAAGAAATTTTTTTCTCTTTTAGCGTTTGGTTGTTCTTGTAAAATATTTTCAAGAAAATATTTTTTGATGTTTGACACGCTTAATGATTTACGTATTTTCAGTATTCATTTTTTTCGTAATGCACTTCACAACTTGAATCTGATCCAAAAAATATACTGAAGGAGCAAATAAAACCCGACCTGACCTAAGTCGACCCAACTAGGTCGGTTCCAGATCAAGCCATATGAGTTTCATTGATGGCACCAATACAATCCTATTGGTGGACATATGAGAACCAAAAGAAGTTATGTTCTATGGTAAGACATTTTAGTTGACAATCAAATAAATATAACATTAGACTTCTTAATACTAACCTCAAAGAAAGGATAAAAACGTGTGTTATTCCTTGTCTCTGGAGGTGGACATCCATCGGTTTGTTTAACAAGAAGCTTATACAATCGTAAGACATCTTTAAGGACAGCTTTGAAATATCGGTGAATTGTCTCAGATGATCTGTACAATCTTCCTCCAATAATCCGCATCCTTATATTATGTCCAATAATGTGTAAAAAAATAAACACTTGCTCCTTGATAGAAATTTTCACTGTTTCATGTAGCAAGTTATTCTCACCAAAAACTTTACACAACTCAAAAAAAGTAATTGGTCTCATCCTAATTTGATTTACGTAATGAGAATCGGTTCCATAAAGTATACTGTTAAGGTAAATTTCTCTTTCATCGGCTCGATTAACATGAGGCTCCCTAGACAATTGAAGGATCCTACGACTAATATCAGCTAAGACTAGATGACCAACAACAATAACACAAGCAACTGTACCCATAATTGCTGCTTTTCTCTCATTATCACCCACCTACACATGGAAATTCACAGTACATCTAATAACCAAAAAGATCGATACATGGAAGGATTACCGCAAAATAATGAAAAAATCTAACTACAAAGCTTAGTCCAAAATTGGAAAGTTACTACAGACAACTGATGTACAAAGGATATTAGTGCTTTAATTGTGTAGCTCTACACCCTATTTGTCAAGCTAAAAAATATATATATCGAGAGCTAAATTCACTTCAAACAATAATCTGACAAAAAATTGATAAATGTACTATTTTCAACTCACAATAGAAACTTCTTACCTCTTTTCTTCGCTCGTGTTTCCTTTTGCCCTTGTGAAAGGTGTCTGTCAAACAACATACACACATGTTAACATGGTGATAAGGTGAAAAGGGGGTCAAAAAGAAAATAAACAAAACAAAAGAAGAGAGAAAGAAAAAAGAGCATGTTGTTTTAACAAAAATGTCTTCATAACCATTCAAAATATATAACAGATAGCAGGATGCAAAATCCATATAAACAACAGGTGATGTGAAAAAGGAAAACACCGCCAAGAAGCCAAATACAGAACAAAACATAATCACAAACTGCTCCATTAGAAATTGTCTCAGGTATAAGGTCAGTCCTAATGCTGAAAAATACAGAACAACTATGAAGGAGCAAAATTATACGAGTTGGCTTTTCAAAAGCATATATGATAAGAATGAAGCCAAAAGCTCCAAACATAGACAGACAGACTGCACAAAATTATTTGAGAAAACAATGAACAAAAGCTCCGATAATTTGGGAGACAATGACTATGTGTTGTTATGATAATACTCAAAATAGCATAGTGAAGGAAAAAAGAACAGGGGGCTGAACTTCAAGTTCATTACAAAATTATTTGAAGAAGAATGAAAAATGAGTAACAAGAAGAAATAAGTCCAATCCATACAACAGATAAGGTTCTCCACGCAAAGTGAGATTAAGCACAATTTGCCTGCAACACGTACACCCAATCCAAGAGAACAAAGAACTTAATAAGGAATCCATTTGTAAGAGATACACTAGATGGTGTAAAATTGATTTAAGAAAACAAGTGGTCAGTATTTGATATAATGCCTAACTCTTTAATGCACCAGACAAATACGAATGATAGCAGACTTGTGATTTCTAACAGAGAAAATGGATTTAGTTGCAAACTTATTTCATCAAAAAATTTAAGGTACCAGCCAGTTATCTTCAATTTCAGATATGATACTTTTATAAGTATGGTTAAAACCCAAATATCCCATAGGCTAGCTTAGGCTGTTTATAGTTTTTGCTTTCCATGGTTTCCAGTTTTTTGTGTATTAAACAACATGTGGGGACACTTTCAGGCAACTCTCTCTCTCTCAGCCTTTTTGTCAAACGCGTACTAGCAAGTCTTGTTACCACCTAGAAAATTACAAGAAAACAACCATACCCACAAGATAATAAAGAAACATCACTACAAAGAGTAATGATGGGCAAATAAAAAAAGAAAAAAGAAAAAAGAAATGGGTCCAAATTAACCAGACATACCTTTGCTAATTTTGATTAGGACGTGCCCGACATTACCGTTGTTGAATACAAGCACATGATCTATAAACGATATAAAAAGATGTTAGCCCAAGGTTGTTTTTCAAACAATCTATAAATAATTTTGATGATAACAAAGTTTCGAGGTTTTGATGGACTTTAGATTTTACTTATTACATCCTTCTCTTAAAATGATTTTCTTCTAGTATCAAGGTTCTCTCTATACAAAAACTCTCCAATCTTTTTGATCCTCTTTATTCTCATTAAAAAGATCACCTTTTATATTGCAAATGGTTTTGAGAATCTTTAAATTGGAATAGATGTTGTTAAAGAACTTGATTTTTTGGCTAAGTGTTGAAGGTGTCGACACATAGGACCATGATGTCGACACATTGCACTAACACCAGAGACTTTGCATTTCAATCCATTCAACTTGATTTTTTTGGCTAAGTGTTGAAGGTGTCGACACATAGGACCATGGTGTCGACACATTGCACTAACACCCGAAACTTTACATTTCAAACATTTCACGTTGATTTTTGAGTAAGTGTTGGAGGTGTCGACACATAGGACCATGGTGTCGACACATTGAACTAACACCCGAGACTTCACTTTTCAAAAGTTTCAAGTTGATTTTTGTCTAAGTGTTGGAGGTGTTGACACATTGTATTATGGTGTCGACACATTGAACTAGCACCCGAGACTCCATTTCCAGATCTAGTTTAATGTGTCAGCACATACAACCTTTGTGTCGACACATTGTGTTATTTTGCAGAATTTCTAGAAACGTCGTCATCACTTCAAAACTTTCTCAAAATGTCTCAAATGACCTCCAACGGCTCCAAAGCTTTACCAGAAGACCCTTGGTGCCCTAGACGCTTTAAATTGAAGAAGATGGAGAGAGAAATAAGGGCGGTTGTGCGACATTTACTCTGACCTAACTTTCTAGAGAGAGAAACGCTTAAAAGAAGAAAGAAGCTACATCATCCAAGAAAGCTTGTCCTCACCTGCAATTAACTGTTGCCTTTCTTGTATATCTTGTCTCTTTGCACACCTCAGTACTTTACACTTGCTTATTTGGCTTAAAGAGCTATTTCATTAGATTCCCTTTTGTACCCATCCTTGAAAAACACGTGAGTGTTTATGAAAAACACTTGTCCTACTTGTTGGGTAGAAGAAATCCTCTAGGTTGCGAGGATTTGTGAGAGTGAGTTATAGTGTAAGCTCAGAAAACACTTTGTAACGGTTCCTTAGCACCCCAGAAGCTAAGGTGTATTTACTATTTGGAGAATAGTGAAGGAAGCCCAAGGAAGTCAATAGCCTTGGGGGTGGACGTGGGCAAGTGTTAGCCGAACCACCTAAAAGTCAAAGTGTTATCTCTCTAACCCTATCTCCTTTTACTGTTGTTTTCTTTTGTTGTGATTGTTTATATATATATTTTACTTAATCTCTTGCTCTTTAGATAGGGGATCTTTGGACATTCGATTTTATTCTTAAAAGTAGTCAAAAGAGAATTACCATTTTTGCAGGGCTCCAGGCCCATTCCTATACTTTCAATATTTTTTTTGGTTGTCTTTTCCTCTCTGATCCCCTATGCTACCGAACTTGTGGGTGAAAAGTATAGCTAATTCAGCTATGAGCTCATGAACGTAATCAATGAGTGGTAGATAGCTTTTCGCAAAGGCGAAGAGAAAACATTGCCTAAACCAGTCAGGCAGTCTAAAATCGGCGCGTCTATAAAGATATATCTATAAACAAGCAACTAACAGCGGTCTTCAAACTCGTCTTCTCAAACTAATTTAAGTCACTATAAAAATAATACTATTTTCCCAGATGAAAAGCAAAAACTTCGAATTTAGCAAAGAAAAAATTTGGAGTTCTTACAATGAATCGCGTAGTGTACAGATCCCAAATGCAACTCCAAAATTAGGACTTTCATTTTTCTTGATTTCGAGGTCGATGAGCTTGAATGGGCATGGGAGACAGGGGCGGAGGGAAGGGGGTCGCGGGGGGCAGCTGCCCCCCCTCAGTTCTAAAAATAAAAAAAAACTGAGTATCCTACCCCTCCCTCCCTCCCTCCCTCCCTCCCTGATATTAATTCGTGCCCCCCTCCCTTCTAATTTTTTTTTTTGCATATTTGTCTTCAGGTATTAAAAAATATTGATATATTGAAATCTTTTTTGAAATTTTTTTTCGCATAATATTTTATATTTATTTTTCATCATATTATTTTAAAACAATTTCGTTTCTGCCCCCCTATACAAACTTTCTATACCGGCGGTCGCTAAAAACGCCGCTAAAGGGTGTTTTTTGCGGCGTTTTGCAAAAAATGCAGCTAAAGGTATTACATATAGCAGCGGATCGACCGCCGCGATAGACCCCCCTTTAGCGGTGTTTTTTTGAAAACGCCGCTAGAAATTAGGTATTGCTGTAGAGTGTACCTTTAGCCGCGATTTTTGTTAAAAACACCGGTATAGGTATAGTTGGAAAAAAATAAAAAATTCAAAGAATTTAAAATTATATTTTATTTAATGTTAATAATTATTTTATAGACTATTTTATTCCTTTTAATACATAATTTTATTTTGTCATGTGTTTAAAAAACATTTTAGGAGACCCACATAATAAAATATGGAATTAGAGAGTGTTATGAACATTGAAGTTGTTATATGAAATTAGAAATAATGTTATGGAATTTATATTTATCATTTTTATGGTAATTGTATTTTTATTGACTAAATCTACGTAGTTTAGACATCTATTATCATATGTTTATAGTGAGCATATATATATTTGTAATAATTAGTAATATAATAATATTTAATTATGACATATTATTTAGTTTCAAACAAAAAGACATCTATTATCATATGATTAATTAGCTTATGCAATTAAAGTACATAACTTAATATCTGGTCATAGTTATTATGGTAATTGAATATTTTATTGATTATAATTAACAATTATATTTCAATAATTTATAAAATAGGACTAATTAATTAGGACATATTATTTATTTGCAAAAAAAAAGATATTGTGAATTTAACTTATACAACTAAAGTACATGTAATGTATTATAAAAAAAATATAACAAATCATAGAAAATATAATTTACTGAAAATATATAACTACAAAATATAAAATTATTATTAAAAAAGACTACAAATAAAAAAAACACATTGAAGTGAAAACGCTGTCGTTCCCTCGCCTCCTCTCCCTCTTTCTTAAAAGGGATAAATGCAAAATTGGTCCCTGTACTATACGCAAAAATCGATTTAGTCCCTGTAATATGAAAAACATCAATTTAGTCCCTGTGATTTCAGAAAGTGATAAAATCAGTCCCTGATGGAGGACTAATAACAAACGAAAATAGAATCACAGGGACTAAATCGATGTTTTTCATATCACAGGGACTAAAATAATTTTTACCTATAACACAGAGACTGATTTTGCATTTATCCCTTCTTAAAAACTATCTCGCGCGCCTTATACATTAAATTCCCTCCTCCCCGCGCCCTTATTTCTCTCTTTTTCCCCTGATGTCGTGCCCTAGCTCTCGCTCAGGTAGAAGCCGCTCGCAGCATAGACCCACCCATCGTAGGAGGCGTGGAGGTGCCCCAAGCTTGAAGATATCCCTAATCATTTTATTGTTCCGATATCATTTAAAGTCTTCATTTACTTGTGCAGAACACGATTCCCATGGCCAATCCGTGAAGAAGAAGAAGAAGGAAATGTCGACGATAGAGAAGCTCTTCGTGCAGATCTTTGAGCGGAAGCGAGGGATCATCGACCACGCCTTGGCTCTGGATCCCTCCGCTCCACTCCTGGGATCCTTCCGCCCTCCTTTCTTCCAAAACTTAAATTTCCCGCCCCCCCTTTTGCTCTTTTCCTCCCCCTCTTTTGCTTTTCTTCTAATTCATCGACCAGAACAACTGTTGGTCTGAAGACGAAGAAGCTCAATTCCAAGTTTCTATTGCTGAAGGGAACAACTGTTGGAAAACTTTTGTTAATTAGTGTGGCTGAAAGGGGGACTCGACTTGTCAAAGGCGACTTGCTTAATGCCAGATAATCTCTAGTCCTCGAATTCATTTTTTTCTATCCAATTTTTTGTTTTTTTAAGCTTTTAACTCTTTTTTCGCCTCAAGTATCGTAGACTTCTCCCCCAGATATGGGTGTTTCTGGCATAAAGATTATCATACGACTGGAGCAGCATGTGCAAGACTCAACCTTTCTGCACCAGAGGCCAGGCCACCATTCCCACTGCGATTGTAAGCTTTTACTTTTGTAAATTTTGTGATGGGTGTGATCTTTTAGAGCTGAATTGCGTGAATCCATTGTCTTCTAGAGGAAACAAGGCTGTTGAAATGACATGGTATATAGAGATTTATGCTTATAACCTGTTTGTGAATTTGTGTCTGCGGAGGAGATCTGTAATTGGGCTCCATTTAACAGGTGGGGTGGACCACTGGCACAAAGTTGGTTAGACCAACAACTCGTTAACATGTCATTTTCCTGGAATAAAACAATGTTAAATTTCTGATTTGTGTGTCTGATAAATTATTGGAGGTAATCTGCAGTGAAACTTCACATTTTAAATTCCTCCGATCTTCATTGCATAGGATAAAACCACTGTCTTTATGCTCTTGTAGGAAATCTTAGAATCATGTAGAATTACTCCTGCAGGATTTTCTTATCAATACTAGATTTTTCTGAAGATAATGGACGGTGAAAATAATATATTTATGGATTACTTTCATTTTCTCCCTTGTGTTGGTCATACTTGTAATTCATGCAAACTTTGCTGTACAGTTCTTCCAGCCTTTTCTGGCAATGTTCCAGCCTTTTCGAGTCAAAGGATCTCTTTGGAGGCTACACATTTCAGCAGATACCATGATACCAAAAATTGGGCAGATTCTACAAATTGCCTTTTTGGGCAGAGTATGGAAGGACTGGTCACATATACAACTGGTAAGAGTTCCTTCTCTGATTCTTTCTCTTCGTTATCTTTGTTACTTCTTATATTAGTGCTAAAAACCCTTAGCTCGTCTAAAAAAAATTAGTGCTAAAAACCCTTAGCTCGTCTGAGTGAGTATGAAATAAATGAGTATTATATATTCTTGAATCTATCCAAACACAATTTCAGAGGGCACTGCCCAAGATGATGTTGGGATTTTAAGTTACCAATCCTTTACACTATAACAAGTCAATTTTGGACCTAACATTCATGGTTCTCTTGTGAGTGCTCTTTTGTGATGAGCATTGATTTTTACCTTGACGGCAAGCTTGACATTTTGGGAAGACTTCACTTGTTTGGATGTCTCCCAGTGCATGTTGAACAAAGCAATTTTACATGTTGCTGCCAACACGTCTTTGTTCTTATTCTTGGCACTGTTGCAACTAAGTGAATGCTGCAAAAGTATGAGAGTACACAGTGATCTGCTAATTTAATTCGACTGTGATAAATTTGTGTTTTTTATGGAGGCAACAGGTCATGGTTTGTTTTCCAGTAGCGACTAGCTATTATTACCCAAGTTTGTTCCTCGCATATCCAACCCGAATAGTATCCGACCTGATTTTTTTTTTTATGAAAAAGTGTTTTACGGGTTAAAATGAGATTTTTTGTGAGGCTTAGTCCATGGAGCGGAGGCTTGGGCTGATAGGCCCAAGTAGATATTTTGTTTACATAAATCTTTTGTTTATTTCTATTTCTCATGTGATATTTGTTTTCAATTACAGGAATTCAAGATCGAAGATGTTGATGTGTAAAAAGAGGAAGATTTTAATTTGTCCTTGTTTATTGTGTTGTATTTGAATATTTTAGTCGGTCATTGCTTATTGCTATTTTATATTAGAAACTTGTTACTTTTTAGCTTACTTGTAGAAATTCTTGTGTTTGTTGTAAAACGTTATTAATCAATGATTAATTATATTTTTTTATTATCTTTGGTCTTTAAATTTTTACATCCAATGAATTATGATTATTAAAATAATTTTGTATTACCAATTAAAAAAGTATGTATAGAAAAATATAGGAAAACTTTAGTGGTGATTTGGAAATGCTAGCAAAAAAAAGATGCAAACCTATAGCGGCGGTCACAGACCGCAGCTATAGGTTGCACCTGACCGCCGCTATTGGTCTATAGCGGCGGTCATATTAGGCCTTTAGCGGCGGTCGGTGCTACAGACCTTTAGTTCAAAAAAAAATGCAACCGCCGATACATACCCTAAGTCTTCACCAGCGGTCACACGAACCGCCTTGATAGGCCTATGCGGACGGAGCTATAGCGGCGGTTAAAAAACCGTTGCTATAGGCCAACATGACCTATAGCAACGTTTTTTTGGCCTGACTGCTGCTATAGACCGTTTTTTTGGTAGTGTTTGTTTTGCTTCATAGGTTTGTCTTTTGTGCTTTTTAGTCCTCCTCGTAGCTTTTAGAATCTTGGTGTTTGAATGTAACCACTGTATTCCTCCATCTTAAGTGAGAATTTTGAATAAAGTAGTAGGAAAAAAATCCAATATAGGCAAAGATCTTAACTCATAGATCTCAAGTATTTTTTTTTTTTCTAAGCAAATTCATTCAACCACCCAAAAGAACAAAGTCATGTGGGGGTTGGGGGATCATCAGAGTTCAAAATAACAGGAGGATACAATGCAAAGGGATATTCCCCTCCAAAAGTTCTAAAGCAGCCCACTTGGCAATATTATGGGCTAACATGTTAGCACCACGATTTACATGATAAATTTTCTAGCCTGGAAAGGAATCAAGAAGAGCTTTGATATCACGAATGAAGAGGGCAATAGACCAATCTGAAATAAACGAGGGCTGATTAAGAGCATTGCATACTTGCAAGTTGTCACCTTCAAATTCCACCAGAGGAAAGCCAAGCAGACAAGCCTCCTGAACAGCAAAAAGAGCTGCTCTGACCTCTCCCACAAGAGGAGTACCGGGAGGAGATCTCTTTGTCCAAACAAAGAGTGTAGCACCACTAAAATTTCTACAAACCGCAGCAAGAAAGGAACAATCCTTTCGAATGACAACATCGAAATTAATTTTCCATCCATTTCCACGAGGGGGCTGCCAATCAGTAATTTTGACTGGGGAAGCAGCAGTCCACGCTGAAGAATGCTCCACAAACAGTCGGTGAATTCTTCTAATAACAGTACCAACATCATCCCTTTTACCATTATGCACCACTTGATTACTGGAAACACCAAATAACGTCCATTAATATAGCACCATACCGAATAAGAGGCTCAACTTGATCAGTAGGGAGAGAAAGCGAAACAGTCGGGTCTAACAAAGCGACAATACACTCCTGAATATTCCAACCAACAATCCGGTTGGTTTAAAGACCCTAAGGAGACTCTCTCCAAGCCAGCACTGCTTGAGGACAATATAAAAATAAATGGACAAGTGATTCCTCCTCCGGCTCACAAAAAGCACAACGAGCATTAGAAACTCCCAAATCAAGAGTACGATTAAGAATATATCTGCAAGGCAAAATATCCCACGCCACCTTCCATATCAGTAATTTTAATCTGTCCTGCAATTTAAGGTGCCATATTTGTTTCCAAAAGTTTGGGGAAACCAGCAAGGGAGAAGAAACATCTGAGCTACTGACAAGCTGGAATGCAGATCTAGTATAAAAGGTTCCTTTTGGTTCCGGGGTCCACAATAGGCGATCAGGACCAGAAACTTCAGGAAGGTATAATCCCATAACATGATTAGCATCTGCTTGTTCAAAGGATTGACGAACCTTCCTTTCATCCCAGCCACGAGTACCAGGAAGGAAATAATCATTCACTCGAGCATCAAGCAAGCAAATATCCAAACAACGAGGTTTAGGAATAAAGTTTTCAGCTTGCGGGAGCCAAGGATCACTCCACACCCGCACCTCAGAACTAGAACTAATCTGAAAACAACAACCTTGCCGGAGAAAGGAACTCACCTTAGTAATACCCTTCCAAGCCCAAGACGGAGAAACAACCCTAGAGGAATTCCAAATAAATTTGGAGTCAAGATACTTAGCTTTAAGAGCCACAATCCATGGCTTGGTAGAATCAGAATGTATATTCCAAGCAAGTTTCAAAATCAGAGCTAGATTAACCGACCACATCCGCCTAATGCCAAGACCACCCACATCTTTAGGAAGACAAATAGAAGACCAAGATTTAGGAGTCCAATTATGCCTTTTTCCATCACGAAAATCCCACCAAAAATGCATGAACAATGTGTCCAAATGGAAACAAATAGTCTTTGGAGGAAGAAAATGAGACATAGTATAAGCCGGGATAGAAGAAGCCACTGTCTTAATCAAAATAGTGCGTCCCGCTTGCGAAAGAAGTTTCGCTTTCCAGCTATCAAGCCTAGATTTAACTTTATCAACTAAATCTGAAAACACTCGCCGTTTATTAGAGCTAATGATAATAGGGACTCCCAAAAGCTTACCCGGAGTTTCAGATTGCCTCAAGTTCAATATAGAACAAATTTCATATTTGATAGCAACCTGAGAATTTCTACTAAAGGTGACAGAAGACTTACACAGATTAAGAAATTGGCCAGACCAATCAACATATTTGGTAAGACATTGCCGAATCACATGAGCTTCCCTTGCTGTGGCACGAGCAAAAATAAGGAGGTTATCCGCAAAAAGGAGATGCGAGATAGGAGGGACAGCACGAGCAATACAAATACCATGGATAAGACGATCAGCTTCAGCACGCAATAAAAGGCGAGATAAGACTTCCAATCCAATAATAAAGAGGAACGGGGCCATGGGATCCCCTTGACGAAGACCCCTAGTAGGCTTGATGAGGCCAAAAGGAGAACCATTAAGAAGAATGAAACAAGAGGCAGTGGAAAGGAACTGCTCAATCCAACTCACAAACCGGGGGTCAAAATCAAAACACTTCAATGCCACCAAAATTAACTTCCATTCCTTACGATCATAAGCCTTTTCAATATCAGCCCGAATCACCTGTTTGTTCATTATCAGCCAGAACAAGAGGCAGTGGAAAGGCACTGCTCAATCTAACTCAGGTTCATTCTATGTAGAGAAATCTAGAGAGAGGCGTCTGCCCTCTCTCTAGCCTCCTCCTTTCTACGCCTGATCTTTCCTCCCCCGTGCACTCTCCAGCGACGGGAGGAGCTCTTGCTCCTCCCGTCGCTCCCCTCTCTCTTCCTCTTCCTCCTCTCAGTTTGTTCCTTGGCCTTTTGTTCTCCTTCCCCCTTTCCCGCTTCTGGACGCCTCTTGTTGCCTTTCCTCAGGGGTAGATCTCGACAGATTGGAGGCCTTTTGGTGGCCACAATCAGCTCGGCAATGCTCTGTCGCTCCATGAGCTCATCTGTCCACTCTCCCGGAGCTGGTACGCCGACGCGTGCGGTTCCACGCACGCCCACACACGCTCGTGGATCTCACTCTCCAGCGCCTCTCTTGCATTGTTTGGGATGTTTGTGGTGTCGTTTTTCTTGTTTTATCTAGCAGTTGCTCGGTCAAGGGATTTTGGGTTGTGTGTTTTGTTTTTGGTTTGTTCTGTTTAATAATTTCATTTTGCTAGTTTTTGCTGGGAAGGATCTCATGATTGTTGTGTTGCAGTGGCTGGTCAGTAACGCTAGATCTGTATTAGAATGGTTGTTTCATGCTCGATCTAATTTGCAGTGCTTGGTCAGTTTTTGGTTCTTGACGATGTCCTCCTTTTGGGCTGTGCTGGTGTGGATGGGTTGTCGGGGAAGTGGGAGTGCGGTGGGTGCTCACCCTTTCGTTTGGTGTTGGGCTCTGCTGCTTGTGGCAGAGATTGCTTTGGTGATTGCTTCGGGTTCTTGGACCCCTTTTAAAGCTATGGGCTTTTGGTCCGATTGTATGAACCCTTTATGGCTAGTAGGATTCAGGCCTTTGATGCCATTCGATGTATGGCCCTTCGGGCCCTTAAATTTGCTGTTTCAGGCCTTTGAGGCCATTCGATGTATGGCCCTTCGGGCCCTTAAATTTGCTGTTATGGGCTATATGGCCCTGTGCATTGTAATTGGCCTTGATGGTCCCTTTGTATTCAGCACTGTTGTTGTAGTATCGTTGGTGGAATGAAAGTTTCACGTTTACTTAGAAAAAAAAAGAAGATTTGCACAATCTCTATCCCCTATTTTTTTCAGTTTCTTTAAAGAAGTAGCTCTGTTGTACGTACGTCGAGCTAAATATCATCAAGTTGCCAATGACAGCATCATCCGGGATAAACTGTCCCCAGAACCAATGGGGCTTCCAAACTTTGTTCATGTCTTCTATTGGAAGCCCTTCGCCTCGGGGACGAAGAAGAATACAGAAATAATCATCACGACAAATACGAAGGCAGCGAAAAACAAAAAAAAAAGACCGAACTTCGAGTTGAAAAGCAGAGTGAGGAAAACTTGAGCCACGAAAAAGTGGACAACATGTTGACAGAGACGTTAATGGCTTGTCCTACTGATCGGATCTCTAGAGGGCAGATCTCACTCGGAATTCGACACCAACCAATGGCCCCCAGGACCACGCAAATGACGAGGTGAGGCCTGTATCTTGGCTGCATGATGTTCTTCCATCGATTTTCCACATTCTTTGCAGCCTCACCAACATCAACAAGGTCTTGGAATTCATCGTCCACATTGTCGGTGCCACCAATTTTTCTTAACATTTGCTTTGCTTTCTCAGCCTGGCCTCTCTCGAGGATGGAAATGGGAGTATTTGGCAAGAAGAAAGTGTTAGAATTATATGCCCTCGATAACCAAATTGATTAATCCAGCCTAATATATCATATGGAATATAGTGTGGTGGAAGGAATTAATTGTGATATATGTGATATATCAGTTTATTGTTCGGATGGGTGGTACCATTAGTTATTCAAAAACTTGAATCTAATGGAATTATATATGTGAATGATTTTGCAGATTCAAGATGACTTTTAATCCTTTGGCTAGGATTCTGGATGACAATCGGTTGACAGGACCGAATTATGTTGATTAGAAGAGAAATCTTATGATTGTTCTCTCAGCCGATTAGATCGGTTATATTCTGACATCTGGGACACCTGAGCTTGCCCTGGACAATGCCACTGAGGAAGAAAAGAAAGTATTTAACAAATGGCATGATGATGATAATATGACGAAGTGTTATATTATGGCTTCAATCTCAAATGTTTTGCAGAAAGATTGTGAGTGCATAGCTACAGCTGTAGGCACTATGTTGCATCTCCAAGAAATGTTCGGAGAACAGAGCAGATCTGCTAGGCAGAATGCTATGAAGAATCTGATATCCACCAAAATTGTGGAAGGGAGCCCAGTTTGGGATCATGTCTTGAAGATGATTTCTTTCATCAACGAACTGGATTTTTTTGGAGCTGAGATGGATAGTGACACAAAAGTTGATGTCATTCTTTCATCTCTGCCTGATTCTTTCAATCAGTTTGTCCTTAATTACAATATGAACAAGATGAGTGTGACATTGTCAGAGCTGCTCAATATGTTGCAGTAAGCTCAAGATCTCATCAAGAAGGACAAACTTACTGTGATGGTCACAGAGAAATCTAATGCCTCTATGAAACTGAAACCCAAGTTTAAGAAATTCAAGAAAAATAATAAGGGGTTTCAGGCAGTTAAGAATGTGCAAGGTGGACAAGGAAACAAAGGAGGGGACAAGAACAAAGGCAAAGGAAATTGTTTCCATTGCGGCAAGCCCGGTCACTGGAAGAGAAATTGCCGAGTTTACTTAGCTTCTCTTAAAAAGGGCAAACCTTATGAAGGTGTGTCTAATATGCTTGTAATTGAATTGAATTGAATTGATGATCCATTTAATTCTTGGTGTGTGGATTCTGGTTCTACATCTCACATCTGCAATATGTTGCAGGGGTTCAAGGAGACCAGAAAGCTCCATGAAGGGGAGCTAATCCTTAAGATGGGGACGGGAGCAACTATTGCAGCGACCGCCATCGGAGTGTTTAGTTTAGAATTATCAAATAATAGAATTTCGATTCTAGAAGACTGTGTCTTTATGTTCCAGAAGTACGTAGAAATTTGAT
Source organism: Myrica gale (assembly GCA_963930655.1). Taxonomy (NCBI): domain Eukaryota; kingdom Viridiplantae; phylum Streptophyta; class Magnoliopsida; order Fagales; family Myricaceae; genus Myrica; species Myrica gale. Next base: position 17,701,599 of record OZ005602.1, on the reverse strand, counting down.
TTCTGTTTCGAAACTTGTTTTATCAGGATATTCGTTTCTTTTCAATTCAAAACTTGTTATAAAGTTTCAAAATAAATTTGTTGCTTTTGGAATTATTTATGATGGTATTTATCTTTTAGATGTTGATAATTATTTGAATAATGTTGAGAATGATGATTCCAGTACGTTATCTGTTAAGAGGAAGAGAGATGTTAATCCAACCTACTTGTGGCATCTAAGACTTGGTGTCACGCCCCGAACGCCATCCCGCAGGGACCGTGACAGCCGCGAGCATTCCCCGGGAACACTCCAGCGTTTACACTAACTCTTACAGCGGAAATGTTTTTTTTTGTATACACATAGGATGGCTCACTCAGGATCCACATGTTGGCTGAGATAAAAGCCCAATGATCATAACCTCTCGGTATACACATCATAATTCAAAAAAAGTCTATACATTGCATCTTGTTCGCAACTTATACAAAACGTGCAAGGGCAACATACTGCCACTTGATCAAAACCAGCACTCCCAAGTGCTACCTCGGAGTTCACCAACTCCGGCTCCAATCCCCAAACTTCCAGGATTTCTACGTGAGATACTCCTCTGCTCCCCAGTTATCTTGTGGATCTGGAATGATACGATTTACAAACTATGAGTCGAAAGACTCAGTAAGGAACAACAGTTGAAACATGAACTTTAATAAAACATAGCTTCAAAAGCATACTTACTTCAATACACTGTAGCGATAAGAGAAGAAATGCAAAACTGTAAATCATGAGTTAGTGCATAAAAACATGATGCATATGCATGCTCCGTGATGCACATGCCATGCACTAAAATCTCTTGCCACTCTTGGCCTTTTCAAATGCATTTCAAATCTCGAAATTTGCCCCAGGCCCTTGAAAATCTTTCTTTCATTCTTGCTTATAAAATTGGCCCTTGGCCCTTGAAAATCATTCTTTCCATACTTGTGCCACTGTTGGCCTTTTCACAACCATTTCGTATCTCTTACTCTTGGCTCGCTCCATTTGACCCCTGAAGTCAGGGTTGTGCGTTCCCTTCGGAACTGTCCCCGAATTCCCTTGGAGACCTTACATCTGGTCGAGCTAGCCCTTGAAGTGGCCCCAGGCCTGATGGCTAGACACGACCCTTGGAGGCGCCACACCTTCTCGAGCAACGTTCCTCGGTGTGGTTGCACATACCTCACGGACTAACCCATCCTTCACGAACAACGTCCCTCGGTATGGGCGTCCATTCATCCATCCTTCACGAACAACGTCCCTCGGCATGGATGTCGAACCTCACTTAACTTGGTACGGGTTCAACCAAAACCTCCGGCTTAATCATAACATAAATTCTCTTTCATTTGCATAAAACAACTTTTCATGTTTCTATGAAATGAACATGCCATGCCACTCTTGAAAACATCGTAATTTCATTTGCATCAAAACGTCTCTCATGCGTTCATGCAAATGATCATGCTATGACATGTTCGAAACATCATGCGTACTTGAAACATTCTTCATGCAATACATTACATATGTATTAAAAACATCTTGCCATGCACAATAAAACATGCAGTGTATCATTCCAGTTTTCCAAAAGGGGTAAGATTCACTTACAGTACTCCTCGCAAATTCTCCTTTGCTCACTTGGCTCCTCGCCTACAAGGAATAGGTTCAATCTTTCAATGTACTGCGTATAGATGAAACCATATCGGTACGTGTCGGTCCTACGAATTACCCGACAGTCCTATCTTGAAGTCCACTAAGGACAAGTAGCGATAATTCTACGCATTACTTAATTTAATGGTATAATATAGTTGCCGGATATTTCTTAATCCATCTTGAACTTCCCGTTCATCACTTGACTTCGTACCTTCCATTCGTCGGAACGTTTCCGAATGACAACTATATTATATTTCTTTTTTTTTTGATAATATATATATATATATATCAATATAATTCTTTTAATCATAAAATACTTTATTTAATCTTTTCTTTAACTAATATACCAAATCTTAGGTCATTTAATCATTTAATATTTTTATTGCACTATAATATCTATGCACATATACTTATAGGTATCTTGATTAGGGTTTAAGCAATACAAATGGTTTTAGGATTAAACCTAAGTCTCTCATTATTTCATGTACTCCATTAAATCCTTACATTAAACTATTAATAACTTAATCACGATTAAATCTTGACTTGGACCTTAAACCTCAATTAATCCCGAGTACTAACCCTAACTAGGGTTTCGAATATTTTCATTACATGATCATGATTCCTCAATATTTATTCCAATTAGCCTTATCCCTAATTTCAAGTATCCAACACAACAATTATAAACTATTTATCATAATTTACCATTAGGGTTCTTTCACCTTAACATTCGGCCAACACTAGTTTTATGCATCCTTTAATCGCAACTTCAACTCCAATGGTGATCCCATCCTCCATTCAACAATTTCACAACCTAGGACCTAAGAATCCAAACACCAACACAATATATCATGCTTATACCATTCGGCCAACACATGTTTCCATCCAAATAAATAGGTTTTCTTTTATTCCCTTCAATTTGCATGCATCATTTACCTAACATAATTATCTACCATGCATTAGGTCATAAATCTTGCACAAATCATGGCCAATGTCCAGATCTAAACATATACAAAATTATACATGAAGACCTAAGCATATCATATTCGGCCATACCTCAAAATGTCACATTTTTCATGCTAAAAATTATAACATGCATATCCTTTGCATTTGTGACCTAACTAGCATGCATCAACTTCACATCTTCATCAAATACTCCCATCAACATTAGATCTACACTTTAGGAACTTCAACAACAATAGATCTACGGAAGTATCCAACCTACATTCGGTCAAACATAACATAAGTCTAGATCTAAGCTAAGCTTATCTAACATACATTGCTCTCCCTTTGAATTTATGACCTATTTACATACATTAACTCCATAGATCCGAACCTCTTTCACATGTACATTGTTTTTTTTTTTACATCATCAAGAACATAGTTAAACACTTAGATCTAATATTAGAGAAACCAACAATATAAGATCTATGCATATAACTCGGCCATCACTATACTTAACCAACATCATCACATTTTTGGCCTTACCTTGTTGATTATCCCAAGCTTGAGTACCTCTACCTTCACCAAATTTCCAAGTTTTCACCAAGATCCTTCCTTTCCAACTTTCGGTTCACCCCTCTTTGCAATGGTCCCAAGCTTGATCACAAGGTGCTAAGATGGAGGTTTTTATGGTGGGTAAAATAAGAACAAAGAAATGCTTGAAACTTGAATGGTTTAGTTCTAGGAAAGTGAGCTAGATTTCAACAAGGGAAAATGGCTAGGTGAATAGAAATTTTCAAGAGAAAAGATGAGTTGCACAAAAGGGGATTTGGTTACCTAGAGAAGAGAAACAAACTTAGAGCTTTAGAGAGTAATTGGTTGCAAGAAGAAAAGAACAAGCTTAAGCTCAAAGGGGAGATTCGGTCAAGAGAGAAAAAGAGAGAGAGTTGAAGTGGGAGGGTGATATTCGGCCAAGAGAAGAAATGCTAAGTGTGAGGGGGAGTTCTCTTGATGCAATTGAGTCTCCCAAGATGAAATTATGGCCATGACAATTGACATGAGGTGTTGAGATGATAAGAGAGAGAGAGAAGGAAGAAAGGGGGAAAAATGGGTGAGTTGGCTGACCATGCTTGGCTTCTCTCTTCTCCTTTTTCTTTTCAATTTCTCTCACATCCTCTTGTCTCCTCAAGCCATGCCTTGCATTGGGTTTTTCTCCCTTTCCTCTTGATCTTTACGTAAACTTCACCCTATGACTTGATCTCCTTTAATTTTTTTCTCTCTTTTCTCTTCCAATGTGTTGTCTTGTCAATTAATGCTCTCTTTTCACATCTCACAACTTCACATGGCCTACTCTCCTTTCTCACTTTTCATTCCTACGTAAAACACCCCATAGCTTGATCTCCCTTTGCTTTTTCTCTTCTTTTCTCTTCCCATGTGTTGTCTTGTCACATGAATGCATCTCTTATCACCTCTTACAACTTCACATGGTCTACACACTTTATGGCTTTTCACTTCTTACAACTCACATGGGTTCACCAATTTGGCTTTCTCTCCTACGTAAATGGCCTTGTCCTAATTCCTCATTTATATTGTTTGGTTGAAATGCAACTAGCTTAGTTACTATCACAACTAACTTTCAATTTAGTTACTTTATCACCTAACTTATCTCCTATAAGCTCTCTAGCTTATCTAGTTCAATCACTTAGCTTATCACCTCATAAGCCTAACAACTTATCTTAAGATAATGGCTCTAGTCTATCTCTACGATAGCCACATCAACTTATCGCATTAAAAGTTTCCTAGCTTATCACTATGATAATCAAGTGTGATTATCACTTAAAACATCTCTTAAACTTATCATGTGTCTAGTAGCTTATCATCTAATATTTCTAATGATAATTCATAATTACTAATCTAGGCCAAATAATAATAATATGTGCTACCTATTAAAGACACACAAAATATTCCAATACTTAAAGGAAATTCATGCATTTTTCTATTACATTATTTTCGGCAATATATATATATATATCTTAATGAAAAATTATATTTCATGGATTATGAAATATACTAAGCAAGTGAAAAATATAAATTCATAAGAGAAACTTACCTTGCAAGTTTCGGCTCTTAAGAAATAAAATTTAAACTTGCACAAAATTTTCATAATGCAAGAAAATTATTTATGGAAAAATTTTATGAAATAAAATCTCATTTTAATCGAAATTCCATAACATAAAGATTAGGCCATACATTGGCCAAAAACATAGCCCCATGAAGAAATAAAAGCTATTACATTGGAAATAAAAGATAATACGTAAGAAATTACGTAGGAGAAAAATCGGGGTCTCACACTTGGTCATGCCAATATTGATAGGATCAATAGATTGTTAAGGGATGAGCCATTGCAATTTCTGAAAATTAAGCCCTATCCAATCTGTGAACCCTGCTTGCAAGGAAAGATGACCAAAAGTCCTTTTACAGGAAAAAAGAATAAGAGCCACAGAAGTATTAGGATTAATACATACTGATGTTTGTGGTCCCTTCAACCACATGGCAAGAGGAGGTTTCTCTTATTTCATTACTTTCATTGATGATTATTCCAAGTATGGTTATTTATACCTGATGAAGCATAAATCGGAATCTTTTGAAAAGTTCAAGGAATTCCACAATGGAGTTGAGAAACAGATTGGAAAGTCCATTAAAATGATTCGCTCCGATAGGGGAGGCGAATACCTCTTGGATGATTTTAAAGTTTATCTTAAAGATAATGAATTCATATCTCAACTCACACCACTAGGCACACCACAACATAATGGTGTTGCAGAGAGAAGGAATAGAACCCTATTGGATATGGTTCGTTCCATGATGAGCATATCTGAGTTGCCCATATCATTTTGGGGACATGCTTTGGAGACCGCTGTTTACTTGTTAAACAAGATCCCTACAAAATCAGTTCCTAATACCCCATATGAGTTATGGACTGGCAAGAAGCCAAGTCTTAGTCATTTTAAGATATGAGGTTGTTCAGCTCATGTTAAAAAGTTTAATGTGGATAAGCTGGGATCAAGGACTGATAGATGCCTATTTGTAGGCTATCCCAAAATGACTACTGGTTTCTACTTTTATAATCCTAATGAAAACAAAGTGTTTATTAGCAGAAATGCTACTTTTCTTGAAGAGGATTATAATGTGAATGAAACTGAGAGTAGAATTACTCTTGATGAGCAAAGAGATAGTACAGTGACTGTGCAGAATGAGAACAATGAGGATCAAGTGGTTGTTCCCACTGATCAAAGTGAACCTGTTGAGACACAGGAGCCTCGTTGTAGTAAAAGGATCATAACACCTCCAGTAAAATTCAATTTGTTAAATGAGATTTTCCAAATGGAATCTGAGGGACTGGAGATTGATCCTTGTGGTTATACAGAGGCTGTTAATGACAAAGATGCTAAGCATTGACATGTGGCCATGGAATCAGAGATGAACTCCATGTATTCTAACAAGGTATGAACCTTGGTAGACAAACCAGAAGACATTAAGCCTATAAGTTGCAAATGGGTCTACAAAAGGAAATTTGACCAACAGGAAAGATAGAGACCTTTAAAGCTAGGCTGGTGGCAAAAGGGTATACTTAAAAGGCTAGTATTGATTATGAGAAAACCTTTTCACTTGTAGCCATGCTAAAGTCCATAAAGATTCTATTAGTGATTGCGGCATACTATGATTATGAGATATGACAGATGGATGTGAAAACCGCATTTTTGAATGGGTACATCCATGAAGAAATTTATATGAACCATCCAGAAAGTTTCATATCTCGGGAAAATGAATCGAAAGTGTGCAAATTGGAGAAATCCATTTATGCCCTAAAACAAGCATCACGTTGTTGGAACATCCGTTTTGACGAGTCAATCAAAATGTTTGGTTTCTCACAAAACATGGATGAACCTTGTGTCTACAAGAAGGTTAGTGAGAGTGCTATTGCCTTTTTGGTTCTTTATGTGGATGACATACTACTCATTGAGAATGATGTAGGGGCTTTGTCATCGGTGAAAATGTTGTTGTGTAACCAATTTTCAATGAAAGACCTTGGGGAAGCATCCTACATACTCGGGATCAAAGTGTTTAGAGACCAAAAGAAGAGATTATTGAGTCTCTCACAGGTCAATTATATTGACAGGATATTGGCTAGATTTAGCATGATAAATTCCAAGAAAGAGTTTCTACCCTTCAGACATGGAATTCAACTCTCTAAGCAAATATGTCCAAAAACACCCGAAGAAAGAGAGGAGATGAGTAACTGCCGTTATGCTTCGGCTGTAGGGAGTCTCATGTATGCTATGCTTTGCACTAGGCCATATATCAGTCACGCAGTTAGCGTTGTGAGTAGATATCAATCCAATCCAGATCCAGAACATTGGTCAGCACTGAAACATATCCTCAGATATTTGAGAAATACAAAACACTATTTCTTAGTGTATGACAGTGAGGATTTATTTGTCTAAGGATATACAGATTCAGATTTTCAATCAGACATTGATGATAGAAGATCTACATCCGAATCTATGTTTACAAAGCCTTTATCTCAGAAAGTGTTTCAGAAACATATTAAGGATATGTGTTTGAGATATATGTATGATTGTGCTTGACGTTTTGTTTATTATTTGATAATAAAAGTTTATTTGTTTCTCACATATATTATTGTTGTTATGGGTTTATACGTAACATGAGATGTTATGTATGTAAATTTTTTCAGGTAACATTGTAGAAAAATCATGCTAGAGATTAATGAATCAAAGACAGAAAATAATGATTTTGCAGTTCCTTTTAAGCCTGAAATTGTTCTAGACATTTGTAACATAAGGTCTACACTTGTTGTGCGGAGAATGATTGATTTCATCATTGAGGTATGATCTTAAGCAGACGAGTGGGTGTCATGTAACAAGTACATACAATGAACAAGATCCGATTAAGAATGCCTTTTGGAAATGACCACTGTCAGGTTAAAGGTTGTTCTATCACAATTTGGTATTGTCCTTAGACCTGAGAGGTTTGTATTTATTCATGAATTCTGTACACAGCTTTGATATTGTCAACCGGTGATGTTCATTCAGGACTATATCTGGACATGTTGGGTTCTGTGCGTGATGATTGAGTGGTATGAATGCTCAACAAGGAATCCACCTGTCTTTTGGAAAGACAGTATATTTAGTTAGTGTTCATGAAAGAGTTGGACCAAAAGAATCCGGCCGGAGTGTTTTACAAAACTATTTTATGAATAAATAAAAGTATATAATATATATTTCAAAATTGTTTTGTGGTCCAACTGAGTTATGAACTAAGAAATCAAGTTTACATGAGATAGAGACACGACGGTGATATTTGATTCTGAGGGCAAGTGAGAGATTGTTAGAATTATATGCCCTCGATAACCAAATTGATTAATTCAGTCCTAATATCTCATATGAAATATAGTGTGGTGGAAGAAAATAATTGTATGTAAAATGGGCATATTTGCAATAATCTCAAATTCCAGAGGTCAATTACAATAGGGTTAAATGCATGTCATGCCCCTGTGGTATGCGGTAATAGCAAATATGCCCCTGAGGTAAACAAAGTCTTTTTCATACCCTTGAGGTAAACATTCAGGAGCAAATATGCCCTTTCATACCCCTGAGGTAAACATAACGGAAGGACATATTTGCTCCTGAATGTTTACCTCAGGGGTATGAAAAAGACTTTGTTTACCTCAGGGGCATATTTGCTATTACCGCATACCACAGGGGCATGACATGCATTTAACCCATTACAATATGTTGATGGACTTGATTGTAATTAGGAGAAGCCCTAATTGTATTAGAAGAAGAGTTCTTCAGTGTTATCCTACGGCTGAAATTTGATATCCCTAAGGATCCTATGTCTCATGCTCTTTCTAGGGTTTTCAAGGCCTATAAATATAATTGTTATATTCAAGGGGTTGGCAATCAAAACCTATTAGGGAAATCCCAATAACGAGAGAGTGACATAAATATCTTAGGAGGCAACACATCTGAGTTGCTGTTCTGAATTGTTGGAGTTTTGGATTGGATCGTAAAACGGCTTAAGGTTTGTAGGTTCCTATATTCCTGTCTCAGGTATGGAATCGAATCCGAAATTGTAATCATAATCTTGGTTGATGTTTTGTTGAAAACATGTTGATTGTTTATAGTTTAATTCCGCATATAAACTATCAGAAAGAACCTCGAGCCATCATTTATTGCAGGGACGGCTGCAAGAGCTAGAGAAACTCTCCAACCCCGTCCTCCCTCGATATGACTCGTTCCATAATTGAAGAGATTCGCCACTAGAATCCCTTTTGTAATGGCCCTTTGGAATCCGATGTTGAGTGCTCCTCTAATCTTTGCGGTGCCATTTCTGATAGATAAACAGGAACTGACTGCATTTCATATTATTAATCAAACACGTGCAAAACATCGGTTAGATTCATAGATCAAGTTCTTAGGCTTTGCTTGTAAAATGCCACCATGTTACCATTTTAGTTACAGATCAAAACCCACCAATCTATTAGTTAGGGAGGGTTTTGACAGTATTCCTTTCATTTTGAAACTCTGATTTGTTAAATATAAATTAACTTAATTCGGCTAGGATGGAAATATAAGGATTTTATCTAACTTCTATCGGTTAAAATTCATGGTGACACATCTTATATCTTGTTCCCTTTGCATACCAGGTGGCAAAAAACAGATGTGGGAGTTGTGGTGTCACCTGTCAGTCAAACCAAGATTTACAGAATCATTCACATCGAATTGTCGACGTTGAAGCCATTAAGCCCTGTTGTGGCCAGGAGAGATATCTAAAACCTTTCATGGAAGACGACTCGCTCTTGTACAATTTTGGTGAAGAAGAAGGTAAAGACGACTATACCACATCTATTGATAAAGAGGAACTGAGATTTGAAGAATTATGAAGAGATTTCTATTGATTATGACAATTCAGGGGACAACGATGTATTTAATGCAGATAACGGTGACATTGATAGAAGGAAACTGGTTTCTGCTTCCAATGACTATTCAAACATAGCAAGTTCCTTGGAGAATGCGATAAGGTTCTTACTTAATCTCTTGGTTTTAAGGAGAAATTAACCAGTGGCACCGACAACTTTTTATTCTTGTTTAATTTCTATATTTTTTTCGAATAGCTATTTATTTCAAAGGAAACCAAAGGCAATTGATCCCCGAACCATCCCCTGGCCTCAAGGAAGGGTACTACTTGAGTGAAGGCTCAGTAATCCTCCTCCTACTAGCTTAGTAATTGTATTATATTCCTCGATTTTTTATCTACGGGATCTGATATTGCCAAGAGTGTATCTCAATGGCTTTTACAATTCAATGTTTTTTTAGCTTCTGTTCGATTGTCTTCTCGAGCTTCTGTAGGCCTTTATTTTGCATGATGCTCTGGGCTAGCTTCACTATCATGTCCAATCAACCGTTCATTAAAGACAAGATTCATTTATTAATCAAGAGACTTGGACACTTTGATCTAAGAGGAACGGAGTACATGGCTACTAAATAAGATAGAAAGAGAGACTACAAGTTCGATTATTTATTCTGTCTCGGAACTTCGCAAGTCATGATGGCAGCTTGCAGAAAAAGTCAGCAGTTAGCCCTGAGTGCCTGTGCAAGCAAAATAATTTCAATGTGTTTAGAGATTGCCCTTTTGGGTTTCAAACAATAAAAGCTGATTGGAAATTCCGTAGAATTGATTACTCAACAACTTATGCTACAGTGCATTAGAATCGTGAACAACCAAAAATTGTCTGCTAAATTTGTTTAATTTTTGGGAATATGTTCAGATAAATGCTACTATATGGGTTTCACACAGGATAAATAAATTTTGTACCCTTTAGTTTTTGGTGCAATAAAACAGGTATAAGACAAAGAAGACTTACTTGTACCTGGAAGTGCTTCTCCGTTTGTATTTGTTCCAAGAAGTTTCCCTCGTATCGAATATAACTCCGCCACAACGTCACTCATATTCATCCTTTCCCTTGGAATTTCAACGGAACAAGTCACCCCAACTCCTAGTATCAAACTCAAGCATTCTCTGATTTTGGGATTTTTCCTTGGACTTTGATTGGGAACATGATTTCTCCGTTTCCCCATTTTCTCCATGCGAAAGAAGAACAGGATCCAAAATGTTAATCAATTGTTCTTGCAAACCTGCTTTGGCAAAGTCATGAAGGGTAAAACCATCCTTGAACATGTTATCAGTAGGCTTTCTTCCAGTGAACATCTCCAGCAAGAGTATGCCGTAACTGTAAACATCGCCATACGTCAACACCTCATTTCCTAAACCGTACTCTACATGGGCACATAACATATAATTGAATATGGTAAGTGTTTTTGTAATTAATGAAAAGGAGAAATTTCATCTCACAAGTACTAATAGACAATAAAAGCAACCAAATGTAATTGTAGTAAATGAGAAATTTAAGATTTTCACCTGGAACAGCATAACCCATTGTTCCTCTTACTCCTATGGAGCTTGATTGATTAGTAGAACCATCTTGGGTTTGCTTAAGAAGGAACCTTGCCAAGACAAAGTCACCTACCCGTGCAGTCATTTCGTCATCTAGAAGAACATTGCTAGGCTTGAGATCACAGTGGACAATCGCTGTTTCGCAATCATGGTGAAGATACTCCAAAGGCATTGGCAACATCAATGGAGATATTCATCCTTTGGATAAGACTCAAATTCCTTTGTTCTTTGGGAGCTTCATTTGTTCTTGGAGTTGGATGCAACCACTCATCTAGGTTGCCATTTACCATGAACTCATATACCAAAGCCTTGAAATTCCGATCCTGATAGTTAGCACCTGAACACACTGTTAAAACCTTCACAAGATTCCGATGTCTGATGTTTCTCAAAGCTTCACATTCAGCAAGAAAACTCATCGATGCTCCATGGCGCAAAAGGTTGATTACCTTGACAGCAACCAAAAGTGCACCGTGATCATGAAGAATTCCCTTGTACACGGATCCAAAGCTGCCCTCACCAATTAAATTAGTTGAGGAGAACCCATCAGTAGCTTTCAAGAGACTTTGGTAAGATACATTCAGAAGAAAATTCCCTAAATTACTTGAAGTATTTTCTTTTCTTTTCTTTTGTAAATAAACCAGCAGAAATGACACAATCAGAGCTATTCCGAGAAGCCCAGAAAGTGCAGAGATCGTCAACTTTAACGCAAGTGTCAACTTCAGCGTCTTCTTGGATGTCTTGTATTCGCAATTAGGAAGCTGAAACTCAGGCATGCCTCCGCAGAGTTCATTGTTTCCCTCAATTGAAGTCGCACTTGTATTCTTGAAAACTCCTTGTGTTGGTACTTCACCCTCAAAATTGTTGTAAGAGAGATTCAGAAGCTGCAAGAACTTGAAACCTTCCAAGAACTTTGGAATTGCACCTGACAAATTGTTGTTAAAAAGATCTAGATGTTGAATACCTCGTAGTGTTTCCAAAGATGAAGGGATGGGTCCTTCAAAGGAGTTTATTGTCATGTCAAGAAATTCTAGTGTTACACAGTCGCCAAGAGTTGCTGGAATTTTACCGGACATCATGTTTTCAGATATATTGAAATATTTAAGAATTTTCCAATTTCCTATTTCCATGGGGAGGACACCGGTCAATAGGTTCGCAGACAAATCGATAATGGTTGGTGAGAACGAGAGACCAAACAGTTCTAGGGGTAAAGAACCTCTGAGGTTGTTACCAGAAAGAAGCAAAGCCCACAAATCTCGACATTCGGCCAGGCTTGAAGGGATTACGCCAGAAAGGTTATTCCAGTCTAAATACAAGTTCAACAAAAGTTTTAAATTTCCCAAAGAAGGTGGAATGTTTCCTGTGAAGTTGTTTCCAGATAAATCCAATTTTTTTAATTTCGAAAGATCTTCAATTTCGAGGGGAATATGACCTGATAATCTATTGTCGAAAGCCGATAGGTACTCCAAGTTGATGAGATTTCCTAAACCAGGAGGAATGGTGCCCGAGATCTTATTTTCCTGTAATCCAACATGATAAGAGTAGTTGAGAAGTTGCTTATGCAATCAGGTAGAACTCCGCCGAGGTTATTGACAGCTATAGTCACTCGCCTTAGATTCGAGGCATTCGTCAGAGAGCAAAGAAATCTAAGATCATCCCTCCCACCATTTCCAAGAAAGTTTTGGCTACTAGAAAAGATCTCCAATCTCTGCAACATTTCCAAAGAAGGAACTTTTCCAGTTAGTTTGTTTCTTCCAAAAAAGAGTTGTTGCAGATTTGACACATTAGATATTGAAATAGGGATAGGTCCTGTAAACTGATTTGTGTCGATGGAAAAAAAATTCAGATTGGGTAAGTTGATGCCCAAGTCCCAAGGAAGACTTCCTCCTATTTGATGATTGACTCCCACATCAAAAACCTCCAGAGAAGTGAGATTAAAGATTGATGGAGGGATTGGGCCAGACAACCCGTTTACACTCACTTGAAAATGACTGAGTTTTGTTAGCTGGCCGAAAGAATCAGGAATGCTCCCCACCAAATTGTTGTAAACAACATCAAATATTTCAATAAACGACAAGTTTCCGAAGAAGGGTGGGATACTTCCTGTGAGAATGTTTTTGCGGATTATAAATATTTGGAGTTTGGACATGAGGGCAAGTTGTGCTGGGATTTCTCCAACCAGCTGATTATTGTTAAGAATGATGGAGAAAAGGTTGGTGCAACCGGATATATTGCTCGGAATTTGGCCGCTGATACTGTTGTTGTACAATTCTAATTCTTGTTGCCTACGCAAACGTCCAACTTCTGGAGGGATGATATCTGTAAAGCTGTTGTTGAACAGGACTAGTACCCTCAGGAAACTCAAATTTCCAACGTATGGTGATATGGAGCCTCCTAGATTTTGGGATTGCAGGTCCAGCATCGTGACCCTCTGATGTCGGCGACCACATGTAACCCCTTGCCATTGGCAAAAGTGGACGCTATCATTCCAGGAGCTCATAACCCCCATTGAGTCGTGAGTTATCTTGGACTTGAAGTCGAGCAAGGCCAATCTATCAGTCTCATTCCCTCCACCAACAACAAAGTTGAGCAACAAGCCAAAGTAGCAGAGGAAAACAAAAGCTTGGATACAAAGAGACCGGGATGCGCAAGGAGCTAAAGTAAGTTGAAAAATCCCCATTACAATAAGGCTGAAGAAACGGCGTTCTAGAGAAGGTGCCGCTCTGTCACTGTATTTCTTGATAGGTGACAGCTATATATGATGCGGGCGCGTGAACTGTGTTGAGATCACTAGAGCCTCTTGTTTTCAACGGCACTACGATCAAGGTAAACCGAGCTATACGTTAGAATCGAGCGGAGACTGGAAATATGGTGATCGTAAACCGAGTTATACGTTAGAAATCAAGCAGAGACTTGGAAATATGGCGATCGTAAACCAAGTTATACGTTAGAAATCGAGCGGAGATTTGGAAATATGGTGCGGGTGACTGGTGAGTACAAAATAAAAGTTGTGGTGGAGACCCCAGCTTTGAATAATGGGACGCAATCGAGCGGAGACTTGGAAATTTGGCCATAAATTTCTTTTCCAGCCATGATTCATGCGACTTTAGATAAACTACGCAGTCATTTCAACTTGGAAAGTGGATTTCCAGAGCAAACTTTCCAAGATTTCCAAAATTAAATGACTTCCAGCTTTGTTAACAGGTTGAAGCATCAAATAGGACTACATAAGCAACAGCGGCTCTAAATGTATCGTGCTTTTGCAGGCCTTAATTATTTTGTATGTTGATTTGTCTACATTAATATTCTCAATCATTTCTCTCCACATTTAAATTTCCATAAAAATTCTCAATCAAAAGTTTATCAAGACACAAAGCTACTTAATCAAGAAACCGTAAAACTTGAGATATTCGGAAACGTACTCACTCCCTAGTTGTTTTTTAATTAGTTAAGTAATCCATTAATCCTACTATTTAACCTTTTTTTTTAAAAAAAAATTGACCTTCGATTTTAATTCTTCACTTACAAGTCTGTAGGGTTAATTACTAATTGTCTCAAAAAAATATCAATTGAAATGTGAATTATATTCGACAGCCCTTGTTAGTCTTCTTGATCTTATTGTCACGCATTCAAGTTAGATACAATCAATCCTTTTTTTTTTTGACCCACGGACACGGACACGGTCCATGGTTATCATTAAAATAAGTTTGCTTTTCTTTTGTCGGGTCCGTAGAACATGGTATTTTTTTAGCATGTAATTATGAAGCATGGATAGTCCTTTAAGTAATCAAGCATTAATCCTTGTTTTATTTTATTTTATTTTCTTAAAAATAATTAAGATGCTCACTCCACTAGTACAAAGATAATTCCACCTACGATATATGTTAGACACCTTCGGAACATACAGTGGCACACGTCGTGAACTGTGCTGAGATCACTTGAGCCTCTTGTTTCCAACGGAACTACGATCATGTTAAACCGAGTTATACGTTAGAAAAAATTCCAATTCAACAGTAAATTCATTAGATGAAAGTAATATTACAGAACACTGATCATTAGTCTCCCGAATCCAATTGTCGCGCATTCCAGTAATTAAGATAAATTACTCCTTTTTTCTTGACCGACCGTTACGATATATAGAAGGTTGCTTTTCTTTAGTCTGGTCCATAGAGGATATAATGTATTTTCTTAGCATGAACTATATCTTAGTTTTTGAATATTGGCATAATTTCGTGTCAAATTTTATATTTAAATTGAGTTGTATTTTAAGTTTGATCAAAATATTCAAGAGATTAATGAGTCTTTTAAAAGTTTGAAAGGATAAGGACATTTTCAAGATGAACAACTAAAAAAAGAGCTGGCCCCACTGATGCAAAGTCTCTAAGAAAATTTGAAATTATTTCAACATTGAAATTTTTTAAAAATGTGAGTCCAAAATCAACCCAAGAAGAGGGGATGAATTGGGTTTATCAAAACTTTAGCCCCTTTTTGGTAAAAATTCAGATACGAAAAATACCATTTTTTAACGAATAAAAAATGCAGATCTGAATATATTTAACGCTAAGGCCAAAGATAAACAATAAATAATAGCGATAATATAAAGACACTACAAGAAAAAATACTTTGGGTGACAAAAAAATTTCGTCACCGAAGGTTTTGGGTGACAAAACCGGGTTGTCACCCGGTTTGTCACCTAAAGCTCGTTAGACAATGTTTTAGGTGACGATTTTCGTGTTCTGTCACTCAAAACCGTTCGGATGTGTTTTAAACCCGTCCGAACGGTTTGGTGTCATACTGACAAAATTTAAAATCCTCATGCCCAGTACAGTCCATCCGTTCACATGAGCTGTGCGAACGTATAGAACGTTCGCACAGCTCATGTGAACGATTAATCCAATGTGAAGAAATACATTTTGTCACGCAATAAACGTCTGCACCGTAATGTACAATTGTCCGGACGCATTTGGGAAGACGTCCGCACCGTAGTTTCATTATGACGAAAATTTTTTTGTAATCTAAAATGTCCGTGCGAACCTTTAAGTATATCTGACCGCTTACGTTGAAAACGTTCGAACGTCGTGCGGCACAGTTCGGACGGTTTCTTATATTACATACCGTGTGGACGGGCTATACAACGTTCGGACTAGTTAATTTAAAGCAAAATTGTGTGGACAGATAGTAATGCGTGCGCACGTTAGCAATGAAAAAGCTCCGTGTGAACCAGATGATGTAAACCGTCCGAACGGGTTTCTATATATTTGAATTAATTTAATTAAAATTTATTAAATAATATAAATATAAAGATATTCGCTGCTGTAGATATAATAAAATATCTACAAATATGCAATCCTTATTAAAAGTAAATAAAATACATAATCGATAAGTACTGACAAAGTAGTAAAAATACAATAATCTACCCAAATTTTTGTTTGGGTGTCGAATGAGATTGCATCTGTCTGATCTGCTCCATCAGCTGCTCACGCATCTACTCCGTCATTAGTTGCATCCTCCGTTCTTGTTGTTCCACTAGGTTCCTTTGCTGCTCTTGCAGCATCTTCTGGTGCTCTTTATGTTTTTTCCGTTGTTGCTTCGCCATCATCTTCATTAGCTCTTCGTCTTTCTTCCGTTGTTACTCCTGCATCATCTGCAGATGCTCTCGCATCGTCTGCTCCATATCTGACCGCTTGACCAGAAGAGCTTCATATTCCAGTTTTCTGTAATCTCCTCAATCTGTAATATGACCTCTTCCAATCTCCGAGACAAATCAACGAACGATACTGATGAAGATAATCCAACAGACCGTACTGAACGGCCTACACCTCGCAGGTAACCCGCTTTCGTCCCCAACACCTCAGTGAAGATCTCTACTTCGGTGTAAGACTTTCCCTCTAACTCATGCAGCAACCGTAACGCTTCCATTTTTTCCTACAAAATTAGAAAAGAAGATAAAAACAGTACATATGAAACATAAACGCATACGAATGCATCATTAAAACTAACGTTACAACTTACAAAATTTTCTCGTGCATCTTCTAAAGTCCACATTGTAAGTCCTAGTTTCAGGATTAAGGCAACCCAAGAGGGGGGGTGAATTGGTTTTCTAAACTTTTCGGTTAAAACCCCCAAAGTTGTGTTTGCAAGTAAATACTACTTTAGCACAAGTATATAATATGCGGAACTGTAAATAAGTGCTAAAGTAAAGAGTAGGGATAAGAGAAGCAAACACTCGATTTTTAGGTGGTTCGGCAAACCCGCCTACATCCACTCCTCAAGCTCCTTCACCGAGCCTTGAGGTTTCTCCACTATTCTTCAAATAGCTTTACACACTAGCTTTCGGGTGCTAGTGAACCGTACAAGTGTTTTCTCCCGGGCTCATCACTCAAACCCACCCAAGTGGTTTTTCGGGCTCACCACTCACAACCTAACCAAGCTTGAGATATACCCTCTCTAAGCTTCTTCTTTAGTGAACAACCTCACTAAAGGAAAGAACTCTCTAGATAGGAAGATTGAAGAATAAAAACTCTCTTAAAGAGTGGATATGAAAGTGGAAAACACTATCTCTTAATTCACACAAAGACAAGGATATGAAAGTGTGTTTTGTGTGAATGCTATGAGAAATATAGAATAAGAAGGTTTAGAATATTTCTCAAGTAGTATAAATGATATGTGGTCATTTTATTATGATTTTAGACGAAATGAAGGTGTATTTATAGGCCACATATGAAAACTAGCCGTTTATAGCCGTTGAGAGTTTTTGCTAAAACGAGCCGGTCGACCGCTACATGAACCGGTCGACTGCTTCACGTTACCGTTACTCCAACGGTCATATTGTCAGAAGCTCAACGGCTCTTTTATAAAAGCAACCGGTCGACCGCTACATGAGGTGGTCGAAGGTCCGGTCGACCGCTACATTGAGCCGGTCGACCTCCTCAATTTAAGCTTGATCCGGTTCTTTTAAAAATAAGGTTTTTGACCACTTTTAAACACCAAATTTTGAAGACATACTTCCCATAAGTATATGAAAGGTTTTGGGAATATATTTGAGGTGTTTTGAAACCTTTAAAAACATTATAATCTTACAAACAAAAAGTAAAACGGTTTATGCACGTTTTGAAAGATATGCAAGTGCGTGATTCAAATCCTTGTCAAATGTGAAACAAAGAGTTACAAGGATTATACTCTAAGGTCTTGTATCTTCACTTTAAGCTCCTTGCATCTTCTTGTTCTTCTTTCTTCAAGTCTTTGGCTCTTTTATCGAGTTGTCTTTGTCTTTGAAGATGTCAACTTTATAAACTTATCCATTTATTGAAATCATCAAAACCTCCATTGTGCACAAAAGCCAACACACATGCCATCCTTAGTAGTATGCGTCTTTTTATAAAGCAACGAAAGACTAATTTAATCAGATTCTGGATTTATTTAAATAATAAATATTAAAAATATAAATTTATTACTTACTAACAACGCTCTAGAGCGTTGGAAGGATCTCACTCCCGATGTGTGTAAAATCTTCAGCTTAGCTCTATTCTCCTTGTTGATTGCACTCCTCCTCTGCATTGTACATTTACAATTGTTAACACAATTAAGCATATGGCTAAAATGAACGTTCAAATCGGAATAAAGTGTTTAACCTGAAATTCATCGCTCGCGAATAAATCACAAACACGAGTCCATTCTTCCTTGTTCATATCGGGATACGGGTGCTCTAACACCTCTTCTTTTGAATTGAACACCGAGTAATGCTGAAACATTCTATTTCTGTGCGTCCTGTAAGCTGTTTTCATCTTTGACGTCACAGTGATGCGATCCTTGGCTCGGTCGTAATCTAGTTGAAAGTCATCCTTAATATATATAACAGTTAGAAACGTAAAAAAGTTTCAACAATTAAAATTTAATAAATTATACTTACCAACACTCGGTCCATCACATACGATTTCACCTTGTCAAGGACCTCCTTTCACTTACTCTTCTCAAATGGGACATGTTGTCAAACGAGCGCAACAATAGGGATATGGACGGTCAACTTTCCTCCAGTGCGAGCCTTGAGTAAGGCAATCCCGCATGTACTACCTCGAATGTGTCTAATTTTGGACGTTGCTACAAATGAAGAACAATAAATTTAAAATTCAATTAAGCATAGAGATTTAAAAGTCATAATATTTAATAAAGATTGACGGAGTAAGATACTTACATGCACAACTACTCTGGGTGCCTACTGGACTGCCTGTGGAAAAGATGGTAATTCATTCCTATCCCTAAGCGAAGGACCCGACACTGCTAGTGTACCCGGACTACTCTCACCTCGAACTGATGAATCGCACCGAAGACGTTTCCCTCCGGCTGGCATGACGTTGTCCTGTGACCAAATAAATCAAGATTAGAGATCGATGCTTTAGAAATTTCGACAGTAATTCCCCCCAGTCCCCAGATACACGCCTAAAACATTGAGCCTAAACACCAACGATTTAAGGCAAATGTGTAGGCTCAATGCTGAATGTGTATCTGAAGGACAAAAGGAGATTCGCATCGAAATTTCTAAACACATCTGTCACAACAACAGATACAATTAACACATTACGCATATTGTAAACTCAAACTGTCCATAACATGGACAATTCAAGAATTACACCCTGTTCGTTATCCGAACCTTGTGTAATTCTTAAACGGGGTCTAAGGCTACTACATGAATGCATTCCATGACAAATAATACCGTTCGGACGTAATATAACGGTCCGAACCACACACATAGAGGTTTGGACGCGTTTTAAACCGTGTCCGAACCATAAAAATAGAGTCTGGACGACAATCAACCGTCCAGATTGCGATTGTCGAACAAGAATGTTCTTAGACGCACATACTCAATTTTCAGCCTAAAATCATGTCAAAATCAACCCAAATCAATAACACTTCAATATAAACACATCACAACCAACCCCAAACTCCATTACTATCATTTGATAACCTAAAATTTTGAAGAACACATACTTTCATATATTAAAATACAAGTTTCTCATCTTAAAACAATTCAATTTAAAAACCACTAACCTCAAATGCAATGCAACTTTAAATTCTAAAAGAGATGCTCCTTTCACACCCTCTTCAATGAGATTGAACGCCCAAATCAGCTCTACCCTCCTCCTCGTGCTCAAATCTCTCGTTTACGTATTTCGGTTTTTCCTCCACTGTCTGTGAATATGTAACTTTCATACGCTTGAATTCCGTTCGGACAATCGAAACGTCGTGCGAACGCTTACGTGTATTAGTTTTCGAGGGAATTCATGCCGCCAAAATTTCATATACGTCTGTACGAATTTGGTTAATATTCGTCCGCAAGGGTTTTGAATTGCAGGAGTCGTGACCATAGAAATAAGTGTTCGGACGGTTTGTTTTCTATAAAACGGCACCGTTCGAGCTTAAATTTAACAGTCCGGATGTACGAAGTAACGTCCGAACAATTACAATTTTTTTATTTTTTTTATTTTTTTAATTAATTTCATTAGAAAATTTTAAATAACTAAAGTTAGTTAATAATGTAAATAATCTTAAGTGGATTATGTTCTAAGATTAATATTTTTTTGAATGAGTGTAGCGAAATTAGAAACGTAACATTAATTAAAATATATTGACTCTGTTAACTTTGACTTTGAAATTATTAAGGTCTAATATGAATAATAAAATTGAATGAGTATTTTGAAATTAAAATATGTTATTAAAAACATATTGTATGGATAACATAGCTAGATAACATATATATATATATATCACATCTCTTCGTAACATAATATAAACAAAATAACATCAACTAAATATCAATCGATGTCCACAAAATATAATAGAAACAAAATATCCTTAAAACACAAGATAAACAAAATAATATCAACAAAATACTTATAGATGTCCACAAAACATAATATAAACAAAATATTCTGAAAACAAAATAAAAAAAACTACAAGTCATAATCTTCATCATCGCCATCATCCGTGATATTTAGAACGTCACGGATATGTCTGAGGTGCTCCTCGATTTTCACTATTCGCCGAGTCAATGCAACTAACTCAGCATTACTTGCGACTTTCCTTATGGCCTCCTGAATCTGGGTGATCTCCTTCTTCCACTCAGAGTCAATGTTCACGACCTTATTCTCCAATGCAGTAAGCCATAAATGATATCACTGACCATCTCGTGGGTGGGCTGCAAGACTGATCGCATCCGCGCTGTCAGCTGCGTCATCATGTTGTCCATCCAACCAAGTCGCTCTGTGCCAAATCCCTGTGTCGAGCTCTAGCCAGGATCCTGCTGTTCCCTCGCCACCGTAGGCTGCTCCTATCGTCTGACTCTAGCAGCCCGAGCGACATTCAGTGCTCGGCGTGTCTGGGCCATCGATTTAGAGAGCGTTGTCTTGTTTATACACCCAAGTGGAAGGGCCCTGGGATCGTTAGGACCCTCGGGGACTAGTAAGGAGGGCAAGAACTGGGTCAGTAGAATCCCGTACGGCAATGAAGTCGTAGTTCCCGTCTTTAGAGCCTCCGCACGAACGGACTGATAAATATACGATGCCATATCAATAGCTAGCCCCCGAACAACGACCATGTATAATAACTCTACCCGACTATAAGACACTTCCGTAGTGTGCTTCCTCGGGTCGATAGTGGAGCATAAGATCAGGTGCATGATCCGCCAGAAAGGACGCAGCTACCCGTGTACCATATAAGCTCCGTCCAAAATCGCTGTATCAGCACCCAACATGGTCCGGAATACCTCGATCTTAGTAGGCCGACCCTCCATTCTCATCGGTAGGTTTGGGAATGCTGTCAAATCCCGCTCGTACCCTAAGAATCTCGCCAACTCGTCCGGCGAGAATATATCGGAACATTACGGACTGTGACCTCCATACTAGGCTCCTCGATGTCCGTTGCCCGCAAAATAGCACAATAAAAATCCCGCACCAAGTTCGTCGATGCATACCCGGTCCTATGAATTAATGGAAGCCAACCAATCTCCTCTACCACCTTCGGAAGCGTCCGGCCCTCAAAAGCGACGTCGTAAAAATCTGCCAACTTTATGTCTCGCTCCACAGCAATCTAGCGCGACATAATAATCGCTATATGCTGGTCCAATAATAAGGTGGAACCGGAAGATTGCTCCATCTCAGCTTGCCCGCTCGTACATGCACGCTTGCTCATTTTTAAAATCTGCAAAAGCACCGAACTGTTCCAAAGGCGTCTGAACCAACAAAAAACGTCCAAACCAAAATTTCAAAGCGTCCAGACGTATAACCGAAGAACAATAATATCATCCGGACTAAATTAATTTCAATTTTAAAACGTTCGGACTAAATTCAAAACGACGTAGCGATGCTAATATGTCCAATATAAATAAACCAGTTCGAACACCCTCAACATTAAGTCCGGACAAACAATAAACGACAACTTGTTCTTCCGAACGGCATTCGAAAAAGTCCGGACGTATAACGTAAGGGTTCGGACCTTAATGTAAAAGTCTGGACTTTAAACATTAGCGTCTGAACTCTAAGGTAAGGGTCCGGACTCTGAGATAAGGGTCCGGACTCTAACGTAAAAGTCCTGACGCTGTGTCACTGCTGGGTTACCTTAACCATGACAGTGTCCCTCCACCACCATACATGCCCAAAAATACAACCAAAACACAAACTATCATACTAAAAACAATGCTAACAATTTACACAATCAATTTCTACGTAAAAATCAATGAAAAAACACAATGTACAATGCAAAAAATAGAATTGAAAATCTATACGTAAAACTATAAAAAAATAAAATTTTTACGGCTAAAATCATGTTAAAAGTAAAAAAAATACCTTAATGAGATTAGAGCTTCGAAAGTATAATGTTAGGTCAAGATTTCAGAAGAAAAAAGATTTGAGAGCTATGAGATTTTGAAGAGACGAATAGTTTATTATGAAAATGCCGAACTGTTCGGCTTTTGTCAAAACTCATCCCCCCGTTCGAACCTTACACTAAAAGTCCGCACGGTAATTTTAAACACGTGGCCCAATCAACGCACGCGTATTAAATGCCAAAATTTAAACTGTTTCAAACGGTTCGGCATGCTAAATACGTTTGAACTGGTTTTAGACGTTCGAACCTCTGTACTTCTAAACCGCGCCACGTGGCACCGTAAGTTTGGCTGACTCGCACATCCGAACACGTAATCAACGTGCGGACATTCATAACTGTTTCCCACTATCTTAGGGCTGCACAACCTCGGTGTAGGTGCCAAAACCAAAACCGGCACCTACACCGGGTAGGCCGGTTTTGAAAAAATTGTCATCTACACCTACACCGTTAAGGGCAAATACCGGCCCTTAGCGGTGACGGTTTAGCAGTGGTGGTTTCCGGTTATCCTAAATTTATATTGAGCCATTTTTTAGCATTTTACGTACTTGGCCCAATGTATTTTTTCTTTTTCCTTTGGGTCCATTAATCACATATAAATAAAATCTAAACTAATGAAATCCAAATTCCAACATCGATAAAATTAAAGATCATCTTAAAAGATAAGATGAGAATTTAAAGTCCAAAGTAATAGAGACGTCAATGTAAGTAGAAACTATTATCTTTTGAAAAATACAGTTTAGACCCTAACAACACTTAGAGGGGAGAATATGTGTTTTCCCTCTAATTAACAAATAAATAACAATTTTAAAACATGTTCAAAACGTTGTAGGGTTTCCCTTGGTTTCACAAGGAAAATCCAACAATTTAGCAATTTTTGAAGTCGTTCAAGCGCTTGTCAAATGCTCGTCGAATGCTTATGTTTCTGTCTGAAATTTTAACTGAGCGCTCGAGCGCTTGTCAAACTTGATGGCTATGTCTGAATTTTTTCAAAGGGCGCTCGAGTGCTTGTCAAACGCTGGTCAAACGAGATGACTCTATCTGAATTTTTGAACTAAAATGTATTAGAAATTTGAACTAAAATGTAATTGAGTGACTGATTTTGCAAGCATGGTATAAATTTAATAGTGATTTGTCAATTTTATAAATTATAAATTTAGACAATTAGTTAAAATTTCATAAAAACTCTTAAACTTATACATTGATTTGTCAATTTTTCGTGGTAGAATCTCGACCTCTTGACTCATATTATGCGATGTACTTAGCAAAGTTTGGCATTAAACTCTTTAATTATGATTCCAATGCCTTCATATAAATTTGTAATTTTTTTCTACCAAAATTCTAAATAACTAGTTCATTCACCTAGCAAGCTTCTTGGTAACATGAATGTAAATATTTGATTAGACAAAACTAATAACAAATTTAAGTGAAACTAAACTATTGAGTAGACCTTGTCATGCTTCTAGAATACTACGTCTTGAGGTGAAATTAAAGTTTAAACTATTGAGTAGAAACTAAACTGTTAGCCCAAGGTTGTTTTACAAACAATCTATAAATGATTTTGATGATAACAAAATATTCTAAGGTTCGAAGACTTTTAGATTTTACTTTGTCAATCCACATTTTCTAATTTGTTTTTAAAAAGGATTGAGGTTTCACTCACTAAATTAATTCTAAGTGCACTTGAACACCATTACATAAGTTGATAAGATCAATTTTTCATATTGTAGATGTTTAAAGAAGTTTTGGAATGGATTGAACACTTTGAAGTTGCTGAAAAACTCTCCAGCACTTATAAGTGTCGACACATTGTTGGATGGTCGACACATTGCACTACTACCCGAGAGTTTGCATTTTCTAGGATTCAAAGTGATTTTTTGGCTAAGTGTTGGAAGTGTCGACACATTGGAGCATAGTGTCGACACATTGAACTAACACCTGAGAGTTTGTATTTTCTGGCCTTCAAAACGATTTTTTTTACGAAGTGTTCAAGGTGTCGACACATTGGACCATGGTGTCGACACATTGAACTAACACCCGAGAGTTTGCATTTCAGGACCAAGTTCAATGTGTCAGCACATACAATCAATGTGTCGACACATTGTGCGAAATTTCAGACTTCCTGGAACGACGCCAGATCGTTTAAAAAGTCTTCAAATTGACTCAAATGACCTCCAACGGCACTCTAACATTACAAGAAGACCTTTTATGACCTTGAAGACCTAGAAGCTATAAAAAGAAGGAGATGGAGAGAGAGAAGAGAGAGCTCGACCATCAACGAAATATCTAGAGAGAGAAAGCCAATATCCAAAGTTTTTCATTTGCTGACTTCTTCAAGGCTGAAGCTCTTCTTTGTCAAATATTTTCCTCTTGCTCATCATTGACAACCCAGACTTCAAAGGAAAAGAAATTTCTTGAAGAAGAGGAGGACTTGCTCATTATTCAAACACTACCTCCATTAGAGAGAGAAAGCAAGCAAGATCCAAAGTTTCCATTTGCTGATTCTTCCAAGAGAGAGAGATTTCTTGAAGAAGGGACAACACACTTGCAATCACATCTTGCCCTAGCTTCTAGAGAGAGAAAGTGCATTGAAGAAGAAGGGAAACTCACATCTACCAAAAAGGCTTGTGCTCATATCTTCCAAACTATATATTTCCTTTTAGAATTTAATCCTCTTGCACTCTATTGAGCTTTCCATTTGATAATTTGGCTTAGAGAGCCATTCCACATATTTTGAGATTTTCACTTGCAAATTTGGCTTAGAGAGCCATTCTACACATTTGTGCCTCATTTGCTCTTTCGGCTTAGAGAGCCTTCATTGTAACCATCCTTTGTAAAACACTTAAGTGTTGGGTGAACACTTGGTCCTACTTGTGAGAGTAGAAGAAATCCTCCAGGTTGTGAGGATTTGTGAGAGTTGAAGTGTAAGCTCGGAAAACACTTTGTAAAGGTTCCTTAGCACCCGTGAAGCTAAGGTGTATTCGCTATTTGGAGAATAGTGGAGGAAGCCCAAGGAAGTCAATTGCCTTGGGGGTGGACGTAGGCAAGTGTTGGCCGAACCACCTAAAAATATGGTGTTATCTCTCTAACTCTATCTCTCTCATTGTTTGTCTCATAACCATAATTGTTGTGCTTTAAGCTTTATCATTTATTGCTTATAGTTGCTTAGCCTTAAACAGATTAAGACTTTCATTTTTAATTGTTAAAACAGAGTATCTTCTAGATCTGTGTTTTTGTCAAAAAGGGGTAAAGTTTTTATAAAACCCAATTCACCCCCCCCTCTTGGGTTGTCATTTAGACTCACATAAACTAAAAAAAATTAAAAAACTAAAAAAAAAATCCCGGCTTACCCCGGTGCCGGTACTGGTGCCAGTGCCACCGGAATTTTCCGGTGGCATTGTGCTGCCCTACACCATCTTGTAACGT
The DNA here is from genome assembly GCA_963930655.1 of Myrica gale. Taxonomy (NCBI): domain Eukaryota; kingdom Viridiplantae; phylum Streptophyta; class Magnoliopsida; order Fagales; family Myricaceae; genus Myrica; species Myrica gale. Next base: position 17,675,178 of record OZ005602.1, on the reverse strand, counting down.
AAACACGTGTAAACCATGCAGCGGTTAAATATCCGTCCGGACCCTATACTAACAGTCAGGATGGTAAGTTTTCACACGTATCCCAAACAACGCACGTGTATTAATTGCCAAAATTTAAAACGTTTTAAAACGGTTCGGAACACTAAATACGTCCGGACCTGTTTTAGACGTTCGAACTTAATTACTTCTAAAATGCGCGACGTGGCACCGCACCTTTGGCTGACGCAGACGTCCGAACACGTTCAGACGTGCACAACTGTTTCCCACCATCTTGTAACGTAAACACGTGTAAACCATGCGACGGTTAAATATCCGTCCGGACCCTATACAAACAGTCCGGACGGTAAGTTTTCACACGTATCCCAAACAACGCACGCGTATTAAATGCCAAAATTTAAACCGTTTTAAAACGGTTCGGCAAACCAAATACATTCGGACCTGTTTTAGACGTTTGAACTTGATTACTTCTAATCCGCGTGATGTGGCACCGCACCTTTGGCTAACGCAAACGTCCGAACACGTTCAGACGTGCACATTTGTTTCCCACCATCTTGTAACGTAAACACGTGTAAACCATGCGACGGTTAAATATCCGTCCGTACCCTTTACTGACAGTCCGGACGGTAAGTTTTCACACGTATCCCAAACAACGCACGTGTATTAATTGCCAAAATTTAAACCGTTTTAAAACGGTTCGACACACTAAATACGTCCGGACCTGTTTTAGACGTTCGAACTTCATTACTTCTAAACCGCTCGACGTGGCACCGCACCTTTGGCTGACACAAACGTCCGAACATGTTCAGACGTGCACAACTGTTTCCCACCATCTTGTAACGTAAACACGTGTAAACCATGCGACGGTTACATAGGAGTCCGGACGTGTTGTTCCTCCGTTCCAACAATGTCGCCTAAATATAACAGTCCGAACCCAATCCCTCTATGTTCAAATGCTTATTTGTTATGTATTCCCCACTTTATGGTTGTAGTCCGAACGGTGGATTTGCTGAAGAAAATTAATTTCAGTTAATTAAATTAAAATTGGTAACAGTTAATTACACTACTTGTTATATTAACATAACACTTGTACTAGTAGCCTATTTAATCTTACTGGTTATCCCTTTAAATTGTACTAAATTTTATCAAGTGAAAGAATATAAACTAGTTTAAAATATAAAAATAATCCAAATACCGAACGAAAAATACAATGATAATGTCAAGTACAAGTCTGAGACGGTCTTTCAAACGATATGTAAATAATTAATACTAATAAAACATAAATAGAAAACTAGTCCAAATCGATAGCTGGCTCGTCCAGATCTAAACCGAGGGCATCACGAACATGCGACAAATGCTCCTCCATATTATCTACTCGTCGGACGAATGTCTGTAGCTGTATCAGAACGGTATGAACAGATCGAGACAACTCAGACAATTGCTCTCTCACAGAGAACAACTCCCTCTACATAATATTGAGCTCTTTCGTCAGAGCCCTATCCATTAGAGTAAGTTTGGTATCTAGACCAGTCAAGCGGCATTGGAGTGTCATACACAACGAATATGTCGGCATCACTATTTCCCGAATACTCTCCCTCAACTCCACTAAGGCGTCTGCCCAAGCTGGTCGCTCTGTCTGTCTCCCGACATTGGTGCTATTTCTCCCTGAGTGTTCCATTATCAACCTAGAAAAAATTGTCCCATCCATATAAAAAAAGTTCGAATGAAAATCAAACTGCGTCGTTAAAATTGTATACCGTCCGAACAGATAAAAACAGTCCGGACATTGTCAACAACAATCCAGACGGTGTGAAAATAGTACAGACTGTGTTTAACACCGTCCAAACGGTATTTCGACAAACCGAACCAAAACAACTTAATTTAATCAACAAAAACAACCAACAAATTAAATAGCGGACGATATTGAATTAAAGTATATGAACTTAAGAAGCAAATTTATGGAAATTTTTTTACCTGAATGTTGTTTGAGAGATCTTGAATGAGAAGTCCTTAGGAGAAAAGTTTGAGAGACGAGAGAGTGTTTGGGAGAAAAGATTAAGAGAGGAGAGAGAGTTTGTTGTCTTCACAAAGTCTAAACGTCCCTCGTACACGTCTGTACGTACTTTATAAGAGTCCGAACGTGTTTCTACTTTACACGTAGCCCAATCAAATTTAACGTCATTAAATTTATCTAGAACTTTACCCGTCCGGACTAGTTATTGGTCCGGACGTCTGGGAAAAAGAATCTGACTTAAGCATTCTGACGACCTTTCTGGGTTGTTCGGACGTTGTTTGAAAATTTGTGACGATTCTAATTGTCACTCAGTTAAGACGATTTGCAATGTTTCACCCAGTACATAGTTCGGGCGGTATTTATTTTTCTTGTTACGATTTTTACCGTCACTCATTGGTGACTGGTGTTTGTCGTCATTCCTGAAATACGTCCGAATGCGTTTTTGAGCGTCCGGACGGTATTGTGGTTCCTGTATGATATTTGGTGACGAAATTAATATTTTGACAGGAAAAAACTACTTTAGGTGACAACATCTGGTGTGACACCTAGATTTTTGTCACCTAAAAGCTCATTTCTTGTAGTGAGTTAGGAAAGAAAGATAACACCGCTATTTTTAAGTGGCTTGACCAAGACTTGCCTACGTCAACCCCCAAGGCTATTGCCTTCCTTGGAGTGAATAAACAATAGCCTTCAAAGCAACATCAGCAAAAATAAGGCTCAATAAATGGCTACAAGACAAAATCTGATTATGATGACAGCAATGGCAAACCAGATCTTTTGAAAAACGTGCAGCCTTTGTCTTTTGTTCTTTTCACTCACTTCTTGGAGGCTAGGTCTTCAATGATAATGTAGAGAGGCAAAATGTGTGCAAAAGCCTTCTTTTTCTCTATCTCTCCATATGGTTCTCTTTATAGGTCTTCAGTCTTGAGGGGTCCAGAGAGCCTTTGTGGAATGTTGGAGAGGTGCCTTAAGTGTCACGACATCGTGGTTCCTGTGTTGTGATGACGTTTTAAAAATAGAGTTTCCGCAACATATGTCGACACATACATGCCTATGTGTCGACAACTTCATCGAGTCAGGAACTAGCTCACAGGTGTCTATGGCATGTGTCGACATTTCCTTCACAATGTGTCGACACTTTGCTTTCCATGTGTCACCATCAAAATAAAATTCTGTCTTCTGTGCTATGTGTCGACACCATATCAACCTTGTATCGACACCATCTTGGCAGATGGAGATTTTCAGCGCTTTTTGATATCCAAAACTTTTCATATCAACACTAAAACTCCTACAATGAAAAATATCATAGTTTAGGTACAAGCCTTGACGTTTGAATCGAATATAGGGCATAAAGAATTAATGATAAAATTTAAATACAATTGAGTAAATATCTAAAAAAAATACTCCAAAACATTTAAGTAGATAGCTGAAGATCAACCTTGGGCTAACAATCTCTCATTTTTTATGATGACAAATCCCCTTTTTAAAGATCTTTCAAATGAAAATAAAAAGCTCCCCATGAGAACAAGCAGATAAATAGTTTGGCTTAAATGCATGTCATGCCCCTGTAGTATGCGGTAATAGCAAATATGCCCCTGAGGTAAACAAAGTCCTTTTCATACCCCTGAGGTAAACATTCAGGAGCAAATATGCCCTTCCGTTATGTTTACCTCAGGGGTATGAAAGAGCATATTTGCTCCTGAATGTTTAACTCAGGGGTATGAAAATGACTTTGTTTACCTCAGGGGCATATTTGCTATTACCGCATACCACAGGGGCATGACATGCATTTAACCCAAATAGTTTTTTGCAAAGTACTTTGGATTTTTAGAAAATTTTGCAAGAGTCTCATTTGTATTTAGAGGTTTCCAAAAATTTAGACATGTTAGAAACACTTCTATATGTCACGCCTCGAACGCCATCCCGCAGGGACCGTGACAGCCGCGAGCATTCCCCAGGAACACTCCAGCGCTTACACTAACTCTTACAGCGGGAATTTTTTTTTTTACACATATGATGGCTCACTCAGGATCCACATGTTGACAGAGATACAAGCTCGATGAACATAACCCTTCGGTATACGAATTATAATTCAGAAAAGTCTTTACATTGCATCTTGTTTGCAAACTTATACAAAACGTACTAGGGCAATATACTGCCACTCAATCAAAACCAGCACTCACTAGTGCTACCTCGGAGTTCACCAACTCCGGCTCCAATCCCCAAACTTCCAGGATTTCTACGTGAGATACTCCTCTGCTCCCCAGTTATCTTGTGGATCTGGAATGATACGATTTAAAAGCTATGAGTCGAAAGACTCCGTAAGGAACAACAGTTAAAACATGAACTTTGATAAATCATAGATTTAAAACATACTCACTTTGATGCACTATAGAGTCAAGAGAAGAAATGTATAACTGTAAATTGTGAGATAGTGCATAAAAACCATGATGCATATGCATGCTCCGTGATGCACATGCCATGCACTAAAATCTCTTGCCACTCTGGGCCTTTTCAAATTCATTTCATCTCTTGCCACTCTGGGCCTTTTCATAAACATTTCATATCTCTTACTGTGGGCTAGCTCCATTTAACCCCTGAAGTCAGGGTTGTGCGTTCCCTTTGGAACCGTCCCCGAATTCCCTTGGAGACCTTACATACGGTTAAGCTAGCACACCTTCTCGCATTCGTCCTTCAGTGGCTAGACATGACCCTTGGAGGCGCCACACCTTCTCGAGCAATGTTCCTCGGTGTGGTTGCATATGCCTCAAGGACTTACCCAACCTTCTCAATCAACGTCCCTCGGTATGGGCGTCCTAGGTTCCATTCATCCATCCTTCTCGATCAACATTCCTCGATATGGATGACGAACCTCACTTAACTTGGTACGGATCTGTCCCCAAGCCTCTGGCTTAATCATAACATAAATTCTTTCTCATTTGCATAAAACAACTTTTCATGTTTCTATGCAATGAACATGTCATGCCACTCTTGAAAACCTCGTAATTTCATTTGCATCAAAACGTCTCTCTCATGCGTTCATGCAAATGATCATGCTATGACATGTTCTAAATACCATGCGTACTTGAAACATTCTTCATGCAATACATTTCATATGTATTAAAAACATCTTGCCATGCACAATAAAACATGCAGTGTATCATTCCAGTTTTCCAAATCGGGTAAGATTCACTTACAGTACTCCTTGCAATCTTCTCGGTTCTCACTTGGCTCTTTGCCTACAAAGAATAGGTTTCTTTCTCAATATACTGAGTATCAGATAAAGAATATCGATACGCTTCGGTTCTATGAACTGTTTAAGGAAACCTAATGTTGATGGTGTCGTCACATAGGACCAGGGTGTCGACACATCGCACGACTTCTCTGCTTGTTCACTTCTTAACCTTATACTTCCATCAATCACGATGGTTCCCAACAGAGCATACAACGTATCATATACCATCTTAGTTTCAAAGTTCATATCTGAAACTTTACGTGAAATTATACATTAACTTCATAATACTACAAATCTCTCGATCACTCAAATCCTCATTCATTCCTCCAATTTCAGCTACTGATTAAAGCTTAGATTATCTAATCACTTATCTCCATTGTAATTTATTTCCATTCTTACTTAGAACTTTAATCAGCAAGCTAATCGTACTAAGATTCAAGTTTAACAATTTCCTTCATTTCGTGCATTAAGATTAATCGTTTCTAAATTCATCACTTCCCATGCCTGATTGACCTGTTTACATTCTTCTATTTCATATTCGCATAGTATAGTTAAGGCTTCTTCTATCCTTACAATTTGACTTCCGTTTTGTCTCATAAGGTTCGGCCAGCACCTAATTATCTTACTTGCAATTTCCATTCATAGCTTTGATACCATTAGACTCTGTTATTCATACTAACTAATGCCACCCGAACCATTGAACCACATCATTCATGAGTTTATTTATGTGTAAGACGACTTATAACATAAGACCTAGGTTTGATCATTCGGCCAAAATCTTGATTCCCCAAAGTACTTGTAACAAACTGTCCTTCGATACGTGTAAGGTTGCTGTTTTCACCTTCTTCGTGTCCAATTCGGTTAAATCTTTACCTGAATAAATCACTAACCTCAACCATTAACAACCCTTGGCTTGGATATTAAACTTATCAACCCAAGACATTAACCTTGATTAGGGTTTGTATTTTCTCCTTATGTGATCAAGGTTCTCTTGCTATCCATATCCTTACAATTACACTTCACTTGCATTCAATAAATTTCGGACAAAGCTCATTCATCCCAATTGCATCCTTAATTCATGCTTAACATCACAAGGCTTGTTAATCCTTTTAACTCGATCTTCTAAGCCTTAACATCTTTTAATCCGTTTGGCCACAACCCTAACTTTATCTATTCATCACAAGCAAACATAATTTCCAATTGTTACAAGCTTGCAATTCGGGTTTCTCTTCCTCATGACATTCGGCCAACACCAATTTTATGTGTTCTTTAATTACAACTTCATCTCCAATGGTGATCCCATCCTCCATTCAACAATTTCACAACCTAGGATCTAAAAATCAAGACACAATCCACAAGATATCACACATTGTATCATTCGGCCAGCACATGTATTCATCCAAATAATTAGGTTTTCTTTTGAATCTTTTGTTTTGCATGCATCCTTCACAATTCATAATTATCTATCATGCATTAGGTCATTAATCTTCCACAAAACATGGCCAATATCCAGATCTAAACATATAGAAAACTATACATGAAGACCTAAGTATATCATATTCGGCCATACATCAAAGTGTCACATTTTTTATGCTAAAATTTATAATATACATATCCTTTGCATTCATGACCCATCTTGCATGTATTAAATTCATACTTTCATCATACATGATCAACATAACCAGATCTAATATTTGGATACACTAACAACCATGGATCTAGGGAGATTTACAACTTACAACCAACCAAACTTAACATAGACTTAGATCTAACTTCCTTTAACATACATTGTTCTCCCTTTGTATTTTTCTTAATATACAACCTTAGATCCAAGACATACATTGCCAGATCTAACACTTAGACACCTTAAGGTTTCATAAATATTCAAGATCTAACCAAAATACAACATAAAAATCCAAGATCCAACTACATGAAGTTCAGCCAACAAGGGGAAAATGGTAAACCCGAATTTTACCTTAGTGTTCCCTTGTTTTCTCCTTGCTTTTCCTTGCAAATCTCTCCTTTTCCTTCACCTCCTTCTTCTCCCTCTTCTTCTCCCTTGTCACACGGGTTTCCCCTTGGTTCAAGCTCCAAATCCCACCTTTTGGTTCAAAGCTTTGGTTTATCTTCTCCCTTGGTTCTCTCTTTCTCTCTTCTTGGTTCGGTTTTCTCTTCTCTTCTCTTGGCTTTGTGTTGGTCGACCAAGGTAGCACAAATGAAGTGAAGTGACACAAATAAAGTGAAAAGGGAGTGTGATGGGTGTGAAATGAAAAGCCAAAAAGCAAGGGAGCATGAACTTGGCCTTAGGTTCGGTCAAAGGGGAGTTTTTTTTCTTCCAAATTTACTTGCATCCAATTGTCACATCTTGTCCCCTTGTCTCCCTTGGTTTAGAACTAGTCTAGTTCACTTGGTTGAAATCCAACTAAATGGGTTCATGGTTATTTAATGGGCTTGCTAATCCAACATCATAATTCAAGGCTCATTAGGCTAAACCTTAATTCCAATCACAAGCCCAATAACACCAATCCTTATAGTTAGGCCCAATATCATGAATCATTGAAACTAGGCCCATGACCTAAGTCCTTAAAGCCCAACACAATTTTAATGGCAGCCCATCATCATAGTTTAAAGCCCAATATAATAAGGCAGCCCATTATCATTGGTCCAAGGCCTAACATCACAAGCTTAATTCTAATTCATAAGCCCAAAGGCTAAGGCCTAACAACTTAAATCCTTAAAGCCCAACAACCCAATTCCAAAGGCCCATCATCATGAACTTCATAGCAGCCCAATACCATGACTTTAAAGCCCATTTTCATGATTATTTTGGCAGCCCATTAGCACAATTTCAAGGCCCATTTACACCTATTATTCGGCCATGTATGGGTAGCCCATTATCAGCCCAACATTTTAGGTTTTTAAGCCCAACATACAAGTCTTAGTAGCCCAATAACATTATCCATAAGATAATCCTTCAAAAATCAAGGATATTGAAAAGAAATAAAAATTCAGCAACTTAAAGTCAGCTACCATAAGGTTTAAATCTCATCCATTGAAATTAAACCATAATGCTCCTTAAGCTTAGATCATACCACGTCCTCCTTTAATTCAAAACAAATCACCAAATCCTTAAGCTTACAACGGAGTACGTACTGATTTTTCGGGGTCTCACACTATATCACCCTCAAAACTTCTCAAACTCTAAAATAGGAGTTTAGATATTAGGAATACTAACTCATGATCAAAGACGAAGCTTGGCAAGCTTGAGAGAGAATATTATATCAACTAAGATACCATAATCAATCAGAGTTAAGTAAGGATATAAATGATTAACACAACAGTCGTCCAAAACAAGTACTCATATATCAATCAATGTCAGGCAATTACAAAGATATATGAAAATAAAATGGAATGAAATGTATTCGCTATGTAAAAAAAGTACGAAAATTAGTACATATACTTCTCCCCCTTTGGCATCATCAAAATGAGAGGAGAATAGGGTAAGGTAAGTGTAATGGTAAGGTAATGGTCAAGCTAAACTGGACAATGACCAGGGTCAATCCGATACTTGCAAAGGAATGCAATCCATGAGCTGCTGAACCATTTTACCCAACTCTCAACATCGGGCTGAAGATCTCTGTCCTTGTTGATAAAGATGTCACAAGTCTGTCATCTTATCCTGAGTCGGCGTCAACTCGGTAATCTTTGTAATAAAAGATTGTCGCCAATCCCATACCATCTATCTACACATAGTGATCAGATTGTTGTAATGGTGGCGAGTCGAGCGAACCTCCATGTTTGTAGTATAAGAGGCTAGAATAAACTTGAGCTCATCAAACCCAGCCCACATATCACAGTGAACCAACAATACTTGATGCTTAAGATCTAAGACTGAGGCTTCCAGGAGGCAAAGCCTAGTTGAATGAGATCCAGAAGCTACTGATCTGCCTGCAGCTGGAGTATGTAGAGTACATGGAAAGGCTGGATCTAGAATCTCATCCTCTAGTATGTCCTCAACCATTGCTTCCACTTTCTCTGGATCTTTCTCTTCAGCTTCTGCTTCCTTTACTTCTTCTTCTTCTTGTATCTCTTAAGAAGGAGTTGCCACTACCTTATTAACCCATTCATCATCCTCAATCCGAAGAAAACACATAAGTCTCAAAGTCTTCTGATTATACTCTCTAGAGACTTTTGTCTTTTCCCTTTCTTCACCATTAGTATCAACATCATGCAAATCAAATATATGTTTAAAGAACATCCCATAAGGCAAACCCTGCCTTTTCTTCTCATATCCAGCCTTCATGTGATTCAGCAGGAGGTGGCAAAGGTTCATTTGGCACCTTGTGATCAAACAATACATAACAAATAGATTGAGGAAAGTAACATACTTAAATTTTTCATTTATGGGAAGTATAATCTTACAGACCATGCAATGTAATAATCTCCTATGCACATTCAGGTCACTGGCAATAGGCTTCTCAACCTCAGTCAAATCAGGGTGATCCATAACTACCCCGAGTATCTCTATGGGCTCTACATTAGACATTCCCGCACATGTATATGACTCAAAGAATTTAACTCCGGAGTTAGGGGAAAGGGCCAGAACATTAAGCTAGTTCACAGATAAATCTAACTCTTTTCCATTTAAAAATCCTGAACCAGTTTCAGACATATCAAAATGAAAGTTGGAACATGACTGCTTCACTAAGTAGAGAAATGAATCACATCTCATACTAAAATAATCGGACCACCCCTGGGCATCAAACAACTCTTTAAAATCAAACTCATTCTCCATAAACCATTGCAATAGAACCTAACAGCCAGAGATTACCTTTCGATTCCTAGAGTCACTGTGAAATCGTTGCTAGTGGAGTCTAGATCGAAATGGGAGACCCTCTGATGGAGCAACATATTCCTCTTCTCTTTTGGTCTCTGCCTCGGCCTAGAGGATTTTAAATGGTCGAATATTGTCACGCCCCCTACTCATACATACCCCGTAGGCTCTCCTATAGTAATGGAATGCACACAAGCGGGGATTACGACACAAATTAATCCTCTCAAAGCCTGATAACTAGCGTTTGACAAAGCTTAGCGGAAACGTTTGTAAATTGATAAGTTTTTAAGGAATGAAGGAAAAAAATAGTTTCAGGGATTTATCAAAATGATGATATTCAATTATGCTTACAAGAAAAATTCTGCATTGAATAAGGAAAATAAATCGAAAATAAATAGAAGGTTACAAAAGCGTCCTTCCAAAGATTACTAAAAAGGCTAGTTAATAAAAATGGTGAGCCTCCTAATGCTCATAGAGTTTATACAACCGAGATGTCTACCAAATAAAATCGTTTGAAATACAATCCGAGCAAAATCAGAGAAAGCGGAACCAGTCTACTCTTAACAATAAAAAGGCAACCACAAAAAAAAGGGGTGAGTCCTACAGACTCAGTAAGGTCGGGAAGGGGACATGACATTCATAAAAAAAAGAGCATGGAGAGACCTGTCAATATGATACATGATAAAAGTATGCATGATTTCATAAAAGCCATACATAGAACGATGCACATGTAATAAGATGATGTTGTGCACCCAATTCTCATCCATTCGTTCGGGGTTGAGATATTTTCGCCGTCTACTTTGTTTACCCCCAAAGTTGGGTTGTGCGTCCCTCCTCTCTTTAGGGACTTGTCCCGTGACAACTGCACCAGGACCCTTTCATAGTTAGACACTTTGCCCATTAAGTTAGGAGCCCACCCATTTTCTCAGACCGGTGGGTTGCACTCTCCCCTTAGTCAATGATACCGTCACCCAGCGGTCCCGAGTAGCGCTCGGTGTCTCAGTTCCCGGGCACGCTGGTCTCGATAAGCTCGGGACCTCCCCTTCCTCCCAGGGATCTTCCTATTCGGTGACTCCAACCTCACCGTTCTTTTACCCTGGTTATCCGAACCCAATGCCCCCGGGACTTTTCCTCCGGCCATTTGATACTCCAGTACTCCGGCCTCAACATTTACTAACCCCGAACAGTTTTCCTAGGTCTTCCCCGAGAATTCGCTAGTCAGTACTCTTGAGCATGCAGCGCTCAGTACACCCGGGAGTGCAGTACTCAGCCTGTCGAGCAAGTCTCACTTAAATACATGCGACTAACTGAAGGTGAATTCCCCCTGACCAGCCTACGTTCCCTACTCTAAGCTAGGTGAATCTTGAGCAAATCACTTAGCAACCAATCATAAATAGCCAACAAGTCTCCCATATATCATGTCTCTTTCACAAAGATCAAGCTACATGGACGAGCCAATCACAAGACTCCACCTAAACGTCCAGCTAAATTTGGATAAGAAGGCATTAAATGCTCTTCACATGGTTAAAACACATAGAAAAGCAAGTACATAATCTGCATAAAAGAGTGCCCAAGTCACAAAATTCCCGGGCTCTCCAGCCAGAATGTCCCTCAGTATCCCGGGCTCCAGGGCTCCCGAGTAGTGCTCAGGTCTTAAACCTCCCGAGTAGCGCTTGGTGTCTCAGTTCCCGGGTACGCTGTTCTTGGTAAGCCCGAGACCTCCACTTCCTCCCTGGATTCTTCCTATTTGGTGACTCCGGGTGTTTCCACTTGGTGACCCCGACCTCACCATTCATTTACCCTTGTCATCCATGCCCAATGCCCCAGAACTTTTCCTCTGGCCATTTGATACTCCATTACCCCGGCCTCAACACTTACCGACCCCGGGCAGTCTTCCTAGGGCTTACCCAGGAATTCGCTGGTCAGTACTCTCGAGCATGTAGTGCTCAACACACCCGGGAGCGTAACACTAAGCTAGCCAGTGTACCCTTGTATCCAATGTCTTAATGCAGCTACTAAATTCTTATATTCGGCTCTAAGCTGAAAAATACTGGAAGATCATGCATAACTAAATATGACGAAGCCTTTAATAACAAATATGAAGCTTATAAGGAAATAATATGCAAACCAATGCAAACAAAGGTAAACACTCACTTGAAGAATTGATTTTTAAGCGTAATAATTTGGACTTATCTAAACTGAAAAGCTCTAAAGAGTATATTATTTAATAAGCGAAATAACTGAAAATAAAGCAGGGTGTCACACTCTCCCCCACTTAGGAACAATTCCGTCCCCGAAATTGTGGTTAGTTTAAAAGCGAGAATTCAAAAGTTTGAAATTAAATAGAGTTATTTCGTAGCTAGAGGTTTTTCCCGGCAACTTTCCTTCCTCAGGCTCCACCTCATTTTCTTTTCCTACATTAGACAATTCTTTCGGGTCGGTTTCCTTATTCCTGACCATTTCCTTCAGACACCACAACGTCTATTGCCTATTTTTCCTTTGCAGTTAGTGCAAAAACTCTAGCCGGAACGGTATTATGTTGTTGTTTCCCATGATTAACAGCTCCCTTGTCATTCATTGCTAATGCTTGAGGTTGTGCTCGAGGGTTAACATTTGACTTTCCAGGGCAATTACGAGCAAAATGTCCCGGCTGTCCACGGAGAAAATATGTTCCATTGGCCAGGGGACACTCGATCCCTAGGTGATATTTCATACAATAGGAGCAAGATGCTTCTTGATTTTCCCTAGCTACACCATTGCTACAATGCCCTCTCCATTGGCTACTACCATTATTGGCTCTCTTCATCTGGGGCTGATCTTGAGAGTTACTCCCCTGCTGCAGGGCATGTTTCTTCTGCTGTTCATAAAAAGTTGCATTCCTCTGAATACTACGTTCCACTATGGCGGCCCGCTCAACTAATTTTGCCCAATTTCCGTAATTGTGACAACATACTCGATCAAAGATGCGAGGATGTAATCCTTCCTCAAACTTTCACGCCTTCTTATCGTCATCCGGAATTAGATAAGGGGCAAATCGCGACAGTTCCATGAATTTAGCTGCAAATTCCTCCACTGTCATCTATCCTCTGACTAAAGTAGTGAACTCCGTAGCTTTAGTATCCCTCACTGAACGTGGAAAATACCGGTTCAGAAATTCTCTCTTGAACCTCGCCCAAGTAATCGATAGTCCTTCCAGTTCCTGTTCCAGTAGTGCACTCCTTAATATCCACCACCTTTTCGCCTCTCCTGACAACTTATAGGCGGCATAGAGCACTTTCTGCTCATCAGTGCATCCCAACACTCCAAAAAACTCCCTAATGTCTTAAATCCAATTCTCTGCCAATACAGAGTTGGTTTTTCCATCAAAACTAGGGGTGTTGTCGATTGAACTAATCAAAAGAACATCTTTCTATGCTTTCGTCAATTCGGTTGGGGTTTTGATTCATTTGCTGAGCCATAAATCCCACTAAATTCCGTAGAGTTTCCTCAGCATCGAATCCTGGGTTAGGTTGGTCCTGATCCCAGTTTGGACTTCTATTGTCCTCATTCTCTGCCATCAGGCTCCTGAAGGCACAACATCATTAATACGATTAAACAAATTAATTCTAAGTACTCAAGCAACACAAAGATTCAATCCTAAACCATGCTCTGATACCATATGTCACGCCCCGTGCTTGTACATACCCTATAGGCTCTCCTATAGTAATGGAATGCATACAAACAGAGATTACAACACGAATTAATCCTCTCAAAGCCTGTAACTTGCATTTGAAAAAGCTTAGCGGAAACGTTTGTAAATTGATAAGTTTATTAAGGAAGGAAGGAAAAATTTAGTTTCAGAAATTTATCAAAATGGTGATATTCAATTATGCTTACAAGAGCGTCCTTCCAAAGATTACTAAAAAGGCTAGTTAATAAAAAGGTGAGCCTCTTAATGCAATCATAGTTTATACAGCTGAGATGTCTACCTAATAAAATTGTTTGGAATACAATCCGAGCAAAATCAAAGAAAGCGAAATTATTCTACTCTTCATCACAGTTTCACCATCACAGTTTCAGCTCTTGCTTAACAATAAAAAGACAACCACCAACAAACATAAAAGGGGTGAGTCCAACAGACTCGGTAAGGTCGGGAATGGGACATAACAATTGTGAGACCCCGAATGTCATTGTGCTATTTAGGCTTACGTACTTGTTCTTGAATTGAATCTTGGGGGCTGTTATTTGGCCTATTGTAAGAAATTTTATGATATTACAATGACTTAAGTTTGAATGTCAAGGATATTTAAAATGCACTTCATTATATCTTGTAGTTGCTGAATTTCTCTAAGCGATTTCATTTTTATATCAAATTGTGATTGTGAATTTTAAGTGCATGTTAATTATCTATTGCCTTCATTAGGTGGCCTTCATCTTCATTAGGTGGACTAAATGACTTTTTAGTGTGCAAAGCTAGTGGTTCACGTGAAGGAGAGAAAGCCAAGAAAATAAAAGAAAGTTAAGAGAAGTGAATGGTGATTCACGTGAATAGCAAAAGAGAAGTGTTAAAGTGGTTGATGTGGGAATCACGTGAAGGGCTTAGCAGGAAAAGAAAAAAAAAGAAAAAAATAATAACGGAGAAAAGACAAAGCATTAATGGAACTGACCATGTCACCCAATGGCCTTGGACGATACAAGCAATGCTTGTTCCCCCCCCCCCCCCCCCATTTGGTCGAGTATTTGGCTAAATTCAGCCTTGCCACTTTACCTTTCATGCCTCTCCCATTCCACACACATTCATTTCTCATTTGGTTGCACAAGAGAGCACACACGAGAGAGAGAGAGAGAGAGAGAGAGAGCAAGGCCAAGAGTGTGAGAAGGAGAGAAACCGAATAGCAGAAGAAAGAGAGGCAAGGGGAAAAACAGGTCAAGGTAAGGGAAATTTGACCTTTTTGGTATTCTTCCTCCATGAGCTTTTCCTTCTTTAGATTCTAACCATAAATGTCCTATTATAGGTGTTCTCTAACCATCTCTAGTGTCCAGCTGTAACTCCTAAGGTAAGATTCGGTTTCTTTGGAGTTCTTGGCTGATTGTCCTTTTGCATGTTTTGTTCAATCCCCTTTGGCCGAATCTTGTTGTGATTGGTGTGTTTTGCTGATGGATGATGAACATGGAGGCCACGACTTGGGCTAGATGGGAGCATGGAAACATTTTCTTGGAGAGTTTTAGCATGCATGTAGGCAAGTGATATGAACTTGGGAGAAACTAGAACATTGTTGGCCGAATCATGACTATTTTGTGTCTTCTCTTGAAAAAATTTTGGATGTGAGTTGTTGCTGTAAATTGTTGTGCTTTGAGGATGGATGATTATGTTGGAGGCCATGGTTTGGCTAGTTGAAGTGCTTGGAAGATGTTGGATATTGTGTTGTGATGAGTTTGGGAATGTTGACTAAATGCAAGTGAAATTTAAGTGTAAATCCTTGGTTTTAGGTGTTGTAAACTTGTTGTGCTAAAGCTTGGAAATGAGGATGAAAAATGAGAGATTTAGGATGTATTAAGGTTTTGGTTAGTGGGCTAAACCTAGGAGCAAGTGGAAAAGGGTCATGGGAGCCGAATGGTGTTGCTGCCCTATGGCATGGGATGTGACTTTTGTTATGTTTTCTTAAGGGTTGTTTGCTATTAAGAAAGTATGTTGATGATATTGATTAGAACAGCAAGCCTAAAAGAGAAAATGAGGTCATGATGTTCACGGGTTGATCATTTAGAGGAGGATTAATGTCCATCCTTTGTATTTTGAAGTATTATGGGCATTGAGGTTAGAGATAAGACCATGTAACTTATGTTAAATCCTATAGGTCTCGGCAGTGCCCATATAGTACAGCTATTGAGGTTAAATTGGTGGAATTTGATAGCCATTAGTACATGCATAGTGTGATGAAAAGTATGGGACAAGAGAATGAAAATTAGCCGTAGATAAGTTGCTTTTTTGGCTTGAAATTCTTAGTATGAAATATTGTTGCTGATATTCATAGATAGGCCTTAAAATCAATGATGTTGATGGGGAGAACTAGTGTAATAAGTTGAATCCAAGTTGGATATATAGTAGTTAAATAAGCAACCTAGTTAGAGTTGTTTGATGCATATGTTATTGTTTTCAAAATTGTTTTATGCAAGCTAAAGTTTAAAAGAAGTCTTTTGTAAGTGCGGTCATAATTTCAAAGATATGAATTTTGGAAAACCGAAAACATTTATAAGTATTTTTGTATGACTATTGGACTAGTTGCCTGAGTGTCCAAGTAACGTATTTAACTCGCTTGTAGCAAAGCACCACTTGAATTTCAGGAGGATCAAGGTAAGTGGATGTAAGTGGAAACTTACGTTTTTATGAAAACTTAAATGATACACAACATGATTTTTCATGATCAAGCATGACATTGTTATCAAGCATGAACACTCATTGTTATCAAGCATGACATTGTTATCAAGCATGAACACTCATTGTTATCAAGCATGACATGACATAAGCATTTGCATGATTTCTTGAAAGAAAAAAGAAGTTTGGTGCAAATGAAAGTATAAAAGAGTTTTTATGACAAGTCAAGTTAAGGGGCTTGGGTCGGTACCGTACCATTAAGAAGGTGCATCCACTCCTAAGGATGAATGCGAGAAGGATGGATGACACCTAAGGGCACCCATGTCGAAGCACGAATGCGAGAAGGATGGGTAGTCCTCGAGGCAAGTGCAACCACACTGAAGGACGAATGTGATAAGGTGTGGACCTCCAAGGGTCGTGTCTAGCCATCAGGCCTGAGGCCATTTCAAGGGCTTACTCGACCAGATGTTATGTCCCCAAAGGAAAAGGGAGACAGTTTCGATGAGAATGCACAATCCTGACTTCAGGGGTTAAATGGAGCGTATGTAGCCCACAAGATAAGAAAGAATACTATTCAAGGACCAAGTGTTAGTTCAAGTACATGTTTCTAAGAGCAAGTGCATGTGCATGTGCATACGCAAACATGAAGTATGCATGCACATCAAGATTCACGATCATTCATGATTTACATGTTCAAGTTATAAGCTCATATTTACAAGTTCATATTTCCTTACTGAGTCTTTTGACTCACAAGTTTTTAAATTGTATTATTCCAGGTGTTCTAGGTGAAAACAGTCCTGAGGACTACTTGTCTTGAGAGGAAAGACTTTCCATGTATTTTGATGTTGGTGACTATTGACCAATGTGGTTTGTTACTTTGAAAGTGTTTAGTCTCTGATATGTAATTAAGATGTTACTCATGTGATAATGAAATCCTTTTGTGTAAGTTATAGTTTATATATATTCCTTCGGCCCGTCTCTCTCTCAGTTATATTCCGCTGTTATGTTAAGGTTAAGTTCGCTGAAGCATTCTTTCGAGATTGCTTGCGGCTGTCATTGGCCCTTCGGGATAGCGTTCGGGGCGTGACAACAATCACAAAAGAAAGAGCATGTGGAGACATGTCAATATCATACATGCTAGAGTATGCATGCTATCATAAAGTCTATACATAGAACAATGCACATGTAATGAGATGATATTGTGCACCCAATTCTCATACATTCCTTTGGGGTTGAGATGTTTCCGCCGTCTACTCTGTTTACCCCCAGAGTTGGGTTGTGCGTCCCTCCTCTCCTCTAGGACTTGTCCCGTGCCAACTGCACCAAGGCCCTTTCATAGTTAGGCACTTTTCCCCATTAAGTTAGGAGCCCACCCTTTTTCTCAAAGCGGTGGGTTGCACTTTCCCCTTAGTGAACGGTACCGTCACCCATCATTACGGAAAACACCTCGATTAAGTTTGGTTTCCATCCCCCGATCTTGGTCCACTCAATGATTCATGATATGGATGCAATCATTGATGCTTAGTCATTTGCATAAATAATACAACACAAAATCATGATTCATCTTTCATCATTTATTCATAGATTCATAATGGTTCTTGCATGTGTACCCTTTCGGGCATTTTCTTTTCTTTTTGTCATTCCATGACCTTTTTGCTCACTTTGAGCTTCATTAGGGAACTGCTGTGACTCTCTTTCATCAATCAATTTCATCTTTACATCTTTTAGTTCATAGATCAAACATGCGCAAGAAACTCATAACATGTTGAAATAGGCAAGTCCAACAACTTATACAACTTTTTATGTTATTTTATTGTAAAACCTAACAAGGATTGGTTGTATGTAAAAAAAAGGATTTTAGGGCTCTTGACTAGTTTCAAAAGAAAATCGTCCCGGGCATTTTCAATTAAAAACCTCTTGGGCATCATAAAAAACACTTCCCAAACATGTCTTATAAAAGTCTCCCCGGGCACGCTTTTTAAAAATCTCCCGAGTAGTTAACAAAAAGGCTCCTCGGGAATGTTGGTTAAAAATCTCTCGAGTAGCTAGCAAATAGGCTCCTCGGCACTTTTCTTAAAATTCTCTCGAGTAGCTAGCAAAAAGGCTCGCCAGGCACGTTTGTTAAAAATCTCCCGAGTAGCTAGCAAAAAGGTTATCCTGTCACTTTTCTTAAACATCTTCCAAGTAGCTAGCAAAAAGGCTACCCGGGCACTTTTGTTAGAAATCTCCCGAGTAGCTAGCAAATAGGCTACCCGGGCACTTTTCTTATTCTCAGTATTCAAACAAAAGTCCTTTCCGAGCATGCGAAACACGTTCTTGGTAAACACAAGTCCTTCCCGAATGTAAAAACAAAGCCTTCAACAATATCATCCATGGACATGAACATGAAAATAAATAGATTTTCCGCATGTGACTAACCCTAAGACCCTAGTTGATTCTCTACACTCTTACCTTAATCGAGTTTTGTCTGAGTTTCTTAGATAATAACACCTGAACAACAGAACACTTAGTTAGGACAGGAAAAGACAAAAGTGGTTTTAGGGAAGAAAAGTGCAGACCGAAATTACCCTGGGCTCTTCCTTTTTCCTACGCTTTTTCCCTTTCTCTCTTGTTCGGAATTCTCCCTTCCTCTTTTGCTTCAGTCAGCGGGTCTCTCTTACGTCACTCTCCTCTCCTATTTTATCATATATGTGTGCTCGGTCTCTCTTTATGTCGCCAGTTGAGCAAGTTTCACTTAAATACATGCGAATCTCTACTATAGGCGAATCTTGAGCAAATTACTTAGCTAACTGGACGAGTCAATCACAAGACTCTACCTTCTCTACTCTACTCTACTCTACTCTAGGCGAATCTTGAGCAAATCGCTTAAAAAACCAATCATAAAAAACCAACAAGTCTCTCATACATCATGTATTTTTCACAAAGATCAAGCTAAATGGACGAGTCAAATTTGGATAAGAAGGCATTAAATGCTCCTCACAAGGTTAAAACACGTAGAAAAGCAAGTACGTCCTATGTATAAAAGGGTGCCTAAGTCACAAAATTCCCGGGCTCCAGGGCTCCCAAGTAGTGCTCGGGTCTTAAACCTCCCGAGTAGCGCTTGGTGTCTCAATTCCCGGGCACGCTGGTATCGGTAAGCCCGGGACATCCCCTTCCTCCCTGGGTTCTTCCTATTCGGTGACCCCGACCTCACAGTTCATTTACCCTGGTCATCCATACTCAATGCCCCTGAGACTTTTCCTCCGGCCATTTGATACTCAATTACCCCGACCTCAACACTTACCAACCCCGGGCAGTCTTCCTGGGCTTCCCCGAAAATTCCCTGGTTAGTACTCCCGAGCATGCAGCACTCATCACACCTGGGAGTGCAGCACTCGGCCAGACCG
Organism: Myrica gale; assembly: GCA_963930655.1. Classification (NCBI taxonomy): domain Eukaryota; kingdom Viridiplantae; phylum Streptophyta; class Magnoliopsida; order Fagales; family Myricaceae; genus Myrica; species Myrica gale. Next base: position 17,655,360 of record OZ005602.1, on the reverse strand, counting down.
GGAGAACAGCACTCGGCCAGCTAGTGTACCCTTGTATCCAATGTCTTAATTCAGCTACTAAGTTCTTATATTCGGCTCTAAGCTAAAAAATACTTGAAGATTAGACAAAACTAAATATGACGAAGCCTTTAATAACAATTATGAAGCTTATAAGAAAATAATATGCAAACCAATGCAAACAAAGCAAACACTTACTTGAAGAATTGATTTTTAATGTAATAATTTAGACTTATTTAAACTGAAAAACTCTAAACAGTATATTATTTAATAAGTCAAATAACTGAAAATAAATCTCATAGGCTTAGTAGAACCAAATATGATATCATCCACATAAATTTGAACGATAAGCAATTCATTATAGTTTTCCTTAGTAAAGAGAGTGATATCGATAATACCTTGTAAAAATCTATTATTCAATAAGGGAAGAACTCAATCATTCATATCAAACCCGAGGTGCATGCTTCAAGTCATATAACACTTTTGTGAGCTTGAACACATGTTTGGCTGCTTTTCATCTTTAAATCCAGGAGGTTGTTTTACATACACTTGCTTAGAAAGATAACTGTTAATAAAAAGCACATTTCACATCCATGTGAAATAAGTTGAAATCTTTAAAGCACGCAAATGCAAGCAACATACGAATAGACTCTAAAAAAGCAATAGGTACGAAGGTTTCATCAAAATTGATTCCCTTTTCTTGATTATAACCTTAGGCTACTAACCTTGCCTTGCTCCTTATCATAATCCTAGATTCATCCATTTTGCTTCGAAAAACCCATTTTGTACCAATAACTGGATGATCTTCGTTTCTAGGAACTAGATGTCATACTTGATTTTTCTCAAACTGTTTTAGTTCATCCTCCATGGCATTGATCCACTTCCATCATCTTTTCCCTCAGAAATATTATTTACCTCAATTTTAGAAAGTAAGGGAAAATTATTAGCTTGATTATAAGAGAATGAGTTCTTTCACTTTTCTCAACATTACCAATGACTTTATCCATAGGATGATTTCTAACAAACTTCCAAGCCTTCGGTAGATCGTTATAACCTTGAGGTGTTTCTTCTTCATGATCTTGTTCACTTTTTTTCTTGTGGCTGAGAAACTTCTTTCACTTCACTTGTAGTAGGTTTCTCAACATCTTTATCAAGATCTACAACATCCTCATCATCTCTTTTTAGAGAAACGTTAGATGGATCAAATACCACGTGTATAAATTCTTCATCAAATATATTAAATACGCGGAAAGCCTTATTGGAAATAGAATAACCAAGAAATATACCTTCATCAGATTTCACATCAAACTTACCCAAGTTCTCTTTGTTGTTGTTGAGAATGAAACATTTCCAACCAAAAACATGAAAATAACTAATGTTGGGTTTTCTATTTTTCCATAGCTCATATGTAGTTTTCTTAAGAATTGGCCTTATCATACATCAATTTATGACATAGCATCTAGTGTTAATAGCTTCTGCCCAAAAATAGTATGACAAGTTATTTTCACAAAGTATGGTCCTCGCCATTTTTTCAAGAGTCTTATTCTTCCTCTCAACAACCCCATTTTGTTGAGTAGTCCTTAGAGTCAAGAAGTTATGGTTTATACCCAAATCACCACAAAATTTTACAAATGAGGAGTTTACAAATTCTTTTCCATGGTCACTCTTTATGCTAGAAATAGCAAAACCTTTTTTCATTTTGAATCCTCTTGCACAATTTTTCAAATGCTTCAAAGGCGTCATCCTTATGAGCTAAGAAAAGAACCTATGTAAATCTATTGTAATCATCAACCACAACAAAACCATATCGTTTGCCACCCAATTTTGACATTCGGGTAGGACCAAACAAATCCATGTGTAGAAGTTGAAGTGTTCTAAAAGTGGACACAATGTTTTTGGATTTAAAAGATGTTCTAGTTTGATTGCCTTTTTGACAAGCAGCACAAATTTTATTTTTTTTTTACAAACAAGGTTAGGCAAACCCAAAACAAGGTCATATTTGGCTAGTTTTGAAATAATGTTCATGCTTGCATGAGCAAGTATTCTATGCCACAAACAACTATCCTTGTCACTTAGAGATAAAAAAATGTTACATTTTCAGAAGAGATATTCTCTAAGTGAACAACATATACATTTTCTTGTCAATGTCTGACAAACAAGACTTTCTTGTCAACAATGTTTTCAACAATGCATATTGATGATTCAAGTATAACTCGGTTTCCCTTAACACATAATTCACTGATGCTCAACAAATTATGCTTCAAACCATCAACAAATAGAACATGTTCAATAATAGGATTATGAGTCATACCAACATTTCCAATACCAGGAATAATTCCTTTACCATTATCACAAAAAGTAACTGATCATTTTTCTTTCGGACTAAGAGACTGAATCAACTCTTATCCCCTGTCATATGTTTGAAGCATCCGCTATCAAGAACCCAATATTCATTGACTTCGGTTGAATTCAAGCACACCTGGAAAAAATAATCATTTCTTGACTTTTCGAACCCAAATCATTTTAGGTACTTTGGTGTTAGAAACAGTTTCCTTCACTTTGCCCTTTGGAATCCAAACAAATTTGATACCACTAGAAGCTTTGTTTTAGTTGGACAAGTATGTGAAATATGTCTAGATTTACCACAAAAGTTGCACAATCTATATGAAGTAGATGACTTCTCAATCATATAAGAATAAGATTTTTGTTCATTAAAAGAATCATATCCAATGCCACTTTTGTAGAAGCAATACCTTTGAGAACCTAGAAGAATGTCAAGGTTCTTCTTCCTTTGAGTGAACCTTTCAAGATCATTTGTAAGAGTTTCAAATTTCGAATTTAAAGCATCTCTTTCAGCAATCAAAACAGTTGTTTTGTTTTGCAAAGGTATTTCATTTTCTTCCGTGATCCTTGTAAGATAACATCTAAGAGTAAACACTTCACTTTTCAAAGTATCATTCTCTTTTGAAACATTTACAAAACTCTTTTTAAGTGAACTATATTTTGAAAAAAAATCTTTTTAGTTCTAGATATTGTTCATCAAACGCATCTTGATATTCATCAAATGAAAAAAAAAGTAAGTGAAGATTGTACCTCATCCTTGTTAAGAAGGCTTACTTCTTATCCTTGAGGTCTCTTGATTTCTTGTGCGGTTCAGCATTGGAGCATTCATATTTGATATGATCAGGCAATTCTTATTTTTCCTTTTTTCTTCAATTTCATCTCATTTCGTTTGGTTCATCTTGTGGGTAGTGAGAATCCCATAAGTTCATCAAGAGAAAATCTTGTTAAGTCCTTGGCTTCCTGAATAGCTGTAACTTTAGGTTCCCAAGTCTTAGGAAGACACCTGAGAATTTTTCTCACCATTTCCACGTTAGTATAGACTTTACCAAGAGATTTCAATTAATTGATAATATCAGTAAAACGAGTAAACATGGTAGAGATAGATTCATCAGTTTCATCTTAAACAATATATAGTCATGCACAAGAATACTAATCTTGTTCTCCCTAACCTGATTAGTACCTTCATGCGTAACTAACAGTTTTTTCTATATTTCCTTAGCAGATTCACAACCAGAAACACGGTTAAATTCGTTAGCATCAAGAGCACAATATAAGACATTCATAGCTTTAGCATTTAAAGACATAAGGTTGTGATCAGAATCATTCCCATCTTTTTCCAGTTTATGTAATCAGGTGTCGTCCTTCAAAATTCTAGGGTTGTTCATGAAAATCTTCTAGATATCATAGTCCACGACTTGAATGTAGATTTGCATCCCTGCCTTCTAGTAGTTATAGCACTTTCCATTGAACAAAGGATGCCGATTAGTGGATTAACCTTCAGAAAAAAAGAGCTAACAAGATTAGTCATTAGTAAAGACAATAAACCTCAGCTCTGATCCCAATTGTGAGTCTAAAAATCAACCCAAGAGAAGGGGGTGAGTTGGGTTTATAAAAAATTTAGCCCCTTTTTGATAAAAACTTAGACTTGCTAAATACCATTTAACAAATAGAAATGCAGATCTGAATATGTTTAATGCTAAGACCAAAGATAAATATTAAATAATAGCTATAATATAAAGAGTAGGGAAGAGAGATAACAACGCTATTTTTAGGTGGTTTGGGTGGTTCGACCAAGACTTGCCTACGTCCACCCCATGGCTAATGCCTTCCTTGGGCTTCTCCACTATAATCCAATATTGTCTACAACTTAGCCTACTGGTGCTAAGTAACCGTTACAAGAATTTTCCCGAGCTCACTTTTCAACTCGTCACAAATCTCAAAGCCTGTGAGATTTCTTCTATCCTCACGGGTAGGCCCAAGTGTATCCCACACTCAAAGATTTCTCAAAGTTTAATGAAAGGAATGAATAAAAAATAGCCCTCAAAGCTAAATTAGCAAAAACAAGCCTCAATAAATGGCTACAAGACAAGATTTGATGATGATGACAACAATGGCAGACCAAAACTCTTGGAAAACGTGCAACGTTTGTCTTTTGCTCTTTTTTCTCACTTCTTGGAGTCTAGGTCGTCAATGATGATGTAGGGAGGCAAAAGGTGTGCAAAAGTCTTCTTTTCTCGCTCTATAAGTTTCCCTTTATAGGTCTTCAGTCTTGAGCAGTCCAAAGGGCAATTTTGGAATATTGGAGAGGTGTCCTAAGTGTGATGTCATTTTGGTTCGTGTGCTGTGACGACATTTTAAAAACAGAGTTTCCGCAATATGTGATGCCTATGTGTTGACACATATATGCCTACAATGAAAAATATCAGTTCAGGTGCAAGTCATGATGTTTAAATTGAATATAGGGCATAAATAATTAACGGTAAAATTCAAACACAATTGAGTACTTTTAATTGAATAGTGGATTCACAACCAAATATTCAAAAAAATACTTTAAAATCATGTTTGATTCGTCAATATCTACCTTGGGCTAACAAAAAATTTCCCTCCTTTTAAAATCTCAATTGATTTGAAACTCAAAACACTCTATTAATACATGGAGTGGTCGACGAAGAAAATTTGAAGATGTCGTTTCATGCTTTATTCAAGCCTCTTCCTTTGAAAGAGAAAATCTTTTATATTTCCCTGCTCATAAACCGTTTAGATTTTCTCTAGTTATTTAGATTCAATCACTATTGAAACCAACCTTCTTGCGTGATGCCTTTAGACTGTTGAATGAGTTTTGCCACCGGAGTTCCCAGTGTTGAAGCATAAGGATGTTCCTCAAGAGTATATATGAAGAACCTCAAAGGGCTGTGGGTTAATTGTAGGAAACAAGTCTAAGTTGGATTACTTAGATTGTTACATCGGGGAAGCCAGAATCAAGCAATAGGAAGTTGTCCGTGTGTGAATCACCGTTGTAAAGTTCTACTTCTTAGTGAATTTCTAGTTAATGTTAGCCCGGTATTGGAAATGTTGTAAAGTTCTGCTTACTCGCACTCATATGCAAGACTCCAAGACATGTCCCACACCCCTTTCGTCTGGCTCAAAGCTCTCCGCATACGATGGTACTCCGCTCTCTGATGCAACAGAATATCGTAGCATTGTTGGCGCCCTTCAGTACTTCACTATCACCAGACCTGACATCTGCTATGCCATCAATCAAGTTTGTCAGTTCATGCACGTTTTCATCACCGTGCTTCTCCGAGCTGTAAAACACATCTTACGGTATCTGAAGGGTTCTCTTAGCCTTGGCCTAACCATCACATCACTCCGGGACCGAAAACCACCTTCTTTGCATTCTCCAATGCCGACTAGGCTGGCTGTCCCGATAGCAGACGGTTCACTACTGGCTTCTGCGTATTTCTCGAAAAAAACCTACTGACTTGGGTTTCCAAAAAGCAACCGACTCTTTCCAGGTCTAGTGCCGAAGCAGAGTACAAGACACTCACCCTTACGACCTCTGAACTCTTATGGCTTTATTACTTGCTACGCGATCTAGCGGTGCCATTTCGCTATCAATTTATCCTGCACTGTATAATGCTATATTATTGTCTCTGATGTGATTAATATTTATTTTATTATTCAGCTACTTATTTTGTTGATTGAGTTGTTTATTATAAATATCTATACTGAACAATTTTAGGACTTGTTCTAAAATTGTAATTGATTTTTAAATAGAGGGTTAACAATCTTAGAAATATTCCTCAATCCCCAACATGCTATGTGGTGTGCCAAGTAATTCCCTTCCCATAAAGTCCACCTAAACTTCCATTGAGGATGACTCCTAAGCAAAGCACACATGGTCATCACTTTAGTTTCAATAATCAAATCTAGTGTAGTAGCAATATCGACCATGTTCGCCCAAGGTTGTATTGCAAACAATCCATATTTGATTTTGATGATAACAAACATTTTATGTGCTTTGAAGAATTTTAGATTTTAAATTGTCAATCAATTTCTAAAAGTTATATTTCAAGAATTTGAGATTTTCTATCTAAAAATATTTCTAAGTGAACTTGAACACCATTACCCAAGTTGATTGATAATTTTTTCATATTGTAGGTACTTTAAGATTTATTGAAATGGATTGGATACTGATAATTTTTCTCAATATATTTATTTATTGGGTAATATAATGTGACATAAGATTAGAAAAGCCAGTCTACCTTGTGATACGCCTTTTCCATATCAACCTTGACTGCAAGTAGATCACCACGCCATGTCTTCTTTTAAAAAATTTGCATCACCTCATGGACTAATATGAGATTATCTTGAATATATCGTTGGGGGACAAAGACATTTTGATTCGGTGATATCAGTTTGTGCAACACGCTCTTCAAGTGACTGCGAAGATTTTTGAAATGATCTTGTAGCTAACATTGCATAAACTTATGGGCCTAAATTGCTAGAATTTAGTCGGTTGAATAAACCTTCAAAATAACTGCAATAAACGTTTGGTTTAATTCACGTAGCAGGTACCAGTTAGTAAAAAGTTGTTGAACCATGTTTGTCACTACCTTTCCCATATTGGTCCAATACCTCTGTTAAAGAGACCCGTGAACCCATCGGGTCCAGTAGCTTTGGTACCTCCTATATGATAGTCTATGCGGAATTAAACTAAAACAAACAACATGATTTCAACAAACATCAATCAAGATTATAATTACAATTGTGGATTCGATTCCATATCTGACACGAGAATTTAGGAATCTACAAACCTTAAGTCGCTTTACGATCAAATCCAAAGCTCCAGCAAGTCACTCTCTCGTTATGAGATTTCTCTAATAGGTTCTGATGGTAAATCCCTTGATATAACAATTATATTTCTAGGACATGGGAAACCCTTGAGAAAGCATGAGACCTAGGATCCTTAGGGATTTCAAATTCCAGCCGTAGGATAAAACTGAAGAACTCTTCTCCTAATACAATTATGGCTTCTACTAATTACAATCAATTCCATCAACATATTGTAATTGACCCCTGAAATCTGAGATTATTACAAATATGCCCCTTTACATACAATTAATTCCTTCCGTCAAACTATATTCCATATGAGATTATTAGGATTCTATTAATTAATTTGGTTATCAAATGCACATAATTCTAACAATCTCTCACTTGCCCTCAGAACCAAATATCACCGTTATGTCCCTATCTCACGTAAACTTGATTTCTTAGTTCACAACTCAGTTGGACCACAAAACAATTTTGAAATATATAATATATTTTTATGTATTCATAAAATAGTGTTGAAAAACACTCTGACCGGATTTCTTTTGGGCCAACTCTATCATGAAAACTAACAGAATTTACTGTCTTTCCAAAAGACTGGTGGACACTCAGTCATCACGCACACAACCCAACATGTCCAGATATAGTCCTAAACGAACATCATTGGTTGACAATATTAAAGCATGTGTGCATAATTCATGAATAAATACAAACCTCTCAGGCCTGAGGACAATACCGAATTGTGATAGAACAATTTTTAACCTGACAGTGATATTTTTCAAAAGGTGTTCTTAATCGAATCTTGTTCAGTGTATGCACTTGTTACATGACACCCACTTGTCTGCTTAAGGTCATACCTCAATGATGAAATCAATCATTCTCCGCACAAGAAGTGTAGACCTTATGTTACAAATGTCTAGCACAATTTCAGGCTTAAAAGGAACTGCAAAATCATTATTCTCTGCCTTTGATTCATTAATCTCTAGCATGATTTTTCTACAATGTTACCTGAACAAATTTACATACATAACATCTCATGTTACGTATAAACCCATAACAACAATAATATATGTGAGAAACAAATAAACTTTTATTATCAAATAATAAACAAAACGTCAAGCACAATCATACATATATGTCAAACACATATCCTTAATATGTTTCTCAAACACTTTCTGAGATAAAGGTTTTGTTAAACACAAATCCGGATGTTGATCTTCTATCATCAATGTTTGATTGAAAATCTGAATCTGTATATCCCTGGACAGTTAGATTCTCACTGTCATACACTAAGAAATAATGCTTTGTATTTCTCAAATACCTGAGGATATATTTCACTGCTGACCAATGTTCTGGACCTGGATTGCATTGATATCTACTCACAATGTTAACTGCGTGACTGATATCAGGCCTAGGGCAAAGCATAGCATACCTGAGACTCCCTACAGCCGAAGCATAATGACAGTTACTCATCTTATCTTTTTCTTTAGGTTTTTTTGACACATTTGCTTAGAGAGATGAATTTCATGTCTAAATGGTAAAAATCGTTTCTTGGAATTTACCATGCTAAATCTAGCCAATATGCTGTCAAAATAATTAACCTGTGAGAGACCCAATAATCTCTTCTTTCGGTCTCTAAACACTTTGATTCCGAGTATGTAGGATGCTTGCCCAAGGTCTTTCATTGAAAATTGGTTAGACAACCACATTTTCACAGATGACAAAACCCCTACATCATTCTAAATGAGTAGTATGTCATCCACATAAAGAACCAAAAAGGTAATAACACTCCCACTAACCTTCTTGTAGACACAAGGTTCATCCATGTTTTGTAAGAAACCAAACATTTTGATTGACTCATCAAAACGGATGTTCCAACAACGTGATGCTTGTTTTAGGTCATAAATGGATTTCTGGCCGGTCCATATAAATTTCTTCATGGATGTACCCATTCAAGAATGCAGTTTTCACATCCATTTGTAATATCACATAATCATAGTATGTCGTAATTGCCAATAGAATCCTTATGGACTTTAGCATGACTATGGGTGAAAAGGTTTCCTCATAATCAATATCAGCCTTCTCAGTATACCCTTTTGCCACTAGTCAAGCTTTAAAGGTCTCTACCTTTCCTGTTGGTCGAAATTTCCTTTTGTAGACCCAATTGCAACATATAGGCTTAATGCCTTCTAGTTTGTCTACCAAGGTTCATACCTTGTTGGAATACATGGAGTCCATCTTTGATTCCATGGCCACATGTCAATGCTCAACATCTTTGTCTTTCACAGCCTTTGTATAATCACAATGATCAATCTTCAATCCCTTAGATTCCATTTGATAAATCTCATTTAACAAATTGAATTTCACTAGAGGTCTTATTATCCTTTTACTACGACTAGGCTCCTGTGTCTCAACAAGTTCAGATTGATCAGTGGGAACAACCACTTGATCCTCATTGTTCTCATTTTGCTCAGTCACAGTACTATCTCTTTGCTCATCAAGAGCAACTTTACTCTCAGTTTCATTCAAACTATAATCCTCTTCAAGAAAAGTAACATTTCTGCTAACAAACAATATGTTTTCACTAGGACTATAAAAGTAGAAACCATTAGTCATTTTGGAATAGCCTACAAATAGGCATCTATCAATCCTTGATCTCAGCTTATCCACATTAAACCTTTTAACATGAGTTGGACAACCCCATATCTTAAAATGATTAAGACTTGACTTTTTTCCAGTCCATAACTCATATGGGATATTAGGAACTGATTTTGTAGGGATCCTGTTTAACAAGTAAACAACGGCCTCCAAAGCATGTCCCCAAAATGATATGGGCAATTCAGATATGCTCATCATGGAACGAACCATATCCAATATGACTCTATTCCTTCTCTCTGCAACACCATTGTGTTGTGGTGTGCATGGTGGTGTGAGTTGAAATATTATTCCATGTTTTTTAAGATAAACTTTAAAATCATCCAAGAGGTATTCACCTCCCCTATCGGAGCGAATAATTTTAATGGACTTTCCAATCTGTTTCTCAACTTCATGGTGGAATTCCTCGAACTTTTCAAAATATTCTGATTTATGCTTCATCATGTATAGATAACCAACCATACCTGAAATAATCATCAATGAAAGTAATGAAATAAGAGAAACCTCCTCTTGCCATGTGGTTGAAGGGACCACAAACATCAGTATGTTTTTGTGGCTCTTATTCCCTTTCCTGTAAAAGGGCTTTTGGTCATCTTTCCTTGTAAACAGAGCTCACAGATTGGATAGGGCTCGATTCTCAAAAATTGCAATGGCCCATCCCTTACTAATCTATTGATCCTATCAATATTGGCATGACTAAGTCTTAGATGCCATAAGTATGTTTGATTAACATTCATTTTCCTCTTAAGGGATAACACACTAGAATCATCATTGTCAACATTATTCAAAGAATTATCAACATTCAAAAGATAAAGATTATCATAAATAATTCCAGAAGCAACAAAATTATTATTAAACTTTTTAACCAGTTTAGAATTGAAAAGAAATTAATATCCAGATAAAACAAGTTTTGAAATAGAAATCAAATTTCTACGAACTTCTGGAACATAAAGACAGTCTTCTAGAATCAAAATTCTATTATTAGACAATTATAAACTAAAAACTCTGACGGCGGTCGCTGCAATAGTTGCACTCGTCCCCATCTTAAGGATAAGCTCTCCTTCATGGAGAGCCTTCTGGTCTCCTTGAATCCCTGCAATATATTGCAGATGTGAGATGTAGAAGCAGAATCCACACGCCATGAATTAAATGGATCATCCATTAAATTTAATTCAATTACAAGCATATTAGACACACTTAAGAAGGTTTGCCATTTTTAAGAGAAGCTAAGTAAACTCGGCAGTTTCTCTTCCAGTGACCGGGCTTGCCGCAATGGAAACAATTTCCTTTGCCTTTGTTCTTGTCACCTACTTTGTTTTCTTGTCCACCTTGGACATTCTTAACTGCCTGAAACCCCTTATTATTTTTCTTGAATTTCTTAAACTTGTGTTTAAGTTTTATAGAGGCATTAGATTTTTTTGTGACCATCACAATAAGTTTGTCCATCTTGATGAGATTTTGAGCTGACTGTAACATATTGAGCAGCTTTGACAATGTGACACTCATCTTATTCATATTGTAGTTAAGGACAAACTGATTGAAAGAATCAGGCAGAGATGAAAAAATGACATCAACTTTTGTGTCATTATCTATCTCGGCTCGCAAAAAGTCCAGTTCGTTGATGAAAGAAATCATCTTCACGACATGATCATGAACTGGGCTTGCTTCCACCATTTTGGTAGACATCAGATTCTTCATAGCAGTTTTCCTAGCAGATCTGCTTTGCTCTCCAAACATTTCTTGGAGTTGCAACATAATGCCTGCAGCTGTAGCTATGCCCTCACAATCTTTCTGCAAAACATTTGAGATTGAAACCATAATATAAATATTTGTCATATTATCATCATCATGTCACTTGTTAAAGATTTTATTTTCTTCCTCAGTGGCATTGTCCAGGGAAAGCTCAGGTGTCTCAGAGGTTAGAACAAAATCGATCTTATCGGCTGAGAGAATAATCATAAGATTTCTCTTCCAATCAACATAATTCGGTTCTGTCAACCGATTGTCCTCCATAATTCTAGCCAAAGGATTAAAAGTCATTTTGAATCTACAAAATCATTCACATATATTTCCATTAGATTTATGTTTTGACTAACTAATGGTACCACTCATTCGAACAATAAACAGATATATCAAATATATCATAATAATGAGAAATATAACATTTATATTTATGACATTCTAAATGGGTATCGACAACCTCTACCTTACATGTAACAACAATTCCATTTTGGTAATCATTGTACATATCTTGTAAAGGCGAATAACTACTATTCATCAAAATTTACATCATATGCAAAATATTTTAAAATATTTGTGATTCTCGATTTTCTTTTGGCCTACCTAAATAAACATCTCTTGTACTATTTTAGCACTTGCGTTTATTTGGTTTGTGCATTCCATAATCTAAGTATGTTCCAAATACTTGTGAGTTATGTAACTATTTTAGTAGACATTCCCACTAAGATGTAGACACTTATCTTCCCAAGACATAAACAAGAAAATTTTACAAAATGAAAATCGATTTTATCCATTTTGGCTTCAACCAATTTTAATCAAGTAAAACTCTCATTTATTGATAATAGAGACCATAAGAAAAATTACAATAATTAATCCTATTTAGCACCCAAAATTGGAAGAAAAATTCCAATTTTTTTCGGTCGGTCGGTCGGACCGGTCACACCGGTTTGGCCCTGGACCGGGCAGACCAAACTTGGCCCAGACCGGTCAAACCGGCCCGCTTGGCAGTGGGCTAGATTCGCAACCCAGCCTGCCCCAAGCTTTGGGCTTGGACTGCGCTCCAAGCCCAGCCCTCCAGCGAGTTGGACCCAGTCCAACACGCCCTCTTTTTTTTTTTATTTGACCCTGCCCAACTTTTGGGCTGGGCTACTAGACCGAAAAGGTTTTTGGCTTTTGATTCTCAATCAAAATTTAGCAAGGTCCATATAATCCAACAATTGCAATCATGTGAACCTAACTCTCCGATACCACTGATAGTTTATGCGGAATTAAACTAAAATAAACAACATGTTTTCAACAAAACATCAATTAGGATTATAATTACAATTGTGGATTCGATTCCATACCTGACACAGGAATTTAGGAATCTACAAACCTTAAGCCGTTTTACGATCAAATCCAAAGTTCTAGCAATTCAAAATAGCAACTCAGATGTGTTGCCTCTTAAGGGATTTATGTCACTCTCTCGTTATGAGATTTCTCTGATAGGTTCTGATGGTCAATCCCTTGAATATAACAGTTATATTTATAGGCCTTGGGAAACCCTAGAGAGAGCATGAGACATTGGATCCTTAGGGATCTCAAATTCCAGCCGTAGGATAAAACTGAAGAACTCTTCTTCTAATACAATTAGGTCTTCTACTAATTACAATCAAGGTCATCAGCATATTGTAATTGACCTCTGGAATTTGAGATTATTGCAAATAAGCCTCTTCACATAAAATCAATTACTTCCACCAACCTATATTTCATATGAGATATTATGACTGGATTAATTAATTTGGTTATCAAGGGAACGTAATTCTAACACTATACTCTTCACTTCTGCTCTAATCTCCATCTCATCTGGAATGCTAAACAAGAAATCATAATCAGCCGCATTGATAGTCTCCGGAATGAAAGCTATATGTGAACGTTCTTTTTCTAAAGAAAATTATTCACATCTCATTTAAAATTCCGTAGACTGCCGCTACAGAAGCCTACTGTGCATTAAAATTCTGACCAAACCAAAACTTCCCTAGTAAATTTGTTTATTTTTAGACTATCGAAGGGCATAATTTAAAGCACCAAAATATATATTAGCCTTATTGAGTTAGTTTATGAGCTGTCGAAATATATATATAGATAAATGCTACTGGACGGCGTTGACACAATTAAATAAATAAACTATGTTCCCTTTAATTTTTGGTCTAATTAAAAAGGTAAAAGACAAAGATGACTTACTTGTACCTGGAAGTGTTTCTCTATTTGTATTTGTTCCAAGAAGTTTCCATAAAAGCAAATGCAACTCATCCTTTCACTTGGAACTTCCACAAAACAAGCTGCTCCAACTCCTAATATCAAACTAAAACCTTCACTAATTTTGGGATTTCTTCTTCTCTTCAGATTGGACACATGAGTTATCCTTGTTTCCCAGCTATCTTCTCCTTCATAAGGAAGAATAAGATCCACAATATTAACCAATAATCAAGTTTAGACATATTGGGCTTATAAAAATATACTTCCCTTTTGTTTTATAGACATTTACAGCCAAAGAAACATACATGTATACACATCAGTTTCAAAAACTATATTTATAAGAGTAATAACCTTTAAAATGTTTTTATTTTATTAATAATAATTTATTTGGTAGTTAAAGGTAAGGTATGGGGATAATTGTGGTAAATGAAGAACTCAATGGCAATTTTATTAAGAGAAAGGATATTTTTGTAATTAAAAAAATAAAGAAAATTGAAACGGTTTTGATCGTTTCAGTTGAGGCAGTGGTAGAGGGGATGATGTGTCCCACTCTCCCATCACACCTCTAACTTCATGGAAGTGGCAGGTTTTTTAAAAAAAAAAAAAAAAAAATCAATTTTGGTCTCTAAGTTTTGACCCCTTTTACGAATTAGTCATTGAGAATTATTATTTCAGTTTTCAGTCACTAACTTTAGGCCCCTGTAAATAATTGGTCCTTCTGTCAGTTGATCGCCGATTTGACTGACGAGATCTCTGTCCAAGTCAACAACCTTGCATACTCAACTCGCTTGTATGCACGTCACTCTCTCCCTTAGCACCCACATTTAAAACGACTCGCTGTTATTTTATAAACCAACCCACACCGTTTTGAAACACAAGCTTTTACGAACCAACCCGCTCTGTTTTGAAACGTAAACGTAACTTAAAACGATGTGCAAACCTTACCCAATATGCACCATTTTGAATTTTGTTATACCCGCTTATCTTAAGTGTTGAACCCCTCTTTTATCACTTAAAGTGTCGAACCCCCCCCCTTTTGCCTTAATCGTATATTGCTGCGAGCGAGTATTTTATGCCCTAATAGTGTATTGTTGTGAACTATGTGTAAAATTCGTGGGATTGGAGTTTGGTTCAGTCTTCGACCTTCAACCCGTATATTTTGTGGACATTTTCGTGCATCTCTCAAGCTTTGAGAGTGTTTGAGCTTTGACCCATTAACCAAATCCGTAAAGTAATGAGTTAATAGCACATTGGTTGTCGGTTTAGAAGTTTATAACTAACTAACAATAGCTTTCTCGATGCAGGTTGGTGAATATAATATTGCTCGTTGTTGTGGAATTAAGTATCAAAGACTGAAAGACCCACCTTTTTTGTATCAGTAGACCCACTCTGTGAACAACAATTTTGGTAGGTAGTGAAAAAAATTACGTGCTCTGTCTCATTGTTTGCTTAATTTACTGTCGTTTTGTACACATAATAAAACATTTTGTTCAAACTATGTGCAAGGATTTAATGAACATCTGTCCACATCATGGGTTTGAGTCTTGGAGGCTTGTCAACTACTTTTACACCGCACTTACTCCTGAATGCAAACAGTTTGTTCAAACTATGTGCAACGGGGAATTCTTTAGCAAGGAACCTGATGAAGCATTGAAGTTCTTTGATTACCTTGCTGAAAGTGCCCAGCAATGGAATACACGATCTGACCGGCACCATTGGCAATATAACCTCTCAGAGCATTTGGTGGTGGGGGTAAATATGAAATGAAAGAGGATACTGATGTACAAGCTCGTATTAATGCTTTGACTAAGAGGTTGGAGGTTATGAAATTAGAGAAGGTGAAGGTCGCGAAAGTAGTGGTGGTGTGTTCTCTATGCGCCGATTCTAGCCATAAGACTCAGGATTGTCCGATTATGCCAGTTTTACAGGAGAGTGGGTATGATCAAATGCAATCAGCAAATTGGGTTAACAGAGCACCAAATCGGCCTTTCTCTAACACTTACAATCCGGGGTGGAGGAATCATCCGAATTTTTCATGGAGGAATGATCAATCTAGTCAATCTTCTGTGCATTTTTAGCAACCTCCCCAGTCCTATGCACCACCTTCTCAGCAGACATCTCATCAGGCTGCTCCTCAGCACCAGTATCAACCACATCAGACTTCTCATAACTATCCTTTAGCAGTACCTCCAGGATTCCAATCTAATCTAGCTGCTCCACATTTTCAGTCTCTAGCATCTGCTCCACCAAAGAAGTCTCTTGACGATAGTATGACACAGATGGCTAATACACTTCAGCAATTCCAGCAGATTCAGGCCACAACTAACGGTCAGAACACTCAAGCCATAAATGAATTGCTGGGCACCATTAATAAGATGAGCACGACACTGAGTACTCTAGAAAAAGGAAAATTTCCAGCACAACCTCAGCCCAATCCTCAAGTATACCGGCAACAACAACAACAAGTACATAATGTCTCAGGGGATTCCCATGAGACAGCGAAGGCCATTATTACTTTGAGAAGCGGAAAGGAAGTTCCCCGACCTGAGATATCCATCGATAGACAAACAGTTGTCCCAACACATGAGGTTACAACTGAAACTGATGAAGCCGAAGAAAAATCAGAGGAAGTGAGCCCAGAATTGAAGAAGTCGGTCAGTGCAGAGGCCGAGACTAGTAAGGAATACCGACCTCTGGTTCCTTATCCTCAGAGATTGGCAGCTGGCCAAAAGAACAAATACCATACTGAGATTCAAGAAATCTTCAAGCAAGTGAAGATTAATATTCCGCTGTTAGATGCTATACAACAAGTTCTTTCATATGCAAAATTTCTAACGAATTTGTGCACAGTGAAGAGGAAGCTGAATGTAAAGAAGAAAGCTTTCTTGACAGAGCAAGTCAGTGCATTGATATTGAGTGAGACTCCTCAGAAGTTCAGAGATCCCGGCACGCCTACTATTTCCATTATGATCGGTGAATCACATATTGGGAGAGCTTTACTTGATTTGGGGAGTAGTGTGAACTTGCTACCATTCTCAATATATGAGCAGTTGGGATAAGTGAGCTAAAAAAGACCTCTATCATGCTACAATTGGCTGACATATCAGTTAAGGTGCCACGGGGTAAAATTGAAGATGTTTTGGTTCAGGCAGACAAATTTTACTATCCAGTGGATTTTGTAGTTCTGGATATGCAGCAGCAAGTTTCCACTATCTACCAGGCACTTGTCATTCTTGGGCGTCCATTCCTTGCTACCTCGAATGCATTGATTAATTGTCGAAGTGGAGTACTAAAGCTCACATTCGGGAATATGACATTGGAGATGAACGTGGTCAATGCCTGCAAGATGCCGAGTGGATGTGACGACTCAGAGGTACATGCAATTGATTTGATAGATGACTTTGATATTTCAGAGCTATTATCAGTACTTGATTCTAAGAAGGCATTTAAGAATGATTCTCCAGAGCAATATGAGGCTTTTGATGAGACAGTACCTTCGTCAGGAGAGTTGACAAAATCGGAGAGGCAGTTCTCAGACACAGATGGTTCCCCTGAATTATTAGAAGCAATTACACGAGTTGTTGGCGAAAGCCAGTCTTTGAAACTCCTGACTTATCGAAAGTCATGAAGTCATCAGAAGAAGAAGTCCCTACATTGGAGTTGAAGCCACTACCTGAGGACTTGAAGTACGTTTTTCTGAGTCCAGCTAAAGACACATTTCCGGTGGTCATTTCTTCTCAGCTTAATTTGAAGCAGGAAGCCGATTTATTGCAAGTATTGAGAAAGCATCGGGGAGCGATAGGTTGGACCATTGCAGACATCAAAGGTATTGACCCTTCAATTTGTACATGTAACATTTTTCTGGAGGGAGACGCAAGACCAGTTCGTGATGCACAACGGAGATTAAATCCCACCATGAAAGAGGTGGTGAAGAAAGAGGTGTTGAAATTATTAGCTATGGGCTTCATTTATCCTATCTCCGACAGCAAATGGGTAAGCCCAACACAGGTAGTTCCTAAAAAATCTGGTTTAACTGTTATTGAAAATGCTAGTGGAGAGTTGATCCCTTCTAGGAAGGTAACGGGTTGGAGAATGTGTATCGACTACCGTAAGTTGAATTCGGTTAGTCGAAAAGATCATTTCCCGTTACCTTTCCTGGATCAAATACTCGAAAAAGTAGCTGGTAATGCTTTTTATTGTTTTCTTGATGGCTTTTCTGGATACTATCAAATTTCCATAGCACCAGAGGATCAAGAGAAGACCACCTTCACTTGTCCATTTGGTACTTATGCTTTTCGTAGAATGTCATTTGGTTTATGTGATGCACCTACTACTTTTCAGCGTTGTATGATGAGCATCTTTTTTGACATGCTAGATTATATGTGTGAAGTGTTTATGGATGATTTTTCTGTGTTTGGTAAATCTTTTGATGTTTGTTTGAAAAATTTAACTGTTGTCTTGAAAAGATGTGAAGAGAAGAATTTGTTGTTGAATTGGGAGAAATGTCAGTTTATGGTGAGTAGTGGCTTGGTACTTGGTCATCTAGTTTCTGAGCGTGGTATAGAGGTTGATAGAGCCAAGATAGAGCTGATTTCTCAGTTACCTATCCCTAGGACAGTGAGGGATATCAGATCTTTTCTTGGCCATGCATGATTTATAGGCGTTTCATTCAAGGATTTAGTAGTATTTCTAAACCATTGTATACTTTATTGCAAAATGATACTACTTTCTTATGGACTGGTGAGTGCCAACATGACTTTGAGACCTTGAAGAAACACTTGATAGTTGCACTCATTATGCAACCACCTCGGTGGGACTTGTCGTTTGAAATTATGACCGATGCTAGTGATTTCGCTCTTGGTGTCGTTCTTGGCCAAAGAGTGGATAACAAGCCTATCGTCATCTATTATGCAAGTCGTACTTTAAATGATGCTCAGAAAAACTATACCACCACCGAGAAAGAGTTGTTAGCTGTAGCGTTTGCTTTAGATAAATTTTGTTCTTATATTTTTGGGTCGCCTGTTATTATCTTTACTGACCACTCTGCTTTGAAGTATTTGTTGGCCAAGAAGAACACTAAACCTAGATTGATCCGATGGATTCTTCTTCTTCAAGAGTTCAACTTTACCATTCGAGATAAAAAGGGGGTTGAAAATGTTGTAGCTGATCATCTTTCTCACTTGCAGCTATCTGGTGTATCTTCATCTCTTCCTCCCTTAAATGATGATTTTCCTGATGAGCATCTTTTTGTAGTGTCACACGCTCCTTGGTTTGCGGATATTGTAAATTGCCCTGTAAGTGACCAAATACCAGAGCATTGGGCAGCTCAGGACAAGCGTAAGTTTCTTGAAGAGGTACGACACTATTATTTCGACAACCCTTATTTGTTTAAATATTGTGCTGATCAATTGGTACATCGATGTGTGTCTGATGATGAGTTTACTCTGTGATGCATTTTTGCTATAGTGGAGCGTATGGAGGCCACTTTGCCGCAAAGAAAACTGTTTCAAAAATTCTGCAAAGTGGACTTTACTGGCCTACTATGTTTAAAGATGTTGAATCTTTTTGCAAGGCCTGTGAGCCTTGTCAGAAAATTGGAAAAATTTCAGCAAGAAATGAAATGCCTCTTTCCTCTATTTTAACTCTTGAAATTTTTGATTGTTGGGGAATTGATTTTATGGGACCCTTCCCAAATTCATTTGGGAACTCCTACATTTTTGCTGCTGTAGATTATATGTCAAAATGGGTGGAAGCCATACCTTGTAGGAAAAATGATCATAAGGTTGTCATTCGTTTTCTGAAAGAGTTGTTTGCACGTTTTGGCTTGCCCAAAGCTATCATTAGTGATGGAGGTTCACATTTTTGCAATAAACCTTTTGAAAAACTTATGCAAAAATATGGGGTGACTCACAAAGTCTATACTCCATATCACCCCCAAACTAATGATCAAGCTGAGTTAGCCAATAGAGAGATTAAGCTCATACTTGAGAAAACGGTCCGTCCTACTCGAAAAGATTGGTCCAAAAAATTGGTTGATGCTCTCTGGGCCTATAGGACTGCATTCAAAACTAATTTAGGGATGTCCCCTTGCAGATTAGTTTATGGTAAGGCTTGTCATCTACCTGTTGAAATTCAACATCGTTCTTTATGGGCTATAAAACAGATTAACTTTTCACTTAATGCTGCCAAAGATTTAAGAAAGTTGCAGATTTCTGAGCTAGATGAAGCAAGGAGGGACGCCTATGACAATGCCCGCTTGGCAAAGGAGCGGATTAAGTCACTACATGACAAGAAAATTAAAGACAAATAACTTCTCCTAATCAGTGAGTGCTTCTTTATAATTCCCGACTGCATCTTTTTCCCGGGAAGCTGAAGTCCCAATGGGGTAGCCCATACATCATTAAAGAGGTTCATTCTCATGGTGCGGTAGACATTGTCGATCCAAAAAATGGAAATAGCTTCACAGTCAATGGACAACGTCTCAAGCCATTTATAACTCCCTTCGAGCCAAATGAAGTAATTTTGCTTGTTCAAGACCCCAGGGGAGTCCTCTGACCTTTCCCTTTTGTTGTCTTTTTTTTCTTTTTCCTTTTATTTATTATTTGCATCTCTTTTTTTTCTTTCTTTTCTATTGCACTTGTTGGCTGTGATTTTCTGTTATTTTTCTATTGGTTTGCTTCTCTTTGTGCCCATCTTTTCTGTTTCCCTTTATGCTTTCACATTGAGGACAATGTTTCACTTAGTTGGGGGGAGCGAGTTCCATCAAACTCACATGTTGAACTGATTTTCCATGACTATGCTTATTTGAACATTCCTCAATTCACTCTTTTGTATGACTCTTAGTAGGTTTGTGAAATACATTTGATATAGGAACATTATAGGAGCGAGTATTCAACTGATATTACTTGTTTGGACTCCTACAATATGCCTTACGTGAATCAGAATTTTGAATTGAGAATGAACCTGCATGACATTTTTGCATCTCACTCTAGCACACTTCACTTAGATAACTTGGTCAGTTCAATTTTGAGCACATACTCGGGATTGCTTTTGACATTTAGGTGAGTGAGATTTTGAGAAGCAGATAAGCGGTAGAGCTGCTGAACCATTGTCGAAAAAAAAAAGAAGGAAAGAAGGAAACCGAAAAAAAAAATTGTGCAGATGATTGTGATGATAGGCTTGAGTCGATGAACTCGAGTGTTGGGGTGGAAACAGTTACCTAAGCATTGGGAGCTAAAGAATAGTTTTTAATTAACAGTGCTAAGCGTGAAAACTGTCATTCCCATGGGTTTTGAAGCATGCTAGGTCCTTTACTGGACACTAATCCTAAGGCTTGTCACTCTTGTGGTGTCATTCACTCTTTTGTCTTGAATATTTCCCTACATACACAGAACTGATCTCTTTATCTCTGTGAAAGGCTTGCCTGCTTGTTGAGAACTATTTGGAAATGCAAGTGTGTTCAAAAATCTGTTTCCTGACTTCATAATAAGTTGTGGCGTTTGAGTTTGGATGGTAGTTGATGTTAGTTGAGCTTTTGTTCCTGGGATGTGTCTAGCTCATTGTCTTTCACTTTCTTTGCTAAGAGACTAGCAAAAAGTTAGTTGGGGAGTGTGATTGAGCTAGAATATTGAATGTTTAGTACATCTAAAATTAGTATAATATTAATTGTTTAATGTTTTAAATATTAATTTTAGATGGAAAAATGGTTAAGAGGCATAAATTTAAATTGTGCATTTAATTGTTGAATTTATATGACTTTAGATTTAATTTATTGCACATGCAATTTTTCCAATCTTTAGCTTGCCTATACTTATTCATATTGTGTCCAGATATATTTGAAAATAATTACTTTTATCATTTGCACTATATTATTGGCACTATAATTATTTCGTGAATTTAATTTCGTCATATGATGTCAAGCACTCATTAAATATTTTTGTGCAGGGTGATAAAATTAATTACTTTATAGATTCGCAGACAACAAGAGCATTCTACTGGGACACATGGCAAAGCAAGAGGGACTCATTAATGGCAGTGTTGTAATTCAATGGAGAAATGAGAAACTAAATCCTAGTCATCCATCTCTATTTCCTCTTTTTTTTTCTTTTAACCTATCATCTTATTCTCCTCCTCCCTATTTTTTCTAAACTAGCCTCTTTTTCCCTATTTTCTCTCAATCTCCCTTTTTCTTCTCTCTTTGGCCGACTACTCCCCCTATTTAATCTCTCTCTTTTTCTTTTTCCAAATCACAATCTCACAATTTCTCTCTCTTGTCTTAAACCCTACTTTTTCTCTCTAACTTTTATGCATTACTCTCCCCATTTTCTCTCTATTTGCCGCACCTCTCCTCCTATTTTCTCTTCTTCTTTTTTCTCTCCCTCTTAGTCGAATAAACCCTAGAATTTCTCTACTCTCATCTCATTATTTTTATTTTTTAGCAGCCCCTCCCTCCTTATTCTCTCTCTTTTTCTCTTGTCCAAACCCTAATTTTTCTCTCTAACTTCTCTTTATACGTTAATCTCTCTATCTTTTCTCTTGGCAAAAACCCTAGTTTTTCTCTCCTCTCTTAAATTTTATGCGCCACTCCCTTCTCTCTCTCCCTTCTCACCTTTATTTTCCCTTTTCTTTTTCCTTCTCTCTCTTCTCCCTCTATTTTCTCTCTTAGCCGCCCACCACTACTCCATTTTTTCTCTCTTCTCTTATGTTTTCTCTTTGGCCATATCTCTACTGTCTCTCTCTCTTCATTATTTTCAGTTTTTAGATTAGTTTCTTTTATGCTTTATCATTGCAATGTCTTGTATTTCAATTCTTAGGATTTAGATTTAAGTTTCTTGCTCTTTAATTTCCTGTAATTTCTATTTGAATTTTGGATTATGTTCTCGTTGTTTGTTTTGTTAAACATGAATTTTGGGTTGTAATACAGATCTGTCTGTCTCGGTAGATGTAGAAGTTGTAAAAAAAGGAAGAAAAATATTTAAATTCCCTGATGGCCACTAGTAAACATTCTGAAGTAAATTTTTAAAACGATAAATGCCTTCAACACACCAAAATCTACATCAACTTTTGCATACATGAAAAAGATAAGGTACCAAAAGTTGTCCAATGGACTAAGTTTCATATAGAGAATCAAAAAGGAGTTGATGGTTTATATTCCCAGTCATAGTGTACAAGTATCTAACCAAAGGAACAATTGAGCCAATTAGGAGCAACCAATGTCGTCTTGTCTTAAGGCTAATATATCCTCATTTGACTGCTCCTGTTTACATCATGCAGCATCATATTTAATATGAAAAATCAAAAGCTAATTCTGCTCTTACAGTGGGATTGCAAACAAAGATATCTCTGGCACTTATGGACTGAAGTTAAAACAAATTGACGCTCTGTCAATTGCTTTGCAGATGAAGACCTCTGGCTCCACTGGTCATCCAGTTTGACTACTTCTAGAATTCTAGATTTCGTGAAGCCATTCATCAGAAATGGGCTCGAAGAAGAAAAACTGCTTCCCATTATGATCAATCTCATACTCCAAATGATGTTGTACAAGGGTACCGAGATGCCTCTAGACCTTTTACTGTGAATGGGTGAGAAAAATGTATCATATTGATGTAAATGATGATTCAGAGCTCACTTGAACATCACAATGTTCCTACCTCATACGCAAGATCAGATATCCATTGCCTTCACATCATTTTAAAAGGACTTGTCTCTGTCAATGACCAGTGTCAGGAAGAAAAGTGAATTGTCCTAGCAACCTTCTGTGAAAGATGTTAAGAGAGAGAAATCATAGATTTGTAATCCGCTACTTAGAGGATTTTTACTTGAAGAAAATGCAAGAACTCACCTCTTTTCGAACAACTGTTTTACTTGCTCAAAAGCACATACCAAAAGACACAAACACCATAAGAAGATCTTCAATTGCCATCTGGTGAAATGAAGAACAGCAGGGGAAGGTTGCTCAAAAGATAGCAGATCATATACGCCTGTCTCTACTTCCTGTACTTGTAATCCTATGGCTCATCATTCTTCGAAAATCTGCTAATCAGAAAAAATTCTCCATACTATTAAAGAGACAGAAGGATAGAAAAACACTAGAAGAAAAATATCAAGGAAAGAAAAATGCTAGAAAAGCGCATTTATCGAAGATTGAAAACAGGAATTAACTAACTTAGCTGGACAAATTGTTGCCGCCATCCAATCTCTGGCACCCATACAGTAGCAAGAAAGTGCGGCCTCTTGCTAGACGCTTAGCTTTTGAATCCATTTTCGACCTATCCTTATGTTGGGGACGTGAGCAGTATTGAGCCATTCTTTTCCTCTTTTTCATTCCGTTGTCACTTCAGCAAAGGACATCCTTCGATTTCTGGCATGTGCTTGAGCTTTTCGCATCTCCGCAAAAGTAATTTTTCAAGAGAGGTGAAATGTTGAAACCCATTCTTGTCAAGAGATTTAAAATCCCGAAAGTGATAGATGCGGAGGTCGATCAAACCGGTGGGCAGCAAACTCGCCTTTGGGAACGATTTCACACCTTTAAGTACTCCCCCAATTGATATTGTTGTAAGAGAATCGAGTTTTTCGTGGGAGTCGGATCACCGTTTCGTTCGTCCCTCCTCCAGTGGAAACCGCCGCCGCCTTGCACAGTGGTTGTGTTGGTTGTCCGACCTTTGTGGTCTTTGTGTGTTTGTAACCCGGCCTTTGTGACCCCATTTGTGTTTGGGTTTGGTTCTCGGATTCTTGGATCCGACTTGTTCCGGGGACTCTGTTCCCCTTCTTCAAGGGCTTTGTCCCTTTGCTAAGCTTGTAAGGCTTTTGAGTCTGATTAGGTTTTTCACTGCCCCTATGAGGTTTTTTCTACTTTCTACCGATTGTAACTTTCTCGGATTTTAATATATGTTTTAAGGTTTGCTTAAAAAAAAAGAGTTGAGGTTTTGCAAACCGCACACTATCCGGTTGGCAAATAGTTTGTAGCAAAATGTGATGGAAAGTTACTTCAATCCGCCTACAGGAAACGACTCCATTTGTCCACAACCTGTTATCCGCAAAGTTAAAAGTGCAGGAGGTGTATCTTGTCAGGCAGTGACGTCAGACTCTCACACAAACCGACCTCAAGAGATGTAAGATTGGTGGCACACAATCCCCCTTTTGGAAATGATACAAATTCATCGCATAACCAGATTTCGATCTTTGAAATCTGGTACCAAATCACGTTCATCTTGTTCTGGAATTGTAAGTTCCCAGATTGTCACGACTCCTAATTGTTATATCCTCAAGCTTTGAGAATAATTCCAGCGGAAATGACCTCAAAGATTCACAACTCCACTGCAACAACAGCCTTTCAAGGGATGAATAGTTCATGTCTATTGGCAGCTCCAACATTAGAGAGTACTTGATCCTTATGGATTTTAGTGCCGAAAGTATACCGCCCCAGGGAAGGGACATAAGTGAGTCACAGTCATTATTTTGTAGCTCTTGAAGGGGACTGTTGGAGTCCATAATTCCCTCCAGGGACTCCACTTCATTCACTCAACTAACTTCCAGCTTACGCCTTCCAGTCAGCAGTTCCTCTAAACACAATATGCGCATCTTCCCGCGTTTCACTTACTTTTTCATTCTCCCTCTTCGTCCTAAAATTTTACTCTCAAACACTATATTAAATTGTTTCACCGTGGCCTTTTTATTTTTATTTTTAACCGGGCTGGGCGCGCCTCGGCTAAATGGGCTACAATACTTACAAAAAATAAAATATTTGAAAAAATAATATATATTTATATATTTGAACTAAAGAAGAAGAAAAAAAAATACATTTTTCACCCACAAACTACCAAGGTAGTGACATATTGCACCCCAAACTACCATCTCTAAGCAATTGCACCCTCAAACTACCAATATTAGACACTTTGCACCATAAACTACCCATTCTGACACATTACACCCTCTAACTATTAATATTAAACATTTTGCACCCTTCATTTGACAATAATACCCTTAATAAATTAATAAATTGATAACGATATCTTCAATATATATAAAATGGGTCAAAGACGTTATCGTCATTTTAGTCTAAAAATTTGACAAATGGTGCAAAGTGTCAAAAATTGATAATTAGAGGGTGCAATGTAATAAAATTAGTAGTTTATGAAATCTATGATAGTTTGTGGGTAAAAAATGTATTTTCCCCAAAGAAGAAATATGGATGGGCAACCTTCCTGTTATCTTAGGGCAATCCTTGATACAGAGCTCTTTAAGATCAGGAAAATCTCCACCTTCATTTTCAGCACTACTGCAAGATAACCATTCCTCCCACCCCGACATCTGCTCAAAGCTGAGAATTTTCAGGCCTCCAAATGGCTGAATCGAAGAACCAGTACAACTATTGCCACAAAACTCACAACCCACTGTAACAACTCCATCAAACCAACAATAGAGTTCCTTTAGAGAGCAAAGCTGACCAAATGGTGGCGAACTGCTGATATTTTTGTACTCCCATAGATGAAGAGAAGCAATACTAGAGAATGACTGATGTCCTACCCAATCTGGAAAAACTCCACCTCCAAAGACTTTGATAGTGAGCCTTTTCAAGCTTGTATGAGGCCGAAGACTCTCTAGCACAATTCTTTCACTTTCTGGCCTCGGAGTGTTAGCATCCCATTCCACCGCCAACTTCAAGGTACTTCTTATCCTTCAAGCCCGCATTCAAGCGGGCTAAATTGTTTGACAAATGGCGAGTCATCTTCCCAATTCCGTGTGTCGTGTCACCTAGCTCCAGCGTAAAGCTAAATTGTCCGGCTACAGATTCGCCAAATCGTGGATGAGATTGGTGAATAGTTTAACAAGCCATTTTTTGGTCAAACGGTGCACATGCTACAGAACACAAATATAATGCATAAACGTTTGGTTTTTAGGATTTTTGTTACATATATATTTCTGTTTCATATGACTCCCAATTTTTTATCTTTTTATCTTTCTTTTTTGTTTCATCAGGTTCTAATTTTGTCGTCACTGTTTTGATGTTAGACTATACGTCAACGGCTGCAGAACATGAGAGTTGTAAAGTTCAGTAGCAACGGAAAGCAAAGGTTGTAGGGAAAGAAAAAAAAAAGATAACAGTGAAAAGCTGATTTTTGTTGGTGTAACAAGAAGGTGCATATTCTCAATGTCTTCAGTTTTTTTTTAAATAGAATTATATTAGAAATTTTGGTTTCAAATTTTTCAAATCATAGATTTATTTAGTTTTGGAATCGAGGACCTATTTGTAGCACTCTCGAGTGAGTCAATCAGCTCCAACTTTTTTTTTCCTAAGCAAAGGTAATATATTAAAAACCAAGAAGCATACAGCCAATACAAAACCAAAAAACGACCAAAAGGCCAGCGGAAAATCTAAACGGACCAAAAGGCCCGACAATAGCCGGACACAAGAGCCGGGACCACCAACAGCCACAAGGGCCGTAAACCATAATACAAACCAAGCAACGAACAAACGAACCGAGCAACCAACCACAAGAGCCACAAACACAACAAAACCACCACTCAAGGTGATGGCGGCATCCACTGGAGGAGGGGCAAACCGAGCAACGATCCGATTCTTTTATGGAGAGCTTCAGGTAATGACCAGCTGCATGCAGGGGAGGAGGAGAAAGCCTCACGGACCCACTAGGGGCGGCAGGAACCAAAACTGTCGAGCCCGCAAGCGGCACACGCGCTCAAGGCTGCACGTGACCGCTGGGAGCCGGCAAAGGGAGGCTGGTGGGGACCGCCAGGAGCGGTAGAGCACGGCGAGATGGGGCCAAATCTCCAAGAAAAGAGCAAAACCGCAAGAGGAGAGCCGAAAGAGGTCAAGCGTGTGAGATTCACGCGCGCGCGTGGGAACTCACGTGCCGACATCGGGCCGCCGCTCTTGGCCAGAACCGGACGCAGGGAGGAGAGAAAGCCTTTCACGGGGGCCGTGCACGCCAAAGACCACCAGAGAAGCTGGAATCTAACTTCCAAAATAACCAAGAAAAAACACAGAAAAAGGCGAAAAAATAAGAGGGAGGAGAGGGCCGAGCTCCTCCCCTACCAAGAGCAGCTGCAGTAGGGTCTGGTGCAGGCAAAAAGGAGGGGTTCTGAGAGAGGGAGGAGTCTCTCTGCCTAGAACGTTTGTGCGACAAGGTGAGAGAATCGGCTCCAACTTGAATCGATAGTTTAATCCCCACTTAAGTTCTTTTTGCTTTTGCGTTTTAATGCTTCATATGATTTCATAAAAAGACCTTGCGCTTTACTTTCTTCTGATCTTCGTATGTGAAGATTGAAGACCCACATCTAATTCATCACTGCATTTTTTTACTAAAAAGTGTTAACCTTGTCTGGGAGTAGGACCTTTTCAATGCATCCCAAGAAAGAATTCAAAGATACAATTACCATTTCTATGTTTATGAAAGTGTATTGTTCCATACGAGGACATCTTGAAAAGCTCCATAATCTCTTTCTCTGAAATACAGTTCATTTCGGTTAGGTTTTCTGAACTCTTGAAATTCTACCAACAGAATTTTATTATTATTTTATTTTTTTTGTTAGCTCAAAAAATTTTAGCCAGAGAAGTTCCCATGACAATGGAAAGATGACTTTCACTGTCAACAAGGCTTGTAGCCTCACAGAAGAAGTTGCCGCCTGTTTATACCTCTCAATTTCTCTATCAATTATCTACTAATCCGCTCTGAAAGTGGTCTCAAAGTTACCCCTGTCCAAGCTAAAGTTTCTGAAATACACCCAATAAGAAGACATCCCATGCATTTAGATTACAGACTTGATTAGCATCATGAAGTAGCGGCAGTATTCTCCTTTCTTACTTTTGGGATCTATTCAGACTGAAATGGAGGTTTTAAATTAGGTGCTGACATGTCAATCAACCTAAGAGATCTTCGGCAAACAAAGGGGCAATTCTATAAAAGGGGGGGGGGGGGGGGGGCGGTGTGGCGCTATAGTATTTGCTTAATTTGGTCCGGTTGCTGTCTTAGAATTGAACGAAAAGAAGATATCAGCACCAGCAAGTGCTGCAAGCTCCCTTTTATCAGAACTAAAGCTACGTGCTATTGTTGAAAATGCACGTCATATATCTAAGGTAGGTTCTCATTTTCTTATGGTTTTTTTAAACTTGAGCTGCATAAGATGTATGCACCAAAGGCTCTGTGATCTATCACATATATGTTTAAAAATGTTTTAGATGATACCCCATTAACGACTTTATGCAACATAAAATTCACTGTTGTGAAGTTACCCACAGGAACAATACAATTCCGTATGGAACAATGCATTAGAATTCAAAGATAGATCAGATGAATACACTTTAATAAACACTTTCATATGAAGAAAGAAATAATGCATTTACCTGTCTCACCAATAGACGCGTCAACAGCCAATACACTTAAACCAAAAACAAACCACTTCCGTTTTCTGCGAACGTCCTAAGCCTTAGTTATGATTCCTTACTGGGGAAATAATAAGCAAAAAGCAAAGCCAATGTTATAAGACACAAACATGAATAAGAATACCAATTACCAAATAAAATCCAGAAACCGCAAACAAGTCATCCTAAAACATCAAGGTTCTAGAGGTCCAAGTACTCATGCTACACACACAACAAAAATATAAAACAAGTCATCCTAATAAATCACAGTCCAAAAATCCAAGAGGGCATCATTTGCAACATCGTGCCCATTCACCCTTTATTTCATCAGTCATAGCTAGAAAGGCTTCCTGGGCATCGCGATTCCCAGTTAGATGCCTTACAACCACATAGAATTGCTCTGGTAGCAATCTTGGATTCATATTTTGAAGTGCGCCAATGCACTCCTTCATACCCCCAGCTTGGCCACTGCTGACCGCATCATCTCTCAACCGCTTACTAGTGATGTACTCCCTCACCTCATCATAGTACACGCCCTCAGAAGAGGATCCCCGCTTCCTAGAACCCGAGCCTGTGTCCATAGACGATACCCCACCAAAATTGAGGTTGACACCACCACCTGAAGCGATGTACTCCTCATCCACATTGTGCACCGCCCCCTGTCTACAACGGACGGCACTCTCCCGCCAGGCTGCTTCCTCAGCCGTAGGTGCCATCTGGAAAGAGGAATGACGTACGGCCCCAGAGGTAGTACTTTTAGCAAAGAGCAGATGGAGCTCAGGATAGTTTGTAAGCCCCTTATTTTTGAACTTTGTTATGTTTGGGTTCACCTGAAATCACAAAACGCAAGACATGTTCAACGTTCGAAATACATAAGCATTAGTTTTATTGTTGAACATATAAAGTAATGAAGCTAATGGCACGTCGTAGAGTTAGATAAATTGGGTAGGAAGTGAATGTATACCTCAGCCATTTTTTTCCACCAATCATCATCAGCCTCAACAGTGTCCTTTTCTTCATTCCATTCGACACCATTTTGTTCCTTCAGAAATTGGAACGCCCTATAATCCATTTTTAATGAATTAACTTTGGTCACCACTTGATATCCTGACACCCTTGGGTAGTTTAGGATGTCCAGGTTTTGTGCTATTTTGTCCCACATTTTGTAGTCCAATGGTTTACCGTCCACAAATCTCCTCTCATTGTACTCATCTAGCAATAGATAGATCAGATCCTGGACGTCGCATGGGCGCCAGCAAATTCGTGGAGTCTATAGAGAATACAAGCAATCTAATAAAATTGATAACAACCCAACAACCAACAACATAACAACATGCCATTAAAATCATTTAGACCAACAACAACCAATAACATAACAACATGCCATTACATAAAATACCTAAGTGTATTATTAGAGTCAAAAGAACCCTTAATTGCACAAACCCAAAGAAACGGGCCCAACCACAACTATATATTTCCAAAGACAATAAAATACACAAGGGGGAGGAAAAAATATCTTACCTGGGACATACGTGGTGAAGAAGAAGTGATGGGTGTATCGGACCTTGCTTTCCCTAATCTTAGAAAGCGCCCCTGCATATGGTTGATGAATGAGTCGGTAACAAAATCCCAATAACAAAAGCATAACAGGTGCAGACAGATCTATGAAAGCACAAAACCAATCAAACGAGACTCCATAAAAAATCTCCACATGCAGATAACAGATATGAAAGCACAAGTCAAAGAGGGTAGCGGATTACAGCTCTATTGACACACATGCAAATAATCCTATCCATCGGGTTTTTGCCAAAAGAGTTACATTGCACGGCCCATTTGACTATACAATGTGCAAGCCTGGCCCAAAGGATTAAGAACAGAGGAATTAGATCACATCTTGCTAGAATTTGCTTCTTCAGACTCATTGTAAACAAAGACTCATTGAATTGCTTCACGTTTATTACAATTTCTACTTTGAGTATCCTTCCACGAGTTCTAACCTTGAACATCAGAAAAGATCTCGCTGTGTTGTAGAATCAGGACATGTTAATCTTAATCCCGAAGTTCTTTCTTTAATTTGGACTCAGCTGTTAACCAATCAGATATCCTGATCTATTGAAAATCGAAGTCTTTGCTTTTCACCATTCAACATTCTTTTTGTGTATTGTAAAGAACCTACTAAATGGCTTCATAATTTTGGGTAGAAGATTGAATGCCCCCATACATAGGACAAGAGACAACTGTAATAGTTGAGTGACGATCACAGAAAATAGCTCTCTCAAACATGGGTGCTAAAAAATAATTAGGAAAAATAAGCCTCAAAGTCAATGATAAATAATAATTAGATGATTGTTCATAACTCAACATGGGGAAAAAATAAAATTCTTCATAGCTCAACATACAAATTAGACGATTGTTCATAATAGCTCACCATGGGGAAAAAATAAAACGACACTCCACCCTTAGTACCCATCCAATCCAACACATCCTCCTCCCCCCTTCTGAAGACAACCCCATACAACAAAGCGAAGAAAGAAGCAAAATCTTTCATCTCCCAATCATTTGCAGCTCTAGAGAAAGGAACACTCCACACCACATTAAAGTATGAGTTTTTGTACCGGTATCTTTACCAAATGCATAGAGTGCAACCGAGAAAGCCTTTAAGTGAGAGTATCAAATTTGTTTTAAGCGGTCTCACAACCAGACGATCAGTGATCAACCGGTTATGTGCATTTTGCTCGAGGAGACTTTTTGTATTGACTCTGTTTTAACCAAATTCTCAACCGATTATTTGTAGGAAAAACTATTCTCTATTATTTAGATGTTGACTACCACCAAAATCTAACAACGGTCATAGGTATCGGATCCACTAGTACGTGGATGTTGGTCGACCGGTATGACGTGTCAAGAATATATATTTTTTTAAATCCAGAGAATCACAGAAGTGCTAACGATCACAGATACCGGATCCACTGGTAAGTGGATAGCAGTCGACCTTTAGGCTAGAAATTTCTTGTACACTCCAGAACCGCGAGTTTTCAAAAGGGATTTATAAAAAGGGAATTTCAAGGGTTTTAGATAGCCTGACAAAACTTCTATTTTCGAGCTACAATATTCTCTAAGCCTTCTACACATTTTCTAAAGCTCTACACATATTCAACACTTCCAAGCTTTGTCTTAGTGTGAGTTTTGGAGATAGTTTTGCATTGTATCATCTACTATTCAAGAGATTTATTGGTTGTTGTAATCATCATCTACAAAGTGTAAAGGAAAAGTGTAAGCACTCTTGTGACTTTGGTGTGGACATATCACCAAAGAGGTTGAAGCTTGGGAGAGTGTTCTTGAGTTTTGTGAAAAAGTTACTCCCTTTGATAGAAGGGGTAATAGTTAAACTCCTCAACGCTTGGTGAAAGAGCAGTGAACATAGACAAGTTTGCCGAACCACCTAAAAAATCCAAGCGTTTGATATCTCAACCCTATCTCTTTACTTATTGCTTGCTTGGTTGAGATTTTGAATTTTTTTAGTTGGGTTTTCAAAAATTTTTTAAAACCAAATTCATTCTCATCTTGAGTTTTCTTAATCCTTGAATTACAACTCCCCAGGAGATTGCCCGTAATCATTGAGCAAACTGTTCACATCCTCCGCAGCATAATACCCTCGTCAGAATGAGACTTAACAGAACTTGCCAAAGTATTAGAAGTGCCAAAGAGTACCTCTGCTGCAGCAACCTGCTCCCTTGGCTTTTGAACTGGAAAAATCCAAACAGATACAGAAATTTGAAAGCCAAATTCCTTAAACAGATAAATAATTCATTTTAAAAGTTGACATGTCAGACTGTAATGAAAAATATTACAGTAACCTTCTTTTTCAGAGTTTGTTAAGTCTTAATTTTTTTTTTCTTTTCTCGAAGTATTTTTCAAAGTTCAGCCACCATCAAACTTTTATCATGATAATGAACAAAAAGAAAATTTTCTTCCCGTGTTTCAGTTTTCAGTAACCATACATAATACCAAAGAATAAATTAGTCAAAAGAAAACCAGCTACTCAGAAACCAAAATACCTAATTCATGCAACCTCTCCACCTCCCGTATGATACTACTGAAATTATCCAAGTCTGCCCTCGTTAAATCCTCTCTTTCATCTGCAGAAACAAAACAAAAGCCAAGTTTAAATGATTTGATAAATGCAAGAAAAGAAAATTATGGTTTCCTTTTTCAACAAAATGCCACAAAATGCCAAAATGTAACTAAGTTTTTATAACGAAATCAAGAAGCCAGAATGCTTCTCGATACCATTAATGAGATTCATGACTGCCAGGCACTTGCACCGGAGCAGCTGCCGATCCAATTGGCTTGCTCGGGTCGAGTCATCGTGAACCGATGCCGACTCGTTTTGGTCGCCGTTAAGACGCTCCCACTTCACCGTCCTAAGTGCTTCTTCTTCGGAGTCAATGCCTCTGATTCTTGTCATCGTCATACCAGATTTCAAGTTTCAATCCTATAGTTTGAGAAATCTCAGCAAAGACTGAAAAACATTTCGAGGAAACTCGGGGCGGTCTAATCGGCTTGGGTTTTACGTTTTAATCGGCCTTTTCGATTTCATGGATAGTTTTTTAATGAACAAAGATTTCAGCTCGGAGATGTCGTTTCATTCAACTTGGGCCTTGGCCTGATAAAGAATAATATGGGGCTTGACTGGCCTGGGCTTTGTAGAGCCCATTTGTTGGCTTTTTTTTCCTGGGGGTAGTAAACTTGTTGTCTGTTTCCGTAAGTCATTGGACTTGAATTAAGTTTTGGCCTGGATTTAAAGAAATTAAATAATGATTAGCTTCTTTCTTGAATATTAAACTTATCACAAAAAAAAACCCTATTTTTTTAATTACTAATGCTCTATGCCAACAAGATGTCTAAATTTTTGTGCACAGTGAGCTATTTTAACTATATATAACGATATAAATAATTAACAAAGAAAATAAATACACTAACGTTTGCATTATCCTAACATATTAGGATGCAAACTATATAAAATAATATATATATATATATATATATATATATCATACATATACAAAAATACATTCAAATATCTCTCTCCCATAAAATTTAACACAACTAGATATGTTGAATAACATATATCAATTATAACTTATAATATGAAATTATCATACATAAAAATTATTAATTGATTGTATTTTGACTTGATAAAATATGAATTGTGTATATAGACTACTCTAGTCATGACTTCGGGTATACTAAACATGACTTATTAATTAAATTAGAGTCCATGCTTATCCGTAATTGACTCCCCCTAATCTTACCGTTTTATGTATAAAATCAATTTTAGTTATTTATACTTTTTATCAAAATTTGATATATATTGAGCATTTAATCATTGAATATAATAATGGAAGTTATGAAGATGAAGAATATTAGCACAATTTCAAGGATGTCTAACTTTATATTAGCTATACAAATATGCAAATGTCATGAATTGTCAAGAAAATGTTAAGCTAATATGTAACACATGGTATATAAATTGGAGTAACTAAATATAAAATCGTAAAACATATAATAACATATATGTTGTTATGACATAGAAAGAAATATATATTTGCTCTTGCACAGTGCTTCCAACGTAAATTAAAATGTATGACTAGATATACATACATTAATATCAAACAAAATGAGAACCAATTAAAATGTTTTGTTTTATATAAATGAAAAAATATTTAATTACAAATATTATAACAAATATATTAAATCGAGCTTAAACTAAAATGCTTAATAAAATACATGTTTATATATACAAAAACCGACACGTACATTTATATATTTCATAGCCTAACTTAACATGCTAATATCATAAAAACTTTATACAAACCATAACACATGCATATACATAGGATATATACATAAGTAAATAGGATGTGTCAGTAATAAATGTTACTAATTACTAGATATAAAGTAATATTAATATATACCTAACATATACACAACCATAATAAAGCTATACAATATACTATCTAGAGGTACAAATATTATGCATATTGAATCCATAGTGTACATATTATTATATCATTACGATTTAGCAACTAGATCATTATCAGTGTTTCTATAACTCAATAATATATATACTGAAATAAATACTGATAATATATACATATATTGCACATATGTCATAATAAACACCAACATTAATAGACCAATATATTATCAATACAATTAGCCCATTAATTAGGTGATGTGAACCCGTCAAGAATAACGAGACCCAATAACGAATAGGGAGTCCAAGATCGTTCTATGGATAGATTCGAATGGAAGACCTCGACCCGTTGTTTATGAAAAACAAGAACCTCGGTATAAGGAAGACGCCACAAATGGTTGTGGAAACTCCGTTTGATAAGTCGGGATGAACGCCACGGGAAATCCCGATAAGTTCGAATAGTTCTTCAAATAACCAAAGAGAAATACTCTCACAAGTTTTGCCAAAATCTCAATTCATTATTCATGCCAAAAGGCCAAATAAATAGACTTGGAACATACCTCCAAGAATAGGAAACCAAACCCAAAATTTGAAAGAAATTAAATGCTCCTAAAAATCCGGCTAAGGAAAAGGGATAAACCAGCATTTGAAAAGTGATTCAAATGCAAATTCAAACATTCCTAAAAATCCGGCTAAGGAAAAGGGATAAACCAGCATTTGAAAACTGATTCAGATGCAAATTCAAACATTCCTAAAAATTCGGCTAAGGAAAAGGATAAAATAGCATTTGAAAAGGAATTCAAATGCAAATCAAATATTCCTAAAAATTCGGATTCTAGCCTTGACCGGATTTGATGCAGCCTTCTAGAACATGAATCATGATGATTCTGTTGTTGACGTGGATCAAGTTCAATATTCCTCCGTAAATTTGCTTGAACTATGCTTCTTGTAAGATTTGCATCTTTCCCTTCCTCTTGAAAGTGATTTGTCCTCAAATCTTCGTCCTCTTGCTTTCGATGATCACTCTCCTTTTGCACTTGATCCTTATATACTTGCGTCGTCAAATCACCGCCTTCTTGCTTTTGATTATCATTCTCCTTTTGCACTTGATCTTTATATACTTGTGTCCTCAAATCATTGTCTTCCTGCTTTTGATGATCATTCTCCTTTTGCACTTGATCCTCTTCTACGTCAAAACCAAATTCATAAAGCTCTTCATCCTCAACCCTCGCCTCCCTATATGGAACTCTTTCCCGTCTACGGAAATTGGGGGTATTTTGTGGCTACTTCTCAAGTGAATTCTCCATCTGATCTATACGTAGGTGAACTTGAGCCATTTCCGACTCCATCATTTTCTTCATCTTACTCATCATGACCTCCATATACAATTTCGGGTCAGCTAGTGTCGTAGTATCATCGGCAACGCTCTTGCCACTGTTGTGAGACATTGTTGCTGCAAAACAAAGTTAGAAAGATAAAAAGGACCTCACGATTCACTCCCTTACGTGTTTACACTTTCCACTCGTATTTCAATAAAAAATAATACGGCTTTTACCCTCTGATATTCTCACCAATCTTGTCTTTTTTCATTCGATAATTCTCTTTCAGTTCTTTTGAAACTAAACAAACAACTCAAAAATTTCCAACAAAAATTCACAAAGAACTAATCAAGGAGTTTCAGATTTGAAAACAAGGAAATATGGAAATTTTCATAATAAATTCGAAGGAATATGAAAGTTTGGAATTTTGGAAGCAGTGAATAGTGAAATTTTTTCAAGAGAAAAAAATTACTTGCTTGGGGTGAAAGGATTTTCGAACTAACTGGAACCTCAATATATGAAAACAAAAAAAAAGAATTTTGTCTAACTTTTTTTTTTTCGGACTCCTTTCTGTCTTCCTCTTTTTTTCCAAGTCTCTTTCTCTTTTCTCTTTTTGTTGATCAACAACTAGTATTTCTTTAGAACAAGACTATGATTTTCGAAGTAACTAGTGTATGTAAACCAAGAACAACAGATTAGACATCAACAAGAACAAGCAAAGGTTGAACAGAAACGGTAAAGAAAATTTGGCTAAAAAGGGATCAATAATGTGGACGGCTAAAAAGATATATGATGTGGACGAATAAACAAAAAAAACAAAGGAACGAAAGATGTTAAAGGATAGGTAAAACCTGAACTAAAACCGTGCTTTGATACCAAATGATGTGAACCCCGTCAAGAATAACGAGACCCAACAACGAATAGGGAACCCAAGATCGTTCTATGGAAAGATTCGAATGGAAGACCTCGACCAGTTGTTTATGAAAAACGAGAACCTCGGTATAAGGAAGACGCCACAAACGGTGGTAGAAACTTCGTTTGATAAGTCGGGATGAAGGCCACGAAAAATTCCGATAAGTTCGAATAGTTCTTCAAAGAACCAAAGAGAAATACTCTCACAATATAAGCCAAAGTCTGAATTGTTCTTCTTTATTCATGCCAAAAGGCCAAATAAATAGACTTGGAACATCCCTCCAAGAATAGGAAACAAAACCCAAAATTTGAAAGAAATTAAATGCTACTAAAAATCCGGCTAAGGAAAAAGGATAAACCAACATTTGAAAAGTGATTCAAATGCAAAATTCAAACATTCCTAAGAATCCGGCTAAGGAAAAGGGATAAACAAGCATTTGAAAAGTGATTCAAATGCAAATTCAAACATTCCTAAAAATCCGGTTAAGGAAAAGAGATAAACTAGCATTTGAAAACTGATTCAAATGCAAATTCAAACATTCCTAAAAATCCGGCTAAGGAAAAGGATAAAATAGCATTTGAAAAGGAATTCAAATGCAAATCAAATATTCCTAAAAATCTGGATTCTAGCCTTCACCGGATTTGATGCAGCCTTCTAGAACATGAATCATGGTGATTCTTTGTTGCTGACGTGGATCAAGTTCAATTTTCCTCCATGAATTTGTTTGAACTAGGCTCCTTGTAAGATTTGCATCATTAGGAGTATGTAAATAAAGAGATTAATATAGCATCTTAAGTAGCATTAGCATAGTAGTACAACTAAATCAAAATATTAACAACCGACAAGCATCCAATATCTATCATTTTCTTCCTTGAAACTATGTACAGACAGAGGTAACATATTAAAAAAAGTCCAAAAATTGTTTAAGTTCAAAAAAAGTCATGAGGCCTAGTATGATCAACAACATCATCACCCTACCCACCAGTCGACATCCCCTTCGCATCTCTACGAAGGACATACTAGACTGATCCGATGGGTGGATCACAGTATGCAATTTCGTAGGGGCCCGAGTAAGTAATGCCCTTCACACTATCGCTTATTTTTCGTACATCCTCCACAATTTGTGCCTGAGTTTCCCTCACCTCTTGCAGACTCTTCTCTACCTGCTTCAATTGTGCCTCGACTCTAGAGCTCTTTGGGGCAGCTGGACCCTGTGACTGTTGCATCAAACTGGTGGCAGGCTGAGTCGACTGGGTCTGCTGTGTCTTTTGGGCCCATGCAGCAAGACATGGTCTATTGTATTTTGATACGCAACAGCATCGTAGATCAGGGGGGCACCAAAACTAAATACCAAATATCAAGAAGGTTAGACTTGAAGATCAGCGAAGATACGCCAGGAATATTTAAAATAAATAATTCAAATAATTGAAAAGAGAGGTTTTGTAGGAGATTTCTAGGAATTTGTTATTTCTTTAGTCGTGATTTCTTTAGCCGTTGTTAGTCAAGTTGTAGTGTTGACGTTGAAGACTAAGTCAATTTTATGTTGCTCTGTTTTAGGCGTCATAGTTGTGTCTTTGTTTATTTAAACGTTATGGAATAACAAAGCTTGAAAGTATTATTCAACAAATATTCTTGTCTGCGGTTCTATTCTCACTCGAAGAGAATATTATTTTTACGATTCTGACTGGGACCTATCATATTTGTACCCAACAATGCCCCACCTTGCGTTCATTCCAATTGGGCTCATTTGCTTTCGTGGAAAATCATACCATTGATTTGGAACTCCAACCTTCTGGAGGAAGCGAGTGAGTAACAACCCATATGGTAGGGCACTGTACAACATGCCCTGAACCACCCATCGAATGCTCTGAAAAATCTATAGGAGCAGGTCCACCCGGACACCGCGAGCCACAAGGAGCATTAGTCTAGCTCGCTCAATGGTGCACTCTTCTAGTCGATATTATATGCAATGATTTAATGCATTATTCTCCAACAAAGTGTCATCTTGCTCTAGGTTATAGTTGAAGAGACGATTGCTTGAGGACGACCAGTCAGGGTGCGAAACACCTCCTCGACTGGTGTCTCTGTCTCCAGCTTTACCATAGGAATGGAAGCCTCAGGGCGCATGATGCCCAAAAAATGGCAAGCTCGTCAGCCTTGGTGTCAACGTCGACCAAAGCTACATAAAAATCCATGACTAGCATAGGTAAACCCATACCCGCCCAAGATAACTGGGGTACCAGCCCTGATATAATACCCCGTCCCGACCCGAAAAATTTGTTAAGTGAGTAATTTGAATTTTAAACGAAGAGATAGGGCTTAATCTTATCTTTGATTTTTGGATAGATGTTGAATCGTATTTTTGAATTTAAAGGTGTTGATATGGAGATGTGATCTATATTTGAATTTAAATGTTTGACTAGGGATTTGATCTTGGGTTTGAATTTAAAGGTTAATATATGGATAAAGATTATTCTTATATTTGAATTTGAAATATAGGGATAAAAATCTTATATTTGGTTAATAAATGGTCGTAGAGAATGTTTAATAGAGACCAATATTTGGATTGACGTGGTGCTACTAGGTTCTTAGATATTGTTCGACAATTATTGGAGAAACTTTTAAGGATTGGTTAAGCGTTCGAGATAAGTACTGGTTCTTCAATGAGATTTTGAACGTACACCGTATTTTATAAGGTTTTGATGTTTTATTTGGGGAACTGAACAAATTTTGGGTAAAAAGAAATTGTTGAGATTTTCGTGAAACTCAATTGAAATATTTATAACTTGAGCATACTGTGAAAATTGTCCTTGCGCTGGTGATATATCTTTGTGGTCTGTGTGACCAATTTATCTATGTGGTATGTGTGACCAATTTGGAGGTCTTTGTGGCTCTGTATGACCATTGGTGATTTTCCTATATTGCGTGGCCTTGGATATTTTTGTTACAAACTTGTATTTTAGATTCTTTAGGGCTTACTGTGTTTTATTTTGAATTTTGATTATTGTGATAAAATTATTTTTCTCCAACCCCCATTGACTTACTACTTACTGAGCTAGTCGTAGCTCACCCCTTATTCTCATATTTTTCAGAGTTAGCAGAATTAGAGAAGTTCGGGGAGATTCAGATATATTTGTATTTTGAAGGCGTGTTTTGCAAGAGTACTTTTGGAGATTAATGTTGAAGAATTCAATATTGTATTATTTTGGGAGATCTTCATCTGTAGTGGAAATATCGGATATGCTAATGTAATTTTTTAGGGCTCGGATTGATTTTTTGGGTCTTTTTATGGTTTATAAATATTTTTATGAGGTTGTACAAAATATAGTTTTGGAATACTGTGGCCTAGATAAATGATTATACATGGTGAAAAAGACTTATTTTATACGAAAATTTTTCGTATAGAGTTTGGGCCCAGGGCATTACAAATGGTATCAGAGCATAGGTTTGTGATTCTGTAGACTCTTAGGAAGGTTTTGATTGAAGTTCGAGCATAAGTTGGAATATGTGGTAACTCTATTGATTTTTAGAAGG
The DNA here is from genome assembly GCA_963930655.1 of Myrica gale. Classification (NCBI taxonomy): domain Eukaryota; kingdom Viridiplantae; phylum Streptophyta; class Magnoliopsida; order Fagales; family Myricaceae; genus Myrica; species Myrica gale. The sequence goes on along the minus strand of OZ005602.1, from coordinate 17,614,432 downwards.
ATTTCGATTGAAGTTGGATTATAACTTTAAACTCGGAAGAGATTTAAATCTTGATCATTCTATTTCGGATAACAGCTAAAGTTATGGGGGCTTGTTTTGAGGATATTAATGTTGATCATAGTTTAGGCTTCGATATTGTATGAGTTTGGTTTTTAGGCTTGAATTGTGTTAATGAAAAAAATTATGAGGTGATTTAGTATGATCAGAGTGCGTAGCAGAAGCCTGAATGATTTGTGATTTAGTTTGTTCTTTGTGGAAGGTGCCGCAAATTTCGGGGACGAAATTTCTTTTTAAGGAGGAGAGATTATAATAACTTGTCTCGAAAAATGTGTTAAGTGAGTAATTTGAATTTTAAACGAAGAAATAGGGATTAATCTCTATGTTTGATTTTTGGATAAATGTTTAATCGTATTTTTGAATTTAAATGTGCTGATATAAAGATGTGATATATATTTGAATTTAAAGGTTTGAATAGAGATTTGATATTGGGTATGAATTTAAAAGTTAAGATATGGATAAAGATTATTCTTATTCTTATATTTGAATTTGAAATATATGGATAAAAATCTTAGATTTGAATTTAAAAGTGATGGATAAAGGTATGTTTGAATTTTAAATGTTGAAGAGATTGAGGTTAATAAATGGTCGCAGAGAATGATTAATGGAGACCAAAATTTGGATTGAAGTGGTGCTAGCAGGTTCCGAGAGATTGTTCGACAATTATAGGAGAAGCTTTTAAGGTTTGGTTAAGCGTTCGAGGTAAGTGATTCTTCAATGAGATTTTGAATGTGCACTGTATTTTATATGGTTTTGATGTATTATTTAGGGAACTGAACAAATTTTGGGTAAAAAGAGATTGTTGAGATTTTCGTGAAACTCAATTGAAATATTTATAATTTGAGCATAATGTGAAAATTATCCTTGCGCTGGTGATATATCTTTGTAGTATGTATGGCCAATTTGGAGATTTTTGTGGCCTGGAGGTCTGTGTGACATTGGTGATTTCCCTATATTGCACGACCATTGATATTTTTGTTACAAACTTGCATTTTAGATTCGATATGGCTCACGGAGTTTTATTTTGGATTTCGGTTATTGTGATAAAATTGTTTTTTCTTCAACCCTCATTGACGTAATATTTGTTGAGCTAGTCGTAGCTCACCCCTTATTCTCATATTTTTCAGAGTTGACAGAATTAGAGAAGTTCGAAGAGATTCAAATAGATTTGTATTGCGAAGGCTAGTTTTGCAAGAGTACTTTTGGAGATTAATGTTGGGGAATTCGATATTGTATTATTTTGGGAGATCTTCATCGATATTAGAAATATCGGATATGCTAATGCAATTTTTTAAGGCTCAGATTGATATTTCTAGGTCTTTTTATGGTTTAAAAATATTTTGCTGATGTTGTACAAAATATAGTTTTGGAATATTGGTGGCCTAGATAAATGATTTTACATGGTGAAAAAGACTTATTTTATACGAAAAAAATTTTGTATGGAGTTTGGGCCCGGGGCGTTACACCTGATGTGTGAATAGGGCATGTATGGTTTGACCCTCGAACTGTAGACCATGGAAGTCCGCGAGGGAAACTAATCGCTCCACAACAGTTGATCAAGTTCGTAATGAAATCTTGAGGTCCTCCGAAGAAAGGCGGGTAAACTCTAGTGCTGAGGACGATAAAGAGGTAGCTCTAGAAGGGTTCGATCCAGCCATTGGAATCTGCACACAAAAATAAAAAGAACGAGTGAATGAAAGGAACAGATAGAAATGCCATAAAATAATAAGGATTAACCCGTCAACTAGTGTTCGAACTTTGTCCGCACACCAAATTCCTGCGCAACACTCAACCAACCAGAAAACAATACACCTTTGTTCCTGCGAAAGCACAAGGTAAGGATCCCACTGTCATGCACTAGATGGAAAGAGATAGTTTATGCGGAATTAAACTAAAACAAACATGTTTTCAACAAAACATCAATCATGATTATAATTGCAATTACGAATTCGATTACCTACCTAATACAGGAATTCAGAAATCCACAAACCTCAAGTCGCTTTACGATCCAATCCAAAACTCCAACAATTCATAACAACAACTCAAATACATTGTCTCCTGAGGGATTTATGTCACTCTCTCTTTTTAGGATTTCTCTAATAGGTTTTGATGCTCAACCCCTTGAATATAACATTTATATTTATAGGCCTTGGGAACCCTAAGTAACTCCGTACTTACTTCTGTGAAACGATGATTCATCTCCTGTGCGGTCAAATCAATAACTAGGCAAAACACTTACACAGGAAAAAGATGCAAATAAGTAATTGTTTGCCCTCCACACCTCGGACGACCGCGAGTTGGTATAATGTCTTCTAGATTGGGCACAGTGATATAATTATTCACACAAAAAAATTGACTTCTTCCAAAAAAGCATCACATTCCATCTCACTGAAAGCCTGCAACCGACACTTCACAACTCCAACCAAATCATAGTGTTAACAATGTCTTGATCCTTTCGTTATAAGGCCTGTGACAATTCATTCGTAATTCTCGTTATATTCCTCAACAAATGCATATTGAATACAAACTCAAAGCTTTACATCTTATTCATCGTACTCATAGCCATGGATTTTTCTTCCTTGCAAGTGTCATCTTCTTTTACGTTTTCAAGCACATCCAACATTGCTGACCACATTGTGAAGAGACAGATTATTGTAATGTAATGTGAACCTCAACGAGTATACCCTAGTCGTGCTAGACTAGTTTCTTGATTTTTGCCCCGTCCACTATAAATGTTTCCCTTGTGCAATCGTTCCACTATCTTCTCATGTTGACTTTGACGAAGAGTATCTTTCATTTTACAAGAAGTTCCGACTATATTCACAATCATATAAGTGTAATTAAAAAATTCACAAACTTCCAAATTATTCTTTGCAATATACACAATAGTCAATTGAAGTTGGTGAGCAAAATAATGGATATAGGTAGCACAAGAATTGCCGCTCAAAATGAACGACTTCAACCCATCAAATTCCCCTTGAATGTTTGATGCCCCATCATACCCTTGACCTCTCAATCTGGATATTGATAACCCATGTTTTTCAAACAATTTGTCTATAACATTTTTCTAAAGATTGGAAGCAAGTGTCGGTAACATGTTCCACACTAGAAACATTTCTATCATATCTGTCCACGTTTGTTCATGTATCTTAAAACCACTGTCATTTGCTTCTTCACTAAGTTATCTCGAGACTCATCAACCATAAGAGAAAAAAATTTGTCCACAATATTTTTAATGGTAGCAAGTGTGGTATTCGTTGTAGCACAATTCACCAATTCCTTCTAACTTTTTGGAGAAGTCATTTGGTTGTTTCCAAGAGCATTTAGATGAGTTGTCTTAGCAACCTTTTCATTACCTAAGTTGTACAATTCTAAGAGCTCATAAAAATTTCTCTTCCTCGTTGAATTCTCGGACTCGTCATGGCTACAAAATGCTAATCCTTGCCCCAAAAGATAACGAATGCAATCTAAAATCGATGTCAAACGAATGCAATAAGACTCCTCTATATTGTGCTTGTGTGCAAATAACATATACGACACACTTTAACGCTGATTTCTGAGTGCATCACATTGTCCTCTAGCATCATTGTGAGCACTATTACATGCACCAACATGTTCAGCAAAAAGCTCCATTATTTTTTTTCAATTGCTAAACCCCGTAGATGTAAACACCTCTCCGTCGAATCTTGCTTCTCTAGTTTGCCTAAATAGATAGCACCACAAGCAACACACCACATCCTTTGATACACTGTATTCCAACTACTCATAGTTTTTGAACCATAACTCCCTACAACCCCTCATTATTTTCCCATATTGCTTCTTAGAAAAATCATGGCGAAGCGGTTGACAAAGGACTTTCGATCAAGTACTCTCTACGAATTTGATCCAAAATTCCAACATCATATTTTTCAATGGGTTTACGTAACCCTAGGTCAGCAACAATGTCAACTAGACTAAACAAAAGATGAGGTATTTTCGAACTAGTATTCACATAAGAAGTAGGAGTACTAGACGAATCCACGCTGACAGACTTTTTTTTTATAAAAAACTTATCCATTATCTAAAAAAAAAACGAAAATAAACTTTAGACACCAATGCTCTAATCTCTTCAAATACACAACATTTACATGTCTATTAGGTTAATTACCATCATGTAACATAAAGTCTACACTTGTTGTGCGGAGAATGATTGATTCCATCATTGAGGTATGCCAGTAAGCAAACGAGTGGGTGTCATGTAACAAGTACATACACTGAACAGGATTTGATAAAGAACACCATTTGGAAACGATCACTGTCAGGTTAAAGGTTGTTCTATCACAATTCGGTATTGTCCTTAGACCTGAGAGGTTTTTATTTATTCATGAATTGTGTACACAGCTTTGATATTGTCAACCGGTGATGTTCATTCATGACTATATCTGGACATGCTGGGTTGTGTGCGCGATGATTGAGTGGTATGAATGCTCAACAAGGAATCCACCAGTCTTTTGGAAAGATAGTATATTCAGTTAGTGTTCATGAAAGAGTTGGACCAAAGAATCCGGCCGGAGTGTTTTACAAAACTATTTTATGAATACATAAAAGTATATGATATATATTTCAAAATTGTTTTGTGGTCCAACTGAGTTATGAACTAAGAAATCAAGTTTACATGAGATAGGGACAAGACGGTGATATTTGGTTTTGAGGGCAAGTGGGAGATTGTTAGAATTATGTGCCCTCGATAACCAAATTGATTAATCCGGTCCTAATATCTCATATGGAATATAGTATGGTGGAAGAAATTAATTGTATGTAAACGGGCATATTTGCAATAATCTCAAAATTCCAGGGGTCAATTACAATATGTTGATGGACTTGATTGTAATTAGTAGAAGCCCTAATTGTATTAGAAGAAGAGTTCTTCAGTATTATCCTACGGCTGGAATTTGAGATCCCTAAGGATCCTATGTCTCATACTCTTTCTAGGGTTTTTCCAAGGCCTATAAATATAATTATTATATTCAAGGAGTTGACCATCAGAACCTATTAGGGAAATCCCGATAACGAGAGAGTGACATAAATCCCTTAGGAGGCAACACATCTGAGTTGCTGTTCTGAATTGCTGGAGCTTTGGATTGGATCGTAAAGCGGCTTAAGGTTTGTAGGTTCCTATATTCCTGTATCATGAGCAGTGTCTAAAAATTTGGAATCCTAGCTCCATGACTCCAATCAAGAAGCCACCCTTTGTAGTTCTCGAGAGAGAGAGAGATCCCGAGAGAGAGAAAGAGAGGATGAGAGGAGAGGGGGTGAGCTGAGAGGTCACTAGTGGTCCGGTGGAGGAGGGCTGAGGCCTGAGAGGTCTCTGCCACCGGTGGAGCCGTGGAGGAGAGGGGGAGGCTGAGAGGGAGAGGCTGGAGGTAGAGAGTCGTACTCGTTCATGGGCTGGGACTGGGAGGGAGAGGGATTTTAGGATTTTTTTAAAAACAGAAGGTGAGACGACTGATAATAAAAAAAAACGTGATGGGCCAAGGGGGTAGGCTGAGGCAAATGGGGAGGCCAAGGGAGCGGGCCTAGCTCGGCTGGGGGAACACATGTAAAAAAAATTGACAGAACTGAGGGGGGCGGCTGCCCGATTTGCCCCCCTTCTGTCCGCCACTGAGATTCATGTGCTACACATGGAAAACGCAGTCATCGTTCCCTTTTACTAACAAATTAAATCTGCAAAATTCTGCTTCTTCTCGATTATGCTTTTATGGTCGTAATTTCAGAAAAGATAGTTGAATATTTAATATGCTTAATTAGTTTATTAATTATTGGGATATGGCTGAATTCCAAATTAATTGTTCCTTGGGTTTATTTATAATTCTTAATCACCCGCCCTTACTTGTCACAGACACACCGATATTTGTGTATATGGTTGTCATATATTCTCGCATGATTGCCAATTTTTTCTCAGATAATTAATAAGTAAAGTTCTCACGATATTATCAATCAGTTAGGTCTAACATAGACAATATTTTAATACCGGAAATTATTATGCTTTAGCACCCTCATAACTATTATCTTTTAAAATTAACCACTTTAAACTAAGAGTGTGTTCGGTTAAGGTGTATTGTGAGGATTTTTTGTGTTTTGAGAATTTTTATGTGATGTTAACTTTATTGGTATGCGTGTTGTAGTTATATTTATGTGGTGTGAAAAATTATGTTTGATTGTAGAATCCTGAGGATTCAAAAAATCCTGAGGATTCTACCTAAACGAACATGCCCTAACATTTTTTTTTTTATACAAGTAGCCCTCGAGTTAATATCTAACTGTTAAAATGAATAAAAAAATCAATATGTGCATGATAAAATGTCAATGTTTAGATTTTAAGGGGTAATTTGAATAATAATAATAATTTAAGGAAGTCCATTGCTAAGAATAATAGTTCCTAGACAAATTATAAATGAACCAAACAGATTAAAAGTTAAAAATTTAGTGGAAAAATAGGGTCAAGATTCATTGTGATGTGTTGCTCCTATTTTTTAGGTAACTAGGAAATTTAGTGCGATAAGCCCACCGAAATGGTATCTACACAGTGCACATGTAAGCTAGTTTGGGCAAAGTGGTGAACTTTCTACTTGTTTTACCTGTAAATCACGAGTCTGATTCCAACGCGATTGGAACTTGGGACTTTCAAGTTTACAATTTTGCGCTAGTAGTACCCTTCTTCATTTGATTCCTCGAGACGTTCCTACCACCCTTCTTCGAACCTTTTTCTATACCTTCCACCAGAGGAAACCGAAAGAAAAAGAAAACAAAGTAAAGGAAAACATAGACGAATGGGTGAGGGACCCTAAAAGAAACGACATGACAAAAACAAAACATCGAGGACCCACTTCCATTGCCTTGTTCCAACTTCCCTTCTACACCCTGTACTCTCTCACAAAGGCTCATGATTAATTTAGTAAAAGAATATTAACTAAATTAATTTTCCATCTATTTCCTTGCATGTGATACAAAATGGTTATCAGAATATATATATATCTAATTTCTCATTGAAGTGAATAGTCTAGGGTACATAAATTGAGGCCAATTCTTGTAGGTTTACACCGACTAAAAAAGGGAGAATCTGAATCACCACCTAATTAAGGGACATTTTTCTGGTCATCTAAAAATCAGCTGCTTTCATCACCTATTCTTCATCTTGAGATCATCTCACATTTTGGAGCGTACCCTAATTGCTCAATCTCCCAGCTTAGCTTTGAAGCAACTATTTCATGGCGAGGGAAATATTCCTGCAAAAGAGTAGTCATGCAAATTGCAAACTCTAAATTTACTAAATAATTGCCACTAAAATCTTAAGAGACATATTACCAAGAAAAGAGTACATATGCTTTGGATCAAAACCTCTTAAAAGTTACTTTGAACTCTACAACTTTCACAATTAATCAAATTGCACTATGAAATAAAATTTAATGGTCAAAATCGTGCCACATGACTTATTTATAACACACGTGGCACGAGTTTTGATGGTTGAATCCTGTTTTGGGGAGCAAATGTATAAATTTGATAGTTCTTAGACTCAATGTGCCAAAAGTTGTACATGATATCCTTAATTGAGATTGATTTACAATAACTGAAAAAAAATGAAAACGGTAAAAAATTAATTACCTCCAATTTCTTCACCAACTCCTTTGCCGTAGGTGCAGACACAATAATATGGCGTGCACTTGGGCTGATGAAGCCTTCCTCTACAGCTTTGTCAATGAATGACAGCAAGGAGTTGTAGTACCCATCAACATTCAACAATCCCACCTTCAAAATCATCAAGCAAAAGAGACTTTGATCTATTTATGCCCTTTTTGTCCTCCACTTTCTTTGTTTTTCAAATATAATTCTGTTAATTTTTACCGGTTTATCGTGGATGCCAAGTTGGGCCCAGGTTATCACTTCAAGAAGCTCTTCAAGAGTCCCATACCCACCTTCATATACACAGACAAAAGCAAGTAGTTCGTCATCTACTGAAAGCAAGCAACAAAAAAATTCTGGAAAATAAAAAACAACTTATTCAGGGATGACTACATGTTTGGAATAAGTGGCACATACACTAGAAAAGCCTAGTCGAACATGTCCAAATTTGGGTTTCAACTAGGATCAAGATTCCTGTAATTTTCTACTTGAAATTTTATATGAACAACATTAATTAATATAGAGGTCATCTATTGTCCATCTTTCTTCAAATTACACTATACAATTTGAATAGAACATCCTAATCTCTCATCTAATTAACCCTATAATTTTGGGTCTGCCAGAATTACTAATATGTCCCTTTGTATCTGTGAATTACTAATATGTTTTTCTATATGGAATGTCGTGTTCTTTCTTTTGTTCCTTCTGACTTTTCTTTCCATCTCTGCCACTGCCTCATAAATGCGTAAATTTTTCAGACACTTTTTTGTGGAATTTTTGGGGATACCAGTACATTTGGTAGTTTGCGAAGACATTTATTAGGTAATGGCGTGTGGGCGAATGTTGAAAAATAATCATGGCGGGATTTAGCGTCTTTTACCAACCGGGTAAGGCAATAAAGGCATCAGACTGCCTAGCCATCTCAGCCTTTCTTTGGTGCATGTCTGCTACTGCCTTCACTTCCCCCACTGGTTCTCCAGTTATCTGCAAGCTTGGCAGTACCAAAGTCAATCCAAGGAAATAAACACCAACAAAGAGCCAGAAAAACTGGGAGAGTCGAGTGAGAGTCATCCAAATGGTGCAGGGCATAAATTAGGAAGCAACGATGAATGGTGATCAGGGAAAGAAAGGAGGCAAACAGCCAAAGGTGATCCTGATAGTTTGGTCCAAAACGTTTAACAGAGCAACCAGAGAAATAAATAAACAAACAAGTGGGTATATGAGAATTGTGACAGAGGGACAATCTGGCAGAGAACCCAGATGGCCCCTCGCCAGGTAGATTGAAGAAGAGAACAAAGTTCCTCAAGCATGATTTGGGAAATCATGACAATCTGAGGACCAACCAGAAAATCCCTCTTAACTCACATGGACTCCAAAAGAGACAATCGTGATGTCCCTTTGTTTAAGATAACAAAGGTGAGGTAGAAATTCATGTCAATGTAGCCACCACAAACTTGTAAAAGCCGCACTCAACAAAGGAAATAGATAATGCTCTGTCTCTCTCTAGATGTTTGGTCATTTTCGATTTTTCTTGGTCGCAATAAAATACTTGGAAGACAATATTGTATCAGCAGCAAACATACCTCCCTTGGCATAAGTGTCTTAGGAATGACTCTGCATACAATAATATGACAAACAAATGTTAGTGGTGACGAAACAGAAATAATATCAACCTAAACCCATTTCTTCGTCTTTGTTTGCCATTCCCTTTCATAATTACTTCGTAAAGAAAGAGAAATCTGCTCACCCAATGACATGACGACCGCCATTATAGACTGCTTTGGAAATCGAACCCATCAAACCAATACTTCCTCCTCCATACACCAGGTCAATATTCCTTGAAACCTGTCACAAACCAGACAAGTGTTTTGTAGAAACGGCACGAAAAAAAACTCCAAATTCCTTTTATGAAGAAGCCTATTCACAGAGAGTGACAAAGAGAGGCCTACACAGAACATTAAACTACTCCAATATAACATCAAGCTACTCCAACAGAAGAGAGAAGGAAAACGTGACGAAATTCAATACTTATGAAACAGAGTACTTGTGCTTGTATTTAACTCATGCCATCCCATTTTCAAAGAGTATTGGAACGTACATATCTTCCGTCTCCGATAAGGGTATGGTTTGAAATGTGGTTCTGTGAAAAGATATTAGGTTTCAGAAGAGCAAGAGCCAGAGGCTTCCAGTTATAAAAACTGGTCCGCGACTGTATTTTCAGGAAAGCTATGCTACATAGAACAGAGCTAGAGCCAACGACTACTTTTCAGGAAAAAATCAATTAGGGAAACACGAAAATAGTGTTGAAAATCAAGATATCATCGAAACCCCATTTTCAAAATAAAGTGAAAACTACGGTGGGATAGATAATAGACTTGATGCCCTGAAACACCTATCATTAGAGAACCAAGCTGAAACTTCAGAGAGACATTACCAATTCTCTTCCGAGCTCAATAGCAGCCTCCCTATAAGTGCTCTTCTTTCCTGGACTACTGCCACAGAACACACATATCCTTTTAAACTTTGATTGCTTCATTTCTCTCTCCCTCTCCATCTCTCCGTGTGTAGAGAACTGTGCAAATATGTCGTCCCTTCACTGCCCAAGGTTTGACAATTCGAGAGTGCCTCATGACTGGAGATGCGTTAGTGCATATATATAACGGCAGCTTCGGCGCAAGTTAGCAGCCACAAATCCATACTCTGTTAACTCCATAACTGTAGGGAAAAATAACTTAAAATATTTTTCCTTCTCCTTTTTGGTTTGGAAGGCTAATTTGTAGCCTTGTGGACGTTGCTGAATTATTTCAAAGGAAAAAGACAAAGGTATATGTTACTGTTTGCGGGAGCTAATAGAGCTTCTCCTTCAAATTAACCATTTTTGGATATCCTTATAGCTTTACCCAAAATAGAAATTAATTGCTATACATTTATGCGAGCTTCTGCGGGAAATATAATTACATATGTAAAGGAAATAGTCCCTAAGGAAAACAACACACTATTAGGTCGAATATATATACTTTGGATTTTTTACCCTAACTTTTTCAAATTATTTTTATCTTTCCTCTTAAATTTTGTTCCATATTGTTTGGATCTTCTTTCGCAGACCCAATATATTATCCGCCGAAAGAAGTGCATTCAAAGTCATACTAGTGCCCATTTCAAGCACCAAATGAATTTTCCTTTCTTAAAGTCATACAATTACTTCCAATTATCCAACAAAAAACACTATATTTCTTGAGAGCCCTCATGATATTTGTATTTAATTATGAAGATTTATTTGCACCAAATTTAGAATTTAAAGTATCAAAACCTTCATAAATTATTAGAGTACAAAATAGATTTATTTCTAAAAAAAATCACAATATAAATTTTTTGAGTTGTTTGGCACCAAGATTGCAACACCCACTACTTCACAAGGCCAATCATTGCATGAGACGAACTATATATTCACGTTACCAAAACTTAAGTTGAAAATTTATGCCGGAAACAATTTACAAAGTCAAACTCCTTCACGAGCTTACCCAACTTTCCGAGGTTTTTTGGTTCTTTCCCTTAGCTTACCCACATGTTGGGGCACATAAAATTGACAATGCTTCACTTGTGCACCCTTGGTTGTCTCTTCAAATTGATCTCAGCGCGTTAAAGTGGGAGAGCAATAGCGAGCCCCCTCATTAGTCAACTTTTGCGTTTAGGAGATCGAATAGTGTAGTCTATTCCAGTTTGACAATGGCGGCCTACTGTTTCCTCCCTCGTCTCTGTCAATCACATTTGGTGGGCAAAATTCTAGGCTCTTTCCCTTGTCGACAGCTTGTGCGTACGTAGCCTCCAACTTGTGTACGTGTACTGCATGGATCTGAATACGTATATATGTACGTATATGTAAGAGTTAATATTGCATGGATGAATATGTACGTATATGATGTTTTCGACAAACTATGTCATGGTTTATACGTATATTGCATAGCTTTTCCATCGGATATTCATGGATATTAAAATTTGGAAATATTATATACAGTATGTCTTATATACCTCAAGCTTCGATCTGTCTAATTACTGCTCATAAGTTGTAAAAATAATCAATTATTCTCGTTGGTTAATTTGGCCATTAAATATCGCTTTATCTGCCCCTCTTGTGATCTTCCCCTTTTGTGAACAGACCGAAGTACCCTCCAAGTCACATCTGAAACGCCAAAATTGCCTACCTGTGTTCATTGCACATTCTTGGTGGGTTGTACTTCTACTGATTTGATAGCTATATTTTAATCCGAATATTTTACTGTCGGTGGAAGCTCCAATGATTACACCCAAGGATAATTGCTTACCCAAGTCACCCCTTCCACCTTGAAGTCGATATCTTTTTAACCCTTTTAAGTATCCCAGATAAAATAATTCTACCTAGCTGTAAGTGATATTATTTACTAATTAGTAAATCAAGCTTAGCGATTTTTGTCATATGTTGGCGGTGCCATTTCTTTCCTCTCTCTTTTTTTTTTCGGGCAATGGTGTTAGTTCCATTTTGATATTAATCTCACTAACTAATTTTCACAGAGGGTCCAGTACTGTCATTGAGAGCGAGTGAGATGGTGAGAATATTATTATGTATGTACAGTGTACCAAGGGTATGAATTCGTACGAAAGCAGGAGCACAAAGGGCATATATTGGTCCACATAAGAATGTCTTACCCAGGGAAGAAAAGAAGGTTCCCAAAAGGGGTAGACGTGGTGGCCGACGACCCATCTCATTCTGCACCCTTAACCGGCCTCCATCACTAGACAAATTTGCTGTCGGCATAGGAAACATGTCTATTCTTGCTACACAACCAAACAGAATCTCTCCATATCCTCAGCTTCTTCTATCGTATGGACCAAACACTACAATAAAAACCAACCTTTAGCGGCGGTTGCAACCGCTAGTGAAGAGCTCGGGTCTCGACCACCGCTATAGACTCGAAGATGATTGTCTTTAACGACGGTTTAAAACGCTGTTGTAAGTCAATTTTGGTCTGCGTTTAAACACCTATAGCGACGTTTTTGCGACTGTCGCTAAAGGTCTATGCCAACGTTTTAGATTTTTTTTTATTTTCGTCCAGCGTTTTAGAACGTCACTATATCAGTATTAAAAACTCTGTAATAGAAAAGTGTAATAAAAAAATATCTTTCATCATTGACTAAATAACCACGTCTTACAAATTTTGCAAAAAACACAAATAAGTTCTAAAAGTTTCTCAGTGGTCTAAAAACTAGCAAGTAATGATATTTAACAACAAATAACTATAACTTTAATTCTTAGCAACTTTAGCACCTACACTAGCACCATTTGCTTCAGCACTATCTACACCATCTGTTATACCACCAGCACCATCGCCCTCACCTACAACATTGTCTGCAATTGCAATATTGGAAAATTAACAAACAATAATGTCATGAACAAAGATAAAAATAAATAAATACTTATGTAGATTGTACTTTACATGACACTAGGAGGACCTGAGATCACATAAATGACCAAAGACAAGTAATTGTTATATGTGCATCTATCTACACAAAATCTAAGATCGGCACTTTACAAAGAACATGAATGATAACCATGCTATGGAAAAAGAAAAGACTTGGAAATGTGTAAGCAAATTCCAAAAAGAGAACTATTTTATTAAACAACAGCGGTATAAAGTGCTAGGTGATTGCTGTCACATCAGAAGTTGCACCAGTAAACATAAAAGTAAGAAGCAAGACTAGAGTTTTGATCCTACCCAACTTAAGGAGGATAAATAGCTCATATATTGCTTGTAGATGCAAATATATAGATAAGTGGCCAGAAAGGTTACGAAGAAATTCCATCTCAATGTAACTTGTCAGCAAAACTTGAATTCAAGTCTATCACTTAAGGTAGAGAAACCAGCCTTATTTTAGAACTTTGTAACACTACAAGAATTTTGGGCTTTTGGGACGGAGGGTAGGCATCCCAAAGGCCCAAAAAACCGTCCCAAAAGCTCTTTTGAGAAGGATTATGGCGTCCCAAAACGTCGTCCCAATAGGTCCGTCCCAAAAGGTTTCTGGGACGCCAAACCAGTAATCCTTCCCAAATTCCCATAGTCCGAACAACAAATAGCCTAGTTCGGACTGAAGGTCCGAACCGTCCCAAAAGACCCACTTCCGGCTGTAATATCCCGTCCCGAAAAATGTGTAAGTGATTAATTTAAATTTTAAATGAAGAGATATTGTTTAATCTTGTGTTTGATTTTTGGATAGAGGTTTAATTGTATTTTTGAATTTAAAGGTGGTGATATGGAGATGTGATCTATATTTGAATTTAAAGGTTTGAATAAAGATTTGATCTTGAGTTTGAATTTAAAGGTTTGAATACAGATTTGATCTTGAATTTGAATTTAAAGGTTTGAATAAAGATTTGATCTTGAATTTGAATTTAAAAGCGTTGGATAGAGATATGTTTGAATTTTAAAGTTGCAGAGATTGAGCTTAATAAATAGCTGCAGAGATCAAGGTTAATAAATAGTTGCAGAGATGTATATTGGAGACCAAAATTGGGATTGATGTTGTGCTACTAATTTCCGATAGATTATTCGGCAATTATTGGAGAAGCTTTAAGGATTGATTAAACGTTCGAGGTAAGTGGTTCTTCAATAAGATTTTGAACATGCATTGTATTTTATATGGTTTTGATGTATTATTTGGGGAATTGAACAAGTTTTTGGTAAAATGAGATTGTTGAGATTTTCGTAAAACTCAATTGAAATATTTATAACTTGTTTGGTGAGCATGCTGTGAAAATTATCCTTGCGCTGGTGATATATCTCTATGGTCTTTGTGGACAATTTATCCTTGTGGTCTGTGTGTCCAATTTGATACCCCTCGTGGTATTTGGAGGTCTTTGTGGCCTAGAGGTCTGTGTGGCCTGGAGGTCTATGTGGCCTGGTGTTCGAAGGTCTTTGTGGCCTGGAGGTCTGTGTGACCATTGGTGATTTCCCTATATTGCGCAGCCTTGGATATTTTTGTTAAAAAATTGTATTTTGGATTCGGTATGGCTCACAATGTTTTATTCTGGATTTCGGCTATTGTGATAAAATTGTCTTTTCCCCAACCCTCATTGACTTACTACTTACTGAGCTAGTCGTAGCTCACCCCTTATTTTCATATTTTCCAGAGTTGGCGGAATTAGAGAAGTTCGAGGAGCTTCAGAGATATTTGTGCTTCGAAGGCGTGTTTTCAAGAGTACATTTGAATATTAATGTTGGGGAATTCGATATTGTATTATTTTGGGAGATCATCGATATTGGAAATATCAGATATGCTAATGTAAATTTTAGGGCTCGGATTGATATTTTTGGGCTTTTTACGGTTTATGAATATTTTGTTGAGGTGGTACAAAATTAGTTTTGAAATATTGGGGCCTAGATAAATGATTATCCATGGTGAAAAAGCCTTATTTTATACGAAAATTTATCCGTATAGAGTTTGGGCCCGAGGCGTTACACCGGCGATACCTGTCAGAACTACTAACCAACATAGTTGGGACTACTATCAAACGGGTATACAGTTTGGACATGCAATTTGTAGTCCGAACTGGGTTCGAACTTGTTGTAGTCCGAACAACAATAACCTAGTCCGAACCTAAAAACATAAGTCCGAACCGATGTTTTGTTCGAACCAGTATATATTAGTCCGAACTAAACTTGAGGTTCGAACTTGTAAAACATAGTCTGAACTCAATGTAAGTCCGAACATAAACAACATTAGTCCCAACAGACTTGTAGTTGGAACCCGTAAAACTTAGTCCAAACTATTATGAAGTTTCAACTGCTTGAGTTTAGTGCGAACTAAAAACAAAGTTTGAACATCTTAAAATACAGTTCGGACTATCTTACAGCTGGGACTAGGGGTGGAAAGTGCGAACTTAGTATATAGTGGATGTAATGAATAAAATGATGTTGGAATTGTTTTTCGATTGGAGCAGATTTTAGATAGTTTGGACTTGTGGAATGTCAGTTCGAACTTGTATTATATAAGTCCCAACTCGGACCTATAATTCTACACGTGTTAGAACTTGGAAAACGTAGGTTCGAACTGAGATCTGTAATTTATGCAGAATCCCAAAAAATTAAAACCAAAATACCTCAATAAACCTATACATAAATGTGCTCAATAGATTACAAAGTTCTATCCTCCATACAAGAAATCAATATAGGTCTTCATAAGTCAAAGTTACAAAAATAACATTATTCTCTGAATGTTAAACATTGTTCATAATGTAATGGTACTAGGTCCAACATAAGTCCAACATAAGCATCAATCCAAACTAACATAAGTCCAAAATAATATAAGTCACATTATCCAACAATGGATATGGGAATAGGGTCTACAAACTGTGAAAAAAGTTTGCCATGAAATCATTCATGCGCTCCCTCATTTCCCTCATCAATCTGTCCTCCAACTCCTTCATCTCTAGTTGTTGCTCAACTCGCATGTGCTCCATCTCTGCTTCCCGCTCTATTCTCATCTGTTCTACCTCAGCTTTCTGTTCCACTTTCAATCTATCTATCTCCAACTGTGTCTCTCTTAATTGTCGCACTACACTGGTGGATGATGAACCCGAGCTTCTTGGAGGCTTCACTGCTCGCCCCAACCCCCTCACATAACCAGACTTAGGGCCTATGACCTGATGGAGAATATCAATGTCGGTGTAAGACCTCCCATTTGAGATATCTTGCTTTTGCAATTCCCTCATCTTTTCCTGCAAAAGACATTATATATTCTGAATCATTAATATTAATGTTACATTCATTTGACATATATATGTCAAATTATAATATGTGACAAATGAAAAGGACTCTATAAGTGATAGTTGTAGTAAATCTGACAGCATAACGACTATAGTAAGTACTATTCCTGAGTACAAAATTGTCATATAGCTACCAACACAAGCAACAAAGTATTCCAATAACTTCGAGAGAACCACTAACAAGCACAATCAGGTACAAACACAACCATCAACCAACAGATCTATTATCAAGTACAACCACCAAGGATGACAATAACTATTAACAGTTTGAAACAAAAACCATACCAAATGGGTCAATGTAAGTGTACTCACATGATTGTCCTTAGCAATATCTGACAACCAGTCCTCATTTTTTCGCTTGTGGGGGATGCAGCATACAATTCAGCAGGCCCAATCTCTGAAGTTACAGAGGGTGAAGTTTCCTCATGACTTACACAACAAGTTAGTAATGAAGTAAATAAAGATAATAATATATAAGTAAGAATTATCTCACTTACCAACACTTTTCGATATCGAGCAAACGTCCTCGTACCCACTTTGTGGAAAACCGTCAAGCCCTTTCTATTTTCAGTGTTTACTTTACACTTTTCCTGGAAACAATTTCATGATAAATGGTTAAACGCATTCCGAATTGCTAATTGTACTTAAAGATAAACAAATTAAGATTTTCCTTTTACGATTATATGTTCATAAGCTTTCTAAGACTTATTTCGTTCTCACATTCAAGTCTCACGTCCCCCGTCATCTCCAATATCTAAATTGTCACCATCCGAACCCTCCTCCTCACCACTTCCATCCAAACCCTCCTCCTCATCAACGTCATACACACGACGCCTTCTAAGCTCGTCATTGTGTTTGCTACAAATAAGGAGATTACAAATTATTCATGTGAACGCAAATATTTTTTAAAGGATACTTAATTACATTGTGTACGTGTGATAGTGTTCGATATTCGGGCAGTTGTTTAGCACGTACCGCCGAACTTTCTTAAACTCCCTCAGGTCAAGGTCATACCGACTTGGTCGCCCCATTGGCCCTATTTGGTCCTCCATCAATCCGTCTCATCCATCCAGCTCTTATCCATGGTGTGGACACTAAGAAGAAATAGGCTTATAAAAATGGATGTAGCATGAGTTAATGGCGTCCTAACTCCCAACCTCCTTTTTATCTAATAGGTAGGCCCTAGCCATTTGGGAGTGAACGAGTGTAAGGTGAAAATGAATGAATGCATATACATGTATGCCTAATCTCCTTTCTTATAGTTTGGGCTAACAAGTACATTCTGACAGTACCAGCTTCAACATTCGAAAAGCACGTTATGCCTTCAGGCTATATGTTTAAACATACGTGACAAAAGTTCCAACAATAATCTCATCAGTTTCCACATATATCTCATGCAATAGAATTATGTTCGAACAATACGTTAGGAGTTGACAGAGTTGCAAAGAACAGTTACAACATAAAAATATTTAGTTCGCACTAATATAAGTAAGTTTTAACAGACATATATTAAGTTTCGACCCATATACATATGTTTTAACAAACAAATATGTAGTTTGAACTACAGCGGATAGACCTGAATTCTACAGAAACCCAATGACTGAAGAACCACAAGAAGGACCCCAAACCACGAAATAACAAGTTGGAAGCATGTAAAACACATAGGGATTTCATCCAGACACCAAACCTGGTTGGAGATTTCAGCAAATCGTACAAATTCTTGAGGTTTCTCCCAAAATAGCTCTTACAAAATCAACCTTCGAATCAACAGACAACATCATTCAAAGGAGAGAAGAAATGAAAACTGAAGTAGACCGACAAGCTAGCTTACCGTTCGTTCTTCTCAGTCACGTAAAATTGGGAACCTCCCTTACCCAGCCGAAAGCTCCCTGTCTGTTCATCAGCTTCGTGCACAAATGGGTCTGCACGAAGCTGCTAAGTTTTTTTAAGTCTGTGTTCCCAGTTCGAACTAGAATACTAAAGTTCGGACTGCGATAGTAAGTAGGACGACTCCATTTGGTTCTCATTCGTTCATGTTCGAACTAACCAATCCTCGTTCGCACTTACGAAAACAATGTTCCAATATATAAACTCGAAAGATCATAGTAAGTTGGACGACACTGTTTGGTTCCCATTAGTGCGGACTTGTTATCGAATTTGTTCGCACTTACTATTAAGAAGATGTAACCTGTGTTAGGAACAGTTAGAACGTAATATTCGAAGTTCGAAGTTTAAACAGACTATTAAAAAACACGTACCAATTTAATATTCAATCACAATCCGATTAACACTTTCTAATGATAAAAATAATGTGAAGAAAACATGGTAGATACATCAATTTGAGTTAACAATCGTCAACATCTTGAAGTGCAACACCTATTAGCACACGTGCTACACTTATTACTGATGTGACAACCCTAACATATATTTGCGCAATACGCCTTGCGCTTCTATATCACTGGGTTATCAAACTTTATTAAACACATTTTAACAAAATAAGTTTAACACACATCAACTCACATGTGCGAACTCATTATCAATGTCCTCAACTTACCATAAAGATTTTCATCACTTCGTTGATGTACATATGATCACAATATGGTAGGTACATGAAATGAAGATGAAATTTCAAAAATATTAGTGTACATTTGATAAACATATGGTAGGTACATCGTAGTAACATAATGAGCTTAACACACATTACCACAATGAGTAATCCAATGTGAATATGTGAATATGCAGTTCAAACTATCATATATTAGTTGGCACTATTAATCGCTTCGTTCGCACTACCATAATCGAATTCGCACTTCCATATACCAATTAGGACTGAAAATGTCACGAAATAAAATTTGTGCGGTCACATGAAAGTCAAATAAAATACATGTTCGCACTATAACATGTACACTTTCGCATGTACATTAGCTTAGTTTGGACTACATGACAGGAGAAAGCATGTGACAATTAAAATTACCAGTTCGAACTGGGTATAGAATTCATGTGATGAAGTGTGAGCCTCGCGAAAAGTAGTCCAAACGACTAAAAGAGAAGTGTGAAAGGGTAAGTACAACATCGTTTTGATGTTTACTTCCATATAAAAACGTGTAATTTAACGTGGTGGGAGGAATCCCGCGAAAAAAAATATTTTAAAGTGCGAACTAGAGGAAACAAGTGCGGACGAGTAAAATTAGTGGTCCAAACTTGCCGTTTTGTTCAAACTAAATTATCAAAGTCTAAACTATGTTGTAGTGTGAACTCTAACTCCGTTATTGTTCGATTTGGAGAAATGCTAGTTGAGACGTAAATCCTAGAGTGCACAATGAGTTAGAGTAAGTAAGGACTTAAATTTTTCAGTTGAAATAGAGTTCACACTAGTTTCTCTCAAAATCCCACAATATCAACAGTGTTTGGAATTTTTATGTGTTCATTGGTTAAAATTGTAACATAAACAGAAAGATAACAATTGGAGCTGAGACAAAAATGTACATAAAGAAGTGTCCATCATATCCAAAATAAGCACAAAATAAACATATCAAAGTGTCTAAAATAACATTATCCCAAAATAAGTACAAAACCCAAAAAAAACATAAAATAAAAACTGGACTACTAAAGTGAATCAACCGTCCTCTGCATCGCATCTACCGAACCGCTAAGGTGCTCGACCTTGTTGCCCAACTGATATATCCTGTCCTACTCCTATCGAACCTCTGTCTAACGAGATCCTCAAGCCGACCGAAGTGTTCAAGAAGCTCAGTGGCCCAGGCGGGTCGAGCTGCGTCGTCTACCGCTTCCTTGTCCTGTTTTAGCTGCAATCTGCTCTTCCTCAATGTCTCTAAGAAGATCAAACCGGGAGGCTTTTGCTTATCCTCCCCAACATGTGAAGGGACCTCAGCAGCATCTATGAAGTTTGTCAAGAGGAGGCCGTAAGGAACACCACTTACCTCGAAGGAATCTACTTCCTTCATGATATTCCGAAAGATCAGTGATGGGAGGTCCATTGGGACCTCCCTCACAATGTAGGCCATGATCTTCGCTCTGTCAAAGCTCGCCTCACTGGTGCGCCGACGATGGTTAATATTGTATGCGACTATCAAGTGTAGCATTCTGAAAAAAGTCTATCATGGCACTGTGAGGGATGTTTGACAAGTGGTCTGGAACTTCCTCCTTCACTTTCAGAAACTTGTACAACTCACTATTAGATAGCATTGGACGGTTAGCTACCTGCTCCTCCCGGTCGGGGTATGAATGGCCCTCAGGTCGGGCAATACCCAAAAATTCGCGGATCTTGTCGGCCGAGAATGTAACCGACACCCCCCTCAGGGTGATGTTGTACGATGCCTGCAAACAAAGAAAGATGTTAGAAAAAAGGGGCATGGTAACGCTTAAAAATATATCATTCCCCAACGTGCTGCAATTACACTAGAAAATTCAACACAACCAAAGATATTTTACTATTCTATAAATTACTTCCACTCTCAATTAATAAGTGCTTAATAATATTCAACAAAATATTTTTCAAATCTTAAAATAATATTAAAAGTACGTGTTCGCGATATATATCCAGTATTCAGGCCATTAAGCGCTACAGTAAATCACAATACGTCTTATTTATCCAGTCTACCACAATTTTCCAAAGAAATTCCAGCAACTAAAATTTTCTGCAACTGCAATAAGATTTTTGTTCACTTAAACCAAACTCAATTATTTCTATAATGATTACCTGGGTCGACTCTCGCTCTAAGAAGCAACAGTAGAACTCAGATACAAGGGTCGTATAAACTAATCCTGCATCTTCACAGATGAGATTCCACCCCCGCTTCGTGAAAATAGAGGAGAGGGTCTGCCCCTCAAATTTTAAATCCTCAAGATCCTGCAAATATGCCTCCCGCTCCATGTTCACGGCACGTGCCTCCATGAGCTCCCGACGCTGATCCAAAGTACGCGGCGGCGGGGGTGGCTACAAAGGCTCTTGGGATAACCTTGCTTTGACTCGTTGTGACATTTTCAGATTTAATAACAAGGTATATGCAAAAGAAAATAGATAAATTAATTCATATAAGTTTGAACTAAGAATGTAAACAGTTAGAACTAAAAAACGAAAAGTAAGAACTAAAAAAAATAAGGTTTAAACAAATAAGACGAAGTTTGAACATAACTCATCAAGTTGGAACATAAGTGTACACCAGTTTGAACTTGCCTACAACAAAAAGACAATAACAGTTTCAACCAAGGGAAAACAAGTATTAATTTGAACTATGATCTTAAACTCCTCGTTATGGTTTGAACTGAACAAAAATAGTCTGAACTATATGAGTTAAGTTAGAACAAAATTATTCAAGTTTGAATTTTGTTATTATATGTTTCAACTAAAGACTTTGAAGGTTACTACTGAAACAAGAATAATCAGAACTTTAAAAGCAAAGTTTGAACTTAAAGTAAGAAGTATGAACAGAAAACAAAGGTTATGAACTAAGTTTTCACAGAAAATAAACTAGTGTTTCAATAGAGAAAAAATAATTACCAACACTCATTCTATTTTCAATCAAATTTAAATAATTCTATATAAAGGAAAAATAAATCACTTATCATATAACCTCCAACAATTAGCTTCATCTTTAAATACAAAATACAATGATTCATGTGGGCGTAATTAAAGTTTCTGATTGTTGTTGTCTCCAGTACAGTTTGAACTACAATAACTCTAAGTTTGAACTAGAATCGAGTATAAATGAACTTTAAATTTGAACAGAAAATTATGTCCAAACTAAATCAATATTATGTTGGAACAAATAATATTTAGTTTCAACTATGTCAAAATGATCAAATTCCAGTTTCAACTGTCAAGATGGAGTCGGAACAACTCCGGATAGAGTTCAAAAAAACCTTGAAACAGTTTTGAAGAGGAACAATGGAGGCAAATATATTTTGGAACTTATAGGGTCAGTTTGTACTGTCCACACTGCAAAACCATGGCTGAGTTGACTCAGCCACCGCAAATCACCGCCACATGTGGGCGGAATGCGGTCCAACAACCATTAAAAGTGTTTCCTCCCAAACAACACCACCAAGCAGCCCAAAATTGACCAAACCCAAGCCAAAAACTACCCACATTTCAAGGCTAGAAAACCCCCAAAATCTGTTAAAAAAAGGATAGAGAAATTACCAGGGTGGAGGAGGGTGCAGATGTTGTCTTAGCGCGACGACACTGCTTCTCTGACGTCGGTGAGAGGCTAAGGAAGACGGCCAGATTTCTTGCTGGAGAGGAAGAGGCTTTTGGGACGCATGCGTATCTGTTTTGACTTGTGCGTCTAAACTGCCTTTGGTTCTTTTCAAAAAATACTACCCCTAGTCCGCACTAGTACAATAGAAGTTCGCACTTTCCATTATGTAGTGCGCACGACCATAATGTTAGTTAGGACTGATATCCCAATTATACAAGTTTCAACTAACATGTTTCAAGTTCAAACTGAACTGACGCATTTAATGAAGGGTCACATCACATCGCATCAATCTGCTTTGTTTGAGACGTCGGAACTATGATATACCTAGTTCGGACAAGTTTAAATAAATCAAATTTTAGACATGTGTCGAATAAGGAAAATTTAACAATGCTAACTAAAGTCGAACCTAAAACATTATAGTTCGCACTAGTATGTTTAGTTGCAACCTGATTATAAGTAGTCCTAATGGGTACATTATTGGGACGTTTGTTTGCCGTCCCAAAAGTGTAGTCCGAACCTGATTATAAGTAATTCGAACCATAATTACTTAATTCAAACTTGAAGTTTTTTTGGGACGGAATGGTGCAGTCCCAAAGTTATTCCCACCATGTTCCCGTCATTTTATTTGGGACAGATGCTTAGAATTCGTCCCTAAAACTCATTCTTTAGGGACGAAAAGAGCTACCCCTCCCTAAAGATGTTCTTTGACACCCCTTTTGGGACGACACCTTTGTTGCGTCCGAAAAGGGGTCCTTTAGGGACGGTTTTTTGGTCGTCCCAAAGAAAATCCGTCCCTAAAGCTCAATTTTCTTGTAGTGTAATCACAAACTTATTTTACAACTTTGTGACGTAAACTTGAAGTTTATTTTATTTTTGAAGCAAAACTATCAATGACAAATGTTTCTTAGTTTGACTAGTAGATCGCATCCACATATTTAGTCAAATTCACAAATCAAAGAGATAACTGTTGTTCGTAGAAAACAATCCACTGGATATGGATGAAATCCTTTAGCATTTTGATTTATAAAATGAAATGAGTTTCTAATAGGGCTGCCTGTGCAGGACAAATGGAAGCAATTCAAACAGCAAAATTGGGAACCAACAAGAACTATCAGGTCATACAATGAACATAAAACCAACAGACGATGGGACAAATAGTAAGACAATGCTATAGGTCGTATAATGGCAACCAAAAACAGGATTTCATAAAATAGGTGATACTTCCATCATACATTGTAAAGAGTTGAGAGTGTTGTCCTACAGTCCTCTTCTCTAGTGCGACCTTTAAGTCTCTTACGGTTGAATCGCACGTAAATATTTGTCAAGTTGTCAAGAAACTTCAACAGATATGGAACCACCTATAGAGTAAATAGTTGTTAATAATGAATATGTAGAGACCTCAATATATATGTAGACATGTATCTGTATTTGTTCACCATCCCACACTTTGAGACTGAGAACCTTCAGTTCACCACAAGCAAACTTTGAAATAAAACAGTACATCAAGAATCTTCCCCCTCAAAACATGTAATAACATCAATAGCTTTTACCTACTTCCACCATTCTCACGTAAAACATTCACAAAATTGAAATTAATTTGAGAGAAAAACCTAAAATTGTGGCCATAGCAGCTTCACTTTACAAGACAACAGGTTAAGTGCATATTGTCCTATTAACTTTATGTTCCCATCATAATTCAAAATGGAAATAATTTTCAATATCCTCGACAATTCAAAACTACTTGTTCTGTTTAAGCAACATAGAGTTGAAATTTTTTCTGCATCATCAAATTGTGCTTCTATCACCTTCATTCCCATACAATCAAAAACATGCTTTCAGAACCATAAAACGTCAATATCAACCCCATACAAACCAAAAAAAAAACTTTTACTCATCTTTTTTCCATCATCCCCCAGGACAAGTCCATTGCAAATGAGATTCCTAAATGCAGGCTTCCCAAATAATGAAGTAGACAACACCATCAGAGTATAGAACCTGCAGAGGCAAAAAGTGAAGGATAAATATCCACGATCAGGCTCACTAAACTAGCTTGGGAACTTGATGTTCCTCATGTAGAGTACAAAGCAAAAATCAACAAGGTCCACCAAGGCAGTCAAGATATTGAATACTCACTACCATCAGAAGATTAGAGGACAAGTACTCACTAACAGAAAACAAAATCCCTAAAATCCAGCTAGAAGATCCGAACCTAACAGAAAACAAAATCAAACAACAAATGTTAGTAAATCGAAACCTAATCGATACAAAAGCAGCAAGGTGGGGCCATAGAGAGAAAGAAAGAGAGAGAACCAGCGTGACTGAGAGGGGAGGAGCTGGAGCTTCAAGGAAGAGGGAAGCAACAGTGACGGTAGCGAAGGAGATTTAGACGAAGGGGAGAGGCTGTCGACGATGAGGGCAGCGGATTAAAAGGGTTGGAGACTTAGAGTTTTTTCACAAAAGGGTGGGGGAGAGTTTAGGAATGGTTTTTAGGGCTGAACACTTAGGGCATGTTTGTTTTGAGAAAATTTCTAGGATGTTAAGTATGGTGTGAATATTTATGTTATGTTTGAGTTTTATTGGCATGCGTATAGAAAGTGTTGACTTGTATTGATGTGTGTATAAAAGGTAATAATGAAGTATTGGTATTCGTGTAGGAGTAATGTTATGAGTGTAATGTTAGAAAGTTGGATGCAAATCGTAAAAAAATTCTGAAAACAAACATGCCCTTAGAGTTTGTTCAAAAGTGGGGTGCGGGAGTGTTCGGGAATAGTTTTTTCAAAGGGAGAGAAACGATGAGTTTTGACATTTTTTAAGACAAGTCAAAACTCACTATTTTTAGCCTTTTTTTAAAAAAAAAATTGTAGTTTTTCAGTTTTTTTAATAATAAGCTATATACATATTAGAGTTTTTAGTAAATTAAAATCAGTTGTAATTTGAAATAGTATTTACAAATATTTATACTTAGTATTAAATACATATCATATTACTTTACACTCCTTTTTTATAACTACTATAATAATCTTAATTAAAATAGTTTGGTAGTAATAATATATAATACTTATAATTTAAAAGTATAATGTATTCTATATAACATTGCATGATTTGTTATATGTGTTTATCATATACATGATATGTGCTAATTAACCTCAGTACTTTATATGTATATACATAAATACCTAAGGACAATTTCATAGCCTCTAAGACCATAAGCTAATCTCATAATTTCTTTTTGTTTGAAATTAAATCATATGTCCTAATTAAATAGTATTATATTACTAATTATTCAAAATATATATGCTCATTATAAGTATGATAATATATATTTTCTAAACTACATACATTTAGTCAATAAATATGAAATTACCATAACAACCATAGATATAATTTAAAATATATCATATAACAACTTCAATTATCATAACATTCCCTCTAATTCCATATTTTATTAAGTAGGTCATTTAAAATAAAATTTTTCAAATACATGACAAATAAAATTATATATTAAAATAATTATTAACATTAAATAACTTATAATTAACATAAAAAATTATTATTTTCACTCATACCTATAGCAACGTTTGTGTCAGCGAACGCTACTATAAATATACCTCTAGCAGCATTTTTTTAAAAAACGCTGTTAAAAATTAAGCATTTAACGTTATTTTAAGAGGGTATATAGCGCGATCGCTTCTTGCCGCTATAGGTTGTTTGTAGCGACTTTTTAAAATACTTTCTATTTTTTAAGTGAAACCATACTGCTCCCATCCCCCGCCCTACTCAAGGAGTTAGTACCTCATAAGACCTTAATTTAATTCACAGATTGACCGCCTTATCTCTCGTCCGTAGCTTCCCATTTCTCAAGTGGAAAAGAAATTGATACAAATAAACTTTCTGCTGTAATAAATGGGACTTTTTACACAACATGCTAGCTGTACTTGGTGCTTATCCAATTCACCAAGAAAATGCACCAAAGGTCTGTACTCACTGCAATATAACTGTATCCCCTGCAGCCTGCAGTGTCTGTGTACACGTACACCGTCAGACTACCAGCTTCATTATCTTCTCTGTTCAGGCTTCTTGTTTTTACTAGCTGACCTATACAGTAACATAGACAAGTACATGTTACTGTATTTGGCAACAACTCTTTACACTCTGTGTCACATGGTGTATTTGCTACAAAAATTTTTTTTTACAAAATTTTAAGTATTTTCAAAATAAAATATTACAATATAATCTCTTTTCCATCGAATCATAATTTTTCACTACAAAAAATATAAAAAATTACTTCTCTCTACTCTTTTTCACTAAACTTAATACTTAAAATTTTAACTACACAAGAATTTTACAACACAAACCCATCCCATGTGGTCGCTTCCGATGAAACCTTCAAATTAATGAGACCAGTACTGCCACAATACATGTCTGATCTTTTAGTGAGTGAAAATTTCTGAACCTTCTTCCTCTTTTGTTTCTTTGTCCAGCATGTTTGAATCTTCATGGGGCGAATCCTATCCTATATTGCTGCAGTTCTGTCTCTGGGAATTTCGGATCTAGTCCTACCAACACCCGACCTTCCCTTTTATTACCTTCTCTTCCCAATGCACCGTTGCTTCTCCCACTCCTATAACATTCTGGATCAGTATTTTCCTCAGAGATCAAATGGGTAAATTTATAAATATGGATCGGATAATTAATTAATTTACTGCGAAATGAACGATGGAAAGGATGAAGGATTGATGGACTCCCTTGTTAATCGACACGTGCAGTGCCCTCCCCACCCATACAAGTTATAATGGAAATATGCCTGCCACTGTCAGACTCAGGAGTCAGACCATTAGTCGACAACAAAATCATATTGGCGGCACGTGTAACCCCAATACTGGTGCTTTTCCATTTCGAGGGTCACTAGTATAATTCGACACCCTTTGAAATGAAATCGTAGCAAAGTTTGCTTCTCATCCAAACACAGACATGATGGGTCTCTGTCCCATAGCTAGTAGCCCTTCCACACAGAAGGTCATATATATCAAGAACTTTGAGCTTTAAGACAAAGAGGTAATTAATGACTGAAAGAATCAGAAATGTTTCGCACTACTTTTTAATGGAACGGAAAAATGCAATTAACTTTTTTTATTAAAAAAAAAGTTTTAAAAAGAAGGTTGCAAAATGTTTAAGGTCCTAAGCACAGTTTAAGTTATAAAACCTAATTAGCCGAGGCAAGAACCAGTGCAGATAAGCCACCCTATCGCCATGATTATTCTCCTTAAGGAAACTTCAGATAATAAAGAGCAAAACTGGTTCAAAATCCTAAGATGTCATGCCAGCTGGGATGCAAAGAAACACAGACAATACGTCAGAGATCAGGTGGTATATTGATTAAAAAGGCCGTGAAAGAATGAATTGGGGTCGGGACGGCCTCATGAGGTACTAATTAAGGTGCTCCTATTAATAGGGACAAAACGTGATCATATGAGTTTGTAAATGTTCCTTAAGTGGACTAAGAAAAAATGGTAATAATCAAAGACATGCCCCTGTGAAGGGCCTATCATAATTTGGGAAGCATGGATAGTGGGGTGGGGGGGTGAAAGAAGTGGATCAGTTCTCTCTGAGTAGGAATCCCACCATTTTAAAAGCGGAACCCAATCATGTTTTCTGTCAACGTAATCACACCATTAATGTTCTCATTGGATTTCCAACCAGTAACCCCTTTTACCCTCTTACACATAAAGACAAAAGAAACGTATCATACTCCCTTCTATCAACTAAAAAGAATGCTAATCACGGATTATAATAATACTAGTACTATATTGATATTCAACAACCATATTTGACCAAACTCTTTCCTCTCTCTAGGCTCTAGCACAGATCCGCCTAATTTCCATAACCATTTCCAAACCCCAGAGATCCACTGGCCTGTTAAATATTGTTGAAAGAGATGAAAAATAAAAAGGTTACCAAAATGTGTTTTGGAAGAACATATGGGTCATCGAGACTCATAAGACCACCATGGAAATAGTGGGAATATCAATGAAGTTAAACTCTAAATAAGGAGACTCAATTGAGAAATATATAAATGTTATTTTGAGTAGTTAAACTTTCAAAATTCATTAATGTTCATCCTGTCATATATAAGATCCAACTCTAGATGTTATAGGATCAAACACTAGATGTTATGTCACGAAGCCTTCTTTATGTACATTGCAGGCATAAAATCTTATTGGACGGAGAACATTGATGGATTTGGGTAATTTAGAGGTTAAATGTGATGAAATTTTAATTCAGTCCGATAAAAGATATTTAGGTGATAGTTTTGGGAGTCAGATTTGAAGATTCCTTAACGGTTTATTATTGTACTATAAGTAATTAATTAAGAAAAAAGCTTGCTGAGTTACTGAGTCCCAATTAATCGCATCATGGTCAAGTGAATAAAAAAAACTTGTGCTGGACTTACCTTTTGAATAGGGTAGGCCAGCATCTGTTTCATAATTTTATAGGTTAAAAGAGATGGACCGATCAATGGGTTAATCCAAAGGAGCTTAGTTGTAGGCTACTTTTGGCCGGGATCAAGATGGTGCAGCAACATAACCAAATGGTCTTTTAATCAATGCTTTTCATGAGGATATTGACCCAAAAGAGACCTTGAAAAAATGGACATTTTTCCATATTGAAGAGTGTTCAAACTGGCTTTAACAAAGATGATCGCAGTACACATTGGTAAAAAGCTTAAATTCTATCGTTTGGAATATTACGAGGATCAGTCGACAAAAGTCGCCCGCCATACTTTGTTGATGTCGATGGAATGTGGATCGTGGTTGATTAGTTTGCAGCTTTCGCTAAAATTTGAGGGAAAAAAGCTTTCACTTTTTTACACGCCACCATTCAAAAGTGTAGCAGTAATGCCTGCTTTCTTGACTAGATTTTCGTCCAAGGTAGAAGCCGTAGCTATCATGCGGAGGATTCCAAATTGTAATGTTTCATGCCGGCCGGCCTTGTGCCGTCACTTGGTATCATGGCATTTCCACACCCATCATTATTTCTTCCCCTGTCCAACACATCTTACAAGATCCACTATGTTCATGAGTTCTCTGCATTTTCTTCAAATTTCAGTTTGATCTGATTTTAACAAGTACTTGCACGGATCATGCAGTGTAAAACAATTTAATATATATAGTACTATTTAAAACAAAAAAAAAATATTGGAGATTATGAATAAAATCTAATTATGAATATATATTTTTCTATATTTTCTAAAGTCCAATATAGAATTTATTAAAAGCATTCACCTTGTGCCCCTGATATAGCGTCCTTAAAAAAAAGGTACAAAAAATATAAGATTGGCTAGAATTCAAGGTTTGAACTTCTTCCCTCCATGAGACTTCGGGGGCAGGCCGCAATATTGTAGTGGAGTTACCCTTCAATCATTTGTGTTAGTGCTAGAACTAAGTCTTGGCAAAATTTCGTGCCAGAAGCTAGTCCAATCGGGTTGTAATCTTGTGAATTGAGCTCTGAAGATGATGATCAGAGAGTTGGTGCTTGCTTGTACCTCGCTTGTAGCTCGAGCCAGATATCACATAAAGTCTTTCTTGACTGCTGCTGGCCTTTTCGTTTTAGCCAAGGTACCATGCACAAAGAGACTTGTTAGACTGTTGCTCGCCCGCTCCCTCGAGCAAGATTTGGTAACATTCAAATTTCTTATCCTTTTAGAAAGCTACTAAAACCCAAACTCATGAAAACTTATTTAAACTTTATATGATCGAGTTATAACCCGAGAGAGATACAATTACACTTCCTATATGTTCTCATTGAGAGAAAAAACGCTAATCCAAGATTCAGATCTAAATCTCTAGATCCTCTCTCATTTAATCACCAAAAATTGAACCTTCCCTGTGCAAGCCTTTAGAATTATAGAGAAGTTTGGTTGCTGGGTCTACCGTAGATAGTCAGAAGTGAATTTTCTTTTAAATAATTCTTCAAAAAAATTTCACTTTACCAACAAAATCTCGTTTAGTGTGTGATTGATGATAGATTTACTTTTCCGCATTTTGATTTTCTTTTTATTATTTAGATCTAGACTTGATAATTTTTATACGTGTTCAAAGATTGTCATATTTGATTTTAAAATTGGGATAAATACCTAGTCACTTCCTCTAGATATTAATCGGGTCTAAACTGGGATTTTCAATTAATGGAGAAAAATACAACCACGATGTTGATAAAATATTTCACCTAAAACTTAATCCGGTTCACAATTACCCGCCGAAGTGCTGCAGGGAAATATAAAATATTGTGTGCCTTTTCAGGTATGAAGAAAATCTTGAGTGCAGAAGACCCCATGCATCAATATACGATTGGACAGACATGTATATAAGTAATTTTATATTTACTATTAACTAGTTTGCGGGAAAAAAAAAATATTTACATTGACAGTTGTCGAGTCAAGATAAATAATGCATGTATTATAGAATTACTGATAGACGTGAAATATTAATGCATTATTTGAACTAAAAGGCAGTCAAGAATTACTCGAGAGAAGCATTTAACGTCAAGGCCAAAGAGGTGTTGTGCTTGTCAACTTTTTTGACGAACAGTTTTCGTACGTGAAAGTCGTGGGACAAAATGTGACCACCGACTTCCCATTTGTCCTTTGAGAGAATGTATGTCACGTTATTTTCTTCGCCGAGCCTGGTCGCTTTCGTCAATTTCCACAAAACACGGACAATTGAGGCTCGACCATATTAATTCCGGATCCATTCATAGAAGAATAATAGAGATCAGGAGAAGCAAAGTCCAATACGCAATTAATTTGATCAATAACTCATGGGGCTTTTTGAGAATCTTTCATGAAGCATGTGTGCCTTTTCGGTGCTGTTCTATATATATATCCATATATATATATATATATATAGAACAGCACCGAAACGGGCAGTTGGGTGGGAAAACAAAAGTTTTTGCTCGAACTTGGATCGGATGATTAGCCATGCTCGTTACATCTTCTGGTTAACCACCCCTTTGTTTACCCAAATTTTATATTCCTTTTCCCTGTCATCTAACATCTTCGCTAAAATCTCAGAGATTTGTCCCAATGAATGTGGCTTTATACGGAGTCGTTCCCTTTATCTCGGTCTCCAACCTGACGGTGCTTCTTGTCTGAAAGCGCTGTGCCAAGTGTCCAGTCATGACATAAAACGGTGCCATCATTTTCAGGCGTAAATAATTGAAAGATCTAGAATGTGACCTCGTTAAAGGCATTTTCCAACAAGACGAGAGATCCGTCTTAATACAACTAATGTCTTGCTCCTCACCACCAAACACGGAACATGAACATCTTAGGCTACTACAACCATATGTTATTTTGTTAATATCATGTAACGAACCTTATAAGACTCGGAGATTCACGTCTTAAAAAACTGACTTGCCAAGTGGAGATATCCCAGATATTTTATAACCGACGTGACTGTTAAATATTAAGTGATTCAAATGGGTTTAAAAGCTAAAGGACCATTTTTTGGGAAATTGGAAGGATAATTTGGTTTCATCCGGCATTGATTTAGTTATATATAAGATACGCTGCACATATTCTTTAACCAGGGGTAGTGCTTCTACATATCAACCTCTACACAAACAGACGTTCAGCTAAATTAAATGGATCATTCAAACAAAGAAACTACTTCCACAAATCAACTTGAATTTCTTCTGATGCACTGCGCTGTTGACCCCAAATTTAAATGGAACGAATATGCTCGATTCAAAGGAATCGAAATTTGAAAGTGTTCACAAACCAGACAAAGAAACAATTAAGTTTTCACAACAAACCTGTGAACTATCTATTTCATTCATTTCAAATATTTTCTGTTTTTTTTTTGGTTTTTGGGGTTTCTTTTGGGGGCTGTGGGGGGGGGGGGGGGGAGAATTGAAGACAGCTAAATCCGCCACCTTTATATTGCAGGAAAAATGGAAAAGAAAAATCTTCCTATTCTTGTGAAGTGGTAGTGGCTTCTTTCAAACATGACCTCATGATCTTTGCAAGCTTTGAACAAGCATCTAGGCATAGCTGCATCCCCTGCTTCGAAACCAATATTACTACAGTGAGACTCATACAAATATCTATTCAATCTAATTATGACTATTCTATGGATTCACCAACATATTCACAATTAAGGGGAAGATAACAAATTGTGTGTCAAAACTACTTGGAGGAGGTACAGGTTCAAATTTCACTTAAAACTGGCTAGGTGGAATGGAAGGTGGTATTGAAACAAACCAACAAATGAATCCATGCAAGTTCCACCACACAAGCCCAATGTATAGAGCCTTGGATGCAGACATTTGTAAGATTCATTGCATTGTCTCAGACAGCACAAACTCTTATAGAAGAGGCAAGTAAAAATAAAGCATCACATAATTTTGCCAAAGATTATTCCAGTTGACTGACATACCTCGTTAAATTTTGGTGTAGACCATTCCCCTGTAACAGTAAGCTGAGTGACCTCATAACGAGACGGCATAAATGTAACCATTAAGCTTCCATCTTGGTAGCTTTCCTCTTCCAAAATTGGATCAATGACAAGGTTCTTACCAAGACAAGACTAGGCAAACAAAGATTGAACACTATTGTGTGAATATTAACGTAACAGTGATCAATATATTCATAAATTTAGAGCCTGAAACTTATTCAATTGTGATATAGGTTTTTCCCCAAATCTCATGTTTAGCAGTCAAATAAGGGTGGAAGTATATTTGGAGTTGAGACTTCCACAAATACTATAGGAGGAAACAACTATAATCGAAATATGTTACTACTAGCCAACTAATGTTCTATGAAAAATGGAACTAAGCAAACAAATAGGTAAAATGAATCTTCAAAACATGGACAAAGGTATTAGTTTCTGTGCCAATAAATTTTTGCCATTTTCAACTATTAATTGTAAAATGTAGGGGAGGTCTCTGGGTGAGACGCATACCAAAGAAACTGAGGCAACAAGGTCATACACCAAAATCCCAGCATCTGCTAGGGCAAGACTTGCACACGATATTACGATGGGAAGATCACCTGTAGTAAACATATGTGAACTCAGAAAAACACAGTTTGATATTATAATGCAATCAAAGACGTTGCTGCAACCTAAGTTTCTCAACAAAAGGTCACCAAGATGATACATTTCATTAACTACATTCAGGTGCTAAAAAAGGATCTATGATAGGTCCTATGTACACACTCAAACATGATAAAACCATCGATATACCACACTGCCTATATTTCTAAAAGTGACATCTTAACTCTTCATAGGGAAGACTTTCTCAGCAATTACACCATATCAAGGGAAATCATTATCCAATATGCCCATTATGTAGAGCCTGATTATCCACAATAATTATCTCATCCGAATAACAAGGATATAGTTGTAGCCAAATGCATCAAACGATTACCAAAATATAGTCAAGACAATACAACTGAAAGGAGAAAGAATGATAACAGAATGGTCTTAAGTCAAGTCTTATATTGGATTCTTTACCTAGTAGAGCTTTATAATGAGTCGAATGAGCTTCAAAAAGCAACATTGACTACTCTTTTTGAAGTCAAACCGCAGATGTGACTAGTGCCTTCCTCGTGTTGTTACACTACAAGTATTGCATTCGGCTTTGGGGGATTTCCATGTTATAAAAAAAAAAAAGTATTGCATTCGGCTTTGGGGGATTTCCATGTTATCAAAAAAAAAAAGTATTGCATATATATATATACAAATATAAATGCGTATGAATATGTGTATATATATGCAGATGCGACTCAATCTGTTGTCAAAAGCTTGTTTGGACCAGAAGTCAAATTTACTAACAGGTGAGATATGAGAAGTGGAAGCCTTGGTTGACGAGCATGGACTGCAGCACTGTATAGATTCACTAATCAAAACCAAAACCATGATACACACAATTGACTACAATTTTTTACTTTTTTCTCTTGAAATTAAGTTCCTCCTCTTGTAAGTGATATTATCATTAGTTTTTTTTTTCTTGGATATTATCATTAGTTTAATATGCATACTTACAGCCACCAGATTCCAGCACCAATGCAAAAACATCTACTGTTGTCTTGGGGAACGTTTCCAAAATCACTGCACCCTCCAGAGCTTTATGAAGCATTGACGAAAACTCTTTGTGGTCTGATCCCTAATGAGAGGGAGTTAAAATTACTGTAATGTTTAGAATGATGGAAATCAAGACACTTAAGGTCACCATGGAACATCCGGCATACCTGGGAACGGACAGGGGTGGCAAAAGTCGTATAGCTGACATTACAATTTAGCCGGCCGACGTCACTGTACATCATTGCTTTCTTACTTTCTCTTGGCCCAAATCTGAACCAACAAAACCAGATCCAAAGTCAAACAAATTAACTTGTATCTAGATATGCACCCAACTGATCATTGCAATGATTGGTACAATGTAAATTACATAGAATAAACAAATAGACAATAATCAAAGAGAAACACTCTGAATAATTAGAAAAAAATATATATATAAAAAAAAGAGAAAACCGATCCATTTAAGACTTCCATTTTCAAGAATGGAAGGTATCAGGGAAAACAAGATTTGTGAGGTAAGAAAATACTCACACAGACACAATGACCTTGGTATTTCCAAACTCTGCATAAGCAGATCCCGAAGCAGCATTCACAGCACCAGTCCTAATGACTGCAAGCCACAAATAACTAGTTATTATTCTGTGTCAGCTGTAATTTAGCAATACAACGAAGACCATATGACACTTAGAGCATACAACGGTTCTAAGAATTCTCAAATGAATTTTAAACCCATATAAGCTTCAACTTTCTGAACTCTCTTATTTGCTCAAGTTCTGACAAAAATTATGCCAGAATTGAATTAGATGGCTGGATAACTATGTCCATTTAGTAGAAAACGAACTCTTTCGGTATTTTAGGAAAACATTCTTTCAGGAAATACAAATTACATGATTCAACACCCATGCCAAGTTAACACATTGGAAAACCTAAGAAACATCAGTCCATGATAAGCTTATCCTAAGTGATGCACACTAGTCCTTTCACAGGATAAGTTTGTCCACCATAAAAGATCCAACTTTCTATAGAATGGTACACTAATGCCTTATCTTGCAAGCTGAAAAGGTATAGATAGTAAAAACTACGCTCTGTAAAGAGTCGAGCAAATTCATTAAAATAATCTAGACCACTAACTTCTCAACAAAACAAAGGGCATATTGTAAAAGTCATAAATTTGTGCCCCTTCCAAGCAGAAATATATTGGGGACATCCTAGAATGGAATAGTAGACAATCAATATCGGACTGAGCAAGTATGTTACCAACAGAAAGCACTTGGGAAGACTAAAAAGTACATATCTACAACAAAAGAACGTAGTCAATTACTTAGAGATTATACAGCTAAACTGCAATATCCTTAAGTGAGAATGTATTGGACAGTGTGAAGAAGTCGCACAACCCTTTTACTACGCAAACTTAAACCCTCCAACTTTTCGACAATGATGCGACCTAGTCAATAAAATCTAGCCTATCCAGGAAACATATGATACGAAATACGCTAGAGATTATGAAAAAACATCAGCACTCCTACTTGATCAGAAACCACAGGAAACCAACGATGTATTTATGCATAACATTAATCCGACAAAGCAAAAAACAGGTTGAAAATGAAAAAGTACAACAGAGTAATTTAACCAAACAACAGGTTGAAAAATTATAAACCATGATAACAAAATAGAACTTTCAGAAAGGAGAAAAATAAGCCTCAACAATCTGTAGCTAGCTTTATTTAGAAATGTCATAGAGCGGCATGAATCACAGCCAAGCACTGTGAAGCATGTACTTCCTATCCCCACTATCATTAAAACATAGATACACCCAGCAAAGCACAGTCCTTTCATCCACTACGAAACTTAACCATGAAAACCTTTGAAAATCAGAGTTTTTTTGTTTTCACTTTGCAACGCTCTCGCGAAATAAATCGATAAACCAAATAAATCTCACCAAAAGCCACATTGACGGTAGATAAAGAGATAAAAACCTATATATCCATCATAATAAGAGCATCCACAAGCTTAGCCAACCCACAGTAGAAATCCCACAACAATCATAGTTAACAACTTAGAAGCAAACGTTGGGAAAGAGAACACAGAACTTAAACTACAAAAGAAGAAAAAAAGAATACAGGCGGGCCGGCATTGGTGGAAACCGCGACCATCGGGTCGGACCCAATCGGTATCGCCGTCTTTGAAAATGGGCGGTCGACTTTTCTGGGTCTTCAAAGATGGCGAGTAGGATGTCTGATTCGTTCCAGGTTTCCCAGCCATCTTCGCAACGTCTTCTTCGTAGATATCCGAAGCTGTGTTTTTGTACGCGGAGCAGAGCTAGTTGGGGTGTTTATAGCTATGTATGTATGCCTGTGGTTTTTAATACATTTATTTGTAGTGATTAAGAAAAAAAATTTATATATGTTTTTTTTTTGGTTTTTGTGAGAACCGTGGGCTCTAGACTCTAGTTTCCATTTCCTCTTACGAGTTGTGTTTTTACTTTTTATCCACGCTATAAAAGGTACGTCCTAATTTGCTACCCAGATTTAACAAAAGGATGACGTTGTTTGAGAAGAATTCATCGTTTTCCAATTTTTAGAACCTACATCCGCACGTTTTAGGGGAAATTAAACTCTGCACTCTATAATTTTACATTGACTTATTCAATTTCCACCACAAACTATTAAACTCCACAAATTACACTCTAAACTACTAACACCTTTACAATTTACACTCCATGTTAAAATCAATTAAAAATGTGTCACAGGTCACAATTTTAACGGTCAAATTGTACCATAAAGAGTAAAGTTTAAACTCATTAGTAGTTTAAGATACAAATCGTGAAATTTGATAGGAATGTTTTCCCCCGATTTGAAAGAATCAAGAGTTATCTGTGCACTATCTTCTCCACCAAACATAGTAGTTTGTCGGGTCATCCAATGCGACCCTCTCTCTAAACTCTCTGTAGCCTCGTAACTAAAATTCTGCTAGAGGAGGATGGGAGCTTCGGCTCCTCCATTCCTTCGTCTTTTTTCCCTCCTTTCCTTTCTCCCTTTTTCCTTCTCCTCCTCTCTGTGGTTCGATTGGCTGGTGGTTGATTTTTTGGTGGCACACAAACGGATGACGAAGGATTCTAGCAAACTTCAACTGGCACACGCACCATGGCCGATCTCAAACGGTCCCGATTTATATAGAGAAGTATCTCTTGCTTGATAGAGATTGCACATGTAGACTCACTGACAAGGACCCCACACTACAAGAAAAATGACTTTCAGTGACAAAAAAAAATTTTGTCACTAAAAGTCAAAATTTCGTCACTAATAAATTTTTTTGTCACCAGCTCCATCAGTGTAAGAGCGTCACAAAATGTATTTCGTTATGAAACCCGAATTTCGTCACGAAAAGTTTTTAGTGACAGATTTTTTTCGTTACTAAATATAGCGATCGATCGTCACAAGTGACGATCGATCGTATTTGGCTTAGTGATTGATTGGTTAAACTAACGATTGATCGGTATAAACGATCGATCTGTGAATTTGTGATGGATCGGTTATACGATCGATCGGTGAACTATTGGCTATTGATCAGCCATTTTACCGATGGAATTCTAAGAAATAGACGATCGATCGCTATAGTAATGACGATCAATTGTAATTTAGTAGTGATCGATCGTCTTAACAAAAGCCGATCGGTCGGTGATTAAAGCGATTGATCACTGACTACTTCACTGATCGATCGGTATCGATCGATGACTTTACTGATCGATCAACATTACATATTTTTAATATTGACGATCGATCGATTGACTTTACTGATCGAACAATGATATTGAACGATAGATCGATTTAACAACAACCGATCGATCGCTGAAGATGTCGATCGAACAATGGTAACATAATCGATT
The DNA here is from genome assembly GCA_963930655.1 of Myrica gale. Classification (NCBI taxonomy): domain Eukaryota; kingdom Viridiplantae; phylum Streptophyta; class Magnoliopsida; order Fagales; family Myricaceae; genus Myrica; species Myrica gale. The sequence continues at coordinate 17,575,732 of OZ005602.1, read as the reverse complement.
TTTTGTTTAAACATAATAATCATAAAAAATATTATATAATGTACTATTATAATAACAATACAATACTCACATTAAGAAACATCAATAATAATAAATAGTGATCCGTAATTAAATCGAAAATAATATCGTAATAATAATACATAATTACAAAGCTATTAAAACATACATGCATATACTTTTTTGAACCTCTAAACTGGCTGAATAGTCGTTTTGATATGTCGCTCATTTTTTTTCCATTACATATGACATTTTCTTCTCCAGCTCCTTTGATATTTCTGCTTGTAAGCGCTCTTGCTCCTTTCACATGTGCTCTTGTTCCTGTTGCGTGCTCTCCTCGTGCTCCACTCGTATGCGCTCTTGCTCTATGTCCTGATTAATGATGTGTTTGCCCTGTTACCCGAACTAGCATCCCTGCTTCAACAACTGATTATGATAGCAAGAAAAATCAAACAATCATGAAACTTTTCCCTGCTAGCAAATAAAAAAGGAACATTTGGCTGAAGATTGTAAAAAAAACTTTATACTAATAAATAAAAAGAAAAAAATAAACAAATGGAGCCAGAACAGAAAATTTGACAAATCGGTGTTCCAAAAGCTGGTGAGCTAAACTGTTATACCCTTGCATGAGCGTAAGCTATTAATTGTTTATACTTACATGCACATACGTGCGTGCACTTGCAGGGTTAGATGTACAGTCATATTTGTATGTGATTTTCAATTGCAAAATTCAGGGGGCATAGGTCATTCCCTTCCTGGTGTTTCCAATGAGTACAAAAAAAAAATACAATTTACATCAGACAGACAAACCTCTACTCATCCACATTATCAAGGCAATATATGAAAAAAATTATGAACAACATAAGGAGAGATCTTACATCATTCTTATTTTCGGAACTCAACCACTTCAATAATCAAACATCTAAATAAATATAAATGCTACACATTATCAATAATTTGCAACAAAACTTGCGTGAAACACCGATCGATCGGTACAAATATGATGATCGATCGTCAGACAACCATCTAGAAGACGATCGATCGGTTGTATACCATCTAACAGACGATCGATCGTCACTTATTGCTGATCGATCGTCAATTACCCAGATCGATAAAACCATGTAAACCCTCCCCCACACACTCAAATTCAAGCCCAAATCACTCTCAAATAATCCTCATTCAATATCCATTGCAATGTACATATTAAAAACATCTTAATAAGCTCTAATCATCACAAATTATATCTACAATACCCACAAATACCCAAATCAAAAAAATTATCAAATAATCAACCAAAGTTCATAAATCGTAATGTATGTAGAGTATATTACCTCTTGCACGATATAAACACCAAAACGAACAAAATCTCTACCAAAATGTCACCATTTTCGCCAAATATTTTCAATATTCACTCGGTGAAAAAACCAATGAATATGAGCTCGGCTTCCTCTTAATCTATTCTAAACATTCTCTCAACCAAAATAACGGTATTTGGACTAAGTTTGAGAGGAAAAGAGCTCCTTGCCGCAAGCCTTCGTTGTCCTCGTTTCCGTGGGTGTTTTTTTTCACTTCACCCACGGCCTTAGAGCATTTGGGTATTTCAAGCACGATAAACACTGATCGATCGGTCACCATACCGATCATTCGCCTTGTCAGCTTTAAAATTCCCGCTAAGTTTTCAAACGATCGATCGCAATTACCACGATCGATCAGGAAACGAATTCAAAACGCCAACGGACGTGAGTGATCGATCGGTATTAATATATGATCAATCGGTCTCAAACCATTAAACGACACCGTCCTTTACCGATCGATCGGTGACATACCGATCGATCGTTAAACCTTATTATTGAAAAAACGATTTTTAACCTAACAAATGAAATAATTATTAAAATTATTTTACTTAAAATGTCATTTTAATACATATCTCATACTAGTAACTTATAATCATGTGCTAAATAATCTTTATATCACTAGTTTATGACATCTTAGTACATTGCTCATACTAACTCTTACAAAATGTTTATTTGATGTAACATGTAAAACTTGTACATGCTTTCCTAAATATTAATGAAGTATACTTTATATGTTGTTATGTAATCTAAACATATCCTAACGTACTTTGTTAGTATATATTTTGTATTTCTAATTATTTAAGCTCATATTATTCAATCACAAATATTTAATCATGAAATTTACGAACCGATCGATCGCTTTATCTGAATGATCGATCGCTTCGTCTAACGTAAACGACGACGCATCCTAAAGATCAATCAGTATGCCTTTACCGATCTATCGTTATGCATAAGACAAAATGACGACGTCCTTTATGATCGATCACTTCAATATAAACACTCGATCGGTAGATTAGAAATATCTAAACGACATCATACTTAAACGATCGATCACCTAAATCCCTAATCGATCGGTTATCTTAAAATTTAGAAAGATTTTCTATGACGCATGTCGATCGATCGTCATATTGTAGCGATGGATCGGTTATTGTGCCTTTACCGATCGATCGTCGTGCATAAGACAAAACGACGACGTCCTTGATGATCGATCACTTTAATATAAACGTTCGATCGGTAGATTAGAAATATCTAAACGACATCGTACTTAAATGATCGATCACCTAAATCACCGATCTATCGGTTATCTTAAAATTTAGAAAGATCTTCTATGACGCATGCTGATCAATCGTCATATCGTAGCGATGGATCGGTTATGACGAACGATCGATCATGTTTCAAAGCCAAGTGTTTATTGATAACCGATCGATCGGTATATAAACAACGATCGATAGGGTGGAGTGACGATTTAATTTCCTCCCCAAAACTCTTGGCATTTAGTGATGGAGCATTTCGTCACAAAAGTACCGATCGATCGGCGTGTGATGAAACTTTTCGTCACCAAAAAATTAATTTTTTGTGACGACATTGTTATTTCGTCACAAATAAGACTTTTAGTGACGAAATTAGTGACCAAAATTATTTTCGTCACGAAAAACCATTTTTTAGTGACAAAATAGCATTTCGTCACTAAAAATAGACTTTTAGTGACGAAATTAATTTCGTCACCGAGAATTTCGTCACTAAAAGTCAATTTTCTATTAGTGCCACTAAAGGCCCAAGAAAATTGAGGCTTGTAAGCATGCTTGACAAGTCACTAGAACGAGATGGACTCACTCATGGCACACCCATGGGTAATTTGGCATGGCCAATGCCTATGGCCATCACCAACCGAGGCCACAAGCCTCGGTATGACATAGGATGGGCATATGAGGAGATGATGCTTGAAGACTCAGGAGGATTGGAGGAGCACACGGGTGGCACCACCATATGGCCACCATCTACGGCGGTGCAAGGAAGAATGCATGGGGAGTTAGTTCCTAAAAGCTCCAAACGCGAATTGGAGAGGTTTTGTAGCACCACCACAAGACCACTGGACACGGCGGTAGACATTAAAGCTCATGGGGAGATGGTTCCAAAAGACCCAGGAGGTCTTGAGGAACCATTTGGTATCACCACCCCATAAGGTGGTATGGCGGCGGCGGAAACCACAAGCGGAAAGAAGAGGTCACTTAGGGTAAACCACATGTGGAATCCCTATGTGGCCAAATCCCTTGATTAGGGGAGTTTATTTTTAGTCAAGACATTTACGTTTGTGTGAGTTAATTAAGGAAACAATCTTGGTCCTTATTTTGGGAAGATTGAATCCTTAATTGACTTAGATGTGTTTAAAAAGGAAATTAGGGTTTCCTCTCTACAAGGAAACGCATGGTCGGCCATGTGATGCTAAATTAGGGGCAATCACAATTAATTTTTGATTGGTTTCGTCTTTGGCAAGTTTTGGGCTACAAGGATTAAATCTCTACAAGATTATCCATTTAGCCTCTATTAGGTCTAGGTGCATTTAGGCACATGCGGCTAGAGCATTTCCCGACAAGGAAAGTGATCAACTTTTTGTAATGCTTCCAAGTGTAGAAGCAATCAAAGTAATTGAATTAGGTGGTTTTAGACTCAATATTGGTCACCCGAACCTAGAGGGGGTGAATAGGTTCTTAAAATTTTTTAACTTTGATGCAAACTTCATAAGAATATCAACACGTTTAAGAACCTATAATCTTTTATCAAGATTTATATGTTTGCGGAATTAAGTAAATCTTTGAAGCAAATTAAACTTTTAATGAAGGCTTCAAGATATTCAAGTGCTTTCTAATAAGAGTCACATCAACTACTAATTTTATCATATGCAATTAGAGAAATTCAATAGTAGCTAGAATAGAAGACTAAATAGAAACATAAGTATTAGATCTCTCAGTGAGAAGCTTTAAAGCTTCAACCATGTAAGATAAATCAGAACTTAAAGGACCACATAGAGAATCAATGGAAGGAGTGGTTTTCTTTCGGCCTTTATAGATTTGCTTTGAGTGACTGTTGTCCTAAAATCAATAGGAAGTTTCCTTCTAGGTTCTTCCTGAGGTATGGTAATGTGGTTTGCAGTAAGGAATTTCATTATCAATCAGGAATATGTCAGTCTGTTTGTAGTAGACTTAGAATGAAAAACCTTAACCATGTGAGTATAAATATGAGAGGGAAGATCAATACGATCACCAACCAAAAAAGCATACAAGAAACGCATTCTTTCAAAAGATAAAGCTGATAGATGCTTATTTGGAAAAATATTAGTAGAAATAATCCTACTAATAATCAAATGATTAAAAGAAAAAAAAGCTTAGCTTTAAACTCGTTGTCACGAAAGACAATCTATTTTTGAGCTAAGTAGTTTGCAATGATAGTAGTGGTAGGACGTGTTTTAGCTGAATAATGATAAGTGGGTTTATGAACTCTAGGAATCCATATGCAGTGAGCAAGTATGGAAGGATCCATGTTAATGTACTGACCATGAAAGAAAATAGTAAATGACTCAGAATCATTAAAATTATGCATGTTAGAATAAAACTCATGCACAATAGGTTTAGTAGGAGGAATGATATTCATTACCATAGCTCCCTACCCTCAAGATACGAATCTCTTAGAAATCTGCATTTGAGAGAGTTCTTCTAAGAAGACTTCTCTTTCAATAATCAAATCCATCTTACCAAACTTTTTCTGAAAAAGTTCTTTTGCTTCAGCATTTAAAAATATAGTGATATCATACTCGGCTGGAGTAGCTGGAGGAGGAATGAACTCTTTCACCTTTCCTCTTGTGAACCTTGTAGAGGGTTGAGCAACTTGACTTTTAGTTCGCTTTGACACAGGTTCAGAACAAGGTCCAACACTTTTCTTAGACATGGGGATGGGAGATGACTGTTTGGAACTTTAGATTGATTCTAAGCATTCTTGGAAGCAGCGTGTTTCGCACGTGCCATCTGCAGAAGACTAGAATATTGAAATTGAAAAAATTATCACATATAACAAACAGTCCATAGTATGCTTAACAATTCACGTTTATAACATAAGTAACCAACCTAACTACTCATAGCATAAACTAAGAAAATTTATCACATATAACAAACAGTCCATAGTATGCTTAACAATTCACGTTTATAACATAAGTAACCAACCTAACTACTCATAGCATAAACTAAGAAAAGCTTAAACACAAGGATAAGATATCAGTTTATATATACTTGAAATCCCACAAAATAAACCCATAAGAAACACATTATATGATATCCATTAGCTAATAAGCTAAAATATTAAATGCATTAACCAAATAATATTTCTATATCCAATTATAAAATTTGTACACAGTTTTTCACATTGTAAACACAAAACAACTGTAAACTGTTTTTACAAGTCCAAAAATCAAATCACTTGTGCACATTGTGTCACTTAATAAAACAATTACAATATACACAGTTTTCAATAGATCACATAATCAAAGAAAATCTGTACACATTTTGTAAACATAGCTAAACAATTTTACAAATATAGTCTACAATTATTTTAAAATATCAATCAATCATAGCCAATTTTCATAGAAATTCATATAATATCCCAATATAAACTCATATGAATATTATAATGATGGAAATTATCATAGAAACTTGAAACATGAGAAACCCGAATGCCCATAACAACATTAAACAAAGATCTTCATCACAAGAAAACCAACTAAGCCAAACAATGTGATTATCAACTAATCTTTCTAAAATATGACAAGTCCTTACAAGATTCATACAAGATTTTAAGAAAATCAACTGATTCTTGAAAAGGGGAAAATTTCTTGAACACTAGATTTTGAAATTTTCAAAGATCTCTTGAAATAATGAATCATAGTTTAGTCTCAGAATCACATGGGTAACAAAGCCCATACAAATTTGTAGCTTAAAATAGGACAAATGACAAAAATTCAATAACCATACATTCGATACCCACCACGCGGGACCACAAAGCCATATGGCCACCAAACATTTCCATTTAATCTTTAAAGAAAAGAGAAAAATAATAGTAATCATACCTTTTTCTTGACTTAGTGGGAGATTAAACCAAGATTGTCTTCACAAAAGTCCAAAAGATTCAACTTTGGTGAGATACGACGCAAAGAGAGGCAGTGTGTGTATCGCGTGAGAGGAGAGAGAATGTTAGGTTTAAACTAAAGTGGTTAAGTGTGTGAGTGGGTTTTAAAAAACACGCGCTAGTCATCTTATTTAAATAAAAAAGCCCATGTGTTTTACAAAACAGCTCAACGCGCCTTTTATGAACTGCAAACTTAATTATTTATCCACCATTGATGCTAGAAACTCAAACTAAACAACAACTATATGCAAACTTGAAACATAGAAAAATCATAGACAAAAATTATTTTGCTGAAATTTTTAAAAAATCATCAAAATTTCTGGTAATTCTCAAAATATTATTTAAGAGCATTTTAGACTTACTAAAAGACATAACAACATATGAATGCTCAAAAGCTAATTAACTAACCAAGTTTTTATGTAATTTGACAAACACCAATAGCTTGTCTTAAAAATTCAAACCTAGATGTTTCAAGAGGTTTTGTAAAAAGTTCAGCTATTGATTTTCACTTGAAACATGTTCAATTTGGATAATCTGACTTTCAACAAGATCATGTATAAAATGATGTCTTATATCAATATGCTTAGTACGTGAGTGTTGAACTAGGTTTTTTTGAAATGTTTATAACACTGGTGTTATCACAGTATACATGCATAGACTTCTGATGTAAACCATAATCACACAACATTTGTTTCATCCATAGGAGTTGTGTACAACAACTACCCATAGCAATATATTCTGTCTCAACTGTGGAAAGAGAAATAAAGCCTTGCTTTTTACTAAGCCAAGCTACTAAATTCGAACCCAAATAAAAGCAACCACTATAAACGCTTTTCTTGTCATTTGAGTTTCCTACCATGTTTACATCAGTATATCCTACAAAATAAGTATTAGAATCTTTGGAATACCAAACACCATAGTCTACAGTACCATTTACATATCGTATGATTTTCTTTACTGCCTCCTTATGAATCTCTTTGGGATTTGCTTGAAACCTTGCACATATCTCTACACTAAAAGACAAGTCTGGCCTGCTGGTAGTTCGATATAATAAACTACCAGTCATACTACGATACATGATATGGTCTAAAGATTTACCAGATGAATCAATATGAAGTTTAACTAAAGTGTTCAGTGAAACTTTTGTGTGTTTTTTGCTATGTAAACCAAATCTTTTCACAAGACTTTTTGCATACTTCAATTGAGAAATAAACAAACCATCTTTGCTTTATTTGCTTTGCAAACCAAGAAGGTAATGGAGTTCTCCAACCATACTCATCTCGAACTCATTCTTCATGCATTCAACAAAATTCTAAGGCTAGCAATTCCATAGGAGAGCCAAACACTATCATCAACATAAATTTGTGCAATGATGATGTTATTATCAGTTCCCTTAATATATAGTGTACGATTAACATCTCCTCTTGTTAAATCATTTTCAGCAAATAAGCAATCAGCTTATCATACCAAGCTCTAGGAGCTTATTTTAGTCCATATAGTGCTTTCTTCAGTTTAAAATATGATTAGGAAACTTTAGGTCAATGAAACCTTTAGGATATTCTACAAAAAAATTCTTGTAAAATATCATTTAAAAACACACTCTTTACATCCATTTGGGGTAGTTTAAACCTCATGGTGCAAGATATAGCTAATAGAATTCTAATTAACTCTAATCTAGCAAACGGTGCAAATGTTTCATCGAAATCAATGCCTTCAACTTGGGTGTAGCCTTGAGCTATAAGCCGAGCTTTTTTTCTAATCACAACACCATTTTCTCCGATCCATTATGTACCAATGATGTTAGAATCAGTAGGTCTTGGAATTAAAAATCAAACATCATTTCTAATAAACTTGTTCAGTTGCATTGCATTAATCCAAAATTTTTCTATTAGAGCTTCATCAACATTCTTAGGTTCATATAAAGAAACATAACATGAGTACGAAATCTAGTTTAGAACTCTACCTCTTAGTCTCATACCTTCTTAGATCTTACCAATGACATTTTGTTCAGGATGATTTTCTTCACATATAAGGCAAGTTCCTTGTATTCAGGATCTTATCAACAGAATCAGATGATTTATTTTCTTTAGACTCTGTGTAAACAGGATCTCCTCTTTCTTCTATGAGATATGAGGGTTCAGTAACTTCAGACTCATCTTCAACTTGAATATCTAGTTTCTCAACAAAATTCTCAGTATCCTTTAGGCTAGTAGAAGAATCAAAATCATCATCTATTTTCACATTGATAAATTCCATAACTATTAAGGTACGCAGATTATATATTCGGTAGGCTCTACTTGATGATGAATATCCTAAAAATATCCCTTCATCACTTCTAGAATCAAACTTATCCAAATTTTCTCTATCGCGTAAGATATAAAATTTACTTCCAAATACTCTAAAATATTTGACCGTAGGCCTTTTTCCTTTCCATAATTCATAAGGACTTTTCTTTATTTTAAGTCTAAGGTATACACGATTAATGATATAGCATGCAGTATTTATAGCTTCACCCCAAAACATTTTAGAAATACTTTTACCATGTAGCATTACCTGAGCCATTCTTGGAGAACCCTGCGCTTCCTCTCAACAACTCCATTCTGTTGAGTTGTTATTGGTGCAGAAAATTCTTGATTTATCCACTCATCAAGACAACAAGCTTGGAAGCTAGAGTTGTCAAATTCCTTCCAATGATCACTTCGGATTCTTGAGATTTGCAACCTTGTTAATTTTTGCAGTTGAATACTCAAGCTTTTAAACTTCTTAAAAGCTTCAGACTTCTCCCTCAAAAGTACAATCGAAGTGAACCTGAAAAAATCATCTACAAGAACAAAGATGTATTATCTGCCACCAGGACTTTCAGTCCTTGCTGGCCCCATTAAATCCCTATGTAACAACTCTAAACATTTAATAGTAAGAACATCATAGGTCTTTTTATGAGATGATCTAATTTGTTTATTGAATTGACAAGGTCCACATACTTTGTTAATAACCTGCTCTAGTTTAGAAATATCATCCACTAGATTAGGAATATTAGCTAAGTCACGATAATTTATGTGACCCAACGTTTGGTGCCAAAGATGTGATAAATCAACATTAGCTCTATTACAAGGTAAATTGTCATCAAGGATAAATTCTTAGCAATTATCAGATGTACGTGTGCCACTAAAAACAAAATTTCTTTTTGAGTTAATCACAGAACATTTATTTTTAGTAAATTGGACATTAAACCAGGAATCACAGATCTGACTAATACTAAGGAGATTAGAATTTAATCCTTGAACATATAGTACATCATCAAAACTTAAACTACCAGGAAGAGATATAGATCCTTTACCAAGAATCTCATATTTACTTCAATCACTGAAAGTTACAGCTCCTCCTTTGATGTCCTTGAGAGTTGTAAACAAACTTTTATCTCCACACATATGTTTGGAGCAACCGCTATCAAGGTACCAAATGAAATTACTTTTTGCCTACAAGTTAATATGTGCTACAAAACATGAGTTAGTTTCTTTCTTTTTCCAATTCAGCTTCTGGTTAACCGAAATATTTAACTTTTGATTAATAAGCTGAATTTGCTTGAGATAGAACACTCACTTGCGTCATCAACTTACTAAGTTCAGATTTTGAAAAATCATTTGTAAATGTAAAAGCACGACTATTTCTCATAAAATAAAAACACTTAGGTTTAGTATGACCAATTTTACAATAGTGATAACAAGTAGGTACGAATTTGGAGAACTTAGAATTAATAGAAACATGAGGTTTATAAGTAACTACTTGATTAACCTTATTCAAACTTGCAGGTATAGTAGGATTATTTTGAATGGCTGGTACAAACACAACTTTCTTAGAAGAAGTAGGAGCTAATGAATTGTTCTTGAACCCTAATCCTCTTTTATCACCATCCAAATGTCTGGTGTTCAACATCTTATCTAGTTTGCTGGTTCCACTTGAAAAATTCTTCATCTCTACATTAACTTGGTTCAGCTCCTTCTTTAATTTCACAACACTCTCTTCAAGAGAAGTATTCATATTAAAGAGCTCTTGAACCATAATTTTTTTTTTCTAGTAATTTTCTAGCTAACTCATCTCTTTATTTTTTAAACAAGATTGATTTTCTTAATAGTCATACAATTCTCCTTCTTTACTTTAATACTCTTTTCATACAACTCTTGATAGGTTTCCTTTAAACATTCAAGTTCATCTACATCTTCAGCGATAGTTTCTTCTACATCATCAAAATCAGCAAACTTATTAGTATTAACTGAAGTTGTAAATGTAACCAGGTTTACCTTATCATCAATAGAGTTCTCATGGTCTGAGGAGGTTGACTCAGAATCAGAATCTGAGAAGATGTATTCATAGCATTATTTCCCTTTGATTTAAAAAAGGTAGGACATTCGGCCTTAAAGTGCCCAAATCCGTTGCACCCGTGACATTGTAGTCTCTGCTCTGTTTCTTTCTGAACTATTTTTTCTCTGGTTTTTCTTTCTGGTCATCATTCTTCCAGTTTGGTCCACCAAAGGGTTTAGAGTTTATTTTTGGTTTTTCCATTTTCTACTTTTCTTGAAACGAAATGCTTTTCTACATTTTTTGACGAATAACACCATGTCATTTTCATCAAGCAACTCGTTGTCTGAATTAGAATCTGAATCCATTACGTTTAGTACAATGGATTTTCCATTTCTTGCTGTAGGAAACGTTATTTCATACGTTTGAAGAGAATCGACCAACTTGTCAAGCTTTATAGAATCTAAATCTTTATTTGCTTCGATAGCAGTCACCTTGGGTCTAAATCTTTTAGGCAGTGACCTTAGGATCTTTCACTTTTGAATTAGGGATTCTTTCATCCAAACTAAAGCTTGAATTGACAAAGCTTGTGAGTTTTCTGTAGAAATCATCGAAGCACTCATCTTCTTTCATTTTTAGTTCTTCATACCTTGAAATATTCATCTATAACTTAGAAACTCAAAAAACTTTTGTTTCTAAATGGGACAACATCAAAGTATCCCAAGCTTCTTTCAAAACTTCACAATTTGAAATGCTCATGAATTCTTCTCGGGATACACTCATAAAGATTGCATTTATCCCTCTGTTATTCCAACTAGCTATCTCCCTTTCTGCGGTCGATCATTGACTAGGTTCTTTATCAATGACTTCCTCATCGACAATAATGGTTGACCTTCCAACCATCACAAACTGCTGTCCAGACTCTTTCGCCTATTGACTTGAGGAATGCCCACGTCTTCACTTTCCAGTACGCATAATTTGATCTATCAATATATTGTGGAACATTAAGAGATTGACTCTTGTCCATCTTGAATATTTTGAGTCTAAGGAGTCAAAGTATGCTCTAATACCAATTGAACCTAGAGGGGGGTGAATAGGTTCTTTTAGATTCTTTTTCGATCTTTAACTTTGCTTCACACTTCACAAGAATATCAGCACTTTCAAGAACCTATAATCTTTTATATGAAGCAATTAAAATTTTAATCAAGGCTTCAAGATATTCAAGAAAACTGCCTTTTAATTACAGAAAATAATAAATAGTTTTATATTCAATCTAAAATCAACACATTAACAATGTAAATCAATAACAATCACAACACAATTGACACAACGATTGGTCACGAAGAGAAACTTCTTGAAGACACACTTCAAGAAGAAAAACTCTATGAGCCTTGTAGCCGGAAAATGTTTCCATTATAATGAGAACTCGAAGTTACTCGGTGATCCATTTGACGTACACAAATCTCATTGCTACCCTAACACACCGAACTTCTTACCCAAATCTTGAATCTGGTTCAGCAAACCCTGCTGGGACTGAGATCTATAGCACCTATCGTTGATCTTATACTCACTTTGCCTAGTGAAACTTCACTCCCGCTTCTACCAGATCAAAGCCACACAAACCATCTCAAGAACTAGAACACTGGTAAACTCGAAGACCTAAGCAGGTAATCTTTGTGTGTGATCAACAACCCTGATGGAACTGAAGGAACAATACAGTCTTTCTGGTACACTTTAGTTCTTACAGAGTAAAATAATAAACAATAACATAGAGTCTTTGAGAAGATAATCTTTGGAAGCTTTTCTCTCAAAATAATAAAGGAACAATATTCTTTTGTTTCTTGGTATATTTGGCCAAATGGGAGGAATGAATTTTTATATCCTAAGCTACTGAGGTAGGAATCACAAAAGAAGTTAACTTTGAGGCATTTCTAAAAAAGTTAGAGGCGCTCAGGTTTAGCTTTCGTAGTTCATGGTAAACCTCAGGCAAACTCTCAATGAACCGTACCAACATAAAAAACACTCAGCACTCTAGCTTCGCATTGTCAAACCATAGACAAACTCTCGTCATACTACAAATGATCTAAACACACTCATCTGCAGTTGAGATGCTTAAACCATGCATTGCTTTAACACTTGAATCTTCAAGAATATGATACAATTATAAACATGAAGTTATATGTCAACTAAATACATTTACATTAATATAAGGATGAGTCCCAAGATTGAATTCACAGGGACAATGAAATTAATGCAAGCTTTAGATATCATATGTAACAAAAGAACTTATTACTATGTAAAATAGAAAAGGTTTTGTAGACTTTTGTATGCTCAAAGATGGATTTACAACAATGTTGAATCAAGAAAATAGAAGAACAATGAACTTAGAAATGGACATATGCAAGATATTCTAAAAGTAATGTGCAAAGAATGAACTAATAGTCTAAGAAACAATAAATCAAACACCTAAGCTTCAAGTTTTACCCATTCACATATCGTGGTTGAATAACACTCAATTTTCTTTTTCTATGACCACTTACTCATTCATAAAGATCATGATAGGAAAATATAGCAATTTATCCACAAGTCAATTGTAACCAAAATTTATTACTAAATTACATAGCAAATTTAGATATCGAAAGAAATCAAATGATGTCTTATATCAAATTCAAGCATCAATTGTGCCACATCGTCACCAACAGATCAAGATTAAGCATAAAGAACTCCAATCTTTTCTAAAGTTAAATTGCAATACAAATTAGTAGATGTAGGAAATGAAATCAAAAGGAAATTGGGATATCCAACTCAATCTGATTCTAGGCTACTCCTTAAAACTTAGGCTTATAAATTTAGTCCAACATATCTAAATCAAAATTTGTTAATAACATTTCAGAATTAAAGAGATGCATTAAATAAAATAAAGATTCGATCAAAGAGCTTAAAATCTTCTACTGCTCTTGCTCCCCTTGACCCCAGAATTCTTTTCGTCCAATCCAATTGCCCTTTTGCCCAAGCCGAATGCACTATTCTCCAAGAGGACAGTCGGTTTCACTAAAAGGGAGAGATTTCCCCCAAGTCTTGAGGGTTCCAACCAGAGAGCAAAATCAATCTCATTCAAAAAAACAAAACGAAGACAAAGAAAAGGGGAAGAACAAAATAAAGATGAAAATACAATCCCCACTACAACGTGTTTCACCCAGAGAAGACGTTAGCCTCCATTGATGTTTTTGTTTCTCCATAATTCAAGATTTTCTTTGAAACCCCGACTTTATTTATCGTTGCTTTTGGACTCTTTGAGTTTTGTACTACTCTAATTATTGAGAAATGTATGTATGGTTGAATTAATCTAAAACCATGACTAGGTGAGATTTTGTCCTAGCATTTTTATGCATCCTTAATTATAATTGAAATGTTATATTGTTGTAGTTTTAATAGTATTAAATTTGAGTATGTGGGATTGATTAAGCTAATAATTTTATTGTAGGAGTATATCCCTAAGTTTGAAATATTTGGAAGAATTTAATTAGGGGCTCGATTTTTGAAAAATGTATGATTTCTTGAAATAAAGATGGGAAGGCATTTTATGGTTAGTTTATGTAGTAGCAGAAAATAAGATAAAATAAAATAAAAAGAAAAATGAGGGGAAAAGGGGAGGCTCACGTGAAGAAGAGTAAGAAAGGGGGGAAGGGCAGTTTTGTCTTTTCCTTCCCCCAAGCCAAGTTCACGCCTATTTCCCCTCAGTTGCCGCACACTTCATTTCATTTTTCCCTAACACCCTTTTGCCCTAACTCACCCGCACAACCGAAGGAAGAAAGGAGAAAGAAGAGGAAAAGGCCGGAAGAAGAAAGAAGAAGAAGAAGAAGAAGAAGAAGAAAGAAGAAGGAAGAAGAAGAAGAAGGAGAAAGAGAAAGAGGTGAGGTGGAGTTCGGTTCTTGTTGACCGACCAAACCCCACCACCCCATTTCTCTCACTTTTCTTCTTGTTCGTTTTGATGGTTGTTTGATGCTTTGATGGTTGTTGCTTTAGGTATCAACAATGCTAGGTCTTTTCCTTATCTACATGTTTTCTTTAAGGGTAGTATAGATCTTACATGAAACCATGGGGAGATATGGCTAGATCTGGAAAAGGGCTCAAGAGAAACCATTTATGCACCCTAGGTGTTTGTTAAAAAGACCAAGAGAAGAGGGATAAATGCAATAGCTTAGTTTGAGGATGGAATCATGGTTTTGTTGTAAACTTTGAATTGGAGTTGTAAAAGTAGGAAGAATGTGAGAGAATGGTTGCTGTTATGAGATGTTAAATTTGCCTTGGATGTTGGTTGTGACATGAAGAGATTGGGGTTTTGGTTGTTGGAGGTTTGGAAGGTTGAGAAGATCATTGTTGTTGCTGAAATTGTAGATCATTGGAAGGTTGGAAGGTTGAGAAGATCATTGTAGATCATTGTTGTTGCTGAAATTAACCTCTCCAGATTTCAAGGCTCAAACTAGGAGTGTATTCTGATGCAATTGTGCTTATCCCTTGATCTTAAGAGGATCCTAGATTGTAGACCTAGGAAATAGGAAGATTTTAAGCCATAACTTGGGTGATTCCGGTAAGTATTGGGTGAGTTATGTTTTGTTCAAGGCCCGGACGTCAAGCTGTCAGCAGCCTTACAAGTCCGGAATGTTAGCCCATTTCGAATACCTTTTGAGTGAACAGTTTGAGTCCAAATTTTACGAGTCTAGTCTTGAATTTGAAGTTTATGAAAGAAGAACATTTTAAGGTAAATTTCGTGTGATTTGGAGGTGTAATGCATAAGTTGTGGTGTTTTGAAAATAGAAGGCAGAGCTGGAGGCAGCAGCAGAGCTACTCTTAAGATTTTCATCTGATTTGAAGTGTTTTTGAAAATGCATAGTAATTCCGATACTTGTGATTTTTATCTTCAATATTGAGCTATGAAAGGAGAATATTTTAAAAGAAATTTCATGTAATTTGGAGCCATTTTTTCCTTTTACAAGAAGCTCCGACTATAGTCACAATATCCATAGTGTAAGAGAAAAAATCACAAACTTGGACATTATTCTTTGCAGTAGCCATAATAACCAATTGAAGTTGGTGCGCAAAACAATGAATGTAGGTCGCAGAAGGAATATCCCTCAAAATGAGATTTCAACCCATTGAACTCGCTTCGCATGTTTGATGCCCCATCATACCCTTGACCTCTCAACCTGGATATTGATAACCCGTGTCTTGCAAACAAATTATTTATAGCATTTTTCAAAGATTGGGAGCAAGTGTCGGTAACATGTTTCACACCAATAAACCTTTCTATGACATGTCCACGTTTGTTCACATATCTCAAAACCACTGCCATTTGCTCCTTCACTGACGTATCTCGAGACTCATCAACCAAAAGTGAAAAATATTTGTCCCCAATATCTTTAATGATGGCAAGTGTGGTCTCCGCTGCAGCAACATTCGTCAATTCCTTTTGAATTTGTGGAGAAGTCATTTGGTTGTTTCCTGGAGCATTAAGAAGAGTTGTCTTAGCAACCTTTTCATCACGTATGATGTACCATTCTAAGAGCTCAAGAAAATTGTCCTTCCTCGTTGAACTCTCAGACTCGTCATGACCACGAAAAGGTAACCATTGCCCCAAAAGATAACGAATACAATCTAAAACTGCTGTCAAACGAATGCGATAAGCATTCTCCATTTCCCGCCCTTGTGCAGATAACATGTGCGATACACTTTGTCATTGATTTTTGAGTGCTTCACATTGTATTCTAGCATTATTGTGACCACTATTCACAACACCAACATGTTCACCAAAAATCTCAACTGCCTTTTTCCAGTTGCTAAATCCCGTAGCCGTAAATACATCTCCCCCAGATCTTGCACCTCTAGGTGGCCTAAACAGATAACACCACAAGCAATACGCTGCATCTTTTGATACACTATATTCCAACCACTCATAATTTTTGAACCATAACTCCCTAAAACCCCTCATTGTTTTCCCATATGGCTTATTGGGAAAATCATGGCCACGCGGTTGAAAATGACCTTTGATCAAGTATTCCCTACGAATTTGATCCCTAATCCCAACATCATATTCTTCGATGGGTTTACGCAACGCTGGGTCAGCAACAATATCATCCGGACTAATAGAAAGCCGAGGTCTTTTCGAACTAGTATTCGTTTTAGAACTAGTACACACGTTAGGAGTATGAGATGACTCCACGCTGGCTGACTTTTTTTTATCAAAAACTTATCCATTATCTAAAGAAAACAAAAATCATCAACCAATTAAATGATATAACCAATGTTTATGTAGAAACCCAAGCACAAGCACAAGCAGCAAATTATCAGGTGGTCTACATAATGCTTATGCCAAATAATATAAGCAGCAAAATAGAAACCCAAAGTGTGAAGAAACAACAATTAACTAATATGCATGATGAAAATTTTATAAAATGATCCGGGAGCCCCCAAAGTGTGTTTTAATATTATTGATGTCTTATATAGAAACCCAATTAAGACATCAATAATATTAAAACACTTTAGGGGAAGAATCCATTTCTAAGAGATCAAAGCCAAAAGTTTAGAGAGAGATTTGGTGACTATTCCTAGATAAAATTGTAGCTGGGTTTTTTCCATCAGTTTTTGGTAAAATAACTCCCTCACCCACATTTGTAAACTGCTAGAGATTAATCGAAATTTAGTTTAACTAGTTAAGGTTCGAACTTAAGACTTAACTACCTCTCATTCCACACTGTTACAACTCATCAAAGTATAAAGGACAGTCAACAAAGTTCTTAGGAACGGGCAAGCCAAAGACAAATTTATCAGTCATCCAGCCGTACAAAATTTCTTATGTGATCCTTCCATACCAGTAGTTTTCTTGCAGTAAAGTAGGAATGCAAACTCATGCCTTATACTTGAGATATAATGAAGATCATAGCGGGAATATTTTCATTCTTCATTCTTTATACCAAGTACACAAGTCTCTTTCGAGTTTTTTTTTCCTGTGTGCCCGTGTTTTGCGTTTGTGAAATCCTGGTATTGCTGGCCTCTTGTATATCAGCTGCTATAACAGACAACATTGATTTCATACAAGGTTGTTTAGGTTATATTTGCGTTTTGATGTTATTGAATCCCCTGCTGCAGATTAACTTGTATCATTAACAATGATCAATGTTATCAATTGTGGAACTACTTTCCTTCATTAATTCTTAGGTATTAGTAAAACCAAAGAAGAATTATCTCACATGTTTTTTACCGACTCTCTTTTTCAGAGTTTCTAGTAACTTCTTTAATGCTACCTGGTTTCATACGAACATATACTAATCACAGCTAATATATCAAATAAAGAATATTAAGAAAAGTGAACTCGAGCAATGGCCTCAAATGCTTGCAAAATCTAAAAAACACCGTAGCTGACACTTGACTCAATCTCAATTCTCAATCTCAATGACCAGCACATAAAATTGCAACCACTCAATCTCATTGACACCAAGCAAACTAGCCAACTGCCAATAGTTAACCAAAAAACACTGTATCTATTCATAGAAATCTAGGATAAATTTGGCATCAATCAGAAAAATTATTTGAAGAAGCAGCAGAATGTGTTTGAAATAAATGAAAAATCTCATGGAGATAAGAAAATTACCGGAAGAAAATGATTGACCAAGAAAGAGGCTGGACTAGCACTGTAGCACAGAGCACCGGTCACCGGAGTACGGAGGTCTGGAGGATGCGGCAGTCGACAGAGGGCTGTTAGGTGCTGCTCTGCGGATCTCGGTGGCCAGTGGGCAGTCCGGTGTGGAGGAGCTAAGAGGAGAAGGCCACCACCAGAGGGAGTTATTGGCCGCTGGGTCTGGGAGAAAGGGACGGAGAATCGGAGATTCAAATGTTAGAGCCTAGAGGAGACGTCGCGTGTGAGACAGTGAGAGTAGAGAGGAGAGGGATGAGGGTGAGAGGATCAATGGGGTTGGGCTGGGCTGGGCTTAAGGGGGGCGTGCTTAGGTGTCTGGGCAGGCAGGGGGGCAGGCTGAATTTCAGTGGGCTTAAGGGGGCGGGCCCTAAAAAAAACATGTAAAAAAAAAATTTTGGGAGAGCCAACCGGGGCAGTGGCCCCGGTTCGCCCCCCTCCCTTCGCCTGTGGCTGTGAGAGTGGGTGAGGCGCAAATGAGGGGATTGGGCGGGGAGGGAAGGCAAATGTTTCTGTCCAGGGGCGCGAGTGGGAAAGGAAAACAAAACTCACGTGAAAGTGTGAAACTCTTTGTTTTCTTTTCTTTTCCTTTTATATCTTTTTTTAATTTATTTTGATTTGTATAATATTCTTTTATTCGGGTAAAGTAAAATTGTAAAGCCACATGAACCGCTGATGTGTCAAATTAGTGTCAAATAAGAAAATAATTAAATAAAATTGCTGTCAAATTTTAAAATTTTAAAAGTACATATATTTTGCTTATGTAACAAATACATACTTAGTGCTTATATAAATATGCATCTCCCCAGTAACCCACACCCTTGAAGTAGAGAAGGAAGAGACTTCTTTATTAAATCTACCACTCCCTGGCATAACCACTTACAGATGAGTAAACAAATGATACAACGAACATAAATAAACCAGAGCTTTTTAGAGAGAAACAAAAAAGTGCTTTTTAGAGAGAAACAAAAAAGCTTTGGTCAGCCTTCCACCAGTTTGAGACAGGCCGTGAGATAAAAAAATAATTAAATAAAATTGGTGTCAAATTTTAAAATATATATAATGTATTGTGACTACATTATACTATATATACATATATACTCATATATATCACTTAACAACAAATGATATAGTATTTAAAACCTTTATACTTAGTACTAAATACATAGCATATTATTTTACACTATTTTTTATAACTAATATAATAATCTTAATTAAAATAGGTTGGTAGTAATAATATGTAATACTTATAATTTAAAAGTATAATGTCTTCTATATAATATTGCATGATTTGTTATACGTGTTTATCATATACATTATATGTGCTAATTAAACTAAGTATTTTATCTGCATGTACCTACCTAATGACTAAATCATAGCCTCTAGGAGCATATATTAAGTTATGTACTCTAATTGTATAAGCTAATCTCACAATATATTTTTGTTTGAAATTAAATAATATGTCATAACTAAATAGTATTATATTACTAATTATTCAAAAAATAGATGCTCATTATAAGTATGATAGTAGATATTTTCTAAACAACTTAGATTTAGTCAATAAATATGCAACTATCATAACAACCATGTATTATAATTTAAAATATATCATATTACAACTTCAATTTTCACAAAACTCTTTCTAATTTCATATTTTATTAAGTAGGTCCCTTTAAATAAATTTTTTTTCAAAACATGAAAAAATAAATTTATATATTAAATGGAATAAAATAATATATAAAATAATTATTAACATTAAACAACTTATAATTAATAAATATTTCTTTTTGAAATTATACCGTCAAGATACGCTGCTATAGATATATTGAGATGATTCTCAATGGCGCCCAACCTTCTCGACATCACACGTAAAGTGCCCGGAGTGATACTGAGGAATGGTTGCAATCCCGTCAGTTGAATCTCCATAGAGGTGACACGAGTCTCCAAGTCGACGCACAAATGATGTGTAGGTGAAATAACAGCCTCAACCATCCCCTTCAGGTGCGCCATCCAAGCATTGGCCCAAGCATGTCGCTCCTTATGCGCACAACGAGGGGGCTCCTCCACTTGCTGCTAATCTTCAGGAGCAGGAGCCAACCGTAACTACTGCCGCCTAAGCTGAGCTTCAGAACAACTCAAAGTGGTCGCACATATGGGACCGAGAGGCGCCTTCCTTTTCTCGTTCGGACTATCCATGCAGCCCACACTATGGAGGAAATGTGTCAGGAGTAGATTGTACGGTAACGCAGCAGCAGAAGTGCTCTTCATGTCAGACCAAAGAGTCAGGAAGACGTATAATGGAAGATCTACAACACATCCTCTAGCCACGGACAACATCAATTCCCTTCTCAATATAGGACTCTCTGTTGTGTAAGCCCTCAACTTGATGTTGTAGGCAAAGATGAGGTGTAGAATATGCCCGAAAGTGAGCATGTACTTCTATCTTATGAAGGGTCTGACGACCACCACGTCCTGGCCTGCGAATGTACAGAAGATGTCTTCCGCATCTAGCTTGTTTTCCCATCTCCACTGTAAGGTATGCTCCAATCGGCCTTTGCATTTCCATTAATGCCGCTAGCGTACAGTGACGATCCATACCAGTGCAACAATATTCGCAACACTCAGCAGTGCTACGTAAAACTCTCGGACTAGATCTACAGAGGCTACATCATCTCTCTTTAGATACCCGATCCAACCTTGGTCATCCATAATATTGCCGATACTCCGGCCCATATATTTCATCTCCTCGAAGTCAACAACTACGACCTCACACCCTACAATAACCGATCCGGCTAAGTATCTCAGCCCGATATTGTTCATCTCGCGTCATATAATCCTTCTGACTCTGAGGATCCTGTTGCGTAGAAGTCTCGACAAATGAGGTAGATGATGAAGGCTGAATTCTAGACATTTTTTAATTTGTAAAATAAGGCAAAAAGAAATAAACTGTCAATTAATACTGTTCGCACGGCGTAACACATCATTCACACAACATATAAAATGATGTCGTCTAATGCAAACAAGCGTCCAGACGCATATACAAGCCTTCTGAACGTATAATGAAACCTCCTAGTTTTAGGGAATATATTTCTGCACGCCACAATAACTATTTGCAACAAAAATAATCCTAAAAAATAATTATTAAACATGTGTATATATCCTAGACAAAAAAATAGCGTATAACGGATAAATGTCGTCAATCCAACATAACCCGTCCATACGGATAATAAAACGACCTAGCTTAGTGAACACATGTGCACACACTAGAATAACTGTCCGCAATAATAATACGCCTAAAAAATAAATTTGTAACATGTGTACATATCCTAGGCAAAACGATAGCATCTAAAGCCTCAATGTTCGCACGCTTCTAAGTCGTCGTTTGAATGTTAGGTGAAAAATGACGTAGTTCAAAACACTTAAAACACAAGTACATATCTAAAACTAAATGATGGCGTATAAAGACAATGCCATCTGGACATCACACTAATAACGTCCGCATGACTGTCTTAAAACGACAACGTTTAAAAAACTAACTGTAGAAAATTTAAAACTATTTGTCCGGACGGCTTAAACCGTTTAGACGTGTCGTGGGGAAGAAGACCAAGTCAACTCAGCCATGGCAGGTCTCTCTCCCACCTCTAAAACTCCCCCAAACTAACACCAAACAACTATGGTGGCCGGAAATCCTTCATCAACATTTATATGTAAATAACTTAAAAAACACAATTTTTATGCAAAAAAACCAAATAAAACACGTGAGAAACATACCTGGATACGAAGAACTCCACGAAATAGGACGAAAAACTAAGATTACTGGATGAGAAAAGTGAATGTAGGTAGGAGAAAGGAGAGAAAATGGTGTGTAAACTGCCAGTGTAAAATGTCGTTCAAATGGCCTTTGTTCATGTTAAAATTCCATCCACACCGTTCGGATGGCCTGCTACTACTTTTCGGACGTGTCTGTTTTCTACGTGGACCAATCAGAATCCCAAGCATTAAATTTTAAATCGTGAACGATTAGGCAAATCTTCTTGAAATGATGGCGTTTGTATGAGATTAATCAGTGTCGAAAGCTATGGACGGGCAGACGTCTAGAACGTTCAACGTGGAGTATCACCATTTGCTGAAACTATAATGATAAACGTCCAGTTTGAATCAAACCTTGCGGAGGCGCACAACTGTTCTTCGAGGTTATGATCAGACCGTGCGGACGAGATTGCAGCTTTTGTGATGATTTGATCCACGTGACTAATGAGTGACAACTATTTTTTGTCACCCAAACCATGTGCGCACAGCTTCTCATACCGTTTGGACGCGTTCGTAGATGCTGATGAATATTTTTAAGTCACAAATATGTGATGTTTTGTCTTTCATCACCCGTGATTACTGTGCGGACGTGTTTTAAGGACATCTGAACAGTTTTGTAATTCCTGGCACACCTTGAGTAACAAAATTTTTATTTTGATATAGAAGAGCATGATTTTGTGACAAAATTTATTTTGACACCTAATGTAAATTTTCTTGTAGTGGTGATTTACACCTTAAACTATCAAGTTAGACTCGTTGTATTCTAAATTATCAGTTATGTTATACTTTGCATCCCATGTTTATAAGATATTATCTTGAAAATAAATAAAAAAGTATGGGTTACAATCTTAATGGTTAAATGGTAACACAGAGTGTAAAATGTTAACCTATGAGGAGTTTATAGTGCAATGTATCAAATTGATAGTTTTTTGTGCAAATTACAAAAGATATAATAGTTAGAGGGTACAAATTATAACTTATCCTAAATTTTACTTGCCTTTTTTTAATGATGTGATGACTGATATAAGCAATGTATGAAAGTTAGTACTTTGAGGGCGCTTGATACCATGTTTAACTGGGGAAAGCATGGGACACCTCGTGAGCACTTCAGGCTGGTTCAAATGATTTAGAAGAAATGGACACCTTGGGAATAATAGGAACCTCGAGATAGTAATGAGACTTCGGTATATTTTTTGTAAGGTAGAGATGATGTTTGGGATAGCTCAGGTGTGGGAATGTTAGAAAACACTCGGGAACACACTTGGATATCTAAGCTCACCACCCAAGTAAAACACAAAGGGATACAAAAATTACCACGCAATGTAGTCTAACACGGGATACAGAGCAAGAACTCGCCACCTACCAGAATCCACCGAAGTATAAGAGTTGAACTCGCCGCCTTTCGGAATTCACCAAAGGATAAGAGTTAGTAGAAGAAATCATTCTTCAAAGTAGCCCAAGGCTCAACTTGTATAAACACTCAAAATCTGTCTTTTTCCATAGCTAGAGAAGAGTTTAAATAGTAAATCTTATAACAACTCTCCAAGCATGAGTAAATGAGAAATACAACTTTCAAAATATTAATTGAGACTTAGGAAACATAAAAGACTCTTAGGAAAATGAAAAGACATATTGACAATCCAAAAGAATAAGCTAAAAATAGCAAAATCGTCCAAAATTCGCTAGACCTTGTAACTAGCTGCCAACTTGACCACATTGGAGTAATTTAACCATAACTTTGTCTAGAAACTCAAAATTTACGCCGTTTGATACGTTGAAAACTAGACTCGAAGAGCTGTCCAACAAGCCATAACTCGAACACAGACTCTTCGTATATCATTCCAGACTTTAATTTCAATCACGACCTTCGGTGTTGACTGCACTTGAGTCATCGCTATGGTAAAAAGTGTGACAATTTGAGTGATAGTTTTGGGGCTACAAAATGTGATTATGCTTCTTTCTTTTTAGAGATAAATACACTATACAACCTCTAACTATGAAGGTCTTGACATTTTGCATCTCATCTATTATTTTTGTTACATTATTTCACCAACTAACTATTAATTTTAGAAACTTTGCTTCATTAGTTAAAATTTTCCTCTAGTTTTAGACGGAAAATTTAATTTTGGCCTAAAAATTATGATGTTATTCTCATAAAATTATGGCAATGGAAAAAAATAAAAAATAAGGAGACAAAATTATCATTTCGCCCACAAAAAAATCATATTTTGTTCGAATTAACCGAAAAAAGTTTAACGAAAGTGCAAAGTATATAGAATCAATACTTGATGGATATATTAATGTGACAAAAATAATAGATAAAGTGCAAAGTGTAATAATCTCTAAAATTGAAAGGTGGAAAGTGTATTTTAACCAACATTTTAATTTGCTTCTCTTGCAATGTAGACCAAAACTTGATGCGTTGATTCGTGGTTTAGTTCAATTGTGGTACTAATTAGACTAATGCTTAAAAGCACGGACAGTTCCTATTGCATTCGAATGTTGCAGGTATGTCCACATGATAAACTAAACATTCGAATATCATACACTGAGTGCATCTAAGCCACTAAACACCATGTCCACGTCAGTCGTGGATCCTCTCTGTAGTCCGACGTCACCCGCTTCGACTTGGATATGTTATAAAACAGACCTTGTACTTGCTCCAACCGTTCCCAAATGAGATGGGGCCAGTCGATGAAACACCCAGTGCATTTAATTTTAGTTCGTAAATGACGTACGTGCAGAGTATATTATTATTATATCTAACGTAGTCAACTGCAACAACTTCCTTTGTTTCCCCCTCTACTTAAGTTTAACGTTCTTTAGGAAAATGAATACCATATATATATATATATATATATATATATATATATATATACCTTCCCGCCGCCCACATTAATCTTACGGTCAGATCTCTCCGGTACACCTACTTTTCAAAGAAAAAATACTGCTCTTTTTGTTTGGTTGTTCCTAGTCATGCCTTCATTCATGAGATTGAGGAATTGAGGGTGTGCCAGAAAATCTGAGAGAACTAGCAGAATAGTGTTCATACAGTAACACTTATCGTCTGAATGGTATGTGCCTGACCCTGTGACACGTGATTTGTCACTGTTTTAGGATGGATTTTGGACCGTTCCCAAAAAAAAAATGCGTCCCAAATGATCGAAGTTTTTGTAGTGCATTAGCCGCAGTGGCGGAGCCAAGGGGTGGCAAAGGGGGCGCTTGCCACCTCTTAGTTCTGTAATTTTCTTTTTTATACTCATATTTCTCAACATGCGGTTATTTTTAACAAATACGTGTCACTGAGGCCCGCCCCCCTTTCACCCTATTTTTGAAAAAAAAAACAAAAAACAAAAAACAATTGGTTTCGGTTAAACAAAAAACATAAGCCCTGCCACTTTGACCCAACCCAGCTTGCCTCTAAATTTGTCTTGTTGCGGTTTGCCGAATGAATATTTTTTTTTGCTAAAAAAAAATTAATATATGGTGACTTTGGTTACTTTGTTTTATTTTTTGTTTTGTCTAGTTGGTTTTTGTTAATTAGTTTGGTTTTAATTTCTTGTTGTCCTTAGTTGTTTTTGTAATGTGTTCCTGTGTTCCACTGTTCCTAATTTAATTTCATATTATATTGCAATTTGGTCAAATTTTCAGAGACACTGCTCAATTATTTTTTCATGTTAATTTTGAAGCTCGAATTTTTTTTGGTGGTGGGCTTATTCAGGTAATTTGTATACTAAAACTTTATTATAAATTTAAAAAATGATCTAGTGGATTGTTGGTTGATATTGGAAGGTGGTTTTCGTGAATTGTTGGAGATTGGAGGTCAGGGCTTATGTTGATTCTATTGGATTTTGTGAAGTTGTTAAAATTGAAATTGAATTTGTAAATTGTTGAATTTGTGATTTGTTTATTTTCGTTTTGTTTTGTTTAGATAATGGATAAGTTTTTGATAAAAAAGTCAGTCAGCGTAGAGTCTTCTAGTATTCCTACTTTTGATGCGAATACTAGTTTAAAAAGATCACGTATTTTGTTTAGTCTGAATGATATTATTGCTGACCACGGATTACGCAAATCCATTGAAGAATATGATGTTGGGATTATGGATCAAATTTGTAGGGACTACTTGATGAAAGGTCCTTGTCAACCACTTGGCTATGATTTTTCCAAGAAGCAATATGGAAAAACAATGAGGGATTTTAGAGAGTTATGATTCAAAAATTATGAGTGGTTAGAATACAGTATATCAAAGGGTGCGGTGTATTGTTTGTGGTGTTATCTGTTTAGGCAAACTAGAGGAGCAAGATTTAGGGCGGACGTGTTTACCTCTACGGGGTTTAGCAACTAGAAAAAAGCAACACAGGTCTGACATTGGTCTTACCAGTTGCGACTACAACCGTTGAGAAAGTGTTCTTTGCGATGAAGATTATCAAGACTGAGTTGCGTAATAAGATGGATGATGAATGGATGAAGAATAGCATGGTAGTATACATCGAGAGATTTTTTTTTGAAACCGTTGAGAATGAAGCTATTTTGCAACGTTTTCAGAATATGCAGAACTGTAGGATCCAATTGCCACATCGCAGTCTTAGCAAATAGAATGGTAGGTGTATTTTAATATTTTTAGTCCTTAATTTTTGATATTTTAACTCTAAAACACTTTTTGCATTTAGTAGGAAAATTTTTTGAGATGTCATTTCGTCGTAGGAGTTTGCCCCCTCTACTTAAGTCCTGGTTCCGCCACTGAGTTTAAATTTGGAAACAGGCCTTGGACCAAATTGCAGCAGTCAACAGAAAGAGTTCTAAGAGATAAACATAAAAAGTGCTGTACAGTTAACTTTACATGCCCGGAGATCAGGAGTCAGCTAGCGTGCCACCCCCTTAATTATATGTACAAATATAATATACGTATAACGAACAGATAGACGTACCTTCCCACTTACCTCTGTTTGTCTCAAGTTTACCCGAATTAAAGATCTTTAAAAAAATGATTAAAATATACTTATAACGTCGTTCCCACCTGCTCACATCTGACTGGGTAAGCTACGATATTCATCGGTTTTTTTTGTTGTTCTTCTCGTCTTTGATGCTTGAGCATATGATCACCAGGCGCTAGCAAAAGAAATCCACACCAACAATCACCCTGAAAAACCTCTCGAGGTGGATTCAATCGGGAAAGACGTACTGGTTAATTTGGAATGTTAAATCTATAACTACTTTCATCTAAGGGAAACAAAATATATGCCTAAAGTCTTTCTAAATGCTCGTAGATGTAGTCGGATTTCCAAATGCATATATATTCGTATATCTATATATGAAATGTGTATTTATGCATGTAAATGTGTATATACATTGACACAAAATTGAATATTAATATATATATTATAGGCGCCTGCAATGTAACTTTAAATTGAAAGACGATGGGGATGTTTGAGCCCCAAATAATTGGGGCAAAATATTTGGGTTTAATGTTAAAAAAATTCATCACATAATTTTTTATTATTATAATATTTATTAAAAATCTTCTTTCTCTTCACTTTTTCACCAACTCCCGTAACATATCTTTATTTTATAATATTTCACAAACCCCAATACCCAAAATTTCCACACTCAAACATTCCCGATGTAACTTTTATACAATGGCCAAGGAGCTCTCTGTTCCAGTTACAAATTTGCTGGACATATCTCCAGCAGTGTCTTTTACGTCAATAAGATTATAAGAGGATGATGAGCATTCTTTAATATTTGACACAGATGTAGAGAGAGAGAGAGAAGTACAGTTCATTTTCATGACTTGATCATCAGTGATCCTAAAACACACGTCGAATCCACCAGGCCGCCACATGCGTATTTGATGCACCAGATAGATCACAGAAAAAATGTATAATGGGAACGATGAATTAATTAGCACATGATTGTACAGTACTATGACACATCATAGAACACATGTAGTGTCGGGAACGATTAATCCTTGGACTTTAAAAAGAATGCAGCCGGTCTCTGCAACCTTGTTAAGAGGTCATGATCATCCCATCGTAATATATATTTAATTTAGCTCTTGGTATATGGAGAGGGTGAGACACGACCGCTCCCATATAGCCCTTCACGTGCATCTAGAAAGAGATGAAGAATCACAATATCCCTATATATTCAACGTCCCGCGTGTATCAATACCTGTCTTAAAATGTGGGATAAGTCTCCAAAGCTTCATCAAGTTGACTTTCTCGGGTTATGACCTACCCGAACGTACAAGTTTTTCTAAATAAGTAGTGCGTTGGAAGGTTTTTCACCTTCTTTCTCTCAAATCAGTCTTTCCCTTCCGATTGAATTAAGGAGACGGAATTCTCGTACTGCTTACTTTTTGGAGGTGTCCATACTTTTGGAAGAGCACCAGCATGGAACCCCGTAATTCATGGTTCTCAAGGTCTAGTTTCCCTCTCCGTTTATATATATTTCTGATTCAGTTTCTCAAGGTCTTTGGATTCCTAATACTATGTCTTAATATTGTAATATATATAGGTTTAGTCCAATTCAACGATCCAGATCGATTTCTAGTTCTTAATGAATTATTAGTCACTCTTTTCAGAGTACATGAAAATGGAGTTCTCGCGAATCTACCCAGAGATGGTGGAAACGATGTCATAGAACTCACCACCTATATTAAGCGGACGGAAACATCTAATATTCTAAGCGCCATGAATGGGAGTGAGCTGGTCCAGCGTAGAGTCTTTTCTGAGGACAATGAGCAGGAGAAGAGCAAGATATTGGATCCAAGCATTAGCCGATGGGGAAAGATTTTCTTAGCGGCATCTATTGTTTCCTTATTCGTGGATCCGATGTTCCTTTATTTGCCAATATTCAGAGGCGACTTGTGCATAGAAAATGGAAGGACTCTGCAAGTTATATTAACTATCATCAGATCGGTGGCCGACATCTTTTATGTGATTCAGATCTTTGTTCGATTTAACACAGCTTATGATCCACCCTCTTCGGATGTACTTACAAGAGGAGATCAGCTTATCATGGGTCCTTCAAAGGTTGCTTTGAGATACATTCGAAGAGGACGTTTTTGGATAGACATCCTCGCTGCCTTGCCCATTCCTCAGGTATGCCCCTAAAAGCTTCTAATTTGCCCACTACTTTCCGTGGCTCAAATATCGTTGGTTCTTTTCGATCTGAAGTATAACAAATGATGCAATGTATAAAACAATGGCGTTAATTTTCACATGTTTTTCTTCGATTCGGAATTTCAGGTGTTAGTCTGGGTCATAATACCTAATGTTAGGGGCGCCCTAGTGTCAGACAAAAAGATTGCCCTGTGGTATATCATGATAATCCAGTACCTCCCCAGAGTGGTTCTTATTTATCCTCTCACATGCCAAATAATTGATGCAACCGGAGTTATCCAGGAAACAGCTTGGGCAGGAGCTGCTTACAACCTTATGCTTTACATGTTGGGGAGCCATGTGAGTAGAAATAAACACGTACCTTCTTTTGAGGTTGCTGCCTTTGGGACTTTTGGTTCTTGGAAATTGGAGATGTATTATCAACTAGCAAGAGATGCTTGGCAGTGCGCATAACCAAAGATATATAACTCTTTTACTTACTCCTTTCATTGATAAGCAAAGAATAAAGTAAAATTATGATCACTTTTCAAAGTTTTGCATTCAACTATATTAGTTTGTCTCACTACCATAGAGATCTGTATATTTTTTTTTACTTCTTCCTGTTCATAGCTAGATCTTAGAAAGTCAAAACTAGGGTTAGACATCTGCATCATGTCCTATTCTATAAGTTTGATACGAAATGATAGAATAACATTTCAAATTGTAATTACGGCTACGAGAAATAAGTAGCAACTGACTTGAGGAAGCTACGTCGCTGCCGGTGCCTTATTGTATTTGG
This sequence comes from Myrica gale, assembly GCA_963930655.1. NCBI lineage: Eukaryota > Viridiplantae > Streptophyta > Magnoliopsida > Fagales > Myricaceae > Myrica > Myrica gale. The sequence continues at coordinate 17,545,510 of OZ005602.1, read as the reverse complement.
ATATATACTCGTCCTTAAAATTCTAATATTTCAACGTTGGGATGCATTTTTTGTTTCTAAACTGTTACTGACACTACAATTGAACTGAGCATATATACTATTCCCAGCTAGTGATCTATATTTTTGTGTTTCATAGAATTTGTCTTCAATCAATTAACGTACGTGTGACTTTATTTCTTGTAAGGTTCCTGGATTCGTTTATTATAGTATATTCCTCTTTTTCTTTTTCGGAAAGGTTTCAGGAGCTTGGTATTACTTACAAACAATTGCGCGACAGGAAGCATGCTGGACTGCTGCGTGCGATCTTGAGAAACCATATTGTCAAGATGGATACTTCGATTGCAAAAACGTTGATGACCTTGCTAGGATGAACTGGTTCAAATCCACAAATGTCTCAAATCTATGCACTGCTAGTGGCACTACTACTAGTAGTGGCATCTTTTATCAGTACGGTATATATTCAAATCCAGTGGCACTGAATGTTCCAACCACAACATTCATCAACAAGTACTTATACTGCTTTTGGTGGGGTTTACAGACCATAAGGTATAATATAGGCATGACTAACTTTAATCACTTGATAACTTGCACAAATTACGGCTAGAACTCAAGGATTTGAAATAATTACTTCACGTTTATCATACAAATCTTAGCCATATATACACTTGGAAGTACAATTTCAATTTTATCACCTAGCCCAATTGAGGTGGGTACTTAAGTGCAAAGGTCAAGAAGATTTTACTTAGTTTACAGTGAGATGAACAATTCATGTACGTCTATAGGATACGTACTAGATCCTTCTATATATAAGAATCCAAGCAAATTTACTTTAGGACTGATGCTTTTTGTTCACTAACCCAAAAATGTGCAGTTCTATGGGAAACGCTCTTTATACAAGTACTTACATTGCAGAAAATGTTTTCTCCATCATTGTCGTCACCATCGGGTTGGTACTATTTGCGTTTCTCATTGGAAATATGCAAGTAAGTCGCTCACAAATGCATGATGGCCACAAATCTTATTCCTAACCGCAAAGAACTACTCAAGAAAAATGCACTGATGAATTATTTTAGAAATTTCCATATTGTTGATTTGTACGACGTACCAGAAATATCTTCAATCAGTATCACGGCAGCTAGAAGAATGGAGGGTCAAGAGAGCTGATACAGAAATATGGATGGATCATAGACACCTCCCGCCAGAGCTAAAGGAATCTATTCGCCACTATGATCGTTTTATGTGGTTGGCTACTAAATGGGTTGATGAAGAAGCAATTCTGAATGGCCTCCCTATAGATCTCAGGAGACAGATCAAGGGATACCTATGCCAATCTTTAGTTCGACAAGTAAGTAATTCTTCTAATGTCAATTTTCTCATGAAATTTTCGTAGAAATGTCCACACGTACGTCCTTGTATTTAGACTGTTTTTGGTTTTTGATTTTTAGCTCCTATATTTTCAATTTTGATGATTAATCTCATAGCGTGAGGCTATTTGACAATAGCCCTTGCTTCTAAGAGTTTGGTTTAGTTTAGTCATGTGATCCTAAGTAATATCTAACAAGTGATCGTAAATAGCTACCACCAAAAGTTAGAAGTAGGAAAAGCTAGCAGAATATAGGATAGTTAATATCTGCTACTATAAGAAGGAAGGAAAAGAAGAAGAGAAGGCTAAAGAAGGCTATACTATCTCTGTTTCTGAGGGTTTTAGTAAAAATGTTATGAGAAGTAGTTCTCCAAGCCGGCATCGGTGTGCCTATAGTATATGATGTTTCGAATGTTCTCCAACAAGATGCTTAAATATGATCGTTTCTCGATCTTCGTGTTATTCTTCTTCGACACCCTTGTTGATTTGCTAACGCTGTTTTTATTTACCTCTAATTGCTTGTGGACCATTTAGTCACTTTATGATACATATGATACTATAGGGTTATTGCCAAACACATGAGGCAAAACAATAAAGGACTGAGCATGTTCAATAAAAGGATATAATTATAATATATGATTGAAAGTTCGTGGGCAAGTACTTTATTATATGATTGAGAACTCATCTACAATATAACACTCTGATCATATTGGAATTGACAGGTTCCCATGTTTAATGAAATGGATGAAACAACAGTAGATGCAGTATGTGAGAGGCTTAAACCTACATATTGGACCGAAGGCATGTTCCTTGTGAAAGAAGGTCACCCTGTCAATCAGATGTTCTTCATAATTCGAGGCCGCCTTGACTCTTACACTACTGATGGTGGTCGTCCTGGGTTCTTCAACTCTTGCAAAATAGGCCCTGGGGACTTTTGTGGCGAAGAGTTGCTCACTTGGGCCTTAAACCCACACGCAGATGTCGTCTTTCCATTGTCAACACGCACAGTCAAGGCTATAACTGAGGTAGAGGCATTTGCTCTTGTAGCAGAGGACTTAAAATTTGTGGCATCAATATTCCGAAGGCTGCATACCAAACAACTTCGACATACGTTTAAGTTTTATTCGCACCAATGGCGAACATGGGCTGCATGTTTTATACAAGCAGCGTGGCGTAGGCATAAAAAGTTAAAGAAAATGCCAGGCGGTAGAGCTAGTGAGCGTGAAGAGCCCCCTCAAGGGACTTTTTGGTCGAGGTATGCACAAACGCTTTTAAGGAATATGAGTCTTAGCAACTCTGGTAGATTAGCTAGTTCTAGTGCCGTCAGCTCACTGCAAAAGCCTGTAGAGCCTGATTTCGATTAAATCGATATAACAGGCTCCAGACAGAGTGACCTCCAACCGAGTGAGTTGTTTTATGTATGCATATATACTGCATCTTTCTTTCTTTTTCTTGGACAATCTTATTTTGCTTATTACTACTACATATTTCAATTAGTCTAATTAGATACCATAACAGATATTATGAAATCACGATACTAATTAAGTTTAAAAGGACAATTAATCCATTAATCCTCTCTAGCGCTAGTTGCATAAAGATAAGGACGTACAAGTTTTAGTAGACGAATCAAAATTCTCCATTAAAAGTAAGTATTTAGTGACAAAAGCAATTCAATTTCGTTACTAAACTTACGCACTGTCAAATTCGATTTCAGCAATGTTGTTCGCGCAATCCATTATACCGTGCGCATGGTTATCTAGGTGACAAACTCACATTTCATCACCAAAACCTTGCGGACCACCTTCGTCTCCATATAACCCGGCTGTACAAAGTGACTATACTAGCACACATGATGTTCGGACAATAGACATTTCGTTCGAACGGTTATTTAGTGACGGAATTGTATATGGTCGTTAAAGCGTAACAGATCAATTACACCACAAAAGAACCATAACATTTGGAAGTTAAATGGTCTTCCGCGCAGGAAGGGGAGAAACTTGAATTGTAGACATGTGCATGTTGCTGTCGGCCATGTGAAATAGTTGTAGCCATTCGGACACCATATATCGTGGTCACTAAAGTGTGAGAACGGATTACATCTCAAAAGAACACTAGCTTTCGGATGTTACATGGCCGTCCACACAAGAAGGGGAAAAGCTCGCATGGTTGACACGTACATGTCACTGCCAGCCACGGGAAACAATTATAGCTCTTCAGACACCTGTGGGGACGTCCAAACGTCGATCACCATATATTCAACAAATGGTGGGCTCCCACATTGCAAGGATGACCGTTAAAATCTGTTGGGCATCCTTACATGATTCAGCTAGCAGTACATCTAAAATTAATATAATATTAATTATTTAATTATTTAAATATTAATTTTAGATATAAAGATGGTTAAGAGGTATTAGTTTTAGGTTGTGCATTTAGTTGTTGAATTTATATGACTTTAAATTTAATTTATTGCACAAACAAATTTTCTCCATCTTTTGCTTGCCTGTACTTAAGTCATACCGTGTCCAAATACATTCTCAAATCATTATTTTTAGACTTAAATGCACCCACAATCCCTGTGGTATGAGATTGTTGCAAATATGTCCCTGAGGTAAGAAAAGTTTTTTTAAGTCCCTGTGGTAAGCGTTTAGTTAAACTTATGTCCTTCCGCCAATCCCCATTAAAAACACTAATTGGACCTGATAGCGTGACAAGTTTAAGCCACGTCAGCACGAACCAAAGGGGAATGAACCAATTTTCAGTTTTTAGTTATTTTTAAGTCCTAGTGGTAAGCTTTTAGTTAAACCTATATCGCAAGAAGGGAGGGAAATTTTGTGGGTAAAGTAAGAAGGGATCGGTAGAGTGATACGAAACAACAAAGGCTCTCAAATGCGATGCCATTCAGCCCATTGATATTTTCGTTCTTTTAATATTCAATCTACGTGGCACCATTTGATGACTGGGCACTGCTGTGCTAGCAATGGTGGGCCCAAGGGGACACACGACCTAATTTGGTTAGTGCTGACGTGGCTTAAACTTGCCATATCATCATGTCCAGTTAGTGTTTTTTAACGAGGACTAGCGGAAGGATATAGGTTTAACTAAAAGCTTACCACAGGTACTTAAAAACAACTTTTTTTAACTCAGGGACATATTTGCAACAATCTCATACCACAAGGATTGTGGGTGCATTTAAGCCGTATTTATATCATTTGCACTATAATTATTGGTATTGTAATTATTTTATGAAATTTATTTCATAATGAACTAATTAAGTATTTTTGTGCAGGGTGATAAAATTAATTTCTTTCTGGACTTGCAGACAACATGAACAGTCTTCTGGTACACATGACAGAGCAAGAGTGATTAATTAATGACAGTGCTATAATTCAATGAAGAAATGAGAGACACTTAAATCTCAATCATCTCTCTCTTTTCACTCTTCCTTCATTTTAACCTAGCAAACCGTACATCTTATTCTCCTCCTCCCTACTTTTTCTAACATAGCCTCATTTTCCCTATTTTCTTCTCGCCTGTGTTTTCTCTCTCTATTTTTTTTTCTTTTCTCTCACTTTGCTACTCACCCCTTTTATCTCCCTATTTTTTCTCTCCTTTGTTTTAACCTAGCTGCACCTCTTCTCACTCTCTCTCTCTCTCTCCTTTTTCTTTCCTCCATTATTATCTCTCCGCCCAAAACCCTACTTTTTCTCTCTAGCTTTTATTTATTTTATGCGTTACTTTCTTCTCTCCCTACTTCACACCTTTTATTTTTCCTTCTCTCTCTTCTCCCTCTATACTCTCTTCATTATTTTCAATTTTTAGATCAGTTTCTTTTATGAGTTATTATTCCAATGTCTCGTTAACAATAATTTTTAGACCTTAACTTCACCTAGAGGGGGTGAATAGGTGAAATCCGAAAATAAAATTATTCAATAGCAATTTTAAAATAATTTCTTAAATTAATCAGTTTAGATATATCAAATCACTAACACAATCATCAAAATAGTAAATCAAAGAAAAAACCACTCCGGGCTAGCAGCCACCTGAAATCCATTAAGAAGAAAACCTTACAACAATGATTCAGACACGGGCAACCCCAATTGCTTGACTCTGACAACTCTTGTGTAATAATCTAAGCATCCCTGCTCTCACCCACTCCGAGTGACATTTACCTCGATACCTTGAGGTTTTTCTTAAATATTTCCTACGAACACTCTTGTTCTTTAATACTCATTTAACAACATGAAGGAAAAACCACTCCGAGCTAGCAGCCACTTGAAATTCATTAAGAAAAATACCTTACAACAATTATTCAGACATGGACAACCACAATTGCTTGACTCTGACAACCTTTATGTAATAATCTAAGCACCCCTACTCTGACCCACTCCAAGTGACATTTACCTCGACACCTTGAGGTCTTTCTTAAAGATTTCCCTGGAACACGCTTTTATCCGGGACGTTCTCTCTCACCGTCCCGCGTCACCCACTTTCTTTCTGAGACTACAAAACAATCGTATTGCTCCCACCTTTACCAAATGCGTTGTTGCTTAGAAAAAAAAAACAAAAAAAAGCGTTGACCGTGCCAGTCCAGTTGCGAGAGATATCAGTACTAGGAGTTGCTGATCTCATGGAGCCGGCACGCCCATATATATCTAAGCCAGGGATGACGAACAGACAATATACATATGTAGCATCGTCAACCACCTTTGTTTCGTTCTCGAAAGGAGTTTAGTCAACGTTCTTTATAAAACTGAATAAAATAGAGATATTGCCTTCACCTTCTTACTGAATAAAATAGAGTCGTGCCAGCCCCCTATTTTTGGCATGACTCTCTATTTTATTCCAGTTTTATAAAGAACGTTGACTAAACTCCATTCGAGAACAAGACAAAGGTGGTTGACATGCTACATATATATATATCATCCTGACATCCTGATCACGATCTCTTTCTTTTTCTTTTTTGTTTTTTTTTTCTGTCGTACGCTGCATCAACAAATACTCTTTACGCATTCAAATTATATATGAATTTCAAGGTTCTGTGATAAACCAGTGTACTTGATCAAACTTGGTACTATTTTTACGTGAATTACGCCTGAAGTCAAGCTCTTAAATGCCCATCAGATTTTGTTTAAGAATATTTGATAAGTTATTGGGAGGCTTCTATCATGAGCTCATGAAGATAATATTTTTTTCCCTTAATTGCGGAGGTTGGGGGGCGACGGCGCCCTCAGCTAGCACCTTGTCCCCCAATTCTACCCTCCCCTGAATGAGGGCACCACTAGAGATAACCCATCAAACGGAGTAATTATTTTTCTTTTTTGGAAGGTACCTACATATATCTTCAATTAAATAATAACAACTCAACTAGGTACCAAAATCTAAAATCACCATCCATAAAGATCATAGTCATAACTATCATTTAATATAAATCAAAGTATAATCGTACTTGTTTATAATAAAATTCTTACACAATAATTATCACCATAATGTGTCTTTCTCCATTCATCCTTATTCTACTCCTGCACTTGGTGTAATGCCCTGAACTCTGGCAGTTAGGGAGTTACGTCTATGCGTAAAACAAGTGAAAATTGGTAAAAATTAGGGGTAGAAATCAGTTATCACAAAATAAACAATCTAGATAACAAATTCACGTTTAAAACTTCAAAACAATTGAATAAAAACACTTTGTTTAAAACTCTTTAAAAACTGAAAAATAACAAAGAAACTCTTAATCTAACTGAAACTCTAAGCCTTCTTTCAGCTACCCACCCAGGCGCCATCTAACACGACTCTCGGTACGCTCCTAAATATCATCTGAAAAGAGAGGACATAAAAGAGGGTGAGTTCGACAACTCAGTAAGCAAAATCATTATCCTATGGTGCACTTCATGAGCCACATTTAAGAAGTGAAAATAAATAGAAAACTGTAAATGTCAATCCATATAACTATAATTGTAAAACAACTGTTATCTTTATAATAGTAATACCATAGAAAATCCCTTGGGCAATAACTGCAGATCACGTTTACCCGCGTGACAGGGTTGTACAGTCCGAAGACTCTTTGCACACTCACTATATCACACATATTATATAATAATAATCCACAAAATATCGTACACATATGAAATTATGAGATAAATCGTCAGATAATAACATAGACTTTAAAAAGGCTCGTGATTACACCAATGCATGCTAAATATTCCATAACAATTTTACTATAACATAATACACATAAAACTCTGAGGGTTTTCAATAAAACATGCAATTTATCAATTACCTCGCCCTTCATAACACTTGAACTCTTTATCAATTAACCTCCAATGGTAAGCTACTAGACTAGAACCTTCGAAATGACGCTTGATTTTTCATTCTCCCAATCAATATACAATATCGCAGAGACTAACAAAGTATTTATAAAAGACTACTTGCAACCCTATTCAAAGAATGACTCTAAATTTGTAAAGATGATAAGAATGACTTGTTATCCATTTTAAAATTCAAACATATTGTAGAAGTATTCAAATTCAAAACTTTAAAATCTAAAGAGATAAAGATAAAACATCTCTCCTTCAAATTTCAAACACTTTTAAAATGATAACCTTTTCAAATCAAATTAATATTTCAAACTTTACACACTTTTAAAACAGAATAACTTTTTCAAATAATTCGAAATTTGAAATTCAATGAAAATATAATAACAAGAAAATTCGGGGTGCTACACTTGGTCTCGGTTCTGCACATCATCAATCATTGTGGAATCTATCTCTTGGTTATCTGGAATGTATATTTAAAATGGTTGAGTTGTGAAACTCAATAAACCAACACGACATGCATTGGTGCGTGTGTAATGTGACTTTTAACAAATTAATGAAGTAATCATTTAACTATACGCACACACCTTTAATTCAACCAAACTAATTTGAAAAATTATTTCATTTTAGGAGAACAAACTTATACTTCATATAATTTTATTTTTCCCATGGTAGACAATGTGTACACTATTTTACCTCCAGAGACGGGGTAATTCGTTCCATTCACCCCTTTCATTGGAATTTTTCTTGTCTCCTTTCCTCCTGATCTGTCCCATTCACCCCTTTCGTTAGGACATTTATTTATCTAGACGGCTAACTCTGTGCCTTGGCTATTTCATATCATCACATTAAGCGGTACGATACCGACCCTTTTACATTTTTCGTCAATTCAACAGTACTACCGGGGTCTAAAAAATACATCAATCCCATCAAATATATATTTTTCATTTGTCAACATTGCTCAATCCAACATATATTTGTAGTTGCCGTAAATATTGAAATTACTCATAAAACATAATGTCATGATTCATCTTTTTATGCTTGTAAAAATTTATGCAACATGTAACAAAGAATTCATAAAATCATTTTATTCTTTATGTCATGCAAAATAAATGCAAGAATAATATTTCTTATGGTGAAACTTGCCTTGAAATTCTTACGGTTACTATTCATGTCACTATTCATAAGCCTAAGCTTAGGAAATACCAACCAAAACTTTGCACTAAAGCTAAACTTACTTTTTTTCTCTTTAGTCCTTCCAATTTTCCTTTCTTCTCTCGACCTCATCTCTCCTTTTTTTTCACTACAAGAAAATAGGTTTTGGGTGTCAAATTTTTTTGTCACCTAAAGTTAAAAATTTGTCACGAAAACTCATTGTTGTAAAAAAAAATTGACACATGGTTTGATAGAAGAAGCGTGTCACCCTTGTTCTTCGGTGAAAAATTCTTAGTTTGCTCAGGAACTAGCATCCGAATGCCAACTCAGAAAGTTCGTACGACTTTTCATTTTGTGTGGCATGTCCTGTGCGAACTTCAATGTATTACATAACAAAATTAATTCCGTCATGGAAAAAACGTGTGGAAGTCTGTTATATCAGTTCGCACGGGGTGAATTTTGGTGTCAAAATGTAAATTTTGTCAGCAGATTTATCGTCCGCTCTAGAATGTGCAAACACTAGTTAAACATGGACATGGGGACGGTTGATTGCAGTGCAGACGGAGGTTATTTTTATTTTATAAAAAAGAAAATACCACAAATATAATGTGCAAACGGCTCAAAAACGTTCGGACTATGGATAAAAATGGACATGGGGACGGTGAAATTGCGTTCGGACGTTATTATCAGTCAAATGGACATGTAGACGAATGACATATCATGGCGAACGTCCAGACATTGTTAATCTGTCAAGACAGTTCTAAATGGTACTCGTGGTTTCAATTTGAACAAATTAGTCCCTGTGGTCAACATTCTGTTGCAACGTGGTCCCTCTGTCAATCCCCCCGTGAAACCATTAACGAAGAATGCTGACGTGTTAATAATTTACCATGTGGACATTGATGAGCTGACAATTTTTACACACGGAATGCAACCTCATCAATAATTAAAAAAGTAACCAAACTGTCCATGTGGTTTCACGTTGTGACAAAATTGTCCCTGTGGTTTCAACTTGAACAAATCAGTCTCTGTGATCAGCAAACTGTTGCACCATGGTCCCCCCATCAATCCTCTCTTGAAACCATTAGCAGAGAACGCAAAGGTGTCAATAATTTACCATGTGAACACTGATGAGCTGGTAATTTTCACACGTGAAATGCCACCTCGCATAATATTTTATAAAATAAATAAATTTACAAAACGTAAAAAAAAAAAGATTCGAATGCCTTAAACTTACCCCCTAATCACACTACCTTCACCGAGAAACCTTTCTCTTCATTGTGAAACTTAAATTTTCATTCTCACTGTAAATTGATTTCTCCACCTCCACCTCCATTCCCCCCAAATCCCCGAAATCCCCCACTTCACCTACTGTTTCCTTCGCATTTTTAATTTCTCGCACATCACACAAATCCCCCAAATCTTGCTGCCTTTTTTTGTCACCCAAATCTCCCTAATGAACCCTAATGACACTTTTCGAGTGTCTCTTAAACCCTCAACACAAAAAATGTGCAGTGTTAGGAGCCCAGAAAGAAGCTCAGTGTCAAAATCAAGATCTTCGTTTAATTAAGATCTTGTTTTGAGGACCTCATGTTACAAATAAATAACCGAAAAAACACAAAAAAGTACTACAAGAAATTATGCTTTAGGTGACAAATTTTTGGGTGTCAAACCAAATTTTGTCACCTAACGTGAATTTTCCATGACAAAATATTAATTTCGTCCCCAAAACCATTCAGAAACTCCAAAACCGTCCGGACCTGTCACAACCCCGTTTGGACATATTACTGGTGTGACGACATACACGTGTAGTGAATAAGTGAAGAAAAAAATCGTCAGAAAAAAATAACGTCAGAACTCTCAAGATACACGTTCGGACTTGCTGCAGGGTGACAAATTTCACATCTTCGTAACTGAGTGACAATTAGAATTGTCACAATTTTTACATTACCGTCCGGACTCCGCTTATACACAGTCCGAACGGATATTACCTAATGAATAATAATCGTCAGGCTAGAGTGAAAAATTAAAAATCGTCATGAATACTCTATTCAGTCCGAACGTTATAAACCACGCTCCAACGGAAAAAATACCCAAGTCCGGACGGTACCAAAAAAGGTCCGCACAATTATAAATGCTTCTTCCGCGAATCGTGTGCTTCCGCGTTACAAAACTTCAGACACGTGACATCGATACAGTCCGGACAAAGAAATAGCGTGCGGACCGTATAAGTTCTAGAACCATTTCGAATCGGCCATATTTAATGATGTTAAATTTGATAGGGGCACGTGTCAGACTAACCGTTGAAACCCGTCCGAACGCTAATACAACACATTCGGACGGTTACTGGCCATATTAAACCGACAGACTTTGTCAAAATCTCAAACTCACTCGTTCTCTTATACTTTTCTCTCGCACGTTTTCACTCTCCATTCGAGATCTCTCAAAGAACTTTAGGTAAACGTTTGTTATGTATTTTGATTGAGTAACATCAATTGTTTAGTTTGTTATGTTGTTTTATTTTATGAAATTAGGCTATTTGGCTAGTGTTCGTCGAACCACGTTCACGACGTCCGGACTGGTTATAAACCGTCAGGACTGTTATTTTACGTTCGGACGAGTTTTATTATGTTCGGACGTCCTAAAATTTAAACGACGCAGTTTGACTTTCGTGCGAACGGTTTATACTCATGTTCGGAGGATTTTTGCTAGGTTGACCATGGAACACTCTGGAATAAGTATCACCAATGTCGGGGGACAGACAGAGCGACCAGCCTGGGCAGACGTGTATTTAGCTGAGTTAAATGAGAGTATTCGGGCGATCATGCAGCCGAATCATTCATTGTGCATGGAGCTCCAATGCCGCTTGACCGGTCTGGAGACGAAACTTGCTCTAACGGATAGGACTATAACGGAAGAGCTGAATATTATACGGAGGGAACTAATAAGGATGAGAGAACAATTATCTCAATTGTCCCAGTGTGTACGTACCGTTCCGGTACCGATGCAGACACTCGTCAGACGGGTGGATAATATGGAGGAGCATTTGGCGCATGTTCGTGATGCCCTCGGACAAGATTTGGACGAGCCAGTTGCAGCTCGTGATTTGAACTAGTCTTCCGTTTCTGCTTAAACTTAGTTATTTATTTATCATCTTAAGGACCGTTTGCAGCTTCTAATAGACATTACGATTGTGTTTTTCATTCGGTATTTGGATTATTTTTTGATATTTTATATTAATTATGTTTTTTCAGTAGATTAAATTTATTACAATTTAAATGGATAATTTGTAAAATTAAATAAGTAGTTATAATTAAATTGATGATTAGTTATAATTGATATTTAATATAAAAATATGATCAATTATATTTTTTATGTATTTAAAATAAAGAAATTAAGTTAAATATTTGTGCCAAATTATATTGAGTTGAATGAAATAAATTGAATTATTTACTTAAATTAACTCATTTAAATAAATTAGGTTAGGTGAAATAAAGTAAATTGAGTGAATTTAACCTGTGAAATAAATCTGCTATCCGTTCGGACTTTCTACATGCGCGTCCGGACTCTTGCATCGCTACCGAAAGTAAGTGAGGTACCCGTTGGAACAGTTTTTTAGACAGTCCGGACGTTCACTTAACCTTCGCATGGCGTACACGTGTTTTCGTTATAGGAAAGTTAAAAACGGTTGTACCAGTCTGAACGTTTAACAGAAGTCCGGACATGCTTCGCCATTTTTTTTCTTTTTTGTTTTTTGATAAGCAATATCTACATGCGCGTCCGGACTCCTGTATCGCTACTGAAAGTAAATGAGGTACCCGTTGGAATAGTTTTTGAGGCAGTTCGGACGTTCACTTAATTGTCGCATGGCGTACACGTGTTTTCGTTATACGAAAGTTGAAAACGGTTGTACCCGTCCGCACGTTTAACAGAAGTCTGGTATAGACAATCGCACGCCTTATTAAAACGTCTTGACGTGTTAATTGTGCTGAACGGTTTTAAACTATTTAAAGTTTGGCATTTAATACTGAGTATGATGTTTGGGCCACGTGTGCAGAATGCAGTCCGGACGGCCAACATTGGGTCCGAACGCGATCGACGTATTTTGAAAAGACGAATAGTTCGTCATTTTCACGAACACTGAACGTTTTCCATAAAAAATCTCTCAAAACTCAAGTTTTTTCTTCACAAATCTCGATGTAATATTACTCTCTCATATATCTAATCACACCCACGTATGTTTTGCTTAATTTTAACAAGATTTTAATGGTGAAAACTTCTTTTTTATATAGTTTTATGTATAGAATTTCAATTCTATTTTTTGTATAGTAGATTGTCTTTTTTGATTGATTTTTACGTAGAAATTGATTCTGTTAAGTGTTAGGTTTGTTTAAAGTGTATTAGTTTGTGTTTTCGTGAAATTTTTGGGCGAGTGGGGAAGTGGAGGGACGCTGTCATGGCTGAGTTAACTCGGTCATCGTTCACACAACGTTCGTACTCATTATTTAGTCGTTCGTACACGTTTTTGGGCGTTCGGACTCTTGTCGTAGTGTTTCGGTGGTATGCATTATCGTTTTGATTATGTTCGGACTCTCTTTCAAGGAAGTCCGGACGCTTTAATGTTAAATTTAAATAGTTTTTTTAGTCTTTGGGTTGGGACGGGTATCCAAAATCAATAAATTGACGTTTTGATCATGTCCGGACCCTTATAGTATACGTCCGGACATATGAGCAATCTTTCACTCGAGCTTTGACAGTGGAGCAGCATACAACGATCATTATGTCTCGCTAGATTGTTGTCGAGCGGGACATCAAATTGGTCGACTTTAACGACCTCACATTTGAGGGGCGGACACTTTCGGAAGTGGTGGAAGGGTTAGGTTGGCTTCCATTGATCCACAGGACTGGCTCTGCATCAAAAAATATGGTGTGGGAGTTTTAGTGCTCTATATTACGGGCGAGGGACCTCGAGGAACCTAGTATGGAGGTCACTGTCCGTAACGTTCCGATCATATTCTCGCCGGACGAGCTAGCGAATTTCTTGGGGTACGAGAGAGATTTGGGAAGAGGAAGGCCGGCCTACTAAGGCCGAGGTATTCTGGACCATGTTGGGTGATGATACATTGATCTTGGACGGAGCCTATATGGTACACGGGAAACTGCTTTCTTTTTGGCGGATCATGCATCTGATCCTATACTCCTCCATCGACCCAAAGCAGCACACCACAGAGCTGTCTTATAGTCGGGCCGAGTTTCTGTACCTGGTAGTTGTACGGGGGCTATTTGTTGATATAGCATCATACATCTATCAGTCCATTCGAGCAGTGGCCTTGAAGATTGATGCTACAACTTCATTGTCGCGCAGGATTCTTCTGACCCAGTTCCTACACGCCATACTGGTACCCGAGGGTGGTGACGAGCCGAAGGCACTTCCACTGGGGTGATCAACAAGACCACACTCTCCAAATCGATGGTCCAGACACGCCGAGCGCTGCAAGCCGCTTGGGTTGCTAGAGGAAGCCGACAGGAGCAGCCCACGGAGGCAATGGAGAGGGAGGATCCTGGGCAGAGCTCGACCCAGGGACTTGGATGATATGATGACGGAGCTGTCTCAACGGATGCAGTCGGTCTTGCAGCCCACCCATTGCGTGTTCAGTGATATCAGTCGTCGTCTGACGGCTTTGGAGCAGAAGGTCGCCGACATGGATGCTGGGTGGAAGAAGGAGGTTGCTGCGCTTAAGGAGAGTTTGAGGGGCGTGGCAACTGGTACCAAGCTCTTTCCCCTGACTAAGCGGGTCATGCTGATAGAGGAGCACCTTCGTCACATCCGTCACGTCCTAAAACTCACGGATGATGATGATGATTCGTAGTCTTCCTTGTTTACTTTTATTATCACGTTTAGTTTTTTTATTATGTTTTGAGGACATTTACTTTTATATTATGTTTTGTGGACATGTATGGATTTTATTTGATGTTTTTGTTCATATTACGTTTTCTGTCATTTCAGTTATGTTATTTGTATTTATTAGAACTTAATATAATATGTTAATTAATATTACGTTTATAATTTCGGTACACTCATTCAAAAAAATATTTATTATTTACATTATTAACTAACTTTGGTTATTTAAAATTTGCTAATAAAGTTAATTAAAAAATTTAAAAAATAAATACATATTGTCCAAATACGTTCGGACCTGAATTTATCCGTCCGGACTATATAATATAAAATCGAAAGGTGTCGTATTATATAAAATAAACCGCCCGAACACATGTTTAGACGATCGGGACTCCTGAAATTCAAATTACCATCCGGACTCTTGTTTATTACCGTACGGACGTGATTGTTTATTATCAGACGCTATGGTGTTGGTATTTCCTAAACAGTCTCGGGTAATGTAAGGTAGTGTTCGGACGGTATGTGACTGTCCGAACATATATTTTAATGAGCATACGATGTCGTTTGAGAATTACTAAAACGGAGTGTTGAACTTTAGTAGTTCGGACGTATATGAAAATTTTGGCGGCATGAATTCCCTCGAAAACTAATACACGTATGCGTCCGAACGTCCTTTTATCGGTCCGAACGGTATTCAAGCGTATGAAAGTTACAGATTCGCAGACAGTGGAGGAAAAACGGAGAAAAAAAGAAAAAGAGAGATTTGAGCATGAGGAGAAGTGGGGAGCTGATTTTGGGCGTTCAATCTCATTGAAGAGGGTGTGAAAAGAGCATATCTTTGAGAATTTGAAGTTCGATTGCATTTGAGGTTAGTGGTTTTTAAATTGAATTGTTTTAGGATGAAAAACTTGTATTTTAATATATGAAAGCATGTGTTTTCAAAATTTTAGGTTCTAAAATGATACTAATGGAGTTTAGGGTTGGTTGTGATGTGTTTATATTGAAGTGTTTGTAATTTGGGTTGATTTTGACATGGTTTTTGGACTGAAAATTGAGTCTGTGAGTCGAAGAAATGTGTTGTTCGACAAACGCAGTCCGGACGGTTGATTTACCGTCCGGACACTATTGGTTGGTTCGGACGCTTTGCAAAACACGTCCGAACGTAGTTGAATAGGGTTTGGACCGTTATGTAACGTCCGAACGGTATTTGTTGTAATGTCATTCATTCATTTAGTTGCCTTAGACCTCGTTTCAGAATTACATGAAGTTCGGATAACGAACTGGATGTAATTCTTGAACTGTCCACGTTATGGACAGTTTGAGTTTACAATATGCGTAATGTGCGTAATTGTATTTGCTATTGTGACAGATGTGTTTAGAAATTTTGATGCAAATCTCCTTTTGTCCTTCGAATACACATTCAACATTGAGCTTACACACTTGCCTTAAATGGTGGGTGTTTAGGCTCAATGTTGTAGGCGTGTATTTGGGCCCATATTCCCTCCATAATTTTTTACTATTATGGTTCATTTAGCTGTTCATTTACCTTGGGAGGTGAAACTTGGGGGTCCAGTTCAATTTCGGTGGATGTATCCATTGGAGAGTTATATGGGGAAGATGAAGCGTTTCGTTAAGAACAGGACACGGTGTGAGGGCTCATTAGTAGAGAATTATGTGTTAGATGAATGTTTAAATTTTTGCTCAATGTATCTTGGTACGATTGAGACGAGATTTAATAGAAAATATCGGAATTATGCTGACATGGATGATCGAAGTTGTCGATTTTCCGTGTTTACTCAAAGTGTTTGATCGCTAGGAGCTGGTAGGGGTCAAGATTTGAATAGAAATGAATTTACAAAAGCGCAGTGGTACGTACTGAACAACTGTTCAGAAATCAGCCAACATATAGAGTAAGCGCTTATGTGAATATTTGCTCATTTAATGGGCATTATAAGTTCATTATATTTTAATTTACTATAAAATATCTTATTTCTTTATAGCGTGCACATGAGAGAGATGAGGAGGAAATCACCAATGAATGTTGATAGGAGGCACGAAGAAGAATTTCTGTTATGGTTTAAAACTCGAGTATTTATTTAATTTTTCCTTATTATATGTTTAATTTTAATCGGTCAATTTTTTAGATTAATACTTAACACATGTTTACTATTTTAGATTGAAACTATGCGCAACGAAAATTTGGACTCGATCTCGGATGACTTGTCTGCATTAGCATCCGGTCCGGATCAACGGACACTTTGTTACTCTGGGTGTGTAGTGAATGGAGTTAGGTTTCACACAGTCTTTCGTGGACAGTTTCGTAACACTCAGAATAGTGGTGTGGTTGTTCAGGGGGACCATGATGGGGAAGATGTTGATTTTGACGGTCAGGTCGTGGATGTTTACGCGTCGCGTTATTTGCGGAGGAATTTAGTTTATTTACTAAAATGTGACTGGTTTGACTTGAGTACTCAAAAATTAGGTCTTGATAAAATTGGTCGGTTTGTTAGTATTAAAACATCCCGAAAAGGGTACAAAGATGACCCGTTCTTGCTAGCTTCTCAGGGGAATCAAGTGTTTTATATCAATGATATGATGTTGGGCAGCCACTAGAAGATTATTCAAAAGATTACCCCTAGAAACACGTATGATATTCCAGCTACTGAAGAGGAAGCTAGTGAAGATAGAGAAGGACCGTCGAACCGTGAAACATACCGGGAGAATGATTCTGTTGAGTTTTTTGTGGACTTTAGCTCATTTGACATGATCCCGTTGACTAGAAATGACATCGAGGCTTATCTGCCAGTAACCGATGAGAGTGGTCCACAACAACGTTAAGTAGAAGGAAGCAATGGTTCCTCGGAATCGTTTGGTGAAGATTGTAGTGATTCTGAAGAATATTACTCCGAGGAATAAAGTAAATTTATCGTTTCGAGGCTCATTGTGTTTTTTTCTCTAATATTGATTTATTTGGTCATAGGACAACGTCATGCCAGCGTGAGGGAAACATCTTCGGTGCGATTCATCAGTTCGAGCTGAGAGTAGTCCGGGTACACTAGCAGTGTCGGGTCTTTCACTTAGGGATATGAATGAATTACCGTCCCCTACCACAGCCAGTCCAGTAGGCACCCAGAGTAGTTGTGCGTGTAAGTATCTTACCCCGTCAATCTTTATTAAATATTATGACTTTTAAATCTCTATGCTTAATTGAATTTTAAATTTATTTTTCTTCATTTGTAGCGACGTCCGGAATTAGACACGTTCGAGGTAGTACGCGCGGGATTGCCTTACTCAAGGCTCGCACCGGAGGAAAGCTGACTGTAAATATCCCTGATGGACGTACGGACGGTGATGACAAGGCGTCCTCAATGCTCTCGAGCCATATTGGTGCGCTCGTTTGAAAACATGTCCCATCTGAGAAGAGTAAGTGGAAGGAGGTCCCCGATGAGGTTAAATCATATATGATGAACTGAGTGTTGGTAAATATAATTTATTAAGTTTTAATTGTTGAAGCTTTTTTATGTTTCTAACTGTTATATATGTTAAGGATGACTTCCAACTAGATTACGACCGAGTCGAGGATCGCATCACTGTGACGTCAACGATGAACACAGCGTACAGGACGCACAAAAATAGAATGTTCCAGCATTACTCGGTGTTCAATTGAAAAGAAGAGGCGTTAGAGCACCCGTATCCTGATATGAACAAGGAAGAATGGGCTCGTGTTTGTGATTTATTCGCGAGCGAGGAATTTCAGGTAAAACATTTTCTTTCCAATCTGAACGTTTATTTCAGCCATATGTTTAATTGTGTTACCAATTGTAAATGTACAACGCAAAGGAGGAGTGCAATCAACAAGGAGAATAGAGCTAAGCTGAAGATTGTACACACATCAGGAGCGAGGTCCTTCCAACGCGCTAGAGCGTTGTTAGTAAGTAATAAATTTACATTTACATTTTTATTATTTATTATTTAAATAAATGACTTAGGTATTTTTATATGCATATTCTATATTTCTTTTGGTGTACAGACCAATCCATAATTTGATGAAATTAGTCCTTCGTTGCTTTATAAAAAGACGCATACTACTAAGGATGGTATGTGGACTTCAGAAGATCCACGAAAAAATTTTGTAAGTTGTAAAGTTAGTTTTAATGATGCATTCGTATGAGTTTATGTTTCATATATACTATTTTTATCAACTTTTCTATTTTTTTAAGAAAAAATATAGGCGTTACAGTTGCAGCACGAGTTAGAGGGAAAGTCATACACTGAAGTGGAGATCTTCACTGAGGTGTTCGGGACGAAAGTGGGTTACGTGCGAGGTTTAGGCCGTTCAGTACGATTTGTTGGATCATCTTCATTAGCATCGTCTGTTGATTTGTCCCGGAGATTGGAGGAGGCCAGATTACAGATTGAGGAGATGAGGGCTAGACAGTTGGAATATGAAGCGCTTCTAGTTAAGCAGTCAGAAATGGAGTAGACGATGCGAGAGTATCTGCAGATGATGGAGGAGCAGCAACGGAAGAAAGATGAAGAGCTGATGAATATGATGGCGTAGTAGCAACGGAAAAAAGACGAAGAACACCAGATGATGATGCAGGAGCAGCAAAAGAACCTAGTGGAACAACAAGAACGAAGGATGCAACTAATGGCGGAGCAGATGCGTGAGCAGCTGATGGAGCGGATGAGACAGATGCAATCTCGTTCGACACTCAAACGAAAATTTGGGTAAATTTATATATTTTTACAATTTTGTCAGTACTTATCCATTATGTATTTTATTTACTTTTAATAACGATTGCATATTTGTAGATATTTTATTATATTATGAGCAGTAAATATCTTCATATTTATATTATTTCATAAATTTAATTAAATTAATTCAAATATATAGAAAACCGTTCGAACGGGTGTTACATGTCGTTCGCACGGATATTTTTCGTTGCTAGCGTGCGCACGCATAACTCTCCGTTCGAACACTTTGATTTAAATTCTATAGTCTTAACGGTGTCTATCGCGTCCACACGTTCTTAAAATAAGAAACCATGCACACGATACACCAAAACGTTCGAACGTGTGCAACGTACAACGAGTCCAAACTGTATACGTAAAGGTTCAAACAACGTCTTCACAAATACGTTCGGTCATATTCACATCAACGTTTGGACATTAATATACAACGGTGCGGACGTTTATTGCGTGACAAAATATATTTTCGTCGCATTGTATTAATCGTTCACATGAGTTGTGCAAACGTTCAGAGAGAACGTTCGCACAGCTCATGGGAACGGATGGACTGTACTGGGCATGACAATTTTGAATTTCGTCAGTATGGCACCAAACCGTTCGGACATGTTTATAAACCGTCCGAACGGGTTTGAGTGACAGAACACTAAAATCGTCACCTAAAACATTCGCTGACCGGCTTTAGGTGACAAACTGGATGACAACCCAATTTTGTCACCCAAAACCTTAGGTGACGAAATTTGTACTTTGGGTGACAATTTTTTTATGTCACCCAAAGTGTTTTTTCTTGTAGTGAAGGAAGTCGCCAATCCACTACTTTTTACTAGTGATTTGAAATGCCATTAGTGATTTTGACACTGTGCTTATTTTTATTATTTTCTCTTTTATTTTCTTGCCAAGGTTTCTCGGTGACAGTAATGTGATTTGGGGGTAAGTTTAGCGCATTCGAATTTTTTTTTTATGTTCTATAAATTTATTTATTTATTAAAATATTATTTACGTGGCATTCAACATGTGAAATTTGTTAGCTCATCAGTGTCCACGTGGTTAATTATTGACATGTCAGCGTTCTCCATTAATGATTTACAGAGGGACCACGAAGCAACAGTTTGCTGACCACAGGGACTAATTTGTTCATGTTGAAACCACAAGGACCGTTTTGTCACAACGTGAAACCACATGGATTGTTTTGTTACTTTTTAAAAAACAATTATTGATGAGGTGACATTCCACGTGTAAAAATTGGCAGCTCATCGATGTCCAAGTGGTAAATTATTGACACGTCAGCGTTCCTAGTTAATGGTTTCACTGGGGGATCAACAGAGGGATCACGTTGCAAGCGAGTGCTGACCATTGGGACTAAGTTGTTCAAATTGAAACCACGGGGACTATTTTATCAAAACGTGAAACCACAGGTACTGTTTCTTTACTTTTCTCTAATAATAATAAAGTAGCAAATTAAAATTATTTAATTATGCATTTAAAATTAGATTAGACATGACTATGAAGACATCATATTAAATATAGTATAAATCAGTAATGGTCTACAAATATCTAATCGACATAATAGTAAATAAAGTAAATAATCAAAATCAAGTCTGAAATGAACAATCTACACAAATTTGCATCGGGGAGTGAAATACGCTGTCGCCTTCCTTACTTGTTCCATCATCTGCTCACACATTTCCGCTTGCAATAGTTTGAGCCTCTGTTCTTGCTCTGCTTGTTGCTTCCGTTGTTGCTCCTCTAATTGCTGCTTCTGGTCCAATAAATGTTGTTGCTGCTCTCGCATCACCCTCTCCATTTCTGCCTGCCTCATAGCTAACTCATCATATTCTTTCGGTCTAGCCCTCATCTCTTCCATCACCATTCTTTCCTCTTCCAATCTCCGGGCCAGATCAACGGACGATACTGAGGACGATGATATAACTTGCCGCACAGAACGACCTAAACCAAGGACATAACCTGCTTTCGTCCCCAAGACCACTGTGAAGATCTCCACTTCTGTGAATGACCTTCCCTCAGACTCTTGTTGTATTTGTAAAGCCTTCATCTTTTCCTACAAGTGAAGGAGAAATTGTGAAAATTAATACCTTTTTAAATATTAAAAAATAATAATGCAAAATAAAATTTTACAAACTTACAAAATGTTCTCGTGCAGTATTAGATGTCCATGCGCCAACCTTATTAGTATGCATTTTCTTGTACATCAATGCACGATTAATCTGATCAGTTTCTGAATCATTCTTCAAACAAAAAAATTATATTAGAATTAAAATCCCTTAATAACATAATGTTGTAACAAAAAAATACACTTAAATATTTGAGTTGATTATAACCATCAGGCCTAGAGCGCGTTGGAAAGACTGAGCGCCCGAAGTATGAGCAGCCGTCAGCTTAGCCCTATTTTGGTGGTTGATTTCACTCCTCTAAAATACATATCTATTGAGTTAGTAAAAAACTGAAGTATAGAAGTAAATAAAAGTATTATAATAAACATTCCTGCCTGAAATTCTTCAGTACTAAATAATTCGTAGATGGGAGCACATTCTTCCTTTTTTATGTTTGGGTACGGATGCTCTAACGCTTCTTCTTTGGTGGAAAACAAAGCGTAGTATTGGTGCATTCTGTTTCGATGTGTCCTGTATGTTGTGTTCATTATGGATATTACAGTGTTGCGATCCTCTGGCCGATCATAATCTAGGTTGAAGTCATTCTGAAACGAACCATGTTAGTATAATTAAACAATAATTAATAAAAATAATTCTAATTTATATTAAGTTACACGTTCCAGTACTTTGTTCATGATGTAAGACTTAACCTCATCAGGGACTTTGAACCAGTTGACTACATTGAACAGGACATGTGATCACATGAGCGAGCCAATGTGACTAGAAAGCATCAAAGATGCCTTGTCATCACCACCTGTATGGCAATCGGGAATATGGACGCTCAACTTTCCTACAATACGAGCCTTCTCTAATGAAATCCCATGAATGCGACCCCTTACATGTCTAATCCCAGAGGTGGTTGTACATGAACAAAAAATTTATTAACGTAAAACATCAGCACCTAATTATATTTATTTAAAAAAATTAACATTAAAGTTGAAATCCCATGGTAAATCGTTGTTTGCTCCATTTGAAGGAGTCGCATTTGCTATAGTCCCGGGCTAATTGGAAGCACCAACAAATCTAGCACCTGAATCGACATGAAGATGTTTTCCTCATGCTACCATGACTGTAAGACCCCGAAGAAACCTGTGTCTACTTCATTGCTAGATGAAGGATTTCATGGCCTATTCTGTGTTAAAAGAAACCTTGCTTGGCCAAGGCATGATTTTATGTTAAGAAAATGTATGTGTAATTATTTTGAATTTCTAAAATATGATGTTATGATTTAAATGCTATGGATGGAATTTTAAATTTTATAGTAACCAATTTCATGTTGCTAGATTAATTGTATATTTTCCATCTATATTCTTGATTTTAAATTTTGAAGGATTTTCTTATGAATAATTTTGGAGTATTAAGACTTGCATGTTGGGCTTAGAAACCTCAAATAATGGGCTGATATTGGGCTACCCATTTATGGCCGATTATTGGATGTAATTGGGCCTTGAAGTTGTGACATATGGGCTGCCCAATTACATGTGATGATGGGCCCTTGAAGTGTGATGTTGGGCTACCATGAGGCTTATAACTTTTGGTGTACATTGGGCTTATAATGGCATGCTAATAGGCTGCCAAAATAAGCATGGAGATGGGCTTTGGAAAGCATGATATTGGGTTGCCATGGAGCCCATGGCAATGGGCCTTGTAATGGTGCTATTGGGCCTTAAGGAAGTTGGACATTAGGCCTAAGCCCTTAGGCTTATGAATTGGGCTTTAGGACATGATGATGGGCCTTGAATCAAGGGCTTAATGGACTGCCCAATGGGCCATGCAAATTAGATTTAGAAAGTTAGATTAATGGAACTAATTTTACTTAAGTTTCCTAAGCAACTAGATTAGGATAAGTAAACTAGGTAGTTAGAATTCAACCAAATGAACTAATTGGTGGAACAAGTCTCTAAATAAAAGTTGGATTTATGTGGTGGGGCAAGACACACGTGAATGACAAGGGGAGTTGAATTTTGTGGTGGGAAGAGTTATACTAGAAAGGCAATGGAGACAAGAGGGAGACAAGAAATGGAAAAGCTGAAAAATGTCATGGCCGAAAATCATGGCTAGGTGCATACCATTGTCTCACACGCCTATCACCCCTTTTCCCCCCTTCAATTGAGCTCATTTAGGCCACCTTAGTCGACCAACACAAAGCCTAGAAGTGAAAAACCAAATACCAAAGAGAAGAGAGAAACCGAATACCCAAAAGAGAGAAATCAAGGGGAGGCCAAAACCTTTGAACCAAAAGGCTGAGATTTGAGCTTGGATCAAGGGGATTTTGTGTAAAGGGAAGAAGGAGGACAAGGAAGAAGAAGAAAGGAGAAGAAGGAAGTGAAGTGAAAGAGGTATTGTGCAAAGGAAAGAGAGAAAAGGGACAAAGGAGCACTAAGGTAAAAACCCTCTTGATGGCCGAACTCTTATGTATAGATCTTAGGGTTTGAGTTGTTTCATGCATGGATATGTTGAGATCTGGATGATTAAGAACCTTAGGTTGTTTAGTAGGTGAAAGAGAGGAGAAGCTTGCAAAGGAACAAAGAGAAAAGAGAAGGAGCAACAAGGTAAAAATTTGGATCTCACATTTCCCACGCTAGCCGAATCCTTCATGTATTGGGATCTTGGGCTTTTATGTTTTATTTTGGTTGGATTTTGATCATGGTTATGTGTAAGTGTTAGATCTGGACATACATGCTTAGATCTAAGATTGAATGTGAAGAAAAATGCAAATGGAGAACAATGCATGTTAAAGGAAGTTAGATCTAGATCTTGTTGTGTTGGTTGGTTGCAAGTTAATTATTTTCTCTAGATCTATGGAGGTTAGTGTATATTATGTGCAGATCTGGGCTTATCGAACATGAATGAAGGAAGTATGGTGAAAATGTATGCAAAGATGGGTTGTAGAAGTCAATGTGTGCATGATAGGGATTTTAGCATGAAAAATGTGGGATTTTGATGTATAGCCGAACCATGTATGCCTTAGGTTTTCATGAGTGGTTTGTATATGCTTAGATCTGGACATTGGCCATGTTATGTACAAGATTTATGACCTAATGCATGGTAGATGATTGCTAAGTGTAAAGAATGCATGCAAAGCGAAAGAACCGAAGAAAACCTAGTGGTGTTGTGATATTTTGAGTTGGCCGAATATTGCTATTAGTGATAACTTGTGTTGTGTTTTGATTTTTAGATCCTAAGTTGTGAATCTATTGAATGGAGGAAGGGGTCACCATTGGAGATAAATTTTGACTAAGGACACATAGAACATGGTGTTGGCCGAATGCCTAGTGCGTAGAGACCCTAATTGCTAGTTTGTGATAAATGGAATATAATTGATTATGATGGATAAGTGAGATTAGGATTGGCTAATCGGATTAAAGGATATTAAGGCTTAGAAGTTAGGGTTATAAGGAATTAGCAAAACCTTGTGTTGAAAACATGTACTAAAGATTTAATTAGAATAAATAGGTCTTGGCCGAATTTATTTAGTGAATTACACTTGTGAAGATTTTATCAAGTACATTAAATAATGGGAGACTTGGATTTAACCCTAATCTATTAATTGATTAAAACCCTAATCGGGAATAGAGATATAAATATTTTGTAATATGGTTAATAATTAAATAACCTAAGTTTAGATATTATTAGAAGAGTAAATAAAATACTTTAAATGATTAAAAGAATTTCAGTGATATATATATATATTTAATAATTACGTGCTATTTCTTAAAGTCTAAGAAATATTTGAATCGCTTGTAGGCAATCTACGTGTTTTATACACTACCAAGGAAGACCAAGAGTAAGTGGATACTGTAAGTGGACAGTAAGTGGTTCTTTTCAAAACTGGAATGACACACTGCATCATTTCATGAACAAGCATGACATGACATGTGCATTGCATGAATTTTTCTAAAAAGAATGTTTATGCAATGATTTTATGGAAAGATTATGGAAAGTTTTATGAAACGATAAGTTAAGTTAATGGGCACTGGTCGGTACCGTACCATTAAGATGGACTCCCATACCGAAAGACAAATGTGAGAAGGATGGGTGAATCCACGAGGCTGTGCAACCCACACTGAAGGACATTGAGAAGGTGTGGTGCCTCCAAGGGTCATGTCTAGCCACTGAAGGACAAATGAGAGAAGGTGCGCTAGCTTGACCGTATGTAAGGTCTCCAAGGGAAATCGGAGACGGTTCCAAAGGGAACGCACAACCCTGACTTCAGGGGTTAAATGGAGCGAGCCCACAAGTAAAAGATATGAAATGGTTGTGAAAGGCCAAGAGTGGCACAAGTATGAATAAGAAATTTTCAAGGGCCTGGGGCCGAATTTAAGCAAGAGCATGTGCATATCCATGACATGCATGTGCATCACTTATCAAGTTCTCTTCTTTCATGATTAAGCAAGCATAAGTCAAGAGCATGTTTCAAAGTTATGTCCTTCCCTTACTGAGTCTTTTTGACTCACGTTTTTAAAAATTGTGTCATTCCAGATGCCACAGGTGAAGAGAGTCAGGAGGACTACCTGACTTAGAAGGACCAGATGTTATTCTTATTTTGATTATGGTGACCTGATCGATGAGATCCGTCACTAGTTGAATTCTAAATATTATATATGTTTTGTATGAAAACTTAATGAGAACCCTGATTATGTAAGATTTAGCTCGAATCCCTCGCGATCTTGTATGTTTCCGCCGTAAGCACGTAGCAAGTAAGTAAGAACGCTGGAGCTATCCGGAGAATAGCTCGCGGCTGTCACGTTTCCTACGGGGTGCCGTTCGGGGCGTGACAATGACGACGTTCTGTGACTGCACAAGCAAAACAAGTGAGAAACTCTATTATTGTCAGTGAAATAAAATATGAATGTGTTAAATAAACATAACATAAACAACAGAGATTCGTAAAATCACTTTAATAATTGGAGTCGGAATCTACTCGTCATCATTGTCCGATATTGATGTACCATGATGTCGTGTCTTAGTGTCATTAGTGACAGGTAAAAGCGGATCTACGTCGTGCCTACTCAACAGAATCATGTTGAAATTGCTGAAATCTACAAAAAAAGAAACTGAATCGTTCTCATGGTATGCTTCCGGGATCGATGGTCATACCCTCTCTTCCTGGTTTGACGGTCCTGCCCTCTCTTTGTCGTCCTCTTCTCCAACATCGGGCATATCATATTTATTTTTGCTTATTATTTTCTAAACTATCTTCCAAAGGCCGCCCGAATGGATCGGCTTTATATCACTTTTGTGATGTGTTGATGCTAACAAACCATCCACTTCTGTGGAGACCACAATTTTGGGTGCGCAAGTCAAACTAGTCGCACTTGAATAAATAAAATACATTCCCGTACTAGTACTTTAGTGCGTAAATGTCTACAACTTGACCATAAAAATCAACATCTTTCCCATCATGGTCTCCTGGATCAATCACACCGTCATTCTATATACTACGAAATTGTTCACGTTGACTTGTATGAAACCAAAGTCCATTAACTATGCATCCAGAATAGAAAAATACTCGTTGATTCGGTCTGGATGCCAGTGCATATAAATCATCTGACATCTTGACCGGATATTCATTGCGCATCATTGGCATCTAAAATAATAAAAACGTATGAGAATATTAAAAAAATAGATTAAACAAAAAAATATTGAAATAAATACATTTTTTT
Organism: Myrica gale; assembly: GCA_963930655.1. Taxonomy (NCBI): domain Eukaryota; kingdom Viridiplantae; phylum Streptophyta; class Magnoliopsida; order Fagales; family Myricaceae; genus Myrica; species Myrica gale. Next base: position 17,518,196 of record OZ005602.1, on the reverse strand, counting down.
TAAACCACGAAGGGAATTCTGCTTTGTGCCTTTGATCAACATCTACTTGTGATTGTTGTCTGAGTTCGTGTAGATGCTCGCTGCGAGCAAATATTCATATAACAAACGCACTTCACAAACTTTGAAAAATAACAATGAAATGACGGAAACGCTTACTCTAAATGTGAGTTGAGTTCTGCACAGTTGTTAAGTACATACCACTCTGCTTTAGTGAACACCTTCATATTCAAATCGTGGCCCTTGCCTGCTCCTAACAGACGAACACTTATAGCAAACACTGAAACATAATTCCTCTCTTTTCTATTGAATCACGTCTCAACCTCACTGAGGTACATAAAGCAAAATGTTAAACATTCATTCAACAAGTAACTCCCTGCTATGGATGCCTCACCCTGCCCTTTTTCTCATGAAACGCTTCATTTTTCCCATATACTTTTCGATTGGATATATCCACAGATACTTCCCAAGGCAAATGGACCGCTAAATGAACCATGACAGTGAAAAATGGTGGGGGGAATATGTGCTCCAACTTACAAAGGATCAATCCGATATCTTTTTGCAACTGGTCTACAACCTCTACTTTTACAGTTCTAGAACACAAGTCCCTCAAGAATAAGCTTAGTTCTGTCAACGCTGTATATACTTCTTGGTCCAATAACCCATGTATCATTGCCAGTAATAGTCGTTGTAGCATAATGTGACAATCATGGATTTTCATGCCTAATACTTTGCATTCTTTCACATTCACGCATCAGGATATATTAACTGCGTACCCATAAGGAAACGTCATGCCCTTCAACCACTGACAACACCTCCTACGCTCCACTTTTGTCAGCATGAAAGACACATGAGGCATGACTTCGTGTTGACCCTGCACTTTTAGATGCAACTCCTTCTTTATTCCCTTTAATGCCAAATATCTCTGACCACTAACATTATCCTTCGTTTTCCCATCAATGTTTAGCAAAGTCCCCAACACATTGTCACATATATTCTTCTCTATATGCATCATATCCCAATTGTGTCGCAGTTTTAATTCTGACTAATACAACAACTCAAAGAAAATACTTCGTTTCGTAAAACTCAACTCATCCACAGTCTGTTTCCTCTTCTTCTGCATCTTTCCAAAAGGCATAACTGGTACCGATGCAAGTTCCTCAAGTATCTCTTATCCAGTTAACTCTTTTGGCTCTGATCTAAACCTTTTACTCCCATCAAATATGTCCACATTTTTGCCTCCACTGATGCAAAGCGGGCACATACAGGCGTAGAAGCAATGTTTACTGCCATTTTTCAGCCATGGAGACGTCGTGTCCACATTACAAGTTGGGCATGTTAACTGCCCTTTCGTACTCAATCCGGACAGATTACCGTAGGCTGGGAAGTCGTTTATTGTCCAGAGCAATGTTGTGCATAAGTTAAATGTACCTCTATCCACCTCATCATATGTTTGCACTCCATCCTCTCATAACTCCTTCAACTCATCTATTGGGGGCTATAAATACACATCGATATCATTCCCCAAATTTCTATCCCCGGGAATAAGCAGTGAGAGCATAAGACCACTCACCATATACTATATGACAAGCTCATGTTTCCGAACGGATTGAATCAATCAGAAGCTAGAACCAAAAGAACATTATGAGCTTCCCGACCAAACCACTCGTATTTCTTATCTAGCTCCTTCCACACCACCCAGTTTGCAAGATGACTCATCACCCCGTCTTCGATGACTTGCTTCTCTTGGTGCCACCACATATCCATAGTCGTCTGATGTGACATAAACAACCGTTGTAACCTCGATTTTAACGGAAATTGTAGCAACACTTTCTGGGGTTCAACTTAGCATTTTCACTATAGTTCCACGTCGACTCCCCACACACCAGAGACTCTTGTAACTCATTATAATGCTTCCAAAACAAAACGCAATCATTCTGACATGCATGTATGTTGTCATAACTAAATCCTAAATTCTTCCTCAACTGCTTCACCTCATAGAAAGATTTCAATAATGTCACCCCATCAGGTAATGCGTGGTGATTCTTGGAATTGGTTCTTCATGCAGTACCCAATCAGTATAACTTTTCTCAAAACCATTTATAAATAGGTGATCCTCCATTTCTATAATACTTTGGAACAAAATATTCTCACATCTCCTATAGGGGCACTTTATTTAACCACAGCTATCTACAGAATTTCTGGCGATACTCATAAATTCCAAGACACCTTCCTTATAATTCACATCGAACCTATCTAGTTCATGAATCCAACTCTTATCCAAATATTTGTGCCATCAATCATAGATATGCATAAAATAATCAAATAACAGTCAAACATACAGTAATGATATTTCACCTCTAACACCTTATTTGTCTAGGGTGATAGGTCCTATCCCATTCAAGATTAGATTATCCATAATGTTCATAAATGTCCTGTGCATTGTACGCGACGTGCTAAAAATTTCGACAACATCTCCCCTTAGTCCCCAGATACAAGGATTTACCAATGAGGTTATACACCTGCTGACAAGAGGCAAGTGTGTAAGGACAACGCTGAATATGCATCTGAAGGACAAAAGGAGAGCGCTGTCGAAATTTCTAACCACGTCATGCACAATGTTGATACCATTTACATACATTACAAATAATCTAATCCCAAACTGTCCACAACTTGGTCAATTCAGTAATTACCGCGAGATCAGCAATTAAAACACGCAGTAATTCCCAAGCAGGTTTAAGGGCTACTAAATGCAAAACAAAATAAATATTGAATAAACTTCAAGTATAACGTCCGGGCGTACTAACAACCGTCAGCACAGCCACAACCAAAAAAATGCATCCAGACGGTTTGAATTGCCGAATGCTTTGAATTGCCAAAGAATCGTTCAAATGGTTACAATAAGCGTCCGGATTGCGATTGTCGAAGAATAGATCCTTTGGCAATCCATATCTCCACAGACTGATTTCAATCCCAAAATAACACATTTTACATCACCATTTCGCACCCAATCAACACCCAACATGTTTCTAACCTACCCAAAGCAATAAACAATCAAGCATCAACCAAAACAAGACATTGTCACTCAAAGCCCATAAAAATCGTAAAATACCGTACCTCAAAATCCTTCCAAATCCACAAAAAACTACTTCAATCTATGCTTGAACCTCTTTCTATTAGGCTACAAACGCTTCATCAACAAGAAACTTGAAAAATGACAGATTGGAGAGGATTTGAGTATACCGAGTGAATGATATCTCTCTAGGTTTTTGAGACTTTCATTCTCTGTAAAACCCGTCTGGATGTGTAAAAGTTACGTCCGAACTCCATGCATGAAAATTTTGGCACCAAAAGTTGCCGTCAAGAATTTTTCCCTCCGTCTAGATGGTACTCCAAAGCAACACAGATCTGTTTTCCAAACAAACGACCTTGTTTTAATAGGAAAGAAACGACGTCGTGTTTAAAGCCAACCGTTTGAACGATCACGAAGAAAATAAAACAGATTATTTGAACATGCCAACGACACTATTTTAAATACAACTGAACAACATCATTTTATCACACGGCCGTCTGCATAGTACTTAAAAATGTGCAGACGTACTTTTTCGACAAACACAACATCGTTTTCTATTTACTAAACGTCGTCGTTTAGATTGACAAACCGTACGAATAGTTTTAGAATGTCCGAATGTTTCGGCTCATTTATTTATAACATGACAATGGTATTTCATTTCTGAATTACGTATTAATGGTAATTAAAAATTTATTTTTAATAACGTATGTAATTGATAATCTTTTTTACTTAACATATCTAAACATAAATATTAAACGATAATAAAAAAATCGTAATAACCATCGTAAAGTGAAATCAAAATAAATATTCAAATACAAACTATACTAAAATGTCAAAAATAAATATCCAATACGACCATACCTATAAAGAATAGTGAAAATATAACAAAAACATCATAAAAATGGATCATGCTTAGGACCAGGCTCAGTGGATCCATCTCCCGTGTTCTTGCTCATCTTCCCCATCTAATCTTCGATAGAGCCTAACCTCCTCGACATCAGACGAAAGCTGCCCTGAGGGCTAGTGAGAAATGGCTACAATCCCGCCATTTGGGACCATGCAGCCGATACGATGGAGGAACTGTGTCAGGAGTAGACTTTATGGCAAAACGATAGTTCCACTGATCTTTGCTTCAGCTCGAAGACTGGTGAAGATGTACAGTGGAAAATCCACAATACCTCCTCTCGCCACGTATAACATCAGCTGGCCTCTCGCTATAGGGAAGGGCCAGATGAAAAATACTCCAGAATGGGAGCATGAACTTCTGTTTTAGGAAGGGTCCGATGACCACCACGTCCAGACCCGTCATTGTATGGAATACGTCTTTCGTAGATGGCTTGTTCTCCATCTCCACAACAGGGAATGCTCCAATGGGCCTCTGATCCCAGGATGTCTTCTGACAACAAAAATGTACCACGCGCACAGTGATGCTCCATACTTGTGCATTAATGTCAACAACGTCAACAATGTCCAACAGGGCTGCATAAAACTCCTGGACCAAATCCACAGATGTCGCACCTTCTCTCTTCATATACTCGATCCAACCGTAATCTTCCAAAATATCGCAAATACTCTAGCCATGATACCTCAGCTCCTAGAAGTCAACCATATAAACCTCACACTCCATGGTGACTAATCGGCTAAAGAATTCAGCCTGCTGGTGGGCAAGCCGTTCCTCCCACATCATGCGATCCTCTTGACTCTAAGGATCCTTTTGCGCAGAGCTCCCAGCAAGGTGGCGTTTAGACATTTTTTTAATCTGTAAAAAAAGAACAAAATGTTAGGGATGTACCATTCGTACGATGTTATAAACCGTTCGTACATCATCAAAATACAGTTTGGACGTCTCATTTTAACGTCCAAATGTTAAGTAAAAGAACTTAGTTTTATTGAATAAACGTGTGAACGCTATCATAACCGTCCGCAACAAAAATAATCATTAAAAAACAATTATAATATGTGTGTCCGAACTTGACAAATGCCTGTCCGAACTTTTGGTACAAAAACGACGTAGTTTGAAAAACATAAAGATAACTAATTATCTTAAACTAAACGACGACGTATAATTTACAACAACGTCCACACAAGACATAACACCGTTCGCACGATTAAATTAAAACAACAATGTTCTCAAATATAACCATAAAAAAAATTAAAACTATCTGTTCGGACGGATTCAACCCTTCCGGACCTGTCGTGGGGAAGAAGAAAGAGTCGACTCAGGAATGACTAGTCTCTCTCCCACCTCCAAAACTCTCCCAAACCAACACCAAATTACACAAAATTATAGCCTAAATAATCCTACAACATCATGCAACTCATATCAGTACAAATATGGGCACAACTGTGGTGGCCAGAAATCGTTCATGAAAATTTCTACGTAAATAACTTAAAAAATATGATTTTTATGCAAAAAAACCAAGTAAAAGCATGAGAAACGTACCTGAATACAAAGAACAAAACGAAAATGAAAAATTGTTGTACAAAAAACGTGAATGTAGGTTGAGGAATGAGAGAAACTGCCTGTGTAAAAATTGCTGGGTGTACGTGAACTACGTTCAAATAGCTTCTGTTCGACTTTAAAATCCGTCCAGTCCGTTCGGACGGGACATTCACTGTCGTTTGGACGTTACCATTTTCCACGTGGACCAATCAAATTCCTCTGCATTAAATTCCAAATCGTGAACGGTTAGGAAAGTCTTCTTGAAAGGAAGATGTCCAAACAGGATGAGTTTGTGCTGATGGTCTGACGTCTATAACGTGCGCGTTCGGACGATATGTGATCGTGTGGACGCGCGCAGCTGATCTCAACGTTATTCAAAAATAGACGCATGTCAATCATGCGCGGACTGTCCCAGATGTTCAGACGTATTTGTTAGACCATGTGGACATTGATGCAGGTTTTTTGACGATTTGACCTGTGTCACTGATGGGTGACAACGGGGTTTTGTCACCCATCATATGTGTGCACGTCTTCACTTATTGTGCATATGCGTTTGCAGTTGCTGATGAAAGTTTTTAGTCACGAATATGTGATGTTTTGTCTCTTTGTCAACCCTGAAGACCGTCCGTAATTCCTGTCATAATTTGGGTAACGAAATTTTTATTTTGACATAGAAGGGCATCATTCGGTGACAAAATTTGTTTTGACACCCGAAAATTTGACATCTAAGGTCAATTTTCTTGTAGTGTATCTCTCTCTCACTTTGCATTTTGTTTCTCACGTTAGAAAATAAAAGTCAAAAGTCACAAATGTAACAAAGCAAAATTATGCGCCTCTCTTCTTGATTTAGGGAGATGGACCATGCCAATTTTTTTCCTTGGATTTAAAGGGGACGGTTGGTTGTCTCCCTTTGTTTTATTTGCTTGCTTCCACTATAGGCTAGGGGGCTATGAGAACCCCTACCTATATATATAAAAATATAAAGCTCAGAGAATTATTTAGATATAAAATAGAAGGGATCATTTTCGTGACGCTATCATATATACAGCAAGTGTACAATTAAACGCTAATAAAAATCGGGACTCTAGGCATTTTGTTGGTTTAATTCCCCTTCTGTTTTACCTTCTGATTTGTTAGCTGAGTCGCCATTATTGTTTTAGGCCCCCTTGAGACTCGGCTTTAAAAGTTCAGTTATTTTTTTTCTACAGCTTTAGTTCTGTTAAATTCATGTTCTTATTTGGTTTGAATGAAGTATCTTTGCTTAGAAGAAAAAAAAACGTTCATAAAAGTAGGAGAATCCTCCATATTAGATGCTAGACTAAGAATAACCAAGCTAAATATCCTAGAAGGCGGAAAAAGCCTACAAAGCATAAAGCCGACCACAGGAGATCGCACCTGATAAAATTAATTAAAGACCAGAAAACCATGCATCGTTCATACTTAATTCAGCTAGTTCTTTATATATATATATGTATAGAGAGAGAGAGAGATGAACGCCCCCATATAGCCCTAGATGTATATGTAGATCAAAAGAGAAGAACACCCCGCATGTGTATATCCCTATACGTTCGTTCTATGTTTGAACACGTGCATTTGGGTACAGTTTGTCGAAAGCTTCATCAAGTTGACTTTCTCGGATAATCACCTCCGGACAAGTTATATATAGAAGTAACGTAATTGGGACCAATTCGTTCTGAAAGAAGTCATTGGAGGCCTTTCATCCTCTCTCTCCAAACTCCAGATTCCTGGCCTTTCCAGGTTATTCAACGAGACGGTATTCTCATACCGGTAACTCATGAAATCTTGACAGATCCAAGCTCAATTGAGGGTCGGCAAACTTTTGGAAAAGCACCAGCATGGGTCACAGTAACTCAAGATTCTTAAGGTCTTTCCCTCCCCCTCTTTCTGATATCGTTTTTGATAGAAAACGATCACTTTGATTCCCCATGATATGTACAAATATTGCAATTACTTTCGTCCAATCTAACAGTCAAACGATCACTTTGATTCCCTATTCAGAGTTCATGATCATGAAGCGGCAGATCTACCCATCAATAACCATATAGATGGGACGGAAACAAAGTCAACTATTTCAAGCTCCAAGAAGGGCAGCCGGGTTTCTAACCATACCAGAAAAGGTTTGAAAGCTAAAGTACTGCGAAGAGTATTTTCTGAGGACTATGAGAAGGAGAAGAGTAAGATACTGGATCCTCGAGGAGAAGTCATCAGCCATTGGAGCAAGATTTTTTTAGTGGCATGCCTTGTTTCTTTGTTCGTGGATCCTTTGTTTTTGTATATGCCAACAGTCAGCGCGGAATTATGCGTACGAAACGGAATGACTCTGAAAGTTGTCCTCACAATCATCAGATCGGTAGCCGACGTCTTTTATGTAATTCAGATCTTTGTTCGATTTCACACGGCGTACATAGCACCTTCTTCACGTGTACTGGGAAGAGGAGAGCTTATCACAGAACCTTCAAAGATTGCTTTGAGGTATCTTCGAGGAGGCTTTTGGATAGACCTCATCGCTGCCCTGCCCATTCCTCAGGTATGCCCCCAAAGAAGTCTTCTTTTGTATGTTCCGGCCTTTTCGCCGCTCAAAAACGTTTTCTTTTCTTCTTGACCTAGTCTTTGGCATAATTTGAGGCGTTACACAATGGCGTTTTGAACTTTTCCTTCGAACAAAACTATCAGGTGTTAACTTGGGTGATTATACCCGAGCTTAGTGGTGCCATTGTGACAACCAAAAGGAATGCCATGTGGTATATCACGCTGATCCAGTACATCCCAAGAGTGATTCTTATTTATCCTCTCTCGTCGTATATATTTGATGCAACGGGCATTATTAAAGAGACAGCATGGTCTGGAGCCGCTTACAACCTCATGCTTTACCTGTTGGCGAGCCATGTGAGTAGAACGAAACAAATTCTTCTTTTTAGCTTGGCCCTGGAACTTGAGACTTGGGAATTTGGATTTGATGGCTAGAGATGCTAGCTGTTGTGCAGAACGAGATAAAGCTCTTTCGATTACTAATCCCAATCGAACTGACAATCAACTAACACAAAGCTAATATAAAAAAAATTATTCCCGTTTGGAGAAAGGCAGTACTGGGGGATCGATTCCCTGATCACCTGCAGCCTTCGTGTCCTTAATTCCTACCTTCTACTTGTAGGGTAACTAGAAAAAAACTAATATAAAACTATGGCCTTCCAAAGTTTTGTAATGGACTAAAGTAAAAAATAGCAGTGCTAAAGAATAGTCTATTTTTGATTTTATTAGGAAATAATAGAGGATCCTCTCGATGAAAAATGAGTAAAATTAAAGAAAGACAGAGTTAAGGTGCGAGAAGAATGATTACTTTGAGCGAATTGGGAGTGGAAATGCCTCCTATCTACTGATCGCAATTACATTTTACTGAATTCTACTTGATAAGCTAATAATTCCTTCCTGTATATATGTCTTGTAAATTGAATGAGTTGATTCCAAACTCATTGTTCCATTCCTTTCTTTTTTTTGGCAAAAGGTTTCAGCAGCTTGGTTTTACTTTCAAGTAGTTGGGCGACAAGAGGCATGCTGGAGAAGTGCATGCAGTCTTGAACAACCAAATTGTGAAAATGAATACTTCGATTGTGGCAAGGTTGATGACCCACTTAGGGTCAACTGGTTCAAGTCAACAAATGTCTCAAATCTTTGCGTTCCATCTAGTAACTTTTATCAGTACGGTATATATTTATATACAACCACAGAAGGTGTTATAACCACAGCATTCCTGAACAAGTACTTTTACTGCCTCTGGTGGGGTTTACAGACATTGAGGTATGATACTACATGTCCAATTTTATCACTTGATTCAGTTGCGAAAAAGAAGGCTAGGAATTAATCAGAAGTCTTAACTGTACACTTATTGTACAATTAAATCCCCTTTTTATTTGTCGGAATCCAACAGAGATTTTACTCTAGTGCTACCCTTGGATCATTATCATGCTAATTCACTAACCAAGAGGTCGATTTACGCAGTTCTGTAGGACAAAATCTTGCTACAAGTACTTATGTTGGAGAAATACTTTTCACTATCATCGTATCCACCCATGGGCTTGTGCTGTTTGCCCTCCTCATTGGAAATATGCAAGTAAGTCCCCAAGATAATGCCTTTAAACCTCTTCTCTTACGAAACTGCAAGGGAATATATGGTGGAGAAAAATGGCCTAATATTCATGAATTGTGTACAAGTTTCAACATAAATGACTACTTATTTGTACGGCCACCAGAAATACCTCCAATCAACAACTCGGCGGGTAGAAGAATGGCGGATCAAGAGAACTGATACAGAACAATGGATGCATCATAGGCACTTGCCACTCGACCTAAGGAAATCTGTTCGGCAATATGATCATTTTAAGTGGTTGGCTACTCGAGGGGTTGATGAAGAAGCTATTTTGAAGGGCCTCCCTCCAGATCTGCGGAGACAGATCAAGCGCCACCTATGCCTTTCTTTGGTTCGACGAGTAAGTTGTTTGTATAATGCTTTTTCTCATAAAATTAATTAATCTCCGTAAAAATGGCCAAACATCCTTGCATCTAAAGATTAAGCTAGATACAACACGTGGTTCATTTCTCGTCCCGTGTTGTGCTCAATAATTCAAAGAAAATCATGTGTAGTAGTGGATGCACATTATTGATTATAATCGACAATTTGAAGATGAATTTTTACAAAATTGATAGTTCAGAGTGTAAAGTATCGATAACTTCAAACCAAAACTAGAAGTCAAAACCCAAACACTACCTAAGGTAATGTTTAATTAACCATTCTTACCAGGAAACATATATTCCAAGGTTGAACAAAAGTTTATAATTACATAACTAGAGAGCTATATATATATATATATAAATTGCTGGGAATGATTGGTTTAATTTTGCTTCATAATTATAATTATGTGCAACTGAGAACTCATGTACACTCCCATCTACATGATGCAATTTGACAGGTCCCCTTGTTCAACGACATGGATGAAACAACAGTAGACGCAATCTGTGAGAGGCTTAAACCCACACTATGCACAAAAAGCATGTTTGTTGTGCGCGAAGGTGACCCTGTCACTCAGATGCTCTTCATAATTGGAGGCCGCCTTGAATCGTACACCACTAATGGTGGTCGTTCTGGGTTCTTCAACTCTTGCCAGATAGGCCCAAGTGACTTTTGTGGTGAAGAGTTGCTGACATGGGCCTTAAACCCTGGTCCAGATGTCGTCCTCCCATTGTCCACACGAACAGTCAAATCAATAACCGAGGTGGAGGCATTTGCTCTCGTAGCGGAGGACCTGAAATTTGTGGCGTCACAGTTCCGGAAACTGCATAGCAAACAGCTTCGACACACGTTTAGGTTCTACTCACACCAGTGGCGAACATGGGCTGCATGTTTCATACAGGCAGCTTGGCGTAGGCATAGAAAGTTGAAGAAAACGGCTGGCTACAGAGCTGGTGATCAGAATCAAGGACCCCCAAAAGATTCATTTTGGTCGAGGTATGCTGAAACGCTTATAAGGAGGATGGGCGTTAGCAACTCTGGTAGATTAAATTCGAGTACTGTCGCCAGCTCGCTGCAAAAACCACTAGAGCCTGATTTTGATTAAGCCGAGTAAATTAATACAAGCACTAACGTGGGCTCCAAATAAGTTTATAAGTTGTCTACATGTACAAGGATGGTTGAGGAAATATGTATATCACCTCCAAAATGTGGGGTTTATACTTTCTACGAGAACACAAGAAAGAGGGCCAATGTGGAAGCTTCTTGTCCGACGGATTACCTCTGTTTAAATATCAACGAGGGCCAATCTCAGCTTCTTGTCTCACATTGTATATCTAATTGAGTGTGATTTTGACATTAGACTTCCGAAAGACCCTGTTACACTACAAAAAAAGGGCCTATAGCAGCGGTTTAGACCGCCGCTATATCTCCGTCGGGATAGATATATCGCGGTGGTTTTCGGAACCGCTGGTGAAGACCTCGGGTCTATAGCGGCGGTCGTGACCACCGCTATAGACCCGAACGCAATTTTGACTTCCTCGCAACGTTTCTTGGAAACGTTGGCATAGACTTTTAGCGACGGTCGGTTATAGGTCTGTGCCAGGTTTTTTTTTTTTGCTAGCATCTTAATGCACTACTAATTTTTTCCTATATTTTCATATACATGTTTTTTTAATCAGTAATACAAATTTATTTTAATAATTATAATTTATTGGATGTAAAAAATTAAAGAACAACGAGAATAAAACAAAATATACTTCATCATTGATTAATACCGTTTTACAACAAATACAAGAATCTCAACAAGTAATTTAAAAAGTAACAAGTTTCTAATATAAAATAGCAATAAGCAAGGACCAACTAAAATATTCAAATACAATACAATAAGTAAAGACCAATTAAAATCTTCCTCCTTTGACACATCAACCTCCTCTATCTTGAATTCCTGTAATAGAAAATAAATATCACATTATGTCCCAAAAATACTTTTCACAATTATCATTGCATTTCCAATGAAGGACCATTCAGGAAACGAATTTGTACTTTCAAAATAATCAATTTGGTGATGGGCCGTTTGTGAACTTTAGATGCACAAGCAGATTACTTTAGAGCACATGACATTTAAATTACCACTTTCAGTGGGTTCCTAGAGTTAAAACGAACACTATACAATCAACTCAGGACATACACAAGATTAGATTACCTCTCTTTCAGCAGTACTCTCCATCTTAGGACCCTGCCATCAATATGTTAAGTATCAGAAGGGGAATGCTTATGAATACCCTGTCCCTTTTAGCCTAAACGTGCATATGAGGCCTTTATGCGGATGTAAAATTGTATTAGGTCTTTCAAGTCATAAAACAACATTATCTCACATTTCCAAAAATGCCAACTGTTGATCTCCTCAGTTGCATCTGCTTGATCATTCTACTTGGATCTCTCATATAAGCAGCAACTTGCTCACTAATATTCTGTGATTGGAAGAGGAGGATTCGGTGAGCCTGTTGTGGTCATAGAGGTATGAATGGTTGTCAATTGAGTCACAGGGCCTAACCTATGTCTTCCTTTGCCACTTGTTTATTGATTTGTTTCTGAAGGCAGCTATTCTACAAGAAACAAAGACAATAGTCCCAGTTACTTCCTGCAAAGCTCTCAAAAAATGAATACTTGGTATCACAAATAATTTAAAATCCTACAAGATATTGTCACTTCACCATGAACTTAAGTCATTTTTTCAACGAAGCAAGATAGCTAGGATTAGACACAACCCTATCCACGGTATATTTGTTTCAACATAAAACAGTGATAGCAACTTCAAATTGCTAGGAGACAAAGAGCCATTAACATACCTACCCCTATTGCATTGTGTCTGTCTGAACAGAAAATAAATCTTCACACACAATTGAAAGCAAGGATGTTTAACATCTGATCTGATATATGCAATAATCTTTCTGATGCGGCATAATGTTTCACTCAGATGATTCTTGGAGACTTGTTTGGCATTAGTTCTACCAAGTACTTTCAAGGGCTGCAATTGGATATACAAATGCAGTATCTCTATCACATAAATACATAATCCAAGGGTAAGCAAGTCATTTTGCAAGCAAGTCTTATCAAGGTAACAACAAAACACGATCCAGCAAATGGAAATGACAATGCAGTATCTGCACATATATACACATGTTCATGCCACCAATCAAGTTATGACATCACTAGCCTCTTCACATCTGCTTGCACACTTCCTCGGAGGCTTTTCTAGATTTTCATAATCAAGAACTTGCAAACCTATGATATTATATTAATCAAAATATCATCCTTGTTACTGTTGCTTACTCCAAAAAAAGAGTATTATCCTTGCAGACACTATAAAGGCCTAGTGGCCTACCCTTTCTTTTCTTAATATAGAGTGAATTTGAGTTTCGGTTCCTCCTCTAATATATAATCAATTTTCCTTGTCTTATTCAAAAGAAATATGGATGACTGCTCGTCCATATTCCATTAGCTGTGCTTATAAAAGTAGGCATATTTATATGTTCTTAAATAAAAAAGGACAGTAAAGAGATAAGTACTTGAATACCTGCAACTCCATTTTTCTCTCACCTCCAGTGTTCATTTGAGAGTCCCGGTAAAACAGAGGTCTGTTTCTTCTCTTTCTCCATACTCCAGTTCATGACCACTTGGGTAGCTCTGATGTTTGGCGGAATCATTCAATTTTGAGGAGCTTTGAGTTTTTCTTAGACTTTTTCTTTAGTTTGGTTTACCACTGAATGGTTCTGAGATCCAAGAAAGAAAGGGACTTTTCTTCTATCTATCTGTTGTTTTGATATTACTATATTTCATCTTTGATCAAGAGTGGTTTTGACTTCTTTTGGGTATCCTTATTTGTTCAACTGATCTTACTGTTAAACCGTGCAATTTATATCATATTTGAAAAATCAGCAACCCTTAGAGACGAAGAGTTCTCCAAAGTTGGTGAGAACTGCTTCCATTTGTTGATATAGTTGTATTTTGGTACAGGTTTGTAGTTCATATTACTTCATATAGTTGAAGATTTGATCCGTTTTCAACTCTGCGAAGTTTAGAGCATGACACAGGCGGAGAGAGGCAAAGACGAAGCTAGCGATAAAAAGACCAAAACACATAAGCGACAAAGCGAAGCACACACAGAAAAACAGGGATTTACTCACCGGTGATAAGCGACGGGTACAATTCCAGTGCGGTACTCTGCGATCTTGAGGAACATAGGCATGGCGAGATCGAAATGGGGCATTCGACGAAGGTTGAGAGAGAGCATTCGACGAAGAGGAAGAGAAGGGATTTCGCGAATTAGGGCACGCGGGGAGGGAGAATTTAATTGTATAAGCCGCGTGAGGGAGCTTTTAAGAAAGAGGGAGGGGAGGTGGGGAACGGCAGCGTTTCACTTAAAAAAAAAAATTATTTGTAGTTTTTTTAATAATAATTTTATATTTTGTAGTCATATATTTTTAGTAAATTATATTTGATATGATTTATTATTTTTTTATAATACATTACATGTACTTTTATTGTATAAGTTAAATTCACAATATCATTTTTTTTGGAAATAAATAATATGTCCTAAATAATTATTTTTATATTACAAATTATTGAAATATAATTGTTAATTATGATCAATAAAATATTCAATTACCATAATAACTATGACCAGATATTAAGTTATGTATTTTAATTGCAGAAGCTAATTAATCATATGATAATAGATGTCTTTTTGTTTAAAATTAAATAATATGTCATAATTAAATATTATTATATTACTAATTATTACAAATATATATGCTCACTATAAGCATATGATAATAGATGTCTAAACTACATAGATTTAGTCAATAAAAATACAATTGTCATAACAATCATAAATATAACTTTCATAACATTATTTCTAATTTCATATAACAACTTCAATGTTCATATATAACACTCTCTATTTCCAAATTTTATTAAGTAGGTCTCCTAAAATATTTTTTAAACACATGACAAAATAAAATTATGTATTAAAAGGAATAAAATAGTCTATAAAATAATTATTAATATTAAATAAAATATTTTTTTATTTTTTATTTTTTTCCAACTATACCTATAGCAGCGGTCATGTGTTGACCGCTGCTATAGGTTATTTTTCAGTGGCGTTTACGTCTGCAAACGCCGCTGAATGTGGGCTCTATAGCGGCGGTCGACCTGACCGCCGCTAGAGACCCTAATTTTTTAGCAGCGTTTGCGAACTAAAACAGAACTCTATAGCGGCGGTCAAGCCGACCGCCGCTACAGACCACGATGATTTAGGTCTATAGCCGCGGTCGGTGACCGCCGCCACAGACCGGAGACATCTAGCAGCGTTTCCAAGAAAAAACGCTGCTATAACTAGACCTATAGCTGCGGTCAGTGACCGCCGCTATAACGACTGCCGCTACAGGTACCACTTTCAGCGGCGTTTTTTCAAAAAACGCCGGGAAAGGGGGGTCTGTAGCGGCGGTCGGTCCGCTAAAAATACCCCCTGTAGCAGCGTTTTTTTGAAAAACACCGCAAAAAACCCACTTTAGCGACATTTTTAGCAACCGCCGCTAAAGACCCTTTTTTTGTAGTGACACTCTCACAAGCCATGAGTGGAGATAAATCTATACCTTGGTTGGATGCCATGAAGAATGAGTTAGAATCCATTTATGACAACTAAGTCTGGGATCTAGTTGAATTACCGGTGGAAACAATTGGCTGCAAGTTGGCTTATAAATCCAAACGAGATACTTCTGATAATGTTGAATGATATAAGGCTAAACTTGTTGCTAAGGGATTCATTCAAAAAGAAGGCATAGATTATCATGAAATCTTCTCCTATGTCTCTAAGAAGGATTCATTGAGGAAAATTAAGGCATTAGTAGCTCATTTTGTTTTAGAGCTAAATTAGATAGATTTGTGAACGACTTTTCTTAATGGGGATGACACAGGTATGGTCAGCATAAAAGATCGAGATTGAAATTAAATTCTGGAATGATTTACGAAGATCTTCTGTTCGAACTATCTCTTGTTGGAAAGCTCTAGGACTTTAGTTTCCAACGAATCAAACAGAGCACAATTTGGAGTTTTTTAGACGAAGTTATGATTAAATTACTCCAAGAAGATCAGGCTGACAGTTCAGTTCGAGGTGTAGCGACTTTTGGATGAATTTGCTATTTTTAGATTGTTCTTTTGGATTTTTAAAGTATCTTTTCATTTCCCAAAGAGTCTTTTATGTTTCTCAAGTCTCAATTAATATTTTGGACGATGTATTTCTCATTTACTCATGTTTGGATCGTTGTTCCAAAGCTTTGCGATTTATACCCCTATCTTGTAGTGGTAATATACAGATTTTGAGTGTTTATACAACTTGAGCCTTAGGCTACTTTGAAGAAGGATTTCTTCTACAAACACTTATCATTCGGTGGATTCTAATAGGTGGCGAGTTCTTGCTCTGTATCCCGTGTTGGATTACATTGGGTGGTGATTCTGTATCCCTTTGTGTTCTACTTGGGTGGTGAGCTTATCTATCCGAGTGTGTGAGTTATCTTGTCTTTCTAAGTGTTTTCCCGACGTCCCACAAACAATCCGAGGTCTCCATTCCTATTCCGAGGTGTCTCTCTTTCCCTAGTTATCACTTTCCGAGGTCACAATACTATTCCCGAGGTCCTCATTTGTAACGCCCCGGGCCCAAACCCCAAACGAAAAAAATTTCGTATAAAATAAGGCTTTTACACCATGGATAACCATTTATCTAGGCCTCAATATTTCAAAACTAATTTGGTACAAACTCATAAAAATATTCATAAACCGTAAAAAGACCCAAAATATCAATTCGAGCCCTAAAATTTACATTAGCATGTGATATTTCCAATATCGATGAAGATCTCTCAACATAATACAATATCGAATTGTCATACATTAATCTCCAAAAGTACTCTTAAAAACACTCATTCGAAGCACAAATCTATCTGAAACTCCTCGAACTTCTCTAATTCTGTCAATTCTTGAAAAAAAATGAGAATAAGGGGTGAGTTATGACTAGTTCAGTAAGTAGTAAGTCAATGAAGGGTGGAGAAAAGACAATTTTATCACAATAACCGAAATCCAAAATAAAACACCCTGAGCCATACTAACTCTAAAAATACAAGTTTGAAACAAAAATATCCAAAGCCGCGCAGTATAGGGAAATCACCACTGGTCACACAGCCTTCAGGCCACAAAGACATCCAAATATCTGGTCACACAAACTTCTAGGCCACAAATACCTTCAAATATCAGGCCACAAAGACCTCCAAATACCATGAAGGGTATCAAATTGGCCATACCAGCCCAAGGACAATTTTCATAGTATGCTCACCAAAATCAGTTATAAATATTTCAATTGAGTTTCACAAAATCTCGACAATCTCATTTTACCCAAAATTTATTCAGTTCCCCAAATAATACATCAAAACCCTATAAAATACGGTACACGTTTAAAAATTTCATTGAAGAACTGTTTACCTTGAACGCTTAATCAATCCTTAAAGCTTCCCCAATAATTGCCGAACAATCTCTCGGAAACTAGTAACACCTCCTTAATCCATATTTTGGTCTCCAATATACATTCTCTGCGACTATTTATTAACCTCAATCTCTGCAACTTTTAAAACTTAAACATATCTCTATCCATCACTTTTTAATTCAAACATAAGATCTTTATCCATATCTTTCAAATTCAAATATAAGAATAATCTTTATCCATTTCTTAAACTTTAAGTTAAAAAACAAGATCAAATCTCTATTCAAATCTTTAAATTCAAAAATACGATTCAACTTCTATCCAAAAATCAAACATAGAATTAACTACTATCTCTTCATTTAAAATTCGAATTATTCACTTACACCTTTTTCGGGATGGGGTCTTATAATCTCCCCTCCTTGGAAGAAATTTCGTCCCCGAAATTTGCAGCACCTTCTACAAAGAATAAATTTATTAACAAACCAAATCACAAATCATTCACGCTTCTGCTGCGCAGTCTGATCATACAAAATCACCTCACAATTTTTTCATTAACACAATTCAAGCCTACAACGCAAACTCATACAATATCCAAGCCTAAAATAAGATCAACATCAATATCCTCAAAACAAGCCCATAATTTTAGCTCTTATCCATAATAGAATGATCAATATTTAAATCTCTTCCAAATTTAAAACTATAATCCCTCTTCAATCGAAATCATGCTAAAAAATCAAAATAAAGTTACCACATATCACAACCTATGCTCGGACTTCAATCAAAATCTTCATAATAGTCTACAGAATCATAAATATATGCTCTGATATCATCTGTAACGCCCTGGGCCCAAACTACAAAAGAAAAAAATTTCGTATAAAATAAGCCTTTTTCACCGTGGATAATCATTTATCTAGACCCCAATATTTCAAAACTAATTTTGTACAACCTCAGAAAAATATTCATAAACGGTAAAAAGACCCAAAAATATCAATTCGAACCCTAAAATTTACATTAGCATATGTGATATTTCCAATATCGATGAAGATCTCCCAACATAAGACAATATCGAATTCTCCAACATTAATCTCCAAAAGTACTCTTGAAAACACTCATTAAATCTATTTGAAGCTCCTCGAACTTCTCTAATTCTATCAATTCTGAAAAATATGAGGATAAGGGGTGAGCTACGACTAGCTCAACAAGTAGTAAGTCAATAAGGGTTGGGGAAAAGACAATTTTATCACAATAACCGAAATCCAAAATAAAACACCATGAGCCATACTAACTCTAAAAATACAAGTTTGAAACAAAGATATCCAAAGCCGCGCAGTATAGGGAAATCACCAATGGTCACACAGCCTTCAGGCCACAAAGACATCCAAATATCTGGTCACACAAACTTCTAGGCCACAAATACCTTCAAATATCAAGCCACAAAGACTTGCAAATACCACGAAGGGTATCAAATTGGTCATACCAGCCCAAGGACAATTGTCACAGTATGCTCACCAAAATCAGTTATAAATATTTCAATTGAGTGTCACAAAATCTCGACACTCTCATTTTACCCAAAATTTATTCAGTTCCCCAAATAATACATCAAAACCCTATAAAATACGGTACACGTTTAAAAATTTCATTGAAGAACTGTTTACCTTGAACGCTTAATCAATCCTTAAAGCTTCCCCAATAATTGCCGAACAATCTCTCGGAAACTAGTAACACCTCCTTAATCCATATTTTGGTCTCCAATATACATTCTCTGCGACTATTTATTAACCTCAATCTCTGCAACTTTTAAAACTTAAACAGATCTCTATCCATCACTTTTTAATTCAAACATAAGATCTTTATCCATATCTTTAAAATTCAAATATAAGAATAATCTTTATCCATTTCTCAACCTTTAAATTAAAAAACAAGATCAAATCTCTATTCAAATCTTTAAATTCAAAAATACGATTCAACTTCTATCCAAAAATCAAACATAGAATTAACTACTATCTCTTCATTTATCCTCAAAACAAGCCCATAACTTTAGCTCTTATCCATAATAGAATGATCAATATTTAAATCTCTTCCAAATTTAAAACTATAATCCCTCTTCAATCGAAATAATGCTAAAAAATCAAAATAAAGTTACCACATATCACAACCTATGCTCGGACTTCAATCAAAATCTTCATAATAGTCTACAGAATCATAAATATATGCTCTGATATCATCTGTAACGCCCTGGGCCCAAACTCCAAAAGAAAAAAATTTCGTATAAAATAAGCCTTTTTCACCGTGGATAATCATTTATCTAGACCCCAATATTTCAAAACTAATTTTGTACAACCTCAGAAAAATATTCATAAACGGTAAAAAGACCCAAAAATATCAATTCGAGCCCTAAAATTTACATTAGCATATGTGATATTTCCAATATCGATGAAGATCTCCCTACATAAGATAATATCGAATTCTCCGACATTAATCTCCAAAAGTACTCTTGAAAACACTCATTAAATCTATTTGAACCTCCTCGAACTTCTATAATTCTCTCAACTCTGAAAAATATGAGGATAAGGGGTGAGCTACGACTAGTTCAATAAGTAGTAAGTCAATGAGGGTTGGGGAAAAGACAATTTTATCACAATAACTGAAATCCAAAATAAAACACCATGAGCCATACTAACTCTAAAAATACAAGTTTGAAACAAAGATATCCAAAGCCGCGCAGTATAGGGAAATCACCAATGGTCACACAGCCTTCAGGCCACAAAGACATCCAAATATCTGGTCACACAAACTTCTAGGCCACAAATACCTTCAAAAATCAGGCCACAAAGACTTGCAAATACCACGAAGGGTATCAAATTGGTCATACCAGCCCAAGGACAATTGTCACAGTATGCTCACCAAAATCAGTTATAAATATTTCAATTGAGTGTCACAAAATCTCGACACTCTCATTTTACCCAAAATTTATTCAGTTCCCCAAATAATACATCAAAACCCTATAAAATACGGTACACGTTTAAAAATTTCATTGAAGAACTGTTTACCTTGAATGCTTAATCAATCCTTAAAGCTTCCCCAATAATTGTCGAACAATCTCTCGGAAACTAGTAACACCTCCTTAATCCATATTTTGGTCTCCAATATACATTCTCTGCGACTATTTATTAACCTCAATCTCTGCAACTTTTAAAACTTAAACATATCTCTATCCATCACTTTTTAATTCAAACATAAGATCTTTATCGATATCTTTCAAATTCAAATATAAGAATAATCTTTATCCATTTCTTAGCCTTTAAATTAAAAAACAAGATCAAATCTCTATTCAAATCTTTAAATTCAAAAATACGATTCAACTTCTATCCAAAAATCAAACATAGAATTAACTACTATCTCTTCATTTAAAATTCGAATTATTCACTTACACCTTTTTCGGGATGGGGTCTTATAATCTCCCCTCCTTGGAAGAAATTTCGTCCCCGAAATTTGCAGCACCTTCTACAAAGAATAAATTTATTAACAAACCAAATCACAAATCATTCACGCTTCTGCTGCGCAGTCTGATCATACAAAATCACCTCACAATTTTTTCATTAACACAATTCAAGCCTACAACGCAAACTCATACAATATCCAAGCCTAAAATAAGATCAACATCAATATCCTCAAAACAAGCCCATAATTTTAGCTCTTATCCATAATAGAATGATCAATATTTAAATCTCTTCCAAATTTAAAACTATAATCCCTCTTCAATCGAAAACATGCTAAAAAATCAAAATAAAGTTACCACATATCACAACCTATGCTCGGACTTCAATCAAAATCTTCATAATAGTCTACAGAATCATAAATATATGCTCTGATATCATCTGTAACGCCCTGGGCCCAAACTCCAAAAGAAAAAAATTTCGTATAAAATAAGCCTTTTTCACTGTGGATAATCATTTATCTAGACCCCAATATTTCAAAACTAATTTTGTACAGCCTCAGAAAAATATTCATAAACGGTAAAAAGACCCAAAAATATCAATTCGAGCCCTAAAATTTACATTAGCATATGTGATATTTCCAATATCGATGAAGATCTCCCAACATAAGACAATATCGAATTCTCCAACATTAATCTCCAAAGTACTCTTGAAAACACTCATTAAATCTATTTGAAGCTCCTCGAACTTCTCTAATTCTATCAACTCTGAAAAATATGAGGATAAGGGGTGAGCTACGACTAGCTCAATAAGTAGTAAGTCAATGAGGGTTGGGGAAAAGACAATTTTATCACAATAACCGAAATCCAAAATGAAACACCATGAGCCATACTAACTCTAAAAATACAAGTTTGAAACAAAAATATCCAAAGTCGCGCAGTATAGGGAAATCACCAATGGTCACACAGACCTCCAAGCCACAAGGACCTCCAAATACCACGAGGGGTATTAAATTAACCACACAGACCACAACGATATATCACCAGTGCAAAGACAATTTTCGCTGTATGTTCCCCAAAATAACTTATAAATATTTCAATTGAGTTTTACAAAATCTCGACAATCTTATTTTTTCCAAAATTTGTTCAGTTCCCCAAATAATACATCAAAACCATATAAAATACGGTACACGTTTAAAAATTCCATTGAAGAACCGCTTACCTCGAATGCTTAATCAATTCTTAAAGTTTTTCCAATAATTGCCAAACAATCTCTCGGAAACTAGTAACACCTCCTCAATCCAAATTTCAAACCAAATTTTGGTCTCCAATATACATTCTCTGCGACTATTTATTAACCTCGATCTCTGTAACTTTTAAAACTTAAGCATATCTCTATCTATCACTTTTAAATTCAAACGTAAGATCTTTATCTATATCCTTCAAATTCAAATATAAGAATAATCTTTATCCTTTTCTTAACCCTTAAATTCAAACACAAGATCAAATCTCTATTCAAACGTTTAAATTCAAAAATACGATTCAACTTCTATACGAAAATCAAACATAGAATCAATCACTATCTTTTTATTTCAAATTCAAATTATTCACTTACACCTGTATCAGGACGGGGCATTGCGCCATTACTAGTTCCAAGGTGTACATTTTCCTCATTCCAACCATTCCGAGGTGCTCACAAGGTGTCTCGCGCTTTCCCCCGGTATCAAGTGGTATCAGAGATTTTGGTTGTCATGGCGGGTCTTCGTCATCGTGGGCCAAATGTTGACTCTCCTCCAGCTCATGAAAGAGATCTCCATGAAGTTGAAATTGCAAATCTAAGGAGACAATTACAACAACTTCAGCAACATCTTGAGCAATATGAGCCTTTTGATTCTCATCATGGTTCGGATGGTGAATCATCTCCTCATAAGAATGAGAATCCTTTCTATTGTGAACGAAGTGAAGCATCATCGGAGGAACATGTGCATCATCGTCGACGTTGTAATCAAAGAAACCATGAAGTTCGAAGAGATCAACTTGATATTATAATTGATATCCCTGAGTTCGAAGGAAGGATGCAACCGGATGAGTTTCTTCATTGGTTACATTCGGTGGAGCGGATCTTTGATTATAAGGAGGTGCCAAAAGAAAGAAAGGTGAAGTTTGTTGCATTGAAGTTGAAGAAATATGCTTCTCAATGGTGGGAGAATTTAAAGAAGCAGCGTGCTTGAGAAGGAAGAAGTCGTATTGCTACATGGGAAAAGATAAGAAAAGTTCTCAAGCAAAAATTTTTGCCTCATAATTACCGACAAGATATTTTCCTTAAGTTCCACAATTTTAATCAAAAAGATCTTTCGGTGGAAGAATACACTGCGGAGTTCGACCATCTCATGATGAATTGTGGTGTGGCGGAGCTAGAAGAGCAAACTATCATTCACTATCTTGGTTGACTACGATTGGAGATTGTCAATATTGTCCAATTACAACCGTATTGGACTTACAACGATGTTGTGAAGCTAGCAATGAAGGTGGAAAAGCAACAAAAGGAGGCTCATGGAAGTAGGCCGCGATTTGGAGCAAATGATGATCATTCTAACCAAGGGAGCTCTTTAGTCCCTAAAGTTTCAGCAAACAAAGAAAATCCTCAATTCTCGAAGAATGAAGGAGGACCGAGTTTAATTTGCTAAAATCATAATTCTCGTAAGTGTTTCAAATGCCAAGGATTTGGTCATATTGCTTCTGATTGTCCAAATCGCAAAGTGGTGACTCTTATTGAAGAAGAATGGATGGACGAAGGCGATGAAGAGGAACCAACGGAGAACGATGTCAAAGACAAGGAAGATGAAGATGTCACTTATGCCGACATTGGAGAATCACTTGTTGTTCGAAGAAGTTTAAGTTCAGTCCATGAAGATTGTGATGAATGGCTGCAGACAAACATCATTCAAACATGATGCGCTTCCTATGGCAAGGTTTGTGATATTATCATTGACAGTGGAAGTTGTGAGAATGTGGTGGTTGGAGACATGGTGAAGAAGCTTAAACTTAATACAGAACCTCATCCTCAACCCTACAAGCTTACGTGGTTTCGAAAAGGAAACAAGGTGAAGGTAAATAAACACACTCTTGTTAAATTTTCTAGTGGCAAGAATTATAAAGATGAAGTATTATGTGATGTTGTGCCTATGGATGCTTGTCATTTACTTCTTGGTAGACCATGGCAATATGATAGAAAAGCTAATCATGACGGGTTCAAGAAAACTTATGATTTTGTTAAAGATGGAGCAAGGATCATTTTGGGTCCTTTGCTTTTGGAGAGATCTCTCAAACCTTATAAAGGAGAGGGAAATAATTTACTCTCTATATGTGATGTTGAGAAGGAATTGGTGTGTTCTAACGAAGTTTGTGCTCTTGTGGTGATGGAAGAAAATGAAGAAGTGAATGAACCACCTATTATTATGCAATCTCTTCTTGAGGAATTCCTTGATGTCATCCCCGAAGAAATTCCATGTGGTCTTCCTCCTATGAGAGACATTCAACATTGCATTGATCTTGTACCGGGTTCCATCATTCCAAATAAAGCAGCCTATAGGATGAGTCCTAAGGAGAATGAAGAATTGCAAAGGCAAGTTGGGGAGCTTTTGGCTAAAGGCTTGGTGAAAGAAAACATGAGTGCTTATGCTGTTCTTGCACTTCTTGTACCAAAGAAGGATAGATCATGGTAGATGTGTGTTGATAGTAGAACGGTGAACAAGATTACCATCAAATATCGCTTTCCTAATCCTCGCCTTGATGATCTTCTTAACTAACTTCACGGTGCTTCTATCTTTCCGAAGATAGATCTTCAAAGTGATTATCATCAAATTCGAATGAGGCCAGGAGATGAATGAAAGACTGCTTTCAAAACACGAGATGGTCTTTATGAGTGGATGGTTATGCCTTTTGGGGTTTCTAATGCTCCTAGCACCTTCATGCGCCTTATGAATCTGTCTTTAAATCTTTTATTGGGCATTTAATTGTTGTCTACTTTGGTGATATCTTGGTGTACAACAAGCATAAGGAGCAATACTTGGAACATCTTCGGCAAGTGTTCACAACTCTACGGGAGCAAAAGTTGTTTGCCAATTTGAAGAAATGTCATTTCTTTACGGAGAGCCTTATCTTTTTAGGCTATGTGGTGTCTGGCGCAAGGATAAAGGTGGATCCTGGCAAGATTGAAGCAATCATGACTTGGCCTATACCAAGGTCGATTCATGATATTCGAAGCTTTCATGGTCTTGCATCATTTTATCGAAGATTCATCAAAGGATTCAGCTCTTTCATTGCACCCATCATCGAGTGCTTGAAGGGAGGTATTTTCTAGTGGACTAGTGAAGCCGAGAAGAGTTTTGAAGTTATCAAGAGGAAGGTGACGGAAGTCCCAATCCTTTCCTTACCAAATTTTGACATTTTGTTCAAAGTTGATTGTAACGCTTCTAACGTTGGCATTGGTGCAGTACTTAGCCAAGAAGGAAAGCCTATTGCCTTCTTTAGTGAAAAGTTGAGTGAGTCTCGCAAAAAATATTCGACTTATGACAAAGAATTCTATGCTATTGTTCGAGTCTTGCATCATTAAAAGCCATTATCTCCTTCCTAAGGAGTTCATCTTATTCTCGGATCATGAAGCCTTGAAGTATTTGAATAGCCAACAAAAAGTCAATTCCCGACATGCCAAATGGAGTGAGTTTTTACAATCATTCTCCTTTGTTCTCATGCATAAGGCGGGTGTTCAAAATCAAATGGCTGATGCTTTGAGTCATTGACATTTCTTGTTTTCTACTATGCAAGTTAATGTTTTGGGCTTTGAAGTGGTGAAAGATCTTTACAAAGAGGATCCCTACTTTGCCAAGGTATGGGAAAAATGTTCTAAGGGTCCTTCTCACTCCTTTTTATTACAAAATAGCTATCTTTTCAAAGACAATCAATTGTGTATTCCCGAATGCTTTTTGAAGAATGCCATTATCCATTGAAGGTCATGGTGGTGGACTTGCTGGTTACTTCGGTAGAGATAAGACTCTTTCTCTTATCAAAGAAAATTTCTATTGGCCAAAAATGGAACGAGATGTTATGAGACATGTGGAGCGATATAGAGTTTGTCACATTGCCAAGAGTCATGGCCAAAATATTGGGTTATACACTCCACTTCAAATTCCTAATTCACATTGGGAAGATGTAAGTATGAATATTGTTGTGGGTTTGCCAAAGACTCAAAGAAACAAAGATTCAATTTTGGTGGTTGTTGATCACTATTGAAAGATGGCGCATTTTATTCCTTGTAACAAGACTCTTGATGCTTCACATGTGGCGGATCTCTATTTTCGAGAAGTTGTTAAGCTTCATGGAATTCTAAAGACTATCACATCGGATCGAGATACAAAGTTCATGAGTCATTTTGGCGTACTCTTTGGAGGAAGCTTGGAACTAATCTTCAATTCAGTACAACTTGTTGTCCTCATACCGATGGACAAACTGAAGTTGTCAATCAAAGCTTGGAAAATTTATTGAGAAGCTTTGTTGGTAAGAATATTCGTCAATGGGATTTAATTCTTGCACAAGTCGAGTTTGCTTATAATCGTTCCACTAGTCAAACTATGGGTTGTAGTCCATTTGAGATTGTCTATGGTCAGAATCCTATTAGTCCTTTGGACTTGGTTCCACTTCTTACTACTCATCAATTTAGTGGTGATGCCGAGGAACAAGTGAAGAACATTAAGAAGTTGTACAAACAGGTTCGAGACCGGATTCTTAAGCAAACTGAGAAGTACAAGAAGCAATCCAACAAGCACCGAAAGCCAGCAAATTTCAAGGAAGGTGATTTAGTATGGATTCATCTAAGGAAAGAACATTTTCTAGGAGGAAGACATGCTAAGCTTAGACCTAGAACCGATGGTCCCTTCAAGGTGCTTCAACGCATTGGTGATAATGCGTATAAAATTGAACTTCCAGGGGAATATGGAGTTTCAGCAACCTTTAATGTCTTTGACCTGTCCCCATATCATGAAGAAGAAGATGAAGAGCTAGCCTCGAGGTCGAGTCTTTTTCAACCAAGGGAGCATGACACAGGTGTGGTCAGCATAAAAGATCGAGATTGAAATTAAAGTCTGAAAAGGATCTATGAAGACCTTCTGTTCGACCTATGGCTTGTTAGAAATCTCTACGAGTCTAGTTTCCAACGCATCAAACGGCGTACAATTTGGAGTTTTCCAACGCATCAGGTTGCCAGTTCAGTTCGAGGTGTTGCGACTTTTGAATGAGTTTGCTATTTTTAGATTGTTCTTTTGGATTTTCAAAGTATCTTTTATGTTTCCTAAGTCACAATTAATATTTTGGAAGATTTATTTCTCATTTACTCATGCTTGGAGGGTTGTTCCAAAGCTTTGTTATTTATACCCCTCTCTTGTAATGATAATATACATATTTTGAGTGTTTATACAACTTAAGCCTTAGGCTACTTTGAAGAAGGATTTATTTTACAAACTCTTATCCTTCGGTGGATTCCGATAGGTGGCGAGTTCTTGTTCTGTATTTCGTGTTGGATTAACATTGGGTGGTGATTCTATATCTCTTTGTGTTCTACTTAGGTTGTGAGCTTATCTATCCGAGTGTGTGAGTTATCTTGTGTTTCTGAGTGTTTTCACAATGTCCCACAAACAATCTGAGGTCTCCATTCCTATTCCGAGGTGTCTCTCTTTCCCGAGTTATCACTTTTCGAGGTCCCAATACTATTCCCGAGGTCCCCATTACTAGTTTTGAAGTGTCCATTTACCTCATTTTAACCATTCTGAGGTGCTCAAGAGGTGTGCCGCACTTTCCCCCGGTTAACCCCAATATCAGGGGATCTTGATGGAGAGGTATACATGAAACAACCTGAAGGGTTCAGTGATAACAGTCAGAAAGTGTGGAAGTTGAAGAAGTCACTCTATGGACTAAACTTGGCTTCCCCCGCCAATGGTATTTAAGTTTCACAATGTTGTAACCTCATATGGTTTTACCAAGAATCTTGTTGATCAATGTATATACCTTAAAGATAGTGGGAGCAAATATATTTTCTTAGTCCTATATGTAGACGATATTCTTCTTGAAAGCAGTAATTTATGATTATTACATGAGACTACACAATTCATCTCTCAGAACTTTGAGATGAAGGATATGGGTACAGAAGCCTCTTATATCATTGGCATAGAGATTCATAGATACATGAAACAAGGAATCTTAGGACTCAAAAGGACTACATTGAAAAAGTTTTACAGAGGTTCGGTATGAAAGATTGTAAAGTCTTGGTAGCTCCCATAATCAATGGTGATAAAGGTCACTCACATCCTAATGCATTAAAGCAATAGCATATGAAAATTGTACCTTATACATCTGCAGTGGATAGCTTGATGCATGCTCAAGTTTGCACTCGTCCAGACATATGTCTGGTAGTTGGATTATTGGGTCGCTATAAAAACAACCCTAATCTTCAACATTGAGTAGTTGGAAAGAAATTAATGCAATATTTGCAAGGAACCAAGGACTACAGGCTAACCTGCAGGCATACATAAAATTTGCAAGTGGTTGTTTATTCTCATTCAGATTTTACGGGTTGTGTACACACCAGAAAATCTACTTCTCGATATATCTTTCTTTTTTTGAAGGAGCTATTTCTTGGAAGAGTATGAAGCAAACTACAGTTTTCAAGTCTACGATGAAGGCATAATTTATCGCGTGCAATGAAATAATGACACAAGCCATATGGTTGAAAATTTTCATTTGTGGTCTCAAAGTTGTCGATTCCATGGAAGGACACAAAAGGATTCATTGTGATGATACGACTGCAGTATTCTTCTCGAAGAATAATAAGAGTGAAAGCAGAAGCAAGCATATTGACATAACGTCTAAATATGTGAGAGTATAAAAAATAATATGATGTATATTGAGCACACTAGTGCTTATTTAATGACGGCAGAAACTATACCGTCTTCAACAACAGTACACTCACCTTGTGGACAAGGTGCTTTAACGGGGGTATTGTCACGATCAACTGAAAAGGGAGATGAGCTGGCGAAGATGTGAGCTAAAGTTGAATGGCAGATTAAGTAGTTCTTTAGAGCTGGATAAAATGGTGCGAAGAAGTGGAAGATGATAGAAGTGCGGAGAAGCTTCGAGGTTAAGACGAAGGTGACGGTTGAGATTGTTTGTTTGAATTGGGGGAAGAGCACCGTTGATTGTAATAAGCCAGCTCGGCTGGGCTGAGTCGAATATACTGTATTGGGCTCAGTTAGTTTGTTAGATATGATTGTATATATAAAAGGGATGAATAAAAGCATCGAAGAAATTACAAGCAAGGCAATCTTTGCAAGGAGAGTGGAGTCTCTAATCTGCCAAAATACTATTCACAGTCAAACTTTTAGTTTTTTACAAAGTACTCGTAACGACTTTTTCCTTGGTAAGGCAAGCCCACAAATGCAATCGTCAAGGAGCTGTTAGTTCGAGTTGGGAATTTGCTGGACATGATAATTTGCTGGACATATCATGTCCAGCAGGGTCTTTTACGTCAATAAGAATATTATAAGAGCATGATGAACATTCTAATTAGAGAGAGAGAGATTAGAAGTACAGTTCATTTTCCTGTCCGATTGAGTCAAGGAGACAGAATTCTCGTACCGCTTACTCATGAAATCTTGACATACTTATGGAGGAGCACTAGCATGGAAACCAGTAATTCATGGTTCTCAAGGCTAGTACTTTCCCTCTCCGTTTATATTGCTGATGCAGTTTCTCGAGGTTTTTGGATTCCAATACTATGTATTAATATTGTAATATATAGGTTTAGGTTGTGTTTGAGTGTTAAAATTTTAAGGTATTGAAATTTGTAAAAAAGTGAAGAGAGAGAAGATTTAAATTAATTTTTTATATTTATTATAGTGAAAATTAATGATTTGATAGAGAGAGATATTATATTGTAATTATTTTTTATGTTAAAATTTTAAAAGACTAAAATTTTAGTAAACAAACACAACCTTAGTCCAATTCAACAATCCAGTTCGATCGATTTCTAGTTCTTAATTAATGAAATATTTATCACTCTTTTCAGAGTACATGAAAATGGAGTTCTTGCGAATCTACCCAGCGATAGTGGAAACGATGTCATAGAACTCAACTGTCTCAACACCTATAGTAAACGGATTGAAACAGCTAATATTCTAAGCTCCAGAAATGGCAGTGATGAAAATTTCCCTACGAAAATTACCATACATACTTGATCTGACAAACGATCTTGAACTTTGTCTGCGATTGAATATTCAATCTTCGATAATTTGCAGGTCTTGTTGATCTCACACCTTGAGTAATAGATTTCATAACTAAGCAGCCCAAATGTGCTGCCTCCTTCCTTTCCACGTCTCACAGTCGTCACAAGGTTTCAAAATCATAATGGCCAACAGTCTAGAAAAAGATATCTTATATTCTTTTTTTGAACCCCAGTTGTGATGTAGTGTGGGATCATTAGTACCTCAGATCTCGACCCTAGGATCACATGGAATACTCTTTTCCATTATTTTCCTTATATTCTTTTATTCCGAATTTGAGGCTTCTACTAATTGTGATAATGTCCATTAACATATCACAATTTACCCTTGACTATTTGATATGTTAATGGACATATATTCTCAATATAATCATATCACCGATTATGTCCCTAACTCATATAATTCTCAATTCACAATATGTAACTTGTTGGACTATCAATTGCTTCCAAAACAATTTCACAAATAAATATAATATATATATATATATATATATATATATTAATTTCAAAAAATATTTAACAAAAATACCGTTGGCCAATGGATTCCTTTTGTAGTCCAACCATATACATATATATTGAATATACTGCTTCATCAAGAGATCGGTGGATTCCTTATTAAGCATTTTATACAAACTCATTTATTATGTACAAGACTCAACGTTATCTAGAATATTTGACCTGGAAAGATCATCACCAAATGACTCGGTCGAAGTACGAGTACACAATAAATAGATCAGTATAAATCTCTCAGGTCTAAGGATACAATAAACTAGTTGTGTTGAATACATTCTCAATATCAATGATCACTCCAAAAGGTATTCTTATTTGATCATGTTTAGTGCATTACTCTTACATTGCACCTTCTTGTTTGCTTAAGGTCACTACCTCAATGACGAAGTCTATCATCCTATTAAATAGAGGCATAATGAGTGTAGACCTATCGTACATCAATATGTACCTTGGTCTAGAATAAAACATCAAGTGAATAAGGAACCGAAGAGTCATACTTCCTACCTTTGATTCATTAATTATTTGTACGACTTTTCTACAATGTCACTCAATAATATTTGTGTAACATCTTATATATGTCACAACATATTACCCAAAAAATAAACATAAATATGTGACATCTAAATAACTATTATTCAGATAAATGATTTTTAGGGCATTATTCTTACAAGTGAGCTGGTCCTGTGCAAAGGCTTTTATGAGTACTGTGAGCAGTAAAAGAGCACACTACAAAAAATTTGGCCTTTTGGGATGCATTTTTCCTTCCAAAAAAATCCGAATTTCGTTCGTCTCCTTGAGGGTTCCAATAAACTGTTACAAAAGGTTATTGGTCTTCCATCTCAAAAAGTGCCCTTTTCGGGATGGGAAGGATTCTGTCGCAAAATCAACTTACCGTTCGAACTCTTTAGAATGGACAGTTGTCTGTAATGTTCAAATGGGTTTGGACAGAAAATTTAATTGCGTTCGATAATACAACTAATTTTTGAACAACCCTAAAAAAATTCACGTATGATATTTAAGGAACAGTTCTAAAAATTGATGTTAAAAACCTAAGGACGGCTTCGGATGGAAAATAAATACATGTTCAAACATTTTATGATATTCCAATGGATATCGTTAAATCTGTTCGATATATCGACCAGAGAAAAAAAATTGTTGTTCGAACATCTTATGAATGAAAGATAATGTTTGAACACATCGGAAGCACGTTGGATTTTGAATGTTAAAACAAACGTTAGAACGGTTTATTTTTATTTTTTTAGATAATTAAAAAATTGCTAGAAAATTATTCAAAAATAGATTATTAAATAAAAAATTAATTAACAAAATGTACAATTAAATAATTAATCACAATATTCAAAACAATAAAATATAATACACTAAAAAAATCTATCTCCGTTGTCGCGTGAATCCAACTCTACATGCATCAAAACTTTTTCCAACTCTCCCTTCATCCTTATATTTCTACATTAGAAATTGTAATAAATATACCGCTTAAATAATTGATAGAAATAATCATTAAATAAATGTCAATAGAATGAAAAATTCAAATAACTTACCTATAGATCTACTCGATGTAGTTTTCAGTGAAGGTGATCCAATATCAGCGTAGGAAAAATCTAAAGGCCCAGACAAGACTGATGCGGCTGAAAGATTATATGTAACATGTTTACACCGATTAAAAGTATTGGGATCTATCGAGCATGTTCAAAATAATTTTTTTATTTTGTTAGGAAAATTAGATGTTTTACATTATGCACGACAAATCTAAACAAAAAAGTGTTAGGCCTAAAATGGACTTGCATCACTGTAACAATATGAAAGATTACTCCGGGCACTGGGGTAAGGCACCTTCGATGCTAAATTCAGTATTTTAGTATATCAATATCTCTATTCAATTTTTCTAGAATTACCTCGTTTTCTTCTTCATGACACCTTGCTTTTATAGCCCTTTCCCCATATCCTCGTGTTTCCCTTTTTTGAGGGACTTTGATCCCTCATCGCATCATGTCTCGGGGTGCGCTCTTTCTTCATGTCTCCGTAGTGGGTGGTTTAAGCTTTTATCATGGGGAACATTGGGATCATGGGATTGTCACATGTTATAAGTTGGCTTCTAACTGTTTACGACATGTGTTGTGGTTTTTCTTTCTTTTGGGCTTGGTGCGATTTGGGCTTGTTATCGTTGTTGGGCTTTACGTATGATCATGCTCGTCCAACCCAAATTTGGGCTGGATTGGTTCAATTTCAGTATCATCAAAGTCCCCCATTATTGAGTGGATTCATTTATGAATCAAGTTGAGAATGTTTGTTGATGCTTTCGTATACTCATGTATATATGAATAAAAGCTAATGTTTAACGAACTGAATTTTTATTAATGATCATACATCAGTCCAAGGAGGAATCATCCACTCAATCTACTCTCCATTGTAACCTAAGCATATGTCAAAATAAAATAATTCATTGTTCGAATAACAGGTGTCGCAGAAATAGGTTCTGTAAGCGATCCACCTGCTTCTTCTGGAATGTAGAAAGAAGGCAGAAAGTTCACAATTCATGCATATCCTCATTCAAGTATTCGGCTGTATAGTACAAAGTTGCATCCAAAGAAAGAAAGCAAAAGATCACTCAAGTTCCGTATACGTTCTTCTACATTTATAAAGTTCTCCCTAACTTGCAATGACTCATATTTTATGACATTGGTAGGGTCGGGTAATAACTTCCCGAAGAGTTATATATGGAACACGTCATCGACTCCCTCTGTGAGACCCCGGAAAATCAGTACGTACTCTGATGTAAGCTTAAGGATTTGGTGAATTGTTTTGAATTAAAGGAGGTCATGGTATGATCTAAGCTTAAGGAGCATTATGGTTTAATTTCAATGGATGAGATTTAAACCTTATGGTAGCTGACTTTAAGTTGCTGAATTTTTATTTCTTTTCAATATCCTTGATTATTTTTGAAGGATTATCTTATGGATGATGTTATTGGGCTACTAAGACTTGTATGTTGGGCTTAAAAACCTAAAATGTTGGGCTGATAATGGGCTATCCATACATGGCCGAATAATAGGTGTAAATGGGCCTTGAAATTGTGCTAATGGGCTGCCAAAATAATCATGAAAATGGGCTTTAAAGTCATGGTATTGGGCTGCCATGAAGTTCATGATGATGGGCCTTTGGAATTGGGTTGTTGGGCTTTAAGGATTTAAGTTGTTGGGCCTTAGCCTTTGGGCTTATGAATTAGAATTAAGCTTGTGATGTTGGGCCTTGGACCAATGATAATGGGCTTTAAACTATGATGATGGGCTGCCATTAAATTGTGTTGGGCTTTAAGGACTTAGGTCATGGGCCTAGTTTCAATGATTCATGATATTGGGCCTAACTATAAGGATTTGTGTTATTGGGCTTGTGATTGGAATTAAGGTTTAGCCTAATGGGCCTTGAATTATGATGTTGGATTAGCTTTACTAACCTACATTAGTAATGCACTAATCCTTATTAAGCCCATTAAGTAACCATGAACCCATTTAGTTGGATTTCAACCAAGTGAACTAGACTAGTTCTAAACAAAGGGAGACAAGGGGACATGAACTAGAAATTTGGACCAAGTGCATGCTCTCTTTGCCTTGGCTTTGCCTTTTACGTATTGCACATCTCCCATCACCACATTTTGGAGTCTTTTGTGTCATATTGATCGACCAACTCAAGCCAAGAAAAAGAGAGAAAAAAAGAGAGAAACCGAAAAGGGAGAAAGGGAAAAAATCAAGGGAGAAACCGTGTAAGGAAGAAGAAGAAGGAGGTGAAGGGGAAAGGAAGGCTTGCAAGAGGAAGAAGGAAAGGAAAAGAAAAGACAACAAGGTAAGAATGTTTGGATCTCTACATTTTATGTTGGCCGAATGCTCCTATTATGTAGATCTTGAGTTATGTTGTGATCCTTGTTTAGATCTTGAGTTTTCTGCTTGATTGTTGATGGATCTTGAGCCTAGAAAACCCTAGGTTGTGTATGATGTTAGATCTGGCCATGTATGTTTGAGAACTAAGCTTGAATGTTAGATCTAAGTGTTTGACCATTGTTATGATGATTTAATGAACAATACATGTGAAAGAGGTTCTGATCTATGGAAGAAATGCATGATAAAGAGGGAGATAGGACAAGTGTAAGTTTTGGCATAAATCACCATGATGGCCGAATCATGCAACCCTAATTTGCATTCTGCTGCTTGTGTTTGGTGTTAGATCTAAGAGCATGAATGAATGTGAGTATGTTCTGACTTGTTATTGGAAAATGCATGTAAGTTTGGTTGTGAATCGAGGAAGTTGCATGCAAATAAATAATGAGAAAAGTCCAAGTGTTCTATGATATGGTGTTGGCCGAATGTCACTTTGTCCTTGATCTTGAATTATATTATGATTGGTAGTTCTTAGGTTGTGAAATTGTTGAATGGAGGATGGGATCACCATTGGAGATGAAGTTGTAATTAAAGAACACATAAAATTGGTGTTGGCCGAATGTCATGAGGAAGAGAAACCCGAATTGCAAACTTGTAACAATTGGAAATTATATTTGCTTGTGATGAATAAATAAAGTTAGGGTTGTGGCCAAACAGATTAAAAGATGTTAAGGCTTAGAGGATCGAGTTAAAAGGATTAACAAGCCTTGTGATGTTAAGCATGAATTAAGGATGCAATTGGAATGAATGAGCTTTGGCCGAAATTATTGAATGCAAATGAAGTGTAATTGTAAGGATATGAATAGCAAGAGAACCTTGATCACATAAGGAGAAAATACAAAACCCTAGTCAAGGTCAATGTATCGGGTTGAATTCCCGAACCGAGGTTGACTTTCCCGAGGTTGACTTTCCCGAGGGATAATTTCCCGAGCCCGAGAACTATTTTCCCGACCCGAGGGATGATTTCCCAACCCGTGAGCTTGGTTTAAAGATTTGAGGTCAAGCCTTGGTGTAATTATGATTAGGGTTAAGATAAAATGTTCAATTACCACTATTCATCCCTTAGTGGATTTTACGATGAATTTCCTCGAATAGTTTAACCGGACCGTATCGACATGTTTTATCGAATACTTGGTGTATTGAGAAGGAGATTTATTCCTTGTAGGCACCGAGCCAAGTGAGAAACGGGAAAGGATTGCGAGGAGTACTGTAAGTGAATCTAACCCGTTTTTGGAAAACTGGAATGATACACAGCATAAGTTTTCTCGTGCATGGCAAATTATTTCAAATCGAATATTTCAAGCATGTCGCATGATCATTTGCATGAGCACATGAAAGGTATTTTGATGCAAATGAAATTACGAAGTTTTTAAATGTGGCATGGCATGTTCATTACATAGAAACATGAAAGGTTGTTTTATGCAAATGAAAAGAATATTGATGAACGATAAGTAAAGCAAGGGGCTTTGGTCGTATCCGTACCAAGTTAAGTGAGGTTCGACATCCATGCCGAGGGACGTTATTCGTGAAGGATGGATGGATGGAACCTAAGACATCCATGCCGAGGGACGTTGTTTGTGAAGGATGGATGGATGGACGCCCATACCAAGGGACGTTGTTCGTGAAGGATGGGTTAGTCCGTGAGGTATGTGCAACCACACCGAGGAACGTTGCTCGAGAAGGTGTGGCACCTCTAAGGGTCGTGTCTAGCCATCAGGCCTGGGGCCACTTCAAGGGCTAGTTCGACCATATGTAAGGTCTCCAAGGGATGGGAGACAGTTCTGACGAGAACGGCACAACCCTGATTTCAGGGGGAGAAATGGAACGTAGTCCACAAGATAAGAAATGAAATGTTTTTCCAAATGCAAGAGCTTTACAAGTGCAAGTGCATGGTAGATGCAAACATGAGGCATGCATGTGCATGGTAGATGCAAACATGAGGCATGCATGTGCATCACGAGATTTATGTTATCAGTACATGATTACACGTTCATGATTTTAAATTGCCATGTTTTTCAAGTACATATTTTACTGTTATTCCTTACTGAGTCTTTCGACTCACGTTTTTAAATCGTATCATTTCAGATCCACAAGAGTATCGGGAAGAAGAGGGTTAACTACCGTAGAACCCTAGCAATGAGTATGTGACCCATTTTGATTTGAAGGGCAGCATGTTGCCCTAGTTAGTATGTGTACATATTGAACAAGATGCAATGTAAAGACTTTCAATGAAGTGGTTCACGATTATCGAGGTATTATCCATCGAGCTGTATCTCAGTCACTGTGAGGATCCTGAGTGAGTTTCCGCCATGATGTATCTTAGATTTCGCTGCGATAATAATAATAACATGTTCCGCTGCAAGAATAAGCGTAAGCGCTGGAGTATTCCCGGGGAATGCTCGCAGCTGTCACTAAAACCCCTCGTAAAGATAGCGTCGGGGCGTGACACCCTCTAAACAATGGGTGTAAGGGAAACCTATGTGCCATGGGTCCAATCCGCTCCAAGATCTAGGTTGGAGCTCCCCCTTCTTCCCGGACCGTGTTATACCATTTGTAGGAGAGATCTTAAAAAATACTTTACTTCCAACTTCAAATTCAAAATCTCTCCTTCGGTTATCCACATAATTCTTCTGCCATCTTTAGGTTGTCCCAACTTCCTCCTTGATTATTTGGATCTTTTGTTTCAATAGTATTGATCATTCATCAAACAAGCATCTATTTAACTTCTATATCACCTTGCAGCACCCATAGGACACAAAATGCCTCAGCAACATAGCAAGTTCCAGCATTTATCCACTAACGTAAACTCCAAACACTCCTTTTACCCTGATTAGATGATAGCAATTGTCTTCTTATAAAACTTTATAGGACTCACTATAGCTGTCAAGATTTATATCTAATAACGTCAAACTTAAAAACAGTGTGGGTAACATATAATTCTGCAGAAAACTAAAGATTTCCATCAACTTAATGTTCTGCACAAAAATTCCAGCAACATGTCCACACCTCAAACCTATTGAACTCCTTGCTTTCGAATATTAAACATGGATGTATTTCATATGACAGAACTTATAACTTTACTATAAACCCTCTATGATCAAAATCATTCGTTACGCTATCCTCACATTAAATTTACTGCAACATTCAAACAAGATATATTCTCTCTAATTTGCTGCTCTTTTTCTTTTTTGCAGACAAGAAATCGTAATCATCTCCTTTATAAATTTTCAAGTTGTACTCCTTATAACTTTAGTCCCTCCAATTTATATACATTTGTATGACTCTACAACAAATCCCTTCAACGACTTTCATAGCTCAGAAATTGCACAGTACCAATTCTGTAGAAACTAACATTTCTCTTTATTAACGTTCAAAACCAATCTCCCATTTACTATCAACCAATTTATTTGTACACAATTTCGCTCCTTGCTTTGCATCTCTAAAACGATTTGCATATATATAATAATTAGAATTTCAACAACCATTGAGCGCTAAAAAATTATATAATCATGTAACTCTAACTTATAACAGAAACTGTTTATCACAAACTTTCTTATACCAGCAAAATTTTATTTCCTTGCCATTCAATAACCAAACCGTGTTCCCTTCCCATTTCAAAAACCTAACATTTCTGGCTAACTACTTCTTTAACTCTAACATGAGACCTATTTACAGGTACTAACTTATTCCTCAAAACCCTGCACTTAATGGTTTTTCTGCAGATTTGATTAATGCTTACTTCTACATAGCCACATATTAAGAGTTATGCCAAGATCAACACATTATATGGATCTTTAACCTAAAAACCATATCCAATGTGCGAACTATCAACCTTCCTAAGGCAACAAGCAAATATGAAAGTTACAGAACAGAGGATTAGACAACAACCAACCAAAATCTCCAAGCCTAATCTACTGTACTTTTTCAATTCTGGATCTAAGCCAAGGTAGCACAAAGTTCATATTTCCTTGAACTAAAAAGCTACAAAGCTCTGCATGCAATATCAAGTCAACACCCAATTAGCAACATCAAGACACATGCTCTAGCTGAATCGACCAAAGTAGCAATCTACACTCAATGTTTTTTATCCACCAGTTTCTTTTGATAGTTCAGTACCGTGTAAATCTTGCACGTCCTCTTATCTTCTCAAAAATCCCAAAATTTCTATTAAGAGTTGCTCTACTCTTAACATCCAACTAAATTACCCACACTGATCGTACATGCAAAACAACTAGGATATTTCTCATTTCATAGCAAACCTCAGGGGTCCCTTTCACTACAAAAAAGTAGACTTTTAATGACAAAATTTTTTGTCACTAAAAGTAAAAATTTTGTCACTAAAAGGATTAGTGACCAAATTTTTTTCATCGCAAGGTTTGTCAGCATATGAGCGTCACCAAATAAATTTTGTGACAAAACTCAAATTTCGTTACAAAAAGTTTTTGGTGATGGAAAATTTTCGTCACTAAATCTAATGATTGATGGGTAACTTTACTGATCGGTTGGTGAAACACACGTGGTCGATTGGTGGAATCATCGATCAGTATTTGTTTTGAAATAATTGGTCGGAAGATACGCCCGATTGATTCCCAACTTTAAGACGATCGATCAAGTACATATTGGTAATCGATCGATATATATTGCCGATAGATCGTTTAAGTACCACTGATCTGTCATGTTTGTCTAATCGATCGATCACTTGAGATAGACAATCGCTCATTTCAGTAGCACGATCAGTTGTTTGTGTCTATACGATTGATCGCTTGAGCTTGACGATTGATCAGTATAAATTAGAAAGGATTGGTCGTTTGTTTCAGCAATGGAACAATGATTTTCAACGTGATCGATTAGTGCGAGATAAAGATCGATTGTCTATTTCTGCACTGATAAGTGGTTTATTATATCGATGGGTTCTATTACTAATCGATCATGATTTTAGTTGTTTTAATATATAGGATCGATCGGTGTAATTAGCGATCGATCGTTGTCACAATAACCGCTCCGTCGCTGGAATTGCCGATCGAAAGGTAATAACAGAATCACTTTAAAAAAAAACAATAATAATGGAAAATATTATAAAACACATACTATTACATTAACAATACAATAATCACATTAATGATGTTCAATAATAATACATATTGATTCATAATTAAGTAGAAAATAATATCGTAATAATACATAAATACAAATCTATTACAACATACATGTATCTACCTTTTTGAGCCCTCAAACTGACTGAATAGTCGCTTTGACATGTCGCTCATTTTCTTCTCAATTACAGAGGACATTTTCTTCTCAAGCTCCTTTGACATTTCTGCCTTTCAATGCTCTTGCTCTTTTTGCATACGCTCCTGCTCCCTTTTCATGTGCTCCTCCTGCCCCCTTTTCATGTGCTCCTCTTGCAAGTCTTTTTCTCTAGTAGCTCTCATCACTTCTATCTCATCCCTTGCGTTCGCTAGCTGGTACTGTAGATCAGAAGACTGTGTAGTTAAACAAGATGAAGGCGAAGGCTTAACCGCGCATCCTAATCCCCAAAAATATCCCGACTTGTTGCCCAATATCTCGAAATATACTTTAATTTTAGTGTAAGTCTTCCCTTCTAAATCACACTAGCGCTGAAGGCATCCATCCGTTCTTGAAAAATGACAATAATTACTAGAAACATTAAAGTAGACAAACTAAACATAAATTACATAAAGTAGATTAAAATGAAAACGACTTACATAAATTACTCTCGCTCCATCCGAGGTCCAAACACCATCTTTGTTTGTATAATTCTTCTTATACAACTCTGCAGGATTGATTTCTCCTCTTTCTTGATTTTTGTACACGAAAATAGCATATATAAAGTTATTGACAAACAATATCAATAAATTCATAATTTAGAACTTAACATACAATACAAGCTTGAGTGCGCTAGAAGGAGTGTGAACCAGCAGCGTGGTTCCCAGTCAACTTTAATCTATTCTTCTTATTTTAAGTAATTATATTTAAAAAGAATATAATATTTAAGCAATGGGTTTTTGTAAATCACGTACCAAAAATGTTTCGTTGGTGAAAAGATCGCATAACTCCTTCCACTGTTGTTCTCTGGTATCAGGGTGGGGCTTCAGCAATGTCGCCTCATTACTCGGGAACTTCTTGAAATACACATGCATCCACTTGTGGTGCCTTCGACGTACCGTGATCATAGATCGACCCCCGTCCTCACGTCCTCCTGGCAGGTGTAGTCAAGGTCGAAGTGGTCCTGCATAAGTACCAAAACATATAATATTACAATGATAAAGGAGACGCTTAACCAAGAATACTATGTTTATGAGTTTAATCGTACCAACACTCAATCCATAATGTACTCCACTTTTACAGGAACATCAGCCCACTTGTTGACAGAGATCGGAATCAGCCCTCGGATTAACATTCCAATCTTTGTCGATAGGGTGGCAACAGTGGAAAACATTCCTCCACACTCTCTCCCTTCGAGATATGCACCGATAATTTCTCAGACCAGGACTTGAACCCAAGACTTTTCTCTAAACTGACCCCAACCGTCCTATCAAGCCTGCGCTTAGAAGCAAATGTCACTACATAAAATGAAAATATTAAAATTAGTCGGTCGTTTAACTTAACAAAATTAAAATATAACTTAGAATATTTTCTTACATGAACAACTACTAGGACAAGCTGGGGTGTCTTGACTCATGGCTTCATTTGGTCTCGGAGAAGCAGCACTCGGAGTAGGACTCGGGATCAGACTCATGCTAAGCGAAGTAAGTGAGCCATGCAACTGTCTAGAAGTAACTAAAGGAATCTTCAATAACAGAAAATAGACAATAACAGAAAAAACAGTTCAACAAACTTCAATCTTACAAAGAAAATATACTTGAAAGAAATTATAAATCAGAATCAGATTCTTGCATGTTATCTCCCGATGGCTCATCATCAGTAAAGTCGCTATCATTTTCAAATGAATCTTCTTTGCCACTTTCCTTACTATTTTTTTCAATTTTCGCTTCATCCCCTCAGAAAATCATTAGTATCTATACGCCTTTTCTTCCGCCGATCAATTACATCAGAAGGTTGGATTATTTTTGGGGCAAAATCATCCCTCCATAGTGGATTAAGGCTAAACTGTCGGAAGTCTATAAACAAGTCAATGGCATCGTCCTCCTGATACGCTTCATTTATGATGGCTGCTCTCGATTTGACGTTTACATTAACTTCACCATCCGGATCTGGACCTTGAATGTCATATGCATTTCTACAAGACAACTTCTACTTGACTCTCCATGTAGGTCCATGCAGATTATTGTCTGGATAAAACATTTGACTTACTTGATTTTACAAAACAAATGGATCTTCTAAGTACCGCAGTTAGGAAGTTTTTATGCTCTTAAAGTTCTTGTCGATATGAATTGATCGCCGATGTCCCACCAATCACACTTAAACAAATATACTGTATTATCCCACAAGTATTGCATGGCATAAATGTCTACAGGTCTCTCGTTAAATTCAGTTGGATTTCCCTCATGTGATCCCTGTACTACAATACCGTTGTTCTGAGTTCTCCGTCGTTCTTCCCGTTGTACTATATGAGATATCTACATCCGTTCATAACACATGCAGAATAACGCATCACTCTTGTATCAGGCCCACGCACCAATGAATACAATTCATTTACCGAGTGACATTAATTTTGAGAATGTAATGTTTGAACCTACAACAATATATTGGAAGGTCATTAAAAATAAAGACACGATATTAATTAGAATTCTTCGTCAATAACATTTAATCGCCCTAAGAATCAATCTGGAAATTGTTCCTCATGAGTACGAGAAATGTCACCAATTGTTCATCCATATGTTCATTGTAACGACAAGGTTAATTAGAGACTATATATTATAGAAAACCTATAAAATTTTATTTTACTTACTCTAAGTAGTTGATGATGCCTTTGCAATCGTTTAGCACATACAACCGATCTCTCTTCAACTCGTTTTGGTCAACGTCATGCCCTTTTCCCGCCCCTATCAATCCAATTCTCTGAGTGAACAAATCCAATGACCTTTCTGGTACATCCATCTCGTCGTCAGAATCATAGTTTTGATCTCTACGACTAAACACTATTTCGACCCCTCAGACATACTAGGAACAAAATGTCAAACTCTCATTCTCAATACACGCTTCTGCAATTGACAGTTTGTGATGCGACTTAGTTTTCACATTTTGTTTTGAGCCTCCCATCAACTGTTCAACTGGATAAATCCATATGTACTATACCGATCCAGCAAGCATTGCTTCGAGCGGTAAGTGGACAACAAAATGCATCATTACCCTAAAAAAAATGGGCGGAAAAATCATTTCCAATTTGCATAAAATTATTCCAATATCTTTCGACATCCTCTGTTATACATAAATCTTCAACGTCCGTGAGCACAACTGTCGAAAAAAGCATAATTCAGTCACTGCACCACCCACGTCTTCCTTCAAAAACCCTCGGATCATCACTGGAAGAACCCTCTGTAAGAACACATGACAATCATGACCTTTCATTCCAGATACCTTCAACTCATCTACATTCACACAATCTGAAATCTCAGCAACATAACCATCGAGGAACCTCACGTATTTTAACCACTCATAGGCCCTCCTTCACTTTTCCCGAGTTAAAATCTACGTCGCTTGAGGCATTAATTTGACCTAACCGTCATACACCAAGTAAAAGTCTTTTTTGACCCACATTTCAACTAAATTTCTATGTGAACCCATTGAATCTTTGGTCTTGAACTCGATATTCATCGCCGTCCTGATCACGTTGTCACATATGTTCTTCTCGATGTGCATCACGTCCAAGTTATGTTGTAACCATAACGTACTCCAATACGGCAGTTGGAAAAAGATGTTCTTCTTCGTCCAATTCAAACGTTCCAACGATTGTTTTTTTCTTTCCCTTATTCTTCCCTGACGCTTTACCAAAGATAGTTTCCCCGATATACGTTAATTGTTCCAATATGTCCTCAGTAGTTAACTCCCTAGGCGGAAGTCTATGTTCTTCTTTCCCATAGAACGTATCCACATCATATCTCCATGCAGGCCCCGGTACAAAGTATCTCCTATGACCCATATAACACATTCTTCTCCCATGCTTCAACCACTTGTAGTCAGTGTCTAAATTACACGTTGGACATGCCAACTTCCCTTTGGTACTCCATCCAGATAAATTGGAAACCAACCATGGTCCTTATCAAAATTCTTCCAAACAAATGAATTTGTAGGATGCCTTATACTCTCCCCATCGTCGACCCGTTTCTCCTTATGTCATCTCATGTCATAAGCTACATCTTTTGTGGTAAACAAACGTTTAAGTCTAGAGATCAAAGGGAAGTGACGCAACACTTTCCTAGGAATTCTATTGCGCAAGTCAACTTCAAATTTCCACTGAGACACCCCACATACTGGACATCTTCTAACTCACTGTTTTCCTTCCAAAACAACACACAATCATTCTGACATGCATGGATCATATTATTACTAAACCCAAGACCCTTTGGCAATTGTTTCGCCTCGTAATACGATATTGGTAACATTTATACTTCTGGCAACTCCTTCTTAATCGACAGTAACACTGTATCAAATGTCTTAACAGACAACTTATTCCCCGACTTTACATGCAACAACCGGACCGAAAATGATAACTCACTAAACTTGGTACATCCAGGATAAAGTTCACGTTCTGCCTCTTCCCATAACTTATCAAATGGTGTCGAAGCCTTCGGTCTCGAAA
Organism: Myrica gale; assembly: GCA_963930655.1. Taxonomy (NCBI): domain Eukaryota; kingdom Viridiplantae; phylum Streptophyta; class Magnoliopsida; order Fagales; family Myricaceae; genus Myrica; species Myrica gale. The sequence goes on along the minus strand of OZ005602.1, from coordinate 17,473,619 downwards.
TGGGGGTTTCCCTAATATCAGGGTTCTCCGTTTCAACCCCTGTCGCCCCACCTTCTAACCTCGCACGAACATTGGCTAACATTTCCTCCATCTCATCAAAGCTATCTCCCTCTAAATCCTCATAACTATGTGGTAAGCTCGCATCGGACTTTTGAAACACCCATAAATTTTAGCTCACATCAAACCTATTAATGTATATATGATCTTCCTTTTTGTCCAACAATTGAAACACTACATTTATGCACTTTTGACAAGAACATCATATCTGACCTCGAGAGTCTACACAACAAGCTGCCATACCGATAAACCCACTGACCCCCTCCACATACTTTTCACCAAATTGATTTTTCTCGTAAACCCAACTTTTATCCATCGCCACCAATCTAAAATAATACATGACATTAAGTAACTCATAAACATCCAATCATTGGAACATAACTTTTTACCCAGTTGATAGGTCTTATCCCATTCAAGATGTGCATTTGAAGTTGAATGTTAGTTCGACTTATGTCCATCCATACCTGGAAAAAATTCAGGAGAATCTCCCCAGTCCCCAAGTACACACACCAGCGTTGGGGGCAGACGTCATCAACGATAGTTGTATGACATCGTACACCAATGCTAGTAGTGTACCAAGAAGATGACTGATGGAGCCCATTGATCGGAAGATTTACTGATCGATTGGTATCAAAACGTTAAACGACACAGTCTTTGGACGATCGATCCAAAACTGACCGATCTATCAGTACACCTAAGTAATTAAAAAGACAATTTTTAACTAGACAATTTACTTAATTATTAAAATTATTTTACATATAACGTCATCTTAATGCATAACTCATACAAATAACTTATAATCAAGTCCCAAATAAGCGTTATATCACTGGTTTACGACATCTTAATACATTCATGACACTAACTCTTATAAAATATGTATATGATACAATTTGTACAACTCATGCATGTTTTCCCAAATTCCAATGATGTGTACTTGATATGTTTTTATTTAATCTAAATACATCCTAACATACTTTGTTAATATTATTTATAGTCACATCATTCAATAACAAATAGTTAAAATAAAAAATTGACTACCGATTGATCGCCTCTTACACCGATCAATCATTCTTTTCGATGAAAACAATGCCATTGGAGATGACCGATCGCATTACGTTAGCGATTGATCACTTATATAACAAAAATGATGACGCGTAACGCCGATCGATCATTGTTTTAAATGATCGATCGATTGAGATAATACAAAACGATGACGCATACGTATGATCGATCAACGTGTCACTTACTGATGGATTCTCTAGCCAATTTAAAACGACGCCGTCTTATTTGACCTATAATTAGTTTGCAACGATTGATCGATTTTGTGTACCTAAATGACACCATCACACTAACACGATGACGTATAACAACGACCGATTGATGAAGAATGTACCGATCAATCATCTTTGATAAAACAAAATGACGGCGATCGATTGCTCGGTGACAATTGAAAATCGATCAATTTAGCTTATCAAAACGACACAGTCCAACATCGATCTATCGATCGAGGATCCAAATTACAAAAAAATTACCTTTTTATTTCATATTTGATCAATCGCTATAAATTTCTTACGTAGATATGTATGCACTTAAATTTTATTTAAATACATATTTTATTTACATGTTTAAATTTCCTGTTTTTGTTAATTTTGCCAACCAATGTAAATACATGTCCAAAATAGATAGTAAAAATGATAAAAATGTCTATGACTCCCGAACAGCATCACGGAAGTTGCCACGTCATCAGGAAATATCTCCCGAAATCTTCTTTGGATCTGCCTCTGTCTTGAACTCATCCAGGGTCTTGTCGATTGCTTCCAAATGTCTTTTGACTTCACTCATATGAGCCACGACCGTCTTTTTGCACAGGAACGTAGTACTGCACTCCCCATCAAAGTCCTTCCGGAACTTATCAACGTCTTCCTGGAGCCACTAGATCTCTTGCTCTAATTTCTCCACATGCTCCTCAAGAGGTCGTAGAGCGGCCTTCATATTCGCTCCGCAAAGATTTCACCTAGGGAGGAGGCACTGCTAGGACTCCTGTCTCGAGAGGTGCCTCTGATCGGAACGGTCCGCCGTTGGTCGATGGTCGTGCTGTCATATCTACCACTATTGCTGCTGCACTACGAGTGAACTGCCGAGTCAAAGCCCCCTCATGCCCCTAGCTCCTTGTCACGGTGACCTTGTTTAGTGCCCTCATGACCCCTTTGAGAGTGGGACTTCACCGATGGCAGGCTATAATCATTAAGTCCCCAAGACATGTCCATAATCAGCTCGACCATGTACAACAAAAAATCTATCAGCGTCTGCTGATCCTGCAAGAGCTTGCAATAAGCTCTACTGAACAGGTACTTGGTGGAATGAGATATGCCATCGATGTTTGGCGTCCAGATGAGTTGCACCATCCACCAAAACAGGCTCAACTCATTCTACTTAGTTATGCTGCCAACAACTATAGAGGTCTTCTCGATCATAAGAGTCCACAGGTCCGACTCTAATGTCTTCTGCTCATCCGTTAGGGGTACCGCGGGGAAGCAAGGGGTCTCGGGCCTATAAGTGTGTAAGAAATCGGCAATGACGTCTGTCAAGAATATGAACTGCACTCCTTACAGTTCCAGCTTCATCTCAGGTGCTCTATCTACCGAGAGTGTCGACACAGAAACCCTCCGTCCACGAGAGTTGACGCAGGAATCCTTGGTACTTGAAGAGCTAGAAGATGCTATGGTCCTCGTACAAAAAATTTATCAAAATCTGCTTGTGTCACTGGAAACTCTTTGACCACCGGCCACCTCCTCAAGTACTCCATCCATCTCTCCAAGGTGATCATCAGAAGAGCGGGCTCTTGTTCTTGGGACAACAATATGGCCCCGGTCCTCGAAGTGCGAGTATGCTTAGCTCCTGACAGTTTAGGTATGCTGCAGCAATTGTATTTAAATATGTGTCAATTAATAATCACGATAATGTAAATAAAATTTTAAATAATTAAGTTGCAACAAAATGATGTTCCGTCGCCAATTCCAATGTTTGATCACTTTTCAAAGAAACGATCGATCGCCTGAGTCATACCGATTCATCGCTAAAAGGAGGGATCGATCACTCATTATTACGATCATTCAGTAAAGTATATCGATTGATCACTACATATAAAATGATGCCTCTTATTGGATAGATGATCGGTCTTCTTTTCAACAAAACACGCCGTATTAAACAAGCGATCGATCACCACTATGACGATCAATCACTACCTAGTGAAAACGATGTGTTTCAAATGAAATATACCGATCGATAACTCAGTGGATGAGTGATGGATCAGCCATGACAGTTAAAACACACTGTATGTAGGGACCGATCGATCGGTCCCACATGCAATCCATCGTCTTAGAATCTAAACGCGCAGTTTTGAGCGCTGATCGATTGCTCCTAACGATTGATCGTTTAAATCGAACGACGAATCATCATTTCTCATCAACTACCTACCAATCGATGACCATAAACATGGGAAGATCAGCGCGGGGACGTTGGCAAAAAAAACTCAGTTCCTATAATAACCCAAAACACACCCCAAATTGATCCCTAAACAACCCTTAACTCCTAAAACATACATTAACACTAAAGAAATACATTTTTACTGACCTAAATGGATCATATAGCAAATTTTAAAAAATAAACTAAAAACGAATTTAAAACCTCTTGAAATCGCTTTAAAACAACATAAGTACGTACCTTTGATGTAGATAACAACATGGGAAGATTTCATGCTCTTTGGAAGAAAATACAGCACAAAATCGTGGAGATAACCAGGAAAAATGAGTTCGAAGGTTTCATATAATCGTTCGCCCCAATTGAATGGTCATTGTTCTATCGATCGATCGCATAGTTTTCAACACGTGGTGTTCTACCATTCGTTGAATCAACAATTTATCACTAATTCAACGATCGAATGACGATTTGAAAAAGTGATGGTTACATAACACGTGGCACATTTCCATTAGTTGCATCAGTGATCAATCAGTAGCATCTAACGATTGATCTGTGTTTTTCCCCAATTGATCAGTAGCTTCAGTGATCGATCAGTATCGTCGGTTCGTATTTCCTTACTGTTACAAGCCATGATCGATCAATGTTTGTCCCTAATCGATCAATTAACAAAGCCACACCTCAACTGGTCAACGATCGAATAGTGAATGTACTACCAATCGATCGGCTCTGGTGACGACGTAATTTCGTAGCCAAACAGTTTGTATTTTGTGACAGCGTTTCGTCAAAAAAGGTGCAATCATTCGTTGAGTACCAATAAAAGATGACTTTTAGTGATGAACTTTTTTTCTGTCACATATCAAACCTTTAGTGAAGAAAATAGCAACATGCAACCAGATTCCAACTATTTCTCTATTATGCAAGACAACTAAATTTTTGTGTAACAATAACCACCCATAATAGTTCACGTGTTCCCCTTGTAATTGATCAAATGTGTCAACAATTTGGGGTAGTGGGTATCTATTTTTTTAATGGTCACCTTATTCAATTCGCAATAATATTTGTACATCCTAAGGCTTCCATCTATCTCCTTAACAAATAAAATCGGTGCTCTCCATGGTGACACACCTGGCCGTATAAATCAGATCTCCAACAATTCCTCCAATTGGATCTTTAGTTACTTCAGCACTGCTACTACCATTACATATGGTGTTTTGGGAATTGGAATTGTCTCTGGTTCTAACTCAATACCAAACTCCATTTCTCTATTTGGAGGTAAGCCAGGTAATTCTTCAGGGAATACATCGGCAAACTCCTTCACTATTGAGCTTTGTTCTACTGTAGCGGCCTGTCTCTATGTATCAATCGAAAAGACTAAAAATACCTTATCTCATCCTTGCAACCATCTCTTTGCCTATATGACTAAAATAATCATTGGCCTTCGCTCCTTGTTTCTCATACATGTAAAAAAAATACTCTGGTCGCCCCTCCTTTTGTAGCAAGACCTTCTTCTCATAACGATTCATACGAGCACCGTGCCCTGCAAGCAAATTAATGCCTTAAATAATGTCAAACCCCTCATCTCCACTACTATTAGATTAGCTGACATTATCTGTGTCATGCCCCAAACCTCCAAGGTTAGAGGGTGACTTACTAACAAATAAACAATTAGACTTCTGATTTACAAACATATCTAAACATAAATGCAAAATAAACTTTATTTAAAAACTTCAACAAATCCATTTTAATAAAACTTAAAAATTCTTTCAGAACACAGAGACAAATCTAAACATGATTAGACTCATACTAGAGTCAAACATTTATTTTAATAATCACTCATCTACCCACCCACATGCCATCTGATCCTGACTATTAACACACTCGTAATCAACATCTGATAATAAAGAAAACAATAGGAGGTGAGTTCGACAACTCAGTAAGCAAAATCATTATACTAGTGTGTATCCCATGAGCCACTCTGTAATAATAAGAGTCTGAATATTTAAAAATCTCTCTAAATTGTTGAAAGTTATTTTTGGCAATTTCAAAAAACCTGGTTTATCTATATAACATAATACTATAGAAAATCAGTTTTATCTATATAAGAAAATCCATTTTGGCAATAATTGTGGGTCACGTTTATCCCCATGACAGGGTTGTTCAGTTGCTACCTAGTTTGGGGATCATCCAAACTAAGCCAATACTATGGGTAGAATTCTTCCTTACTAAGGCATGGTCATGTCCAAACGTGCACTCTATAAGAATCTACAAAATAAACCAATGCGCTCAATGGGTTGTAATTGTTACCAATGTTTTGTCTCTGTAACTCTGTAACTCTGGGCCTCAGGGTTTGAAAATACATAACATATCATAAAATAAACATCATTTTGAACTTTGCATCTTTCTCTTCTTTTCATGAAATATCATACACAAATCTTGAAGAACAATAAATATCAAAAAGATTTTATTTCAATCAATGAAAACATCATAAAATCATTGGACATAAAAATAGGCTCATTTGTACACATTTCATGTTATAATATTTAACAAAATTTATCAAAACGTAATGCACATAAAACTCCGAGGGTTTTCAATAAACCTTGCAATTTCTCAAATATCACCTAGGTCTTTAAGGGAAATCTAGCATAATAATGCCGCTTACCTAGATCTTCAATCAAATAAGTCTTTGACTTAGCACCTATCAATACAAAATTTAATGTATTATAATACGCTCAAAGAGAAGCACAAATGAAACTCCATATCTGCCCGACCGGATTAAATCCGAAATTCACTGGTCAAATTCTAAAATATTAACTAACCTATCTCGGGTTTCCCTAAAATCTCCATATGAAAATATGTTCTTTCCTAAGATTTTAAATATACACCTGTAAAATTTCATATCCAGATTCTTCGTACAATGTTGTCAATAAAATATAAATTAACATCTGTTCACGGAGTTAAACTATACCATGAATTATTCGATACTCATCACTTCCGAAATTCATAAACATCTCTTCTGAGAAATATCCCGAAAATTATACCAAAGATTTATATATGTGCTATAAAGATACCTATAAAATTTCATTCCGAAATTTGAAGCCTAGTTATGTCATCCAGTCCAAACCTACAATCTATATCAAGGATCTTTTTCAGCAATACCGATTTCTCTAAGCCTAAATTCCGGATTTTCAAAACAATACTAATACATCTCCAATAATTGGGAAACTTTAACTCAATCATCCTAAATATATCTAGTACTAAATATATAAAAATCATAATTTACACTTCTAGGGTTGGCTATACAAAAATAATTTGATCTACTATTTATATTGTTGGCAAATCTTTGTCACTTCTTGCACTTTTGTACTATCTCTTCGGCATCGGTTTGCATGGTATGCTAGAAGAATCTGACTCGAATGACTTTTGAGGGAGAGTTCTCGACCTTGAATGATTTCAACAAATCCCTTCATGTACTGCTCGAAGTGTGTAGTCTGCATCTCGGGTGCCGAGGCAACGCAGCAGTGGTTTGGAATGGCTTCGGCGATATAGGTTCCCATCTATGGTAGTATACCTTGGTGCTATCCTTCTGAACTTCCCGAGTTGTTGCTTGTTAACTATAGGATCTTCTTCTCTTAGTATCTTCATAATTGGGGATCGCGAATCTTCTGGATCTACCTCATCGATTGTCCAGAATTCAGATATGGTTCCTGTGGATCATATTATTCCTCATTCCTTGAACATCTTACCTGATCCTGTATCTCGAAAGCTTCAAAACGTTTCGTTATCTTCAGTGTACGCTAAGGTACTTCCCTCCTAGGAGCTCTGCCGGGAGGAGACTTGCTATTAGCACTCCGTACTTTGTTTCGTTGTTTGTTGAGGAATATTTCAGCTTGATCCCAAATTCAATTTGTTCTTCCTCGGGTATCTCAATAACCACCCCCAAACCTCTTTCTTCGTGGTTGGATGATCTTTCTACGTAAATTAGTCATGGTTTCGGTTTGGGAGTTTCTTCTCAAGATACATATGCTGTGAATTCTATGATGAATTCGGCTACCGCTTACCCCTTTATTGCAGCTCGTGGTCGATATTCGATGTCAAATTATCCAAGCTCTAAGGACCATTTGACTAACCTTCCTGACGCATCTTGCTTTCCCAAGGTTTGTCGTAGTCGCTGATCTATGATGATTATTATGCGATGAGCCTGGAAGTACGGTCTCAATTTTCTTGTCGAGATGATGATAACCAATGCTAGTTTGTCGACATCGGGATACTATGGTTCGGCTCCTTGTTGCGCCTTGCTTACATAATATATTGGTTGTTGGACGTCGTTGTCATCTCTTATGAGTGTTGCTCTTACTGTTGCATCCGAAATAGCGAGGTAGAGATAAAGTGTTTCCCCTAGTACTGGGGAACTTAGGAGTGGGGGATTTCTTAGGTATCTCTTCAACTCTTCAAAGGCTGTCTGACATTCTACTGTCCAATCGAAAGCCTTTAGAAGTGTTTTGAAGAATGGTAAGCATTTGTTCGTGTCTCGTGCGACGAACCTATTGACTTCGACAATTCGTTCTGTGAGTTGTTATAGCTCCTTGATGTTCTCCAATGGTTGCATATCAAGGATGGTCTTGATTTTCTTTGGGTTGGCCTCGATTTCTCGTTAGGGTATAAGGAATCCTAATAAATTTCCTGAAGATATGCCGAATGCGTACTTAGCCGCGTTAAAGCGCATCTTATATGCTCGGAGCACGTTGAAGTCTTCAGCGAGATTTGTGATGTAGTTTGCCTACTATTGTGTTTTGACCAGTACATCGTCTACGTAGACTTCCATGTTGCGACCTATTTGTTTTCGGAACGTCAAGTTGACCAACCCCTGGTAAGTTGCTCCCTCATTCTTCATACTGAAGGGCATTACCTAGTAGCAATAAGTCTCTCGATTTGTTATGAAAAAGGTGTATTCTTGATCCGGTGTATGCATCTTGATGTACTACTGTGAAATCAACCAGGGAGTCAAATTTTGGGAGTGGATAATAATCTTTCGGACAAGCTTTGTTTAGATCAGTTAGTCCACTCACATTTTCCATTTTCCATTTGCCTTTTTCACCATGACCACATTCTCTAGCTCGCTGGGATAGTTGAATTCGATTAGCTTTCCGGCTTATTTTTTGATTACTTGGCTTCTTTCTAGGGCGAAGCTCCTTTTGCATTGCATGACTAGTTTGACTTCAGGTCGTATGTTTAGATTATAGGTGATAGCTCATACGTCTATTCCTGGCATATCTTCGTGTGGCCAAGCAAAAACTTCGACATTTGCTCTAAAAAATTCCACGAGAACTTTTTTATATTCTTCGGCCCAATTGGTTCCGACTCTAACCGTTAGGAGGAATTTCATTCACGGATTAGGAACCCCACGGAGATTGTTGCCTCGTAATTGCATTCTCCCACTATGAATGGTAATTGCTTGATTCCCATAGTGAATACCTGATGGCCAGTGAACCTGGTTAGCCGAGTGCTTATATGTTCTATTCATTCTCTTCCTGGCTTCATTTGGTCATATGCAGCAGCATATTGGATATTGGTAGAACTCCCTGTGTTGATGAGTATTCTTCGAATATTCTAGTTTCCTATATTTTATTCCTGCCATATCCCTTGTAATAAATGTGATGGGCATTTCTTTGTTGGGTGTCGTGGTCCACTACTTAGCTTTGAGAAGAGTAGTTGTCTTAAAAAGGCTTTCCTTGCAGACATGGAGGATCCTCTTACGGCGAAGCCTCACAAAATAACCCTGTTTTCTGGCCTCGTTCTTTGTCTCGAGATTCATTTTCTCTATGGTTTTCTCGAGGCTCCCGTTTGTTTCTTTGGTAGGATCTGAAACGCTGGTTCGGGTGTTCGTGCTTCCCTTCTTCATGGCTCCCTTGCTCTGGTAGTAGTGAATTGTCGGAGACTTCCTTGTTTAATGTGGGCCTCAATTTTCCTTTCCAGGTGAATACATTCATCGGTATCACAGTCATGGTTGTTGTGAAAGTGACAGAACTTTCGGTTGTCCTGTTTATCTGTATTTGATCGCATTTTGAGGGGCCATTATATGTCGGAGTCATTCCGGATCTCCATGAGGATATTCCTTGAGGGCGTGTTGAGGGGCATAAACTGTAGTCTCGAACACTTTGATCGACCACCTGTTCCCGGTGAGCTATCTTCATTTCTTCTGTGTTCATGTACTTTTGCACCTTCTCCACGAATTCTCCGAAGGTTTATGGTGGGTTCTTCCCTAAAGAAAATGAAAATCTTCCATCGGTCAATCCAGCTACTATGGCAGTGAGGACCACTTTATCTTCAGGGTCTTCCACGTTCAACTTTTCTTGGTTAAAACGTGCCACATAATCACGTAGACTTTCAATTTCATTTTGTCTGGTAGAGAGGAGATGGATTGCTGGTTTCTTCTAATTTTTGCTTGCTACGAAATGGCTAACAAAAGCTCTGCTAAGTTCTTTAAAACTTGAGATGGAGTTTGGCTTCAATCTGATAAACCAAATGCACACGAATCCGGCTAATGTCATAGGAAATGCTTTGCATTTGAAAGCAACTTGTGTGTCTACAAGTCCTTCTGTGACTGATAGACTTCTGGTGATCTAATGGATCAGTGGCCCTTGTGGATTTGCCGATAACATGCATACAAAACTTGGACGGTAGTCTGGTCTCCTGTATTGTTGTCTCGAATGGAGATTCCACCTCATGCATGATGCTTTCGACTTTGGATTTGCGTCGACTCCTTTGGCACATTCATTCTGTCCATGAACTGGAGAGTGGGAGCCTCTTTCGTAGTGTGGTATGTGAACACATTCATCACGACTTCTCAGCACCGATGTTTCCCCCCGTTGTCTGTCGTTATGATCTGGTTTCGGGTTGGTAACAGGGCAAGACTCACTATGGGCACTGTCATCCACTCTTTCTATTCGTACTAAAAGAGGTTATGGAGTGGCCTTCCATTTGCCTTTACTCTTGGTGATCGCCATAAACTTTTTATCACAAGAACTAAAACGTTCCCACAGACAGTGCTAACAGACGAATCAGTTGATTTATAGCAAATACTTCAGAGAAAATTGGTCTCGATCTACACGCAATTCTTTCCCCAAAATAACAACGATGACCCCAGGCAACGGGGTAGGGCACCTTCGACGCTAAAGTCAATATTTTGGTTTATCAATCTCTCTATTCAATTTTTCCAGAATTACCTCCTTTTCACCTTCATGACATATTGCTTTTATAGCCCTTTCCTCACATCCTCGCATTTCCCTTTCTCGAGAGACTTTAATCCCTCATCACATTGTGTCTCGGGTGTGCTCTTTCTACACGTCACCGTAGTGGGCGGTTTAAGCTTTTGTTGTGGGGAAAGTCGGGATCATGGTGTGGTATGGGCATGTTATCATTGTTGGGCTTTTCGTATGATCTTGCTCATCCAGCTCAAATTGATTTGGGCTGGATTAGTTCAGTTTCGGTATCATCAGCTACCATAAGAAGGAATTAAAAGAAGAAGAGAAGGCCAAAGAAGGCTATATTATCTCTATTTATAAGGGTTTTAATAAAAATGTTATGAGAACTAATACTCCAAGCCGACATCAGAGTGTCTATAGTATGATCTTCCGATTCTTCTCCAACAAGATGCTTAAATATGATTGTTTCTCGATCTTCATGTTATTCTTCAAAAAACGACTGAGCTTGTTCAAGAAAAGGATATAATCATCATATATAGAGGATAATTGAAAGTTTATGGGCAAGTACTTTATTATATGATTGAGAACTCGTCTACAATATAACACTATGATCATATTGGAATTGACAGGTTCCCATGTTCAATGAAATGGATGAAATAACTGTAGATGCAGTATATCAGAGGATTAAACCAACATATTGGACCGAAAGTATGTTCCTTGTGAAAGAAGGTCACCTTGTCAATCAAATGTTCTTCATAATTTGAGGCCACCTTGACTCATACAGTACTGATGGTGGCCGTCCTAGGTTCTTCAACTCTTACAAAATAGGCCCTGGGGACTTTAGTGGTGAAGAGTTGCTCCCTGGGGCCTTACACTACAAGAAATACCGGCTTTAACCATGAGGCGAGTTAAGGTCGCCAGCCTCTCGTCACTAAACCACACTCTTTGTCCACAACAAATGTCCAATGGTCAATGTTAAATGCAAATGATCAGTACTGCTAGTCAATGAAGGGTTTTGTGGTCCACAAATCTTCAAAATCAAAATTGTGCCACAGGGGAAAGTGTCTCCACACAACATAGACAAGTTAGAGGTCGTAATTGCCTTAGTATCCCAATCACAGTTTTGCAATAACCTGGGTTCATCAAGAATGCTTGTTGAGCCGACATTGGTGGTCGACGCGAAAATATTTTTTGTCGCGGATGAAAGGATCGGTTACATTTGGTGATTATTGTAAAGGAAGAATATTTGATATTGAAATGTCGGTATGACTCTTATTCCCACTATTGAACATGTTCTATTTGTTGATGATTTGAAGCATAACTTATTGAGCATTAGTCAATTATGTGATAAGGGAAACTGAGTCATATTTGAATCATCAAAATGCATTGTTGAAAATATAAAAAGTAAGAAAGTCTTGTTTGTAGGACACTAACGGGAAAATGTGTATATTGTTCACCTAGAGAATATCTCTTCTGAAAATGTAAAATGTCTTTATACTCTTAGTGACAAGGATAGTTGTTGTGGCATAGAAGACTTGCTCATGCAAGTCTGGACTTAATTTCAAAACTAGCTAAAAAGGAACTTGTTTTAGGTTGGCCTAAAATTGTTTTTAAAAAAGAAAAAATTTGTGCAGCTTGTCAAAAAGGAAAACAAACTAGAACCCCTTTTAAACCCAAAAATATTGTGTCCACTTCTTGGGCACTTCAACTTCTACAGATGGACTTGATTGGTCCAACTCGAATGTCAAGTTTGGGTGGCAAACGCTATGGTTTTGTTGTTCTTGATGATTAAAGTAGATTTACATGAGTTCTATTCCTAGCTCATAAGGATGAGACCTTTAATGCATTTAAAAAACTAAGCAAGAGGATTCAAAATGAAAAAAGATTTTGCTATTACTAGCATAAGGAGTGACGATGAAAAAGATTTTTAAAATTTATCCTTTGCAAATTTTTGTGGAGATTTTGATATTAACCATAACTTCTCAGCTCCTAGGATTTCTCAACAAAACGGTGTCGTTGAGAGGAAGAATATGACTGTTGAAGAAATGACGAGGACCATGCTTTGTGAAAATAACTTGTAATAGCTTGTGTAACACAAGAGATTTCTATTTTAAAATTTATTTGAATTTGTTATTTTATATTTGAAATGTCTTCTTTAAATTTGAAATTTGATTTTAAGTCATTTAAAATAGTTGAATTTTGATCCTTGACCTAGTCAAACCTTTTTAAAATTTGAAAGATTTTATGATTATTTAAAATAAAATGTTTTAGAGTCCAAAAGGGAGTCTATTAATAGTGTGAATCAATATATAGATTTACATATTGGTTTTAATTTTTACACACCTCAATTTACGCCAACAAGAGGAAAAAGAAGGGTTTTCTTGCTGATATTTTTACACACCTCAATTTCAGGTATTTCAAATTTGTTGATATTTTATTTGTACTCTTTTTATGATAGATCAAACCATTGGGTTTTTAGATCTAGCCCTAATTATTTCAAGATTTTTGAAATAGTTTTAAAGGGTTTCCTAGAGTAAATGAAATTTGGGTTCAAGATTTGTTCACAAAAATTCAGGTTTTTGATCCGAGTAGTAGATCAAATTATTTTTTTATAGCCGACTCTAGAAGTTGAAAAATTATTTTTTTTTGTATATTTCGTACTAGACATATGCAGGAGGATTGAGTTAAAGTTTAGTAGTTTTTGAAGATTTATTAGTATGGTTTTAAAAATCCGGAATTTAGGCTTAGAGAAATCGGAATTGCTAGGAAAGATCCTGTGATACAGATTGGATTATTGAACCGGATTACACAGCTAGGATTCTAATTTCCCTATAAAATTTTATGGGCATCTTTATAACTCAAACATAATTCTTTGGTATAAATATTGAGATTTTTGGATATAGAAAAAGATCTTTATGAATTTTGGAAATGATTTGTACTGAATTCTTCAGGATATAGTTTGACTATGTGAACAGAGGTGAATGTCAATTTTTTGACTGAGTTATACAATGAATTTGGATATAAATTTTATAAGTGTATATATAGCAGCTTGGGGAACAACGTATTTTAATTTGGAGATTTTAGGGCAACTTGAGATAGATAATGTATATTTTAGAATCTGACATGTGAATTTCGGATTTAATCCAGTCGGGTAGATTTAGAGTTTCATTTGTGTTTCCGTTTGAGAGTATTATAATACGTGAAATGTGTAAACATAAGCCTATTTTTCTGTCTAATGATTTTACATGATGTTTGCATTGATTGAAATCAAATTTTTTTTATATTTGTTAGTATTCAATATTTATGCATGATATTTCAAGAAAAGAAGATATAGATGCAAAGTTCAAAGTACTATTTATTTTATGATATGTTACATATTTTCAAACCTTGAGGCCCAGAGTTACAGAGACAGAACTTTGGTACCAATTGCAACCCATCGAGTGCACTCATTCTGGAAACAAAGTGGTTTATTTTTTAGATTCTTACCGACTGCACACTTGGACATGGCCAAGCCTTAGTAAAGAAGAATTCTACTCATAGTATTGGTTTAGTTTGGTTGATCTCCAAACTAGATAGCAACTGCACGGCCCTGTCATAGGGGTAAATGTGACCCACAGTTATTGCCAAAAGGATTTTCTATAGTATTATGTTACATAGATAAAATTGTTTTTATTGATAAATATGTTTTATTGAAATTGCCAAAACAGCTTTTAACAGTTTAGAAATATTTTAAATATTATATTTCTTACTGTTACAATGTGACTCATGGAATACACACTAGCATAATGATTTTGCTTACTAAGCTGTCGAACTCACCCGCTATTGTTTTCTTTATTTTCAGATGTTGATCAAAAGCATCTCAATAGTCAGGATTAGATGGCTCGTGGACGGGTAGCAGAGAGATTATTAGGATAAATGGACTCTAGTATGAGTCTAATCATGTTTTCTTTGTGTTCTGAAAGAGTTTTAAAATTTTACTAATAGTGATTTATTGAAGTTTTTAAAAAGATCTTTTTCCGCATTTTTTTAGATATATTTTTAAATCAAAAGTCTAATTGTTTATTGTTAGTAAGTCACCCAGCCTTTGAGGTTTGGGGCACGACAATTTGGTATCAGAGCTGCCGAGTTATTAGGTTTTGTAGACAAAAAAAGAGGAATAAGATTGGATTGAGAGTTTTGGGGATAGGATCGGGTAGACTAGGTTATTTGTTTGAAATTGTTTGCAATAATTTTTTAATTATATTTTGATAAGAAATTTTGAACATTAATGAATATTTTAGGATGCCCCACGTCGTAACTATCGAAATCCGAATAACCTGAATAATAGTGAAAACTCGGGTCAGACCGGAGAGGACAATGTGAGACCCAACTTGAAAACTACTGGAGTATTAAGTGAGGTAGCACAAATGGTTATGGTGGAGATTGTTTGGAATGTTGAAGGTAGGAACCAATGTGTTAATACAGAATGTTGCACGTTTAAGTAGTTTAGCCTCTTGCATCCCCCTACGTTTGAAGGAAATGTAGGCCCAGCTACTGCAGATAATTGGGTTTAGAAGATTGAAGAGATGTTGTGTCTTCAGAGGTTCAATGATGAGCAGAAAGTTCTTTTCATTGCATTTAAATTAACTGGCGAGGTGAAGCATTGGTGGAATTCAAAGAAATTGCTTTTGGAGTAGGATCCTGGGTAAGCAGTTATTATGTGGGAAAGGTTTAAGGAAGTATTATTCAAGCGTTATTTTCTCAAATCAACAAGGGAAGCGAAGGCAAGAGAATTTTTTACTCTGAATAAGGGTTCAATGAGGGTCCAACAGTATGCATCTAGGTATGTGGAGCTCTCTCGCTTTACACAGTACCTGATTCCAGATGAAGAAAAGAAGTCTCGTAAATTTGAAGATGGACATAACTCGAGGATTTATGTGAGGACTGTTGGGTTTGAAGTGGAGAGTTTTAGCAAGCTTGTTGACAATGCGACGATTATAGAAGGAAGTCTAAAGAGAAACGCAGAAGCTTTCAAACAGAGGAAGAGATTTGCACCACAAGGTTCTAATCATGGTAGTAATCAAGGTTCCTGGAAGAAGAGCCAGACTAGCAGCAACTCAGGACAAGCACGGGGACAAGCTCAAGGGAATAGAAATAATCAAGGGAATTAGCAAGTTAGTCCTTGTGCAAAATACAATCGGATGCATCGGGGTGAGTGCTGAATTGGGAAGAATGTATGCTATTGATGTGGTCAGGAGGGTCATTTAAAGCGTGAATGTACGGCGTGGCAGAACAAGAGTGACAACACCAACCAACAATGCACTAATAATTAAGCTCACAGAGGAAGTGTGAGAAGAATACAGCTCCAGCACGTGTTTATGCACTTACTCCGGGAGATGTGGAGGACATTACTGATTGATTGATATATACTCACAACACTAACTGCATGACTTATAAATGGCCTTTTACATAGACATTTTTCATTCCTTGAGTATAGCTTCTATACGTCAAATTTTTTAACATGAGTTGGGTATCCCCATACTCTCAAGTGCTTGAGACTTGCTTTTTGCTAGTCCATAACTCAAATGGATTATTAGGAACGAACTTAGTGAGTATCCTATTTAGAATATAAACAGCTATCTCTAAGGCATAACCCCAAAAATAAATAGGTAATTGTAACATGCTCATCATTGAACGAACCATATCTAATAGTGTTTGGCTTTTTTTTCTGCAACATCATTCATTATGTTGTTGAGTAGCAAGGGGAATCGGCTGAGATATTATGCCTTTCTTTCGTAGATGAGTTTGAAAATCTACGGAGAGATATTCACCTCCTCTATTAGATTGCAATATCTTAATATTCCATTCTAGTTGATTCTGCACTTTAATCTGAAATTCTATAAATTTTTCAAATGATTCAGAATTGTATTTCATCAGGTATACATAACCATACCTTGAATAATAATCAATGAAAGTGATGAAGTATGAGAACCCTCCTCTGGCTATGTGGTTAGAAGGACCACATACATTAGTGTTAACTAACTCTAACAACTCTATGCTCTAGTTCCTTTTCCTTTAAAAGGATTCTTGGTTATCTTTCTTTGCAAGCAAGGCTCACATATTGGGTAAGGTTCAACATTTAAAAGGTCTAACAGCCCATCTCATACTAATCTGTTGATTCCATCTAGATTCGTATGACCAAGTCTTAGATACCACAAGTAAGTGGAATTTACATCTCACTTCCTCTTGAGAGTTTTCACTCTAGTAACAACATCATTATCTATATTATTCACAGAGTCTCCAATATTTTCCAAAATATAAAGATCATCTATCATAGTACCATAAGCAATAAACTGATTTTGAAACTTAATAATAGGTTTAGAATTAAAGACAAGTGAATATCCAGATATTCCAAGTTTTGAAATATAAACAAAGTTTCTAGGACATTCTAGTACGTATAGACAATCTTCGAAAATTAAAACTTTGTTTCATTGTAAACTTAGATGAAAAGTTCCTATGGCAGTCGCTGCAACACTTGCTGTCATCCCCATCTTTTGGATGACTTCCCCCTTCACCCAGTCTCCTGGTTTCTTTCAACCCCTGCAACATTTTGCATATATGAGACATTGTGCCTAAATCAACACACCATGAATTTAATGGACCATCGATTAAATTCACTTAAATGACAAGCATACCTTCAGCAGGTTTCTTTTGCTAGAAAGAAGCAAGATACAAGCGACAATTCTTTTTCCAATGTCCCGGTTTGCCACAGTGGAAACAATTTCCCTTAGCCTTCTCACCCGGCTCACTCTTGCCTCTAAGCTAGGCTGAAACCTCTTCTTTTTCTTAAATTTCTTCCCTTTGGGTTTGAATCCCGAGGGAAAACTACCTTTTGACTTGTCCATCATAATAAAAGAACCTGTCTCCTTTTTTATAAGCTCTTCGGCTACTTGCAACATATTGAGCAGCTCAGACAAAGTCGCAGCATCTTATTCGTATTATAGTTTAATATGAACTGGTTGAACGACTCAGGCAAAGATGTCAATAGCGCTCCAACCTTAGTCTTGATGTCCATTTCTACATTTAGTGTCTCCAGTTTTGTGATAAAAGATATCATCTTCCTAACTTGTTCCCAAATTGGAGCACCTTCCACCATTTTGGTGGTAATCAACAGTTTCTTTGCTCTCCAAATAGCTCCTAGAGATATACAGGTATCTCTTTAGCTGTCGCTATGGCCTCACATTGCTTTTGCAATAGGTTGGACAAAGACGCCAACATATAAGAACGAGCTAATTCATCTGCCTCATGCCACTTTTCAAAAGCAACTCTTTGTTCTTGAGTGACATTAGCTAAGGCAAGCTGAGAGGTCTCCTCTCTGAGGACATGAGCTATTTTATCCACAGTGAGTACTATCATAACATTTCTCTTCCAATCAAGGAAGTTCGGTCCAGTTAGTTTGTTGTCATCGAGGATTCTAGATAATGGGTTCGACATCGTGAATTTGCAAATATTAGAAAAAAAATTCACAAATATATTAACGGTCCATTAGCATAGGGATTTTAATAGGTAATGGTACCTCACACTGAATAACAACATCCAAACGAAAAAGCGGAATATAACATTTATATTCAATGTTTGCCTTGGGTATCAAGAACTTTCACCTTATGTGCACATAATCCTATTTTAGTAATCAAGGCACAACTTATAAAAGCATGTAGAATGTACTTACCATGATCACATCACATGTTGTTTATCATTCATATACAAATTTAATAATTCTTGATATTTCTTTTGGCCTCTAACATAAACACAATCTTCACTATTTTGGTGGATGTGTTTATTTGGTTAAGTGCAACCATCATCTAAATGACATGTAATTTTGTAATGGGTCTGCATTGCTATTTTAGTCAACACCTCCACTACTCATACATGTTCATTTATCTTCACAAGAAATATTCGAGAATCGGGTCCAAAGACCAAACCTTTGGGTCACGGGCTGGCCCATACCCCATGGTGTTGGGCCCCCTTCATGGGTCATGAGCTTACCTGTTTTGGCCAAGCCCATACCCCTTGGGGTTGGGCCCCCTTCAGAGGTCACTAGCTAACCCATTTGGGTCCAGCCCCTAACCTATTGAGGAAAGGGTCACGGGCTTGGCCCTATTGAGCCAAGCCTATGGCCCATTGCCCTAACCCGGGGCATCATTTGCCCAACAAAGGGCAGGGCCAACTAGCCACCAACCATCCCACGGCCTGAGTGGCATTGGGAGGCTGCGCACCACAACAGTTGGGTTTGCATGGGACCCCCAAGCATGGTCCCTGGCCGGCTGAGCCACCATCGCTAGTAGTGGTGGCAGCTTGGAGAGCAAGAAAAATCTTGCTCTCTCTGCTCACAAACTTGGAGAACACGAAAATAATATCTTTTGAAGCGTGTGATTTTGTCAAATAAATATGCAAGCATTAACAACATCACAAACAATTTTTCTCTTGTCTAAGGAAAAACCAAGTTGTCTCCATTTGTCTCACACGGCTACAATCTCTTTCACCAAAGAGAACCCAAAAACTAAGCTTTTTGAAAAGGAAAAACCCACTAATAAACGAAGAGCAAAAAAAAATTCTCCCTTTTTCACACATGCAAATCTAAAATCAAGTAACATTTGGTACGAAAACACTTTCCAACCAACAAATTCAGAATAAAACTTAACGGATCGTGAAGAACACACGCGTGAGTTAGAGAGAGAAACACTAACTTTGAGCGTTCTGCCTCCTTCAGATCCACACAGGCAAAATTACAGTGTAAATGATAGTTGAATCAAAGCAGCCCAAGCGTTCTGCCTCCTTCAGATCCACACACGCAATTTTTTAGATAGATTAGAGTGAGAGATTTTCTAGAGAGAGAGAGTCTCACGTGAAAAGATTCTCATCATTTCTTAAATGAGCTTCTGAGCTATATATAATGGTTGACTCAGAACTCAACTGTGCTTATGCGTGAGATCTTTAGGGACCTCAAATCTCGGTCGTAGGATCATCATGAAAAACTATTTTTCATTAAACCTCTTTATATTTTGTATTCAAAGTTTTGGGCTTCTACAAATTGTGATCATATTCATTAACATATCACAATTGACCCCCGAGACAATGAGATTGCTTTTGTAAAATCTCTTTTGCTAACAATTATATGCTTATTTATCCTTCCACCATACTATCTTCCACATGAGCTAATAGGACCAGAATAATATCACCGTTTAAGTCCTTAGCTCATATAATTCTAAATTCCCAGTCTATACCCAGTTAGACTCCCAAAAAAGTTGAAAAAATAATTTTTGGAAAAATCGTGAAAACACTTTTCACAAAAATCTCGTCGTGATTGCTGAATGTGGAATATAGTGAAATATACAGAAATATTGAATATACTATCTCGTCAAGAGACTAGTGGAATTATACAAATTCACTTACTATGCTCAAGGCACAACGTTATCTGGAATATTTGATCTAGGAAGATCATCACCAAACGACTCAATCAAAGCACAAGAACATAACAAGCAAACATGCATAACTCTCTAAGGTCTAAGGACAATATAAGCTAATTGTGTTGAATATCATTCTCTACATCAGTGATCATTTCCAGAAGGTATTCATTTTTGATCCGGTTTAGTTCATGTACTCTTACATTGCACCCACTCGTCTGCTTAAGGTCACCACCTAAATTACGGAGTCCATCATTCTATCTTATAGAGGCACACTTAGTGTAGACCTATTTGTATATTATCATGTATCTCGGTCTAGAACAAAGTGAGTCACCAAGGATCCGAAAAGTCATACTTCTCGCCTCCGATTCATTAATTATTGGCCTGACTTTTCGACAATGTTGCTCAACAATTTGACATCTTATGTCATTGCAAAATGTACGCAAAATAATATACAAAGTGATTAATCAACAACAATAATTATCTCATAATTATTCAAAATAATTGGTTTTGAGGGGATATATCTAACAGATCCGATGTTGGAAAAGGTTATAAACCGCATGAGATATATAAACTAGTACGCTTCAACTATTCAATGTTATGGGGAAAGAAAAAAATCTTGGCCAATCTTTGTGCGTCACCACGCTGCACTAGAAGATCTTCTAGCTCAGTTATCATTGGATGTTGATGATGAAGATCCTTCTGCCCCTGTTAGTGTGGGTTATGGAGTGGATGTTGTTATGATGATTGCTGCAAAAGGTTTCAAAACGTGGGTGCCAAAGCATAAAGCGAATAAGTGATTAAAAAGCGGACTTGAGAGAAGGAGTTCACATGGTCTTGCTCCTGGCCGTTGGGTTGGCCGTGCTTTGTCACAACCAGTGTCTTGTAGTTTGTAACTACTTGATGAATTGGAGTTATATTCTCTAATTTGATGCTTAGAGTTAAAATTTAAATTTACCATTACCGTAACATTTATGTTTTCGTATTCCTCATTCGTAGGCATCCAACGAAGACGAGGAAGAGGACGAGGAGGAGTATTACGAGGAGGACGAACCGTTAAGTGGGCAATTTAGAAGCCTTGGCGAGTTGTAGAGCTCCTTCCTTGAGCTAGAGTTTGTTGCACGACTTGTATAATTTGCATTTGTGACGCTTTTATAACTTTTCTTGTAAGATTTAAATATAACTTAGGTTGTGGTTGTGTTGCTGTAATTTCTATCATAATATATGTCCCTTTAACAATTTCTTTTGTTATTGTATCAAGACCCACTTTTTAAATCTTGTTTTGTTATTGTAGCAAGACAATAATGACCTTTTGTTACCTGTTTGGAAAGGAAAAGAACACGATCGCAAAAAATGCTAATGTATTACGTGATGGGTATTACAAATTACAAATATACAAGAGGTACCAAACACCACCTATGCAACTTATGTCACTCATTACATCTTTACATGTCTATCTGAAAGCTACTGGAAGTCCTTTCAACATGTCTACAATTATTAAAAAAATTACATTTCTAAATGTACTACAGATATTTGAGAGGAAACTTGAATAGCTGTAAAGCTTTTGTAAGCTTTTGCACGCTTCCGTTGCTTCTCCTTTTCTATGTGGACTTGAATGGAAATAATCAACAGTCATTCCAATAAACAGAAGAAACAGGATGCACATGTTGTGAAGATGAACTTGCAGTCATTCCATACAGTATCCAGTGGGATTACCTACTTCAGAATAGTGCATCCAGGAAGAAGCCTATCAGCATGGGAGTCATCCAATATAGGTAAGTCTCTGTAAAATAGTTCTTTACATTCAACCTGAAAAGAGGTAGAAACTAACTTGATGAGACAATAAAGAGGCTGCATTAGCAAGCACAACAAAACATGTGGTAGACCAGACGAAAGCTGTCTTGAGGGCTTCTAAAATTCCATTATACTAATAGGACGAGATTAGGTAGAAAAAAGGAAACCAATGACCTACTGATAGCAAATGTTGAAAAATTTGTGCACAACAAACCAAGGAGTAGATGCTTGATTATCCATCAGAATATTATTAAAATAATAGGAAAGTCAATTTGGAGAGATGAACCCAGCTGATGGATTCCCACAGTGCAAGTAGAACCCCTTAAAAACTATCATAAACATATTAAGCAAGCTAGTTTGAGGATGGACTCTAGCCGCTGCATTCCCCAAGTCTCACACCAATCAAATAGAATATTATAAAACTGAGCCAGTAATGACAAAAAGAGAGACGAAATCAGCTAGACAGATATTCAACTGAAGAGTTCGTTCATTTTAGATATACTCAGCGACCAGATACACACCTTGAACAAAGAAAAGGAAGAACAAATACTTTATTTAATTCAGATTGGTTATAATCTTATTACCATCCCTTTTGAAAGTGTGCAGAGTCCTTAGCATCCACGTTTTGCTAACTTGACACAGCATATGGTACAAACAGATTATTATTAACTCCACAATAGTCTATAGCGGAACTTTATATATCTTCGTTGAAAGATATATAGCATATTGAACTATTTTGTTTAGCCATAGTCCGAAATCTCCTTCCCATTTTTCGATCTACGCCTCTCTACATCATATTTCTTTATTATAACTGTCAAAAAATGTAAGACAATTACTGTAGGCACATGAGGGAAGTAACATTAGCATAGTAACCTGCTGGACATTTAAGCAAGCAATGACCTACTAATAAACGTGAACGTTAGCGTAGTTCATGAGGGAAGTAATCTATCTAGACAAGCCTAAAGGAGCTAACCAAATACAGATTTGTAGTAATATGCTTAGAGAGACCTCCAAAGCATACACAATTATAAAAGGATAGGAAATAATAAATTAGAACAACAGAGCATAATTGAATTTAAACAGCTGCTTAATTGGGAAACTTAGATGGACTATTTTGATCTAGAGCTACACTGAACAGCTTCTCACTCGTAGTTTAAGCTCTATACCACACAATGATACCATTCAACCAAAGAACATAATGGAACAAATGAGACATTCAGCATTTCATCATTATCAAATTACGCACGCATACTCTTGAAAAACAACGAAGCAAGGAAAATTAAAAGACTACAGTAAAAGGGCAAGGAGAAAAAAAACGAAACTTACTAAATCAAATTGCTCATCCAAAAGGCACGAACTCGTGGCTTCTCATCAACAATGTCATCTCCTCTTTCCACCATATGATTTTCAATTCCATTCTGCAAGAAACAAAAAAAAAAGAGCTAGGGGACAGCAAAAAAGAGAAAGGAAACAAAACAGCAAAACAAGACAAACCAGAAAACAGCTAGGGGACAGCAAAAAATGTGTCGGATTGCACATTTCTTTCCATTCGGCCGCTGGGGAGTGAGGAAACCAATTAACAATAACCAAACGAAGCTTTGAATATCCTTTGCAGGAGGAGAAGTGTAACGCCCTGGGCCCAAACTCCAAACGGAAAGATTTCCATATAAAATAAGGCTTTTTCACCATGGATAATCATTTATCTAGGCCCCAATATTTCAAAACTAATTTTGTACAACCTCAGCAAAATATTCATAAACCCTGAAAAAGACCAAAAATATCAATCTGAGCACTAAAATTTATATTAGCATATCCGATATTTCCAATATCGATGATCTCCCAAAATAATACAATATTGAATTCCCCAACATTAATCTTCAAAAGTACTCTTGAAAACACGCCTTCGAAACACAAATATCTCTGAAGCTCCTCGAACTTCTCTAATTCCGCCAACTCTGGAAAATATTAAAATAAGGGGTGAGCTACGACTAGCTCAGTAAGTCGTAAGTCAATGAGGGTTGGGGAAAAGACAATTTTATCACAATAACCGAAATCCAGAATAAAACATTGTGAGCCATACCGAATCTAAAAATATCCAAGGCCGCGCAATATAGGGAAATCACCAATGGTCACACAGACCTCCAGGCCACAAAGACCTCAAAATATTAGGCCACAAAGACCTCCAAATACCACGAGGGGTATCAAATTGGCCACACAGACCACAAGGATAAATTGGCCACAAAGACCATAGAGATATATCACCAACGCAAGGATTATTTTCACAGCATGCTCACCAGACAAGTTAAAAATATTTCAATTGAGTTTTACAAAATTCTCAACAATCTCTTTTTACCCAAAATTTGTTCAGTTCCCCAAATAATACATCAAAACCATATAAAATACGGTGCACGTTCAAAATTCCATTGAAGAACCACTTACCTCGAACGTTTAATCAATCCTTAAAGCTTCTCCAATAATTGCCGAATAATCTCTCGGAAATTAGTAGCACAACATCAATCCCAATTTTGGTCTCCAATATACATCTCTGCAACTATTTATTAACCTTGATCTCTGCAGCTATTTATTAAGCTTAATTTCTGCAACTTTAAAATTCAAACATACCTCTATCCAACACTTTTAAATTCAAACTCAAGATCAAATCTTTATTCAAACCTTCAAATTCAAATTCAAGATCAAATCTTTATTTAAACCTTTAAATTCAAATATAGATCACATCTCCATATCAACATCTTTAAATTCAAAAATACAATTAAACCTCTATCCAAAAATCAAACACAAGAT
Source organism: Myrica gale (assembly GCA_963930655.1). Lineage (NCBI taxonomy): Eukaryota > Viridiplantae > Streptophyta > Magnoliopsida > Fagales > Myricaceae > Myrica > Myrica gale. Next base: position 17,448,841 of record OZ005602.1, on the reverse strand, counting down.
TAAACACTATCTCTTCATTTAAAATTCAAATTAATCACTTACACATTTTTCGGGACGGGATATTACAAGGAGGGTACGTTGAACGACTGAAGAAGATAACAAATGAAGAGATGGGCGGCGACGAACACGATGAGCGACGAAGAAGAGATCCCCAAATTTTGAGATACCTGTGGGTCAAGATTTTGTTTGGGTCGGTTTGTGAACATAAACAGGGTTAAATTTTACTGCTGGATCGTTCCATTTTAATCTTGACAGTTGCTCATAACTGACCACAACAATCTTGCAAATGACAATAACCCAACCCGATACATACCAGCAACTTAGGCTGCATGAATCCTTCAGCTTATAGACCGCTTTAATTTGATTCTAAACCGTACTAGTCAAGCTTCCTCTGATTTCGCAAGCTAACAATAAAACGTGCTACCAAAAAATAAGCAAACGATGAGAGAGAGAGAAATTTCTTATAACAAAAAAGAGACGGGAGAGGCTTTCCACATATAACATATATATTCCGAATTCAGCTGTTACCACGTAAAAGAAGTCTGCATTCAGCTAAAAAAAAAAGTCTTTGTTCCTACTCGTAGGTCCATCTATGGTGATAGTCTGCTCTTCTTTTCTTAATGGTGATGGTCTGCTCACTATAGTTACAGAGTCGCAGTCATGCTCAATCTCCAATGAAACGGTCTACCTACTTATTCCCTTCAAAGTAGAACCTTTTCTTCTGGGCACGGTATTTTAACAATAGAAGTTACTAGTCAATACAAGCCTCTTCTAGCTGATTCAATGGTCAATCACATGAATAGAGAAATTCAAACACTTAAGACAAAATGGTCTGTAACTGATGTACTCATATTTAACTAATGGTACAAAGACATGTATGCAGTAATATTCTAACTGGCAAACAAAACCAGCCATGGTTAGTGGAGAAAGGTTTTTACGAAGGCCAAACGGCTTGTTTGTATCCTTCAAAATGCAATACAAATTAAAAGCATCAAATGGTACGTACATATCAACCGAATAAGTTGCCCGAAACATTTCTATCACATATCAGTCTCTACTTACATGCTTCGCTGGTTGCCTTCTGCGTTAGACAACATGGTTTCCTCTATATTATAGATGAGACTGAGAGAGCACGTTTTTCTGTTGTGTCACTTGTGTGGAGCTCTTCTTGCTTATATATCCTTGTTACGTATCTTCTATTTTGAACCACGTGAAAAAATGGTCATGGAGCTCATTCTTTTTCCTTTTTTATAGCCTCTTTGACAATTCAAGGATTCAGGGAACATATGGAATAAATTATCGAAGAATTGTAGATAAGATCCCTTCACCTGATGAAGTTGCTCCTCTTCTCAGAGCAGCAAAAATAAGAAATGCAAGAATTTATGATGCCGATCACAGTGTTCTAATGGCATTCGGTAGAACTGGGCTTGAATTAGTGTAAGAGTCCGGGCTGTGAAGACCTCTAGCGCTATCTTATAGTAATGGATGCTTCTATTAAACTGAGGTTATGGCCAGTGGAAAAATCGTTAAAGCAACAAGATACTAAGAAAATCCGAGTAGAACCTTTTATTCATACCGAAGTATAACAAAAGAGAACCAACTTCTTATAATGTACATACTGCAAAAGTACATAATAAAAGAACTATAACCAAAAGACAAATAAAACATAAAACTGGAGATCTCTAATCCCCACCGTCAGAGTCACTTAAGTTGGTCAGATATGTTGACATAGTCATTAGAGTTCGGGGTAATCCACCAATGACCCCGGCATTCTATCAGAACGTCTAAATCCTTAGTGACATAGATACGAATTGATAACACCAGAATGGTCCATCCATGTCTAATGGTCTTCATAGACTCACCTAGATATACACATCTGCTAAAAAGAATTGAACAAACAACGATGAGTCCAAATGACTCAATAAAGCCAGCGGTTAGTACAATAGAATACCAGATCAAGAACAAGCTATTGAAGAAAACTCGTTCATCAATAAAATCTTAAATCTGAAGAATAAAGTAAATGAAAAGACTCAATTCTTAAAAATATGATCTTTTCCATTTTTCAATCACCACTCTTCTCACTCCTAGAGTGAATCACTGGGCCAGAGTGACAGGGTTACAAGTAACCTCCACGTTTTGCAGCATACTCCCAAAGTAGAACATGGTTCGTATTTTGCAGCATTACTTCCACAGTAAAATATGGTATCCTCATAGAGGATATTTTCGCGTATGACAGAAAGGCCAAGATGCCACAACAAGTGGAACACACCCTTTTGTGCACAGTATTATCATGTCTTCACAATACACATTAAGTATGCATGTCTCATGTCAACGCTCATACATATCATTAATGATATTCAACACCTTAATCATACTTGAACATCAAAATATTCATTTCCAATATACAAGTTAAGTATGCATGTCTCATATCAACACCTTAACTCTTTTCCATCATAAGAATATTATAAAACATTTCTCAAGAGAAAGTGTTGTGAAGAAAAAAAAAACAATACTTTGATTTCGTGGTTAAAAACCAGCTTGATCACCATGTAGAAAATACTAATTTTGACATGAAAAGTTTTGAAATTAGAAGGAATATTCAAAAGAAATATCTTCAAGCTTTGAAAAACAACTTTTGGGAATTTTTGAAAAGAAACAGATCAAAGTTGAAAAACAATTTGAAAACGAATCGAAATTTAAAAATGATACTTTTTTCGAAAAGATGAACTTGTTCTTCTTCAAGAACATGAAGAACAATACGAAGAACATAAAGTATAGAAAAAATAGAAAGAATGCTAATAACATCAAGGGATGCTAGAATAAGAAATACAAGAGATTCACACAAATCATCTTGAAAACTTTTGAATCAAAGTTAAAGATGACCATCTAAACTTTACCTCTAATTGAGTTGGATCTCCACTAATCTCCACTAAGCGATTCTTTCCTTCTTCCTTCTACTTCACTTCCCTTCTAATCTCAAGCTTAACTCACAAAATTCTAATGAGCTGGTGTAGGTTTAAATGGTTGAACCCCCTATTTTTAGGCAAACCTGGCTTGTCAAAAATCGACACGTGTCAGGCTAGTTTCGATGACTCAAAAGGCTACTTCGACCATGCATTGACACCTAGCAACCTACAGCAGTTGCAATGAAAAGTAGCTATGGCGAGTCACCACCGTAAGTCCTACGGTTCGACACTTCTTGCTTCTCTAGGTTTAGCCTTTTTCGTCGTGCTTTCTAACTTTTATTCATCGTGCTTCTAGGCTTGATTCATCGTGCTTTCTAACTTCGATTCGTCGTGCTTCTAGGCTTGATTCTTCATGCTTCCTATATGACATCTCTATCCACAATTTCATCTCTATCCACAAGTCATCTCTATCCACAATTTCGTCTCTATCCATAATTCATCAATATCCACAATTCATTTCTATCCATAATTCATCTCTTTCCACAATTCATCTCTATCCATAATTTAATGGCGAAGTTTCGCTAATCTTCTCAAAATTCCAATGATGATCACTAAACAACCTACTTGCTTCCAAGAAATAAAAAATCTCCAAATTTGAACAATAAACTCGTGGACAATCTCCCAACATATTAAAAGAATAAAATCATGTAGTTCTGTTTTCAGGACAAAAACGTCATACTAGTTGAAAAAATTAAATTGATCCAATATGTGCTCCTCAACATCCTAAATAGAAACTCAGTTACTTGCGAACTCCAAATCTCATTTAATCATGACCTAATCAAAGTTTTGAACTAAATACATCAAGTACTAATTAATCTCCAAATCAGCACTAAAACAATGTACTTAGTCACTAATTACCCCTTAATGCACTACTAAACCCAAACTAGTTTTCACAGACAAATTGATGCAGGGGGATTCGAGTCAGACGACGCTGAGCTGTCAGATTGCACATTGACGGCGTTGAATTACCTGGAGTTGATAGATCAGCGCAAAGATGACAAGAAATTGTGATCTAGCCTAATTGGGGCAGTTTTCGTGCACGTGTCGGTTTTTTTGTCATAACTTTGGCTACAAGTATCTGATTCTCGCCCGTGACCCCAATTCGGAAAGCTCTTTTCGGTACGCATGTCATAGCTACCGAGATATGCTCGGTGCACCTTTTTTTTTAGCCCTAAATTATCTATTTTCCCTTTCGAATCCCTATTTTTAGTTAATTTTTGCTACTTATTGTAATCTTTCATTTATCGATTAGGAAGTATTCTGAAACTGATTTGGCAGTCTATTTATTTCATTTCATATTTCGTTTTGGTAAGAATTTTAGGGTTTTGCTATTTTTTGTAAAATCCTATTAAGGTTCAGTTTTATCTATATTAACTCAGCTTGTGGGTTATTTTTTATCATTCCTGAATATTGATAATTTTAATTAATCCCAGAGTTTTCTCTGAATTCTTAGGACGAATTCTCTATTTTCCTTGCAAATTGTCTATTGAACTAGCCTACAGAATCATCTCTATTATGTTCAGCGTCACAAATGCATGTTATGCTAAACAAAAGCTCGGGGTATGACAATTAGTGGTCGTACTTCCAAATGGAGACCAGAAAAACATGAGTGCGAATGAGGATCAAGCACTGAATTGGGTTAAAGAGCATGTACCGTCAGTCCTTCCTGAGACACATATTCGTGGCATTGCTATTGGCAATGAAATTTTAGGGGTAGTGATTATGAGTTGTGGGCAGCTCTTTCGAGTGCAGTGAAAAATATTTACAGTGCCATATATAAGCTTCATCTAGCTGATGTGGGACGCTCGCTTAGCCAGGAGCGATAGGGCGGGGTTCACGAGGAGGTCAAAATGAAGATGCAACCACAGTGAGTAATGGGACATATACATTTAACCTGTGGAAAAGGCTAGAAGAAAGGATCCCCGGTTAAGCCGAAAGGATATGTGTTTGCAAAAATGGTGGTGATACAGAGACTGAGTGGGCTTTAGTTACGCTTCTTTTCTTTCAGCTTTTCTTTTAAAATCCAAGAATGATGTGGATTAATAATTATGCCCAAAGTACATCTTGCGAACGTGTCAGTGGCTACGGTAACTATAGAAATTTCAGTTTGGGTTAAAGTGGCAATTTTGTCAGTAAAAGTTTTGAGTGACAAAATGGAGGTGTCACCCAATTCGTCAAGTAAATTTTAGGTGACAAATTACGAATTTCATCACGCGAAAACTTCCTTAATAAAAAGTTAAACGTCTGGACGATCTTAATTTTGAACGTGTTCGAACGAATCATTGGCGACAACATCACGGAATTACAACGTTCGCACGGACTATTTGTAGTTCGCACGTCAATTCATTGACTCAGACTTATTTTGACGACTTTTAATTCAACGGAAAGGATAAACATTTGTGACAACTTATTTTTTCGTTATTGAAGGTGACTTTTGTGACAACCTATTGTGACAACATATAAATTCATCATGAAATGATAACTTTTTGTGACAACTGTTTTTTTCTTCACTAAATGTGACGTTTATGTTGTGTTTTCAAAGTTAAAGGATAAGCGACATTTTATTTTCGTCACTAGGTGACCTTTTGTGAGTAATTTTATTTTTGGTGACCATAGAGTGACTTTGTGACAGATTTTCTGCATTTTTGCCGTTTGAAATTGCTTTTCTATCATTGAAAGTATGTTTTAAGTTTAGTATAAATAATGTACTCTAAGTTCAACAAAGAAATGCGGAAAGATTTATTATTAACAAAAGGAAATGAAAAATATTGCATAGAAATTATTCAAAATATAACCAAGACCACTCCCCCTACAATCTTTGTCCATTGTTATATATACCTTCAGTTAACCTTTTCCAGGGGACCTAGTTCTGCAGCTATTGCTCCATCATCCAATCTATCGACCATTTGAAAGGAATCACACGACAAAGTAGAAGTTCAACAAATTCAGAGCAAACAAACGAAAAGAGAAAGGATCTACTTTGATGGCAAAATTGACAATTGTTTAGTTGGTTTTAGTTAATTAGTTTGGTTATGTTGCTTTAATGCAGATTGCTCGATTGTTTTTTCAGGTTAATTTTGAAGCTCGAATTTTATTTGGTGGTGTGCTTGTTCAGGTAATTTGTATACTAAAACCTCATTAGAAATTTAGAAAATGATCAAATAGATTGTTGGTTGATGTTGAAAGGTGATTTTTGTAAATTGTTGGAGATTAAAGGTCAGAGCTTATGTTGATTCTGTTGGTTTTGTGAATTGTTGGAGATTGGAGGTCAGAGCTTATGTTAATACCTGTATTTAAATATTTTAATGTTTTTAGTCCTTAATTTTCAATATGTTAACTCTAAGATACATTTTGCATTACTTAGAAAAAAAAATTGAGATGTCATTTCACCTTAGGAGTTTGCCCCCCTTCTCTAGAGTCCTGATTTCGCCAATTTTAAATTGCCAACATCTCTGTGCATGAATGAACCAAGGGAGGAAAACTTTCGAAATCAAATCCATACAACTTCTCTATCCCCTTTTTGTTCTTTTCGCTTTAGTCACATCTGAACCTAGTGGTAAAATACAACTCGCCACAGCAAAAAGAAAGAAGGTTGCATACCAAATCATGCTATCAATGCTAATGCAATAAAAGAAATAAACACAACAACACAGAATATGTCCACGATAGAATGCAAGTGGGAGTACACATGATGGGACCACTTGCTGCAAAAATTGATAGCAGGACCTTGTGAACGTGATCAATCATTATACTTTTCATATCAATGTTCTTAAATTTGAACGAAATGATTTTCCCTTCTTCCGATAAAATTGAAAAGGGATTGCTTATGTTGCTTCCCTCTTCCTATAAAATCCAAAGAAGCAATATCGACACATTCCAAAGAAGATTCCCCATGGGACGTCTCTGACATGGATAACTAGAAAATGGAAAGCGTGAAGCAGGTTATATTAACTTTGACAGTCCGATGAAATTTCGACAATCTCTACTTTCTAGTTCGGTGCCCGTACTTCATTTTACTTCCACCACTCTTCCCTTCTTGTAAAGGCCTTCAAGGAAAAGAAAGCCCCACAATATAACCCTATCCCAATTTTCTTTGTTTTCAACATGAATCATACGCAGATTCCAGTATACATGACAAAAACTCTAATAAACTGCCATTAAAATTGGGGTCTCTAAATAAGACATTGTCAGACCAGCTATATCCACTGAATAGCTATCAAGTAGACAACGGTATACAAATACATATACTCCAGGCAGCTCAGGCCAATATAAATTGAAAAATCTGTTTAGACCCTAAAAAACACCTAGAGGGGGTGAATAGGTGTTGGTACTTTCTTTTTCTATGAATAGACAAATTTATAACAAATCCTAAAAGAGTCTCATCTAGATCTGAAAAGTATTTAACAATCAACAAATACGCAGCGAAATATTAAAACAAATATCAAAGAAAGATATCAATCAAAAATAATAAATCAATCACACATCAAGACACGAGATTTGATGACGAAGTGGAAAACCTTATCAAAGGAAAAAACCACTCCGGGCTAGCAGCCACCAAAAATTCAGTAAAAGATAAAGCTTACACCGGTGACTCAGACACGGGCAACATCCAGTTGCTTGACTCTGACAACCCCGAAGTAATAATCTAGGTAATCCAACCTAGACCCGCTTCCATGCAGTTAACCCTCAGCCTTCTGAGGTTCTTCTTGTAAATCTCTTCAACACCGGTAACTCCGGCTGCCAATCTCCTTAAACTCTCTGAAGGCTTCTCACAAGAGGTTGGTTTCAATGGTGATTTAGGTGATTGATGTAGGAGAGAGAAACTACAAACACTTTAGGTGCAAAGGTCTCAAAGAATGTTTCTCTCAAGCATAAGACGCCAAGAAATGAAGGAAATAACTTGGGTAATCAATTTGGATGAGGTCTCATGGTTTAAATAGAGAAATATAAGACAATTTGAAAAACAGAGGATTTCGCTCGAGCCAAGATAGGGCGAAATACACGGTATGAAAAACTGGAAATTTAGCTCGAGCGAAGCTAGGGCAAAGATCAAGCGAAACTCTCTGTAAAGAAAATTGTCAATTTCGCTCGAGCCAAGATAAGGCGAAACTTGGGCGAAACTCTCTGTAAAGAAAATTGTCATTCTCGCTCGAGCCATGCTAGGGCGAAGCTTGGGCGAAACTCTCTGTAAAGAAAATTGTCAATATCGCTCAAGCGCATATCAGGCGAAGCTTGGGCGAAGAGCCTATTCCAGTGATAAACTTGAGAGATTTTAGGATCAGATCACACTTCGCGAATTTGAAGTCCTCTTTCAAAATTCGAACATTCTTCATCTTTATCTTCATGATTCAAATGCTTTTCAATTCTAATCTTCGTAATTCAAACGCTTTTCAATCCTAATCTTCTTAGGAGACATCTTGAACACTTAAACAAACTCTTATCTAAATAATTCAAATATTACAACTCAAATTTGAAACAGAATTTGTCAATTACATTAACATAAATTATAAGCATAATGGTAGAACTAAGATTTCCAAATTGATGTGTCACAAATTTGTGACCGTTGGTATTTCGTCACACAGAAAAGCGTTTGCATCTTTTTTTAATAAAGGTCAGGACAGATACGACATTGCGCGAAGTTTTTTAGTTTCATAATTTAATTTCTGTCACTGAAGGGTGCTCTTTTGTGACAAAATTTAGTTTGATACTTAATAATTTGTCATTTAAAAAAAAAATTCTTGCCGTAAGTTAAGGAGATAGACGGAAGGGTTCTTTTGTAAAAAAAAATTGAAGGACCAAAATTTTAAAAATTAAAATTTAAGGATTAAAAAGTAAAAAGTATTAAAATCTAAGGACAAGAATGACAATTTCCCTTAAAGTAACCACCATGTCCACATCAGTTGTGGATCCTCTCTGTACTCCGACGTCACCCGCTTGAACATGGAGATGTTCCCAAATGAGTTGGGACCAGTCGATAAATGAAACGCAGGATCACCACGTTCAGGCCTCATAGGATCTGCAGTGTGAACGCTCGTGTATTTAATTTTAGTTCTTGAATAACGTACGTGTAGAGTATATATTATTATTAGGCTTAAATGCACCTCCTGCCCCTGGGGTATGCGGAAAGAGCAAATATGCCCCTGAGGTAAACAAAGTCATTTTCATACCCCTAAGGTATACTTTCAGGAGGAAATATGCCCTTCCGTTATGTGTCGTTTGAAACCCTAACGGTAAATGCTGACGTGTCAAAATTAGACACGTCAGCACCAATCACAACTCGACACCTGGCATTTTCGAAAAAAAAAACAGAACAGATCTGGGAGAGAACCACCTACCGGCGAAGGCTCCCTTCGCCGCCGCGAGGGGTGGCCGCCAGCCACCCCCGCGGCTCGGGTCGTGCGGGGGTTGCCGGCAGGGGCCACCCCGTCGCGCGCCGCAAGGGGTGGCCTCGAGCCACCCCCGCGGCTCCCCTGTTCAGGGGTGGCGCTCGGCCGCGTCGCGCGACGGGTGAGCCCAGATCTGGGCTCCCACGTACGGCGCAAGCCGCGGGGGTGGCTGGCGGCCACCCCCGCGGCGGCGAAGGGAGTCCAGCTCCCTTCGCCGCTTGGGGGTTCTCCCCCAGATCTGTTCTGTTTTTTTTTTATTTCGAAAATGTCAGGTGTCGAGTTGTGATTGGTGCTGACGTGTCTAATTTTGACACTTCAGCATTTACCGTTAGGGTTTCAAACGGCACATAACGGAAGGGCATATTTGCTCCTGAAAGTATACCTCAGGGGTATGAAAATGACTTTGTTTACCTCAGGGGCATATTTGCTCTTTCCGCATACCCCTGGGGCATGGGGTGCATTTAAGCCTTATTATTATATCTAACGTAGTCAACTGTAACAATAAGATTATGAGAGGATGACGAGCATTCTATAATATTTGACACAGATGTAGAAAGAGAGAGAGAACAAATAATGTAGTGGGAACGATTAATTAATTAGCACATGATTTTATTACGATACATCATAGAACATGTAGTGGCGGTAACTATTCATCCTTGGACTTTAAAAAGAATGCAGCCAGCTTGGTAAGAGGTCATCATCCGATCGTAATATATATTTAATTTAGCTATTGGTATATGGAGAGGGTGAGAAACGACCGCTCCCATATATCCCTTCACGTGCATCTAGAAAGAGATGAAGAATCCCATATATCCCTATATATTCAACGTCCCGCGCGTATGAATACCAGTCTTAAAATGTGGGATAAGTCTCCAAGGCTTCATCAAGTTGACTTTCTCTGGTTAAGACCTACCCGAACTTACAAGTTTTTCTAAATAATTTTCACCTTCTTTCTCTCAAATCATTCTTTCCTTTCCGATTGAATCAAGGAGACGGAATTCATACTTTTTGGAGGTGTCCATACTTTTGGAAGAGCACCAGCATGGAACCCCGTAATTCATGGTTCTCAAGGTCTAGTTTTCCCTCTCCGTTTATATATATTTCTGATTCAGTTTCTCAAGGTCTTTGGATTCCTAATACTATGTCTTAATATTGTAATATATATAGGTTTAGTCCAATTCAACGATCCAGATCGATTTCTAGTTCTTAATGAATTATTAGTCACTCTTTTCAGAGTACATGAAAATGGAGTTCTCGCGAATCTACCCAGAGATGGTGGAAACGATGTCATAGAACTCACCACCTATATTAAGCGGACGGAAACATCTAATATTCTAAGCTCCATGAATGGAAGTGAGCTGGTCCAGCGTAGAGTCTTTTCTGAGGACAATGAGCGGGAGAAGAGCAAGATATTGGATCCTAGAGGAGAAAGCATTAGCCGATGGAGAAAAATTTTCTTAGCGGCATCTATTGTTTCCTTATTCGTGGATCCGATGTTCTTTTATTTGCCAATGTTCAGCAGCAACTTGTGCATAGAAAATGGAAGGACTCTGCAAGTTATCCTCACAATCATCAGATCGGTGGCCGACATCTTTTATGTGATTCAAATCTTTGTTCGATTTAACACAGCTTATGATCCACCCTCTTCGCATGTACTAACAAGAGGAGATCAGCTTATCATGGGTCCTTCAAAGGTTGCTTTGAGGTACATTCGAAGAGGTTTTTGGATAGACATCCTCGTTGCCTTGCCCCTTCCTCAGGTTTTTGGATTCTAATTTGCCCAGTCCTTTCCGTGGCTCAACAATCAATGTTTCTTTTTTTATCTGAAGTATAACAAATGATGCAATGTATTAAACAATGGCGTTAATTTTCACATCTTTTTCTTCGATTATGAATTTCAGGTGTTAGTCTGGGTCATAATACCTAATGTTAGGGGCGCCCTAGTGTCGGACAAAAAGATTGCCCTGTGGCATATCATGATAATCCAGTACATCCTCAGAGTGGTTCTTATTTATCCTCTCACATGCCAAATAATTGATGCAACCGGAGTTATCCAGGAAACAGCTTGGGCAGGAGCTGCTTACAACCTTATGCTTTACATGTTGGCGAGCCATGTGAGTAGAAACAAACACGTACCTTCTTTTGAGGTTGCTGCCTTTGGGACTTTTGGTTCTTTGAAATTGGGGATGTGTTAGCAACTAGCAAGAGATGCTTGGCAGTGCGCATAACCAAAGATAACTCTTGCAAAGAATAAAGTAAAATTATGATCACTTTTCAAAGTTATGCATTCAACTATATTAGTTTGTCTGACTACCACGGATATCTGTTTACTTTTTTACTTCTTCCTGTTCATAGATCTTAGAAAGTCAAAACTGGGGTTAGGCCTCTGCATCTTGTAATTACAGCTAGCTATGAGAAATAAGTAGCAACTGAGTATATGAGGAAGCTAAGTCGCTGCCGGTGCCTTATTGTATTGGGATATATATTCGTCCTTAAAATTCTAATCTTTCAACGTTTGGATGCGTTTTTCGTTTCTAACTGTTACTGACACTACAATTGAACTGAGCATACTATTCCCAGCTAGTTATCTATATTGTGTGATCCATAGAATTTGTCTTCAAGGAATTAACGTGCGTGACTTTATTTCTTGTAAGGTTCCCTGAATTCGTTTATTATAGTATTCCTCTTTTTCTTTTTCGGAAAGGTTGCAGGAGGTTGGTATTACTTACAAACAATTGGGCGACAGGAAGCATGCTGGACAGCTGCGTGCAATCTTGAGAAACCAAATTGTCAAGATGGATACTTCGATTGCAAAAACGTTGATGACCTTGCTAGGATGAACTGGTTCAAATCCACAAATGTCTCAAATCTATGCACTGTTAGTACAACTACTACTGGTAGTGGCAGCTTTTATCAGTACGGTATATATTCAAATGCAGTGGCACTGAATGTTCCAAGCACACCATTCATCAACAAGAACTTATATTGCTTTTGGTGGGGTTTACAGACCATAAGGTATAATATAGGCATGACTAACTTTAATCACTTGATAACTTGCACAAATTACGGCTAAAACTCAAGGATTTGAAATAATTACTTCACGTTTATCATACAAATCTTCGCCATATATACACTTCGAAGTGTACAATTTCAATTTTCTCACCAGCCCAATTGAGGTGGGTACTTCGTGCACAGGTCAAGAAGATCTTACTTAGTTTTCAGTGAGATGAACAATTTGTTGTCTATAGGATACGTACTATATCCATCTATTTATAAGAATATTCCAAGCGAATTTACTTTAGTACTGATGCTCTTTGATCAATATGTATAAGGTGCAGTTCACTAACCCAAAAATGTGCAGTTCTATAGGAAACCCTCTTACTGTAAGTGATAACGTTGGAGAAACAGTTTTCACCATCATTGTCGTCACCATCGGATTGGTACTATTTGCGTTCCTCATAGGAAATATGCAAGTAAGTCACTCACTCATGCATGTGATGGCCACAAATCTTATTCCTGACCGCAAAGAACTACTCGAGAAAAATGCACTGATGAATTATTTTAGAAGTTTCCATATTGTTAATGATCTAACCTATAATTTGTACCACGTCCCAGAAATATCTTCAATCAGTATCACGGCAGCTAGAAGAATGGAGGGTCCAGAGAGCTGATACAGAAAAATGGATGGATCATAGACACCTCCCAACAGGGCTAAAGGAATCTATTCGCCACTATGATCGTTTTTTGTGGTTGGCTACTAAAAGGGTTGATGAAGAAGCAATTCTGAATGACCTCCCTATAGATCTCAAGAGACAAATCAAGGGATACCTATGCCGATCTTTAGTTCGACAAGTAAGTAATTCATCTAATGTCAATTTTCTCATAAAATCTTCGTAGAAATGTCCACACGTACGTCCTTGTATTTAGACTGTTTTTGGTTTTTGTTTTTTAGCTCCTACATTTTCAATTTAGATGATTAAGCTCATAGCGTGAGGCTATTTGAAGAAGTGATCGTAAATAGCTACCACCAAAACTTAGAAGTAGGAAAAGCTAGTAGAATATAGGAAAGGAATTAAAATCTGCTACCATAAGAAGGAAGGAAAAGAAGAAGAGAAGGCAAAAGAACGCTATACTATTTCTGTTTCTTAGGGTTTTAGTAAAAATGTTATGAGACGTAGTACTCCAAGCCGGCATTGGGGTGTCTATAGTATGATCTTCGAATGTTCTCCAACAAGATCCTTAAATATGATCATTTCTCAATCTTCGTGTTATTCTTCTTCGAAGCCCTTGTTGATTTGATAACGCTGTATTTATTTACCTGTAATTATCATATATCGAGGATAATTGAAAGTTTGTGGGCAAGTACTTTATTATATGATTCATCGAACTCATCTACAACATAACACTGTGATCATATCGGAATTGGCAGGTTCCGTTGTTTAATGAAATGGATGAAACAACAGTAGATGCAGTATGCGATAGGCTTAAACCTACATATTGGAATGAAAGCATGTTCCTTGTGAAAGAAGGTCACCCTGTCAATCAGATGTTCTTCATAATTCGAGGCCGCCTTGACTCTTACACTACTGATGGTGGTCGTCCAGGGTTCTTCAACTCTTGCAAAATAGGCCCCGGGGACTTTTGTGGCGAAGAGTTGCTCACTTGGGCCTTAAACCCGCACGCAGATGTCGTCTATCCATTCTCAACACGCACAGTCAAGGCTATAACTGAGGTAGAGGCTTTTGCTCTGGTAGCAGAGGACTTAAAATTTGTGGCGTCAATATTCCGAAGGCTGCATACCAAACAACTTCAACACACGTTTAGGTTTTATTCGCACCAATGGCGAACATGGGCTGCATGTTTTATACAAGCAGCGTGGCGTAGGCATAAAAAGTTAAAGAAAATGGTTGGCGGTAGAGCTAGTGAGCGTGAAGAGCCCCCTCAAGGGACTTTTTGGTCGAGGTATGCAGAAACGCTTTTAAGGAATATGGGTCTTAGCAACTCTGGCAGATTACCTAGTTCTAGTGCCGTCAGCTCACTGCAAAAGCCCGTAGAGCCTGATTTCGATTAAATCGACAAAACAGGCTCCAGAGACGTGGCCTCCAACCGAGTGAGTTGTTTTATGTATGTATATATACTGCCACTTTTCTTCTTCTTTTTTTCTTTTCCTTGTACAATCATATTTTGCTTATTACTACTACTCCATATTTCACTTAGTCTAATTAGATACCATAACATATATTATGAAATCACGATACTAAGTTTAAAAGGACGAATCCATTAATCCTCTGTAGCAATAGTTGCACAAAGATAAGGGTAAACGTTTTAGTGAGAAATTTTTAGTTGAGGAATCAAAATTCTTCATTAAAAGTAACTATTTAGTGACAAAAGCAATTCAATTTCGTACTATCAAATTCGATAGTAGCAATGTTGTTTGGACAATCCATTGTACCGTGTGCATGGTTATCTAGATGACAAACTCATATTTCATCACCAAAACCTGGCGGACCACCTTGGTCTCCATATAACCCAGCTGTACAAAGTGACTATGAAAGCACACATGATGTTCGGAAAATAGACATTTCGTTCAAACGGTTATTTAGTTTGTGCTTCATCATCTACTCACGATGTCCTGTATCTGCAAAAGTACGAAAAATGTATTGACTCTACTATTATTGAAAAACAATATTGAAATATATACATAAAAATATCGACAAATAACAAACATTCGTAAACTCACTTTAATCATCAGCGTCAGACTCTTCTGAATTATCACTATCATCACATGATGACTCGTCATCACTGTCCGATATTGATGTAGCGCGACGTCGTGTCTCAGTGTCTTCAGTGACTTGGACAAGAGGACAAGCGTCATTCCTTCTCAACGGAATCATGTTAAATTCGCAAAAGTCTATAAAAAGTAAAATTGACTCGTTCTCCTGGTACGCTTCCACATTTGATTGTCCTGCCGTCTCTCACTATCCTCCTCTCCAATAGGGGGCATATCGTATGTGTTTCTACTTACAATTTTTTGAACTATCATCCAGTGGTCAGCCCAACTTCATATTATCAAGATAAAATATTTGACCACCCTGTGATGCTAGCACGAACGGGTAATTCTTATACCACTTCCGTGATATCTTGAGGCTAACAAAACGTCAACTTTATGAAGACCTAAGTTTTGGGTGCTCAAGTCAAACTAGTTATACTTCAATAAATAAATTATATTCCCACGTAGGTACCGTAGTGTGTAAATATCCACAAGTTGACCATAAAAATCAACGTCTTCCCCATCATGGTCTCTTGGTACAACTATCTTGCTATTTTGTGTACTACGAAATTTTTGGGTGCATTTTTATGAAGACCTAAGTTTTGGTGCTCAAGTCAAACCAGTTATACATTAATAAATAAATTAAATTCCCACGCAGGTACCGTAGTGTGTAAATATCTACAAGTTGACCATAAAAATCGACATCTTCCCCATCATGGTCTCCTGGTACAACTACCTCGTTATTTTGTGTACTACGAAATTGTTCGCAATTAGCTAGTGCATATAAATTTTCTGACACGTCGATCAGAGATTTATCATGCATTGTCTGTATCTAAAATAATATAATTCGAATAGATGTTGAAGAGTGGAAATTAGGTAAACAATCAATTGACTTTACATTATACAAATGTAATAAATACCTATGGAATTCGACCTCATGTCTTTGATCAACATCTATTTGTGACTATTGCTTGAGGTCGTGGAGGTGCTCGCTGCAAACAAATATTTGTAAAATAATGATAAGTGTAAAATATTGAATAAGAAAGTGATTATGTATCAAGGACAAGTAAAACACTTACTCTAAATATGAGTCGAGTTCTCCACAATTTTTTATGATATACCATTGTGCTTTAGTGAACTCCTTCTTATTGAAATCTTGGCCCTTGCTGCTCCTAACAGGCGAACATTCTGAGCAAATACTGAAGGACAGTCCATATGTCCTCCTCGATCATATACGTCAGCATAATTTCTCTCTTCGATTGAATCGCGTCTCAACACCACCGAGGTACAATGAACAAAATGTCAGACACTCATTTAGCACGTAACCCTTTACTATGGATGCCTCAGACCGTGCCCTATTCTTCACAAAAGGCTTCATCTTCCCCGTGTACCTTTCCAATTGATACATCCACCTAAACTGAATGGGGCCTGCAAGTTTCAATTTCCGATGTAAGTTGACCGCTAAATGGACCATCACTGTATAGAATGATGGAGGAAATATGAGTTCCAAATTACAAAGAATCAAACCGATATTGTAGCACCCAGAATTTTCTTCTTATTATTTAAATATTATTTTTATTAAATTTTGAATTTTGTATTATTTGTTAATGTTATTCTGTTTTGAAAGTGTTTAAAGTTTGAAATATTGATTCAATTTGAAAAGGTTATCTTTTTTAAAGTGTTTGAAATTTGAAGGAGAGATGCTTTATCTTTATCTATTTAGATTTTAAAGTTTGGATTTGAATGCTTTTATAAGATGTTTGAATTGTAAAATGGATAGCAAGTCATTCCTATCATCTTTTATAATTTAGAGTCCTTTAAATAGGGTTTCAATTAATCTTTTATAATGTATCGGAACGATATTGAGAGACTAGCACAACTAGGACACGTGTGCTCAAGCGGTTAGAGCAAAATTATGGAGCTCCCTCAGATCCCTCTCCATTAGAGCAAAATTATTCTCCAGAGTGGTCAAGCGGTTATGGAGCTCCATCCACAACGTATGAGTCAACACCACTATCGCCCGGATACTCTCCCTCAGCTCCATTACTAAAACATCCGCCCAAGCTGGTCACTCTGTCTGTGCCCCGGCCATCGTGATACTTTTCCGGAGTGATCCATGGCCAACCTAGCAAAAACCATCTGAACATAAGCATAAATCGTTCGCACTTCAGTCAAACGGTGACGTTTTTATTTAGAAAGCATCCATACATCGTTCAACACATCCAGACATCCAGATTTAAGAGTCTGAACGGTACTTCGATGAACACAAAGCAAACAGCCTTATTATCCAACAAAAAATAATAAAATTTAAAAGCATGAAATTGAAAAGCAAAGTCACGAAGAAAGTTTTACATGAATTTGTTTGAGAGATCTCGAAACAAATCTCGAAATAGTGGAGCAATAGCACATTCGGGTTGAGTAAGAGCACATGCGGTTTGAGCAGAAGGAGCACGTGTGGCTGGAGCAAGAGCACTTACATGCATAAATATCAAAGGAGCTGGAGTAACACATGACAACTATAATGGAGAAGAAAATGAACAACATGAAAAAACGATTATTGGGCCAGTTGGGGACTTGACACATGTAGATGTGACATGTTGTAATTTTTCTTTTATGTTTGCTACATTAATACAATATTTTTTTCGATTCAATTACAGGTGATTTTGAATGATTAGTGATGTTTATAGATGTAAATAATAATGTATCGTTACTTTTAAGGCGGTTTTATATAATTTTTTCATTTATTATAATTTTAAGTATTGAAAAATATATTCTCTAAATACCATTCGATCGACCAAGTAACCATTCTATCGACAAGTCAAGCGATCAAACGATAATGATAAAATGTCCAATCACAATCATTTCACCGCCCAATCGACAACAATTTGTCGTCTGATTGCAAACAAATCAAATGTCGGATAATCGTTATAAACCATCTGATCGGAAACATGGCACATTCGATCGTCCAAGAGAATACGTCTGATTATAAATGTTACGTGTTCGATCATCTAAATATATCAGTCTGATCACTACTAAAAACGTTCGATCCTTCAAATCTATCCGTCCAATCAAAAGCATCTCACCAACCAATCACTACTTCTACGCATTTCATCGTCCATGATTACCTACCAAACATCTATGCCTAGGCGTCCGATCGCTTATTAAAGCTGATTTGATCATAATAGTTGTTGCGACTAATTGCCGTTGTGTGGTCCAGTCAAGGTATTTGTCAATCAATCGGGTATTTCTCAGATCGATTGATCGTTTACTATCCAATTCAACAAGTCAGTGGTGATCGAACGCTTGATTTTGTGGCGGAATTTGCCATCACGATAACTCATTAGTGACGAAAATGTTTCATCACTAATTGTTTTGGTGATGAAATTCGGGTTTCGTCATGAAAAATAATTAGTAACGGGTTTTTCCAGACGAAGCTCGCAATAAATTTTTTTTGTCACCAATACTTTTAGTGGTGAAAATTTGACTTTTATTGATCAAACATTGTCACTAAAAGTCAATTTTTTTTTGTAGTGAGGGCTGCATTTTTTCTGTAATATTGTGCCTTATATCAAGCGATAGAATATTGCTTCTTTCATCATTTTTTCTGCATATTTTTTCATGATATCAAAGCCTAATTAGTTTCCACGAGCTATTTTTCTATCGAATTTATGAATACAGTTTTAAATTGTTCCAAAAAGTATAAATTTCGACCCAAATTCTTTGAGACTAAATTTTTTTGTTCGGCGTTCTTTCTTAATGAGTCATTGGGGAAAAGTCACTTTGAACCTTATAACTACCTTTGCAATTTCAAATAAAGGTATAAACTATCAATATTGACACATTGAGCCCTTCAACTTTTACAATTAATCAAATTGCGCCATGAAATAAAATCTAAGGGTCAATATCGTGTCACCTGACTTATTCACAACACACGTGACACGAATTTGATTGTTGGATTTTTTTAGGAACGCAAATTGTTGAAATTTGATTGTTCATGGGCTTAATGTGTCAAAGATTGTCATTTAGACGTCTATTTAAAATTGCATTGATAGTTAGAGAGCCCAATGATGTTTCCCCTAAATCATTTTGAGACGAGAAGTTTCTATCAAACATAATATTTTTGGGTAGCAAACTCATTATCTGGAAAAAAAAAATTCATCCCCCCACCCCCACCCATTATGGACGTAATGATTTTGTCTCGGTTCAAAAAGCATCTGAACAAGGACAATAAACAAACAAAAGTTTTTTAGTCTCGGTCAAAAGCGCAAGAATTATAAAAGCTTATTGGACATTATATATCCTGCCTCTAAGTCACTATGTACCAGAACTGACCATTAAAAATAAATAAATACGTTAAATTTATTAACTATAAAGAAAAGCTACCTAACATTTCATATTCCATGATAAAACTATTTAACTATTAATTTCCTCTGGAACCTTACCCCAACTAGATGTGGACAATAGAAAAACTATGCCATGGAAGATTACTTCAATTCTAATAGAAAAACATGGTCACGAGGTGCCCTTCCTTCTGGATATCGATGCTTTACCGTACTCAAGGAATGGGCCTTCTCTCCAACCCAAACCATGAGTTTTGTCACGTCTAAGTTTAACAATGTAAGTTATTGATAATTAAAAAAAGATAAGTACACTTTACACCTATAAATTAGGAAGGTCTTAATATTTTGTATCTCAAATTATTATGTTTGTCACATTAGATCCATCAATTATGAATTTTTCAGACACGTCGCGACCTCTGTTAAAATTTTTCGTTAGATAGGTATTAATTTTAGAGAGTATATAGTGTATTTATCCATATTGATAATTATGACCCATGAAGTTAATTTGATGACAATCTTTCAGCTTTGAGCTAGTGTTACATCAATGCTTCTAATATTGTTTTTATTCTACAACAAAAGTTTTCTAGGTTTTTTTTTTAATAATGTTGAAAGGCTTGCATTACAAGGTTAGAAACACAAACAGAAATACAAAGAAATTCTATGTATAAATCAACCTTAACTAGGCTGCTAAGGAAGACTAGTGAGACCCATGAAGGGGTCGAGATACACAAATGCTAGCTCTATCCTGAGTAGAGAAAACAGTGGCAAGACACTATAGAAGACAGCCTCTCTTGCTAGAACCGGTGTTTTACTTTTTTGTTGTCTTAATAAAGCATAGGTCGATATAGAAAGTTTGTGACAATTCTTGCATTGGCGACAAGGCCATTTAGACGAAGTACTTTTTCAACGCAATGTAGTCTTAAATAATGAGGTCTACATCTAGAACGACAAAGTGTTTCTCCACTGAAGACCACAGCCTTGGCCCTTGGTAGCTGTGAGGACAGTCCCTCACCCAAGAAAGAGGACTTTCGGGGTCTATATTTTCAACTAAATTGAGATACTACAAGACAAAATGAATTTCAGCACAGAGAGCTCTGCAGAGCGACAAAGAAAAAAACAGTTTCTGTCATCATCTGCATTGGCCTTCTTCTGTTTTATCTTTTCCATATTCCAAGGCTTTCTGCTGGGTAATGCAGTATGAATTACTTTTTCTCTTTTTTATGAGTGATAAAATTGGGCAAAAAATATTTTGAGTTCGATTTCTTGCGAAGCATAAAGGTAAGAAGTGCCTGAGGAGGTTTCAACTTACAGAGTACTTGTACACATTCATGAGACTGGATGAATAATATAGAGCACTCTATAAAATTGCTACATATTTTCAGGTCAAATCGAGTACTATAAAATAACTTGATGCTCAAGAATGCGTCCAAATGTGTTAATACTTCTCGAAGGACCCAATCAGAAGTAGTCAAAGTACAATATTTCCTATTTCCCTCAACGTACACAAATTAACACCTTCAAGGAAGAGAGGTACAAAAGTAATGCAGGCTGCAGCATTAAGGAGGTGGAGGCCCAGGCTCGAAGAGTGGAGGGAAGCAGCTTCTAAACAAACCACAGCAGCACAGAAACCACATACTGCAGAATGAAATCAAAACCAATAAGAAAACGGCAAAATTCAATCTTCATCAGTTTTTCAAGCGGATCAGGAAAAACCAGAAGAAAAGAAATATTACCAGCAGTCCAAGAAACCTCCGTCGGGGGGAGCTGGGCCCAGCAGTGGTGTGCTTGGCGGTGGAGGGGGATCCATTGCAGATAAAACAAGAAGATTGGAGTCTCTTTTTCCAGAGAAGGTAGACTTTATATGTATGTTCGAATCTATATTTAGGCACCATACTTTCGTGGAGTCAGACCTCCAGCTACCATTCAAACGAGAATTTCGAAACTTACAGTATGTGTACCCAACTACCACATGAACGAAGTTAAGTATGAGCGCCTCTACGACAGCTAATCTTAGCTGCTTAGCTTAGAAGTAGCAAATTGCTGAGGGGAACATATGGAATTTACAAAGACCCTGTGAGATAAAAAGCACATGACCGAATCTGGTTACTTCGTTGGCTCTTGTTGTTGAGCTATTAACTCGGATATGTGCAAGCAAAAGGATGCAACATGTTGCGAATGAGACAAGAAGTCATAAAGCAGAGTGATAATACCCAGAAGATTAACGTATGTTTCAAGCTGCGAGCATGTGAAATAGAAACTCCGAGAAGATTAAACATTAAGGGCCAAATCCGGGCATTGGAAGAGTGAAATACTAAAATAGTCAGAAATGGTGTTGAAGAGAACTGGTCTGACTGCATAGTCAAGCCCCCCACACCAGATGGACCATCACCGAGAGTTGTGAGGCGTTCATCACTGAAGCCAGACAATTCACATCACCGGGCAAATTGTACTACTGAGATGTAGGATCTTCGAGCAACTGATTGGAGAAGTCCGGTCTACGAAGCCGGGAGATTTTGACTACCTGGGATCGAAGTGTGTGGTACCTAGGGCTGAAAAACCGGAATGCGGTCCGGTTTTTTGGACCACAATGCAGTCCGGACCGCATTCCGGTCCTAGTATATTAAAGGACCGGACCGGACCACTTATAAGTGATTCGGTCCGGTCCGGTTTTACTAAATGCGGTCCGGACCGGTTTTAATTTTTTTCAATTTTTTTAAATTTTTTTAGGTTAATTTCAAAGAGGGGAGTGCATATAAAAATGTTAAGTTTTAGTTTAGATTAAAATTAAACGTTTTAAGTTTATAATTTGTATTAAAAATTATAAAAAAAATATTTTTTTAATAAATGCAATCTGGTCCGGTCCGGACTGCATTTATTAAAAAAGAAGACTGGACCGCATTTTAAGAACTAGGACCGTACCGGACCGGTTTTCCGGTCCGGTCCGGTCCGCGGTTCGGTTGTGTTCACCCCTAGTGGGACCACGCACCCTTTACAGTGTTCGACAATCTTCCATGCGAGAAACACGTTGTTTGCCTGCTCTTTGCCGTGTTTTGCCATGCGAGAAGCGTGTGGGACCACGCGCCCTTTGCTTGTGCTGGTGTGGATGAAGACTTGGGGAAGCGAGATCGAGGTGCTCGTCTCTCCTCTCCTCCTGTGTCTGAAACCGCATTCTACAGCGTGGAAGAGATCTGATCCGGGTAGTTAGTTTGGGCCTGTGGGTCGGGATGTTTGTGGCCTTTGAGGCATGTTGCTTAATGGCCTTTAAGGCCGGTAGTTTTGTAGCCCTTTGGGCTTGTTGATTGATGCCCCTTCGGGCCTTTTTAGATGATGTTATGGGCCTAATGCCCAATGAATATGTAACCGCTCTTGTGGCTGCTCTGTACTCAGCACCTCTTGTACTTGTTCCCCGATGGAACCTTTGCTTAGAAAAAAATAAATAAAGATCGGAGAAGCCCGGACAATCCCAAGGCGTCTTGACATGGCTGCGTGGACAACATACAGGGTTCGAATATCTGCCCTAATTTACGCTTTCGGCTAAATTGGGTGAATACGGATTACGCACAGATATCTCCAACTGCATTTCTTGCGTTGATTCAATGAACTAGCCCCTTTTTTATCCCCACTTTTTTATAGTCCCTTGCCTGAATTAGCAGCTCCCTGACTCAATTAAAAATCATCTCAGGTGTGGGTAAAATTCAACTCCCAATTAAAGGCCTTACAATAACTTTACAGAGTTAGCCTGGTTTACACCCATAACTGCATGAGCTCGCTACTTCAAATACTTGATTTAGGAGTTTGGGGGAAATACCTGCAAAGTGTGTTACTTCACACTCCATGTTATCATAATATGGGCAGCTTCGAGGTGCAAATTCAATCCCTCAGGTCCCCATTTATTCCACGCTCAAAATTACAAAGGCCATATCAACCGATCCACCTCCAGTCCTTTTTTTCTCTTTTCAAGCTGATACCATACAGTATTGTACAATATGAATTTCCTATATTTCCATCTGTACATAGACAACAGACATACATTTATAATCCCAAAAAATTACCCGGAACTGTGTCCCTCTTTACCAAGCCCTCCACACGTCTGGTTGTTTTTTCAAGGGATCTTAGTATTGGCCATGCAGAATGATTCAAACCGTGGTTCAGTTAAGTCAACTATTTCATCATCTGAGGCATGCCAACTCCTACTATTGGAAGTCAAGAGCACCAGCCTCTCGATATACTCGGCCGAAATGGTGTGTGCTTCCTTAGTGTTGTTTCGAACACACGGAATACTGTCAACATCTTCTGGCAGGGAGCTTGAACTAGACAATTCTTTACTTGATTGGGCTGGCCTTATCTCCTCTGTGTAAATAGGACCTGACAACTGCAGTGAACACTGAGCTGACTGTACACTGGAAGGGACTGGCCTCTTCTCCAGTTGGTTGTTAGGTCTCGGAAGGTATGATTCAGCTCTCATCCAATTGGGTGATGACCTCTACGTGGCACATAAGAATTACTATGATCAGATGAACATCAGTTGAGCAAGTGTTGGGTTTTGAGCTAGCTCAAGTTTATTTCAAGGTATTTGACCAACTTTCACCTTAAAAGATCTTTTGTTAATTAAATAATTACTTACTTTACAAGCGAAAAAAGTTTACTTCTCAAGTCTCAAATGCTTTGAGAAATCACCTTTTTCTTTTAGCTTTCTGCATAAGATAGAAATATGAATCTTTAATTGTTCTAACACTTGTCTTATGACAATTCAAATCTGGATTATATCCTCTTAGTAGCTTGCCCTAATATGGTCCAGTACGAAGCCTATATTGAGCAAAAAAATTGCAAAACATGGCCGAGGTCCACCCCTATACCAAGTTTACTCATTGCAAACATTTTGGCAAAGAAAGGGCAGAGGATAAGTCAGCTCAAATTGCTTTCTCGGTACAGATCAATTAGATTTGGTTGATCATCCTATGAAACAAACAATAAAATTCCTAATTAATGTCATTTGTTTGCAATCTTTACAAGTGTTAAATGTTGTGTTTGGATGAGGAACTTTAAGGTAAGAAAGCAAGAAATCTGGAATAGCCAAGCCAAAGTATTTAGCATATCATGGCAAAAATGTTTACCTGATAAAGATATACCGGAAGGTTTCTCCTTCTAGATTTCTCGGGTGCAATAGTTGAAAGGATTTGAACAACCTCGCTCATGCTTGGTCGATCATCAGGATCCAATAGCAGGCACTCTTTTGCTAGGTAAGCCATTATCTGCATCTCTTCTTCTGGGAAATTCCCTTTTAAACGCGGATCAGGCAACTCTGTGGTTACACGTCTACTGTCCTGTAAGCGAGGGGTAGCCTACACAAGGACAAATGACATATGTGTCACCATTAATTATGTATATTGCAATATGTTTTCACCAAAGAGAACGTAGATAAGAGGGGGGGGGGGGGGGGGGACATGCTTTAAATAAATGTAAATATGCAAATTTAGCCTAACAAACAAGTATCAAACATCCATGGAGAGAATATCATGTCCTCCTGTGCCTAACACACCAATAGCCGAAAAGAGGCATCCAAACAATGGTTGGAGACTATATTCAACTTTAATGTAGAGTGAACTGTTGCTAAAAGGTGAAACAAGTGTTTTACCCAATGCAGGAATAAGCCTTTTGATATGTTAATCATTTCATTCTTCCAAAAAAAGAGAAGAAACAGTTCAAGATAGCAGAAGTAGAAAATGAATTCAGAAAGAATTGCTTTCATGCAATAGCACAATGAGGTTTTACTATACCCAGATGACAAGGCTTTCTTCTCCTTTGCTGGTCGATTTATAGATGGGCTGCCGACCACTAATGAGCTCAAGAAGAACTACACCAAAACTGAAAACATCAGACTTGAGTGAGGCTTTTCCAACGATTGCATACTCTGGTGCAAAATAGCCAAAAGTCCCCTGCATTTTTGCTGGAGAATTGGAATAGCTGGGAAGACCATCAGCTCTTAAGCATTGAGCCATGCCAAGATCAGTTATCTGTACATACATAGGAAACCGACTAAGAAAATATATTGTGCATGTTGACTGCCAGAATAGATGATGATAACAGCACCTGTATGTTTTCTCATAAGAACACGAGAACTTCAGACATCAAAGACAATCTGTTGACTGGGTGAAATAACTAGATCCTCGAGGGTAAAAGAGTTACTAGCAGAATTAGACCAGATTCACTATGAATCAGGAGTTTGTTTTCTGCTCTCAATTAAAGCAAGCTCACTGAGCAATATCGTAGTCAACAACTGTTATGGTCATATTCCTTTTGCCTCTTAGCGACGTTTAATAATCCTAACAGATGTCTAAGAAATGAAGATTCTTACTTTCGCACTCCAATTATCATCCAAGAGAATGTTTGTTGATTTGACATCACTATGTAGAATCCTTGGAGCAGCTGCTTCATGAAGATATTCCAGGCCTCTTGCAGCTCCAATTGCAATTGCAACTCTAGTAGCCCAATCCATGTCTCTCCCTGAGCCACCATCCAAATTCTCTCTCAAATTACCATTAGGCATGTACTCGAATACCAGTAACCTCTCTGCATTTTTTCTTAGGGACTCTGAGCAGTAGCCGAGCAAAGGCACCACATGACAATGGTGAAGTCTGGATAACAGCTCAATCTGAGCAAAACAAGACGGCGAAATACCAGCTTATGATCCTTTCTCCTTTTAAGAGACCTGGAAAGAAGATTGTTTTAACCAAGAAATAAAACCTAATGGACAGTCAAAGTTTTACCTCTGTTAGAAAAAGTGATTCTGCATCTGGTCCGCCCCTAGTTTTTAGTCGCTTAATTGCCACAGTTCTACCACTTCTGAGCTTACCACGATAAACATGGCTGCTTCCTCCAACTCCAATTAGATTAGAGTTTGAGAACTTTTTTGTTGCATTTTCCAATTCTGAGTATGAAAATTGGATGATGGTTCCATGGGTATTTCCATTATGGTTTCTAAATAATGAAGCAGCTTTCTGAAAACAACCTGGGCAGTAGACATTATAATTTACAGTGGTATTATTATCAAAGCCAAGATGTATAAAAGTAGGAACATTGAAACATCTTAAAATACCAAACATAAAAGGCAGTGGATAACACTAAACGAAATTATTTGCAGGAGAATGTAGAAACAAGGTTTTTATCAATTACCTTAAAACTAAGGTAAAATCACTTGCCTGTGGAAGGATTTATAGTGGAATCTATAGTAACTTTGGTTGCCAGCACTGAAGAAGTCCTGAGACTTATTAAGTTGGTCCCACTATTGCAACTTGTATCTTTCTCTGATGTGAATATCGATGCTTGAACAGGGAACTTTTCCTTTCTAAATATGTAGCACATAGCAGAGGCAAGAAACGCAAAAGTTGTGAGTATAATAACGCACAGTAACAGAATAATCACAACGACTTTGCTTGAAATATGCTTTTTTGAGACTTGTGCTTCGCTCAGGGATCCTGTTAAGAAGAAATCAGACACCAAGGAATCTTTTGAGCTCCTTGATCTAAACACTCGCAAATAACTTCGTGCAAAATAACTTCAATGAAAACAGATGACTCATGCATTATATCAACAAAATACCTGAAGATACAACATAAATGCAAATAAACAAATATTTCGCACAACTGAGAACATTTTAAATAACAACTCCAGGAGAAAGTATCAAGTATAAATCAAAAGCCCAAAGGTGCTCCAGCAGAATATCAGGATGAGTTGACAATTAGCCCCAATAATCAGATGGTCAACCCCTTAAATAACCCACACTTTGATTTTGAGCATGACAAGCACCCAGTTCAGCAGTGATTTCAGGGGAGCAGAACATTAATTAACACTATGCAACAATTTTTTCCCTATCAAGTTAGTTATTTAGAAGGAAAAGTTCCACGAGGGTCCAAAAAGAAAAGTATAATACCAGAAGCGCAGTTGCAGGCTGTAAAACAATTGGTATCAAATCTATCAGAATCTAATTTAGGGAACCCATCAGCAGGGCATGTACATGTCCACGTGCTCCCACTTCCTCCAGCATCTACATAGGGAAATACATGCAGTTAGTATTGCAATCCACAGGGATCACAGTTGCCAAGTGATACATGATGTACATTGACGACCTTGTCAATAAATGAAAGACAAGAGAGCAGAAGTGATCAGATAGTAAAGAAAATAGTTGATATGCAAAATAGATGATACTGTAAACTGATGCAATAAACTTGGCACATGTAAGGATTCAACATAACATGCTTTCAAGACTTGCAGATATTTCCTACAAGCTCCCATTGAAACATGTGAGAATACCAGACACATAGAGACATAAGACATTAAGAGACTTCCTACTTTCAATTCTAGACACAACACATCGAAAATGTCTCATGTATCAGCAATGGCTCCAACAGAGTTAATCAGAGAATATATGTAGGACAACGCAAAGTATACCCTATCTACCATCAAGTACCAAAAGTCTGTCCTCTAGTCAGAATGGCAGGACTTTCACGTGAAACAATCAAAGTTATAGTTAATAAACAATAAACCAGCCTTCTTCAAATGGAACTATTATGCATGCACCTTTTCATATTCCCCCTTCTCTCCTGGGTAAGTATGCTGCTGACAGATGCTTCTAACAATTAGAACACAAACAGGAAGTTCAATATATGGATTAACCATAAATGAGAGAGAGAGAGAGAGAGCATGTTGTGCAAAATATTTGGCAGCAGCAAATTTAAAGCAGCAGTAGCTTAACTTGCCAATCCAAGCTTCTGGATGCTTCTACAGAAAAAGAAGCAGCATACCTGGAATGCAATCACAGGATGTGGAACAGTTGGATTTAACAGCAATCTGATTGCCTTGGTATGAAGAAGTACATTTACATGTCCATTTGTTTACGCCAGAAGTATCAGAAAGTTTATCTGCATTTGTAGATGTCATCTGAGTACAAATCATGGAGAGAACCTTAACAAACTGAAGTAAAAGCAACACGTTTGGAAGCTTATTTAACAATAATTTGTTTGAGGTAGGGAAAATCAATGGCTTCTTCGGTCGGCCTGTACAGCCTATTCAACATCAGTAACTACAGATTTTAATTTGCATGACTGAGAAATTTTAAGTTTCGCAAGATTGACAACAAGGAAAAGATTTGCCATTTTTTCCCTGACAACAATCACAGCCAAATTCCATATACAATTTAAATTTTAACACTAACCACAATGACTTTGCCGAATCCAGATCAAGCTGATGAGACATGCAATTACTACTATTTGGAGCTTCATTATTCACACCCTAACACCACAAGGAAAGAAAATTAGACCATTCAACATACTGTTCAATATCATCAAAAGTTAGCTAGAAAACAATAAAATAAAGGAACCTAACAGAAACAGGCTAGACTACATTTGCATTTAGTTTGCAATGAAGACCACAATAAACGCACACAACAACCCAATGGAAAGGGAATCGGCAAAATAACCCTTCGTTGGGGACAAGAGCTTCACTCTTTAATTTTCATCGATTTAGAATCACTTATAACTACACAAAGTTGATATCCATCATTCCAATCCAAGCAAGGAGATAAGGATCCACGCAGGAAGAGAAACAAATGGATCTTTTAAATGAAACAAATTACCCATTGCTTATTCACATGAACAAGAAGCGTGATTAAAACACTGTCAAGTTTCGTATATCTAGATTAGGTGGACTACAAAACAGGTGGAAAATAAACAAAAATGCTCAGCTTCAAATCATTTTCTCTCGTATGGGTGAAATAGTGGAAAAGGAGGGGGGCGAGAGGAGTGTACCCAGAGCTGGTATCAATATTATCGTGCTATCTGAAAACGCATATAAAGGCTTTAGATGCTTTTTCCCTATCTCTGAATCCTTACCCAAAACAAAAGCATTCAGAAAAACAGAAAGCACCTAATTAGAATCTATTAGAAGGACTAGCCCAATACATGGTTGGCCAACAAACATCAGAAGCTTCCAATTCATTGCAACCTACAATGCTCGAGTACTCGAGGCTCAAGCCATATTGTACCAGTAACATTATGCTAAACTGCTCTGAACTACGATACTTCATACCAAACCTTTATTACAATCACTCCCATTAATTATTGGACAGATACAGCTGGAATAGCTACACCCAGTAAGATAATGATACACAGCTAAAATATTAATGCCTAAGAAACGAGCATGTTCATCGGTCATTAAAATCTGATCCACCAGTATAGTACATCCGATAATAAAGATAGCAGTTAAGGTAGATACCTAAGACCTACCTCAAGTAATGTCCCTGCACTACAGACTCAGCTCCCCGAAGTCAGGCTCTGTTTGCATAATAAAATTTTAACCCCTAAAATTTTATTACCATTATAAAATGTTCTCTTCTCACTTTTTCATCAACCTCGATATCTAAAATTTTAACTAACTCTAAAATTTTACCAAACGCAAGCTCAGTATAACGAAATTAACCAAGTGAAAAATCCCAACTGAAGAATAGACCTGTTTCCTAGAAATTGCGCGCAACAACCGAAAGAAAGCAGAAAATGAGCACTTTCATCTAAGCGAGTAAGCAACAGCAAATGCGTAGAAAAAAAAAGAGTAAGCAACAGCAAAGTCAAAGTAACAGAACCCATGAGCTTGTTGAGAATTCACTTAACATAGCAGCTCCCAAGAAGCAGAGCGTTCAAAATATAGACCAATCACTAACGATATGCTCTAACTTACTCTCCATATTCTTAACTCGCCTTACCCCGAAAAATTCAAAGTTTCAGTACGGTCATTCCTGTCTCAACTAACAGCTGGAAGTTGCGTAGGAAGAAAAGGGCAGTGCAGAGGCGACGTTTGACAGCAGATAGAGCGGACAGAGACTTAAATGGACGCCTGTGATTATTTAAAAATGGAATGAAAGGAAATCAAAACAAGCCCAATCAACAACCTTTCAGAAAGCAACCCTTTTGCGAATCCGAAAGAGACCCCTCAACCATGAGGGTAGCTAATCATCACTAGGGACTAAAAATCAGAAGCCCATAACCTTGTTAGCTTGCTTTTGGTCATATACTCTTAAACTCATGGTGTCATTCGCAATTCGAGTTGGGACTGAAAATGGAAACTTTTTAAAAATTTTGGAGGATAAGAACATAGCCAACGGTAGATTTGCTCTTTCAATTTCTGGATAAGCAACGGTCAGTAGAAAACTTGGCTTCAAAGACATACGACATACATTGTGGCCAGTAAAGCGACATGAAAGTAGAGTTTCAACGCATAGGCATACACGGGGCCCCACGTAGTTTGTGTCGGCTTTCAGATCGGGCCCCCTTTGACGTAGTCAACCTGTTTTGCTCCGAAACAAGTGATCTAGTCCGTTGAATCAGGACCGCGTAATTAATAAACGGCCAAAAATAGCTATCGGATTAGGCTTTGGAATCGGAATCTCCTCTAACTTTATGACGTGGCATTTGGTTGTCTAATGACCAAAACAAAATATTTTAAAACTAAATACACTTATCCTCAAAGCAATTATTAAATAGCTATTAATTTTCTAATTTTGTATTATTTATAATTTTTCACACTAATCCTAAACCATACAGGGCGTTTGTTGTCCGAATAATTAAGATTAATATTAAATAATATTTTTTTCATCTAATAATTTTTTTATTATAATATTAACTTAAATCTTCTCACTTCAATTTTTCACTAAATTTTATAAAATATATTTATTTTTTTATAAATTCCAATAACCAACATTTTCACAACCCAAAATTTACGCAAACAAACACTACCCGTCTATACATTTCACACCTCAACAACTTATTTAAAAACAACAAAAAAAATATTGACAAAGAAGCAAAAAGACCTAAGATATATTAAAATATAGAAAACGAATAGGAAGAGTTGCCAACCTAGGAGGACGAGCAAGAAACAAGCTGATTCTGTCCAAGACACTGTGCGAGATCCATTAATAAAGCTTCAGATCCGCTACAAAGAACTCTTTGGAATGGGGTAAGGCAATGCCAGTGCCGAGTCTGACACTTGTGGGATGACTGACTCTTGAGTTACTCGATGAAAGAAAAAGCTTCCAAAGCATTTCCGAGAGAGAGAGTAGCGGCTTTGGGAACTTCGAAGGGCTAATGCATCAGCCGAGGCGGTCCCCGCTGGGTCCTTATTCGTTTTTACGTATTTTCAGAGAGGAAAGTCACGTGGCAGCGGGCATGTGCGTAGCGCTCCCGCTGTCGTCCATCTGTAAGAACATACGAATCATTAACGCCTCCAACCTCCAATGACTTTGTTCGAGTTTTTGGTGATCTAATCGGAACCCATTAGCACCAAACCTTGTGGGATTTTCCATAACCGACGCCAACTGAAGAACAGTCTGGGCTTCACCACCAACCTTTTGGACCCCGACAGCGCGCATGTCAAGCCCGGGTTGTTTTTTCCTCCCAAAATTTTTTTTATCTAATATACAATTTGTTACCTATAAATTATCATACATTTTGTACTTAAAATCTTAACTATGATATTTTTGAGATATTGCACTTCTAACTATCAAATTAGATATTTTGAAAAAATTATCAAATTTTTAGACACTTTACATCATCCAACTACTAATGTTAGACAACCTTCCGCCCGACAATAATACACTCGAAAATTAATAAATTGATGACAATGTTTTCAATATATACATAGTGGGTCAAGAGTATTATCGTCATTTTAGTATAAAAAATTTCAATATATGCAAAGTGGGTAGTTTGTGGGTGAAAAAATATATTTTTTCTATAAAATAATTTTCTCATTCTCATCCAATTATCTTTTTTGCATTTTAATAAATATAAAAAAAATTCACTAAATTTCTCTCTTTACTTTTTCAACAACTCTCATAAAACAAAAACTGCGACCATACTAAAATTTTAATTACAAACACCACTAGTTAACATGAGACTAGACTACAACATAAGAATATTGATCTCAGACAATAAATCAATAAAAGTTTCAATGAAGTTTATATGAGTCAAATTTGAGTTATTTATTAATAACTTGGTTCATTCAGAGTAGACCGTGACACTTTGTTACCACCACAGTCATTTAAGAGGAATTCAGAAGTTTTTTTAAAAAGCAAAGTAATAGCGTTACTAATCTCTAGTTACCAATCATAGAGAAATCTAAGTCCATTCTCTAACTTTAATATATCCATAATATTTTTTTTGTTAAGATGACTTGCCTTTTGTTTTTAAATTGTTATTAAGCAAGAAACAGTTATTGAACTGGGGGAGTAAACTTGGGATTTACGAGGAAGAACCCATGAGATCAAAGCGAGACTCTTTACATATAATCAAAGCGAGCTTCCAGGGCCACAATCAATTCAGATCCACATAATATTTGAAACCTAAATCCGAATTTAAGGCTATGTTTGTTTCATGTTTCAAAACATTTTCCTCACTTTTTCATCAATTCAATAACTTTTCACCAATCTCAATAACTTTTTACAAATTCCAACAACTTTTAACACATTTTTTACCAATCTCAATAGAATCTACACTACTTTCAAAAAAACACAAACACAAAAACATATCTCAAAACATAAACCAAATATAGCCTAAAGATCCGAAGACCCATCCGGAACAAAAAATTCGATCACTCATTGAGACCCAAATGCGAAACCACTGGTAGTGATGACACAATATCGGAGGCACAAACTTCTACTCCTAAACGACCTCATTTTAATGGATGAAGGTTAATTTGAATCCTATCTCTATTCCACCGCCTCCTGTCCACCTTCTCTGACCAATAATCCACACACCCTTCCCTCCAGCCACGGCCCACCATCATCCACGCTGCAGCTTGGCATGATCCACGCACATCCTAAGTGCACGTGAACCTCGCATGCCTTATTTTTTTAATATATATATTTCTTTTGTGTGGTCTCGTCTTCCTCAACCCTGATTAATGATTGTGATATTCCAAGCAACTTGCGCGTTGTAATCAATAGTACTCGTGAATCATCTTGATTTGTTCTTCTGCGATATTTTCAGTGGAATTAAGTTGTGTTTGTGTGTTAAAATTTTGGGAGGTTAAAATTTTAAGATATTAGATTTGGTGAAAAAGTGAAGAGATGAATAATTTTTAATATTTATTGTAGTGAAAAGTAATGATGTGATGGAAAAAGAGATTATATTATAATTTTTTATTGTGTTAAAATTTTAGTGTGCCAAACAGACCCTTAGTAAGACAATGGTGGCACCGATCTCCACTATGAAGAATCTTAGCCCCATAGAGCTTCTTGTCTAGTTTTGTTGCAAGCTCATCCAAATTATAAAAAATGATAATTAGAAACTACAAATGACGATTCTTCCAAACTCCAAATATATAAACATGAAAGGTTTTTCGGTTGGCAAGGAAAAAGTGACAAATTAGATAAAAGGAGCTCAAAAAGTGCACATGTTTCATATTTTGGTGCCGATAAATTATTTTTCACATTTTTAAAATTAGTTAATTACCATAAAAATTGGAAATAAAAACAACAAAAACGAAATGTGAGTTTTTTTTTTGTGAGCAAAATGTGTGCTTTTCTTTTCCACGTCACTCTTTTTGGACGGGCGGGGGAGGTGTTGTAGTTCTTTTCCTTTAGTCGTTTAGGGGGGCGCGCGGGGTTGTAATTCTTTTTGTTTAGACGATTTCTGCGGTTGGTGCTTCGCCACTGCAGTAACCTTTCCCCTCCACTCAACAAATGGTTTTTAACGTCGTGGGGGGTCCGTTTCTTGATCAACTTCTCGAATGAAAGCACTGCATGTTCTGGGAAGGGAGGCATATGTTTCTGCCGCCTGCTTGGCCACTTCCTGCGGAAGAGAATTGGAACTAACGATGGATAGTAACTTTCCAACCAGAGAAGCTCTCCCTTTTGTGTATACTCTGAATCCCACGTGGAATGGGAGAAAAAATGTAAAATGATTTAAGTCCTACTTTGAAGCTTGACCAAATAGGTTGTATTTAGCCAATTCTCGACTTAACAATAATCTTGTGAAAAGAATCAGGAGCAGATATGCCATGTACATTAATAAAGTGACGAATTCACCCCCAAGTATCCCCACAATTACAAAGCTATCCCTCTCTCTTCTCAGAAAAGACCAAAAAAAAAAGAGAGGATAAATTTCTATTTACATCACGACAGAATTACACTAGAAATTGCGTACCCCACCTTTCCCCTCAACCCATTCGACCAACTTTCCCCAAATTCTTATTCAGACATGGCAAAAGGATGTTTTCACCACGTCTAAACACCCAAAACTTCTTCCCAAGTATACCCCAGTTCCCAAAACCACAAATAAGAAAAAAAAAACACTAACAAAGAACTGAAAAGGTCTGCTGTTACGGAATATACGCTCGGGTCGGATAATTTCCATAGACAATCCTAACAATTACCGTGGCCGTGATGGAAACGACCGAGCGAGCCGGAGAGATCTTTGAGGGGCACGGTTGCCTAATAGAATGGTTTGAGACCGGTTCACCATGTCTATCATGGATGGGGTTTGGAAAGCTTCCACAAGGCTTGTACTACCTGTGGAGTCACCTCGTACTGTTGCCCGCTGCCATGAGTGTGAGCTCAATCCTGATAGAACATAAGCCCTTCCAGACGCCTCATATACCTGACGATTTGACATCCTATCCTGCATCTCTTTCAACTCAGCACAAAGTGCAACAGACAACCGGTCACTAGCTCGTGCAGAAGCAGTTGTAGACAATACCCTTTGACAGCTCTCCAGGACAGATACTGCACCAGCAAGATCACCATTTTCGGCAGCAGCTTTAGCCCTGGACATTGCCTCTGCAGCACGAAGCCTGTTCTGCTGCCTGTCCACTTCCATGGAAACAACCAGTTCTCCTGTGATTTCAGGTCTCTGTATCTTTACTTCACTGGCACCTTCCGTAGTCACCGTTTCCTTTGTTATAGGGTCCCTGTAAATGCACCTAACATTTAGTAATGTCATCTCTTCATAGGAACAACGTGGAATATTGATTGCCACCAAAAAATCCCTTTCTTCTTCAGCATACAAAAAACCAACATCAATAAAGCCAATTCTCCTATCTGCAACCATGCTGGTCTGGTAACTTCCGGCCTTTATCAAACTGAGTTGCAAACTCGGGTGAACACACTCTATTTTGACTTGTAGTTCTTGCACTACCACACTCAAGAGGCCTCCAATGCATTGTGCAAATGCATCCTGAATCACATCTTCAGCTTCTATGAAAGAAAATGTGCCCCCAGAAATCTCCGAGATTGAGTGCATTGATTCAGCATCATGGTCTGCACCAAATCCAAATGCATGCACTGGAATTTGCAAGCCTTCACCATTATTACGAATAGAGACAGGTAAAAGTGATTGGTAGTCTGTTCGAGAATGAGCCCCAGCAGAACTGACTGTATAAGTATCCTGCCCATCAGATAATAGTATAATACTGCCAACTGGATTTTTACACTTGCGGTCTACCAACACCTTGGCACCTTTACTTAGGCCTGTAGCAATGTTGGTACCACCCCTTGAAATCAGAGTATTGACAGCCTGTAATGCCTGCTGTCGTCCAGTATCAGTCATTCGACGAAGAGGAAAGAGGCGACGGGCTGTAGAGGAGAAGGCAATGACGGAAAGCCGATCCGATGGGCCAAGGTTCTCTATCACAAAGCCCATGGCTTGTTTTAGCAAAGCAAGCTTGGTACCTGACATGCTACCACTAACATCAAGCACAGTGACAAGGTCAACTGGAGCACGTGTATTTTGACATGCTGGGGGCAATCCCATCTGATTTCTCTGGTTATCCTGTCTCTCACATGTAACCGGAGCCTTGAGATGTATTAGCACGGTGAAATTATCATGAGAAGCTGATCTTGGAACAGCAGAAAATTCTGGATATGTTTTTATGTCAATTGTACCATTGGTATGGTTACCAAAAGCCTCTTTAGCAGATGTAATCATCTCAGTAATCTCAGGTTGGGGATCCAAAACTTCATCATCATCAAAAATAATGGGCTCGGGTGTCTCTAACCGAGAGGGAGGGAGCCGTTGCAGACCAGGCATCCAGCCATCATCTTGGGGCCATCCTAATGGGTTGACTCTTGACCTTCCATGGGGTAGATCAGATGTTGGGCTTTGAAATGGAATTTCTTTCCATTTTGCACGACAGATTGGGCAAATTTGGTTTCCATGTTTCACATTAGAGGTAATACAGTGAAAGTGGAAAGAATGGGAGCATTCTGCAGTGAAAATGGCATGACCTTGTCCTGGTTTCATGGCAGTGAGGCATATTGCACAGGTCCTCTGTAGTTTTGAAAGACAAGCTGGTGAGAAAGAATGATCTCACTGATATTTAGCATAAGAAATATGTGAAATCACAAGAAGAATAGACGGAATCACAAGCATACATGCAAAACTAAACAAAAAAACGAAGACTAAATTGCCATTAATTGATCTGCAAGCCATCCACTAAGACACGTCCTGCACTTCTAAGTACTTTCTGCATATTCCAATTGAGAGTTTAAATGACTCTTTTCATTACTTCATTTGAATGTTCCAGCTAGAATTAAGAATTTGCTCAGACTCCAACGTAATAGTAACATCCAACATCAGTCCCTAGGCTAGAGGTAAAAATATGATGAAACCTCTCAGAATAGCAGCAATAGGAAATGACTTGAACTGAAAAATTAGCAGATGGGGGGACCTTCCTATGCCCTCTTACTTTACAATCCCACCAACGTAATAGTAACATCCAACATCAGTCCCTAGGCTAGAGGTAAAAATATGATGAAACCTCTCAGAATAGCAGCAATAGGAAATGACTTGAACTGAAAAATTAGCAGATGGGGAGACCTTCCTATGCCCTCTTACTTTACAATCCCATTTTAGGTATTTGGTGTTGCAGATCATACAGCATCTAAGCTATTGCCAAACTATTCATCTCAGAGTTCATCAAAAGCAGTAAAGAAATTGTGCATTACAATTTTCAGAAACCAATGGATTCCACTTGACATTCAAAGTTATTCCATTACTGTTCCCTAATCATTATCTGGTTGAGCCTTTCTTTTTAGGGGCTTAAACTCTCATAAAAGCATCAGAGAAATTATCATAAACCATAGCCCCAGTCTTTCTCCATGGGCTTCGGTATGGGTGTACTATGTGAACCCTCAGTAAATCAGCCAAACAACAAGAAAAGGAAGTCAATGTTACAAGTAGTCAAAACACTGTGGAGGACATAAGGGATATTTAGCTATAATCAATGGGTGGCCTTTAAAGAGTAAGAATAGTCAAACAATTCTCAAACCTTTTCGTTTTTCTGGCAGAAACACTCAAAAACTAATGATGAAGGTTTCAATACAAAAACATAAGAAGAAAAGGAAAGAAATTATAACATCACATCAAAAGAAGAGGAAATCACGAATTGCTCCATCATTTTCTGTTTAATGTTTATTTTTCCAACCCTCCTCATGTCCCTCGTTGAAGTTTATTGCAGGGAAGCTCACAATCAACGAGCCACAGGCTTTTGTAAAACTGACATCAAAAGGGGAGAGGGAGATAGAGAGAGAGAGAGAATTGAATAATGTGCACTTGTGCTGACCAGACAAAGCACTTTCCTTCAAGGGAGGATGAAAAGGAAAGAAACAGAAACAGTGGAGCGTAGTAGTGTATTCCTTTTCTAATAAGCCAAAAGAGCCTGGTCCTCAAAGGGACTACTCCACTTTATGCAACCCCACAAACCAATATACATGAAAACAACATGACAACCAATACCCACCTCCACAATATTCAGTTACATCACATTATCACCACCCCCACCACTTTGAAAACAGTACGCGTGACGGATTATAAAACCCAATATTAACCAATCGATAAGGGCCGGTATTAACAGTGACGGCTATTAATACACAAATAAATCACCTCAACCACTCGCCAAGAAAACAAGAAAACAAAAAAGATTTAATTCACCGTGATAGAAAGAAAATCTTTACAATGAGGTTAAGAATTAAGAAATAACTAATCCTCATGTTCGATCGGAATCTACCATGGAAATTCACAAAGCGAAGGACGCACAAGGTGTGACAACAAAATAGCAATCAAAATAATAACAAATCACTTTCCACAAAACAACCTCAGAAACGAATCTTAAACATCTACAACAATCAAGATTACCATGCAAAGATTCATAAACGAAAAAGAACACACGAACCCCATGTAAAGAAATAAGATCCTTCAATACCTCCTAATCACGAAGTTTGTATAGCGTGGCTAATAGGAAATGCAAACCTTAGAGGATTTAGGTCCGCCCGAAGAGGACGGAGATGGCGTTGTTGAACGATACCCGGAGCCACGACCCGAAGAGCGTGAGACGGCATCGGAGAGTCTTCCAGCGGACGACGTAGCCGGCAAAGAATCCTCTTGAGTTTGGGGAGAATAGAGGCAGGTGTTAACGCCAAGCGCTAGCTTCACTTTCCTCCAGTTGCTTCCCATTTCACTCTGAGATCTTGTTTCTCTCTTACGAAGAGAGAAATGGCGTAAAATCAGATCTTTGAGCGGCGACGCATAAGAGAAAGAGAGAGATTAAAAAATAAAAAACTCAAAGCGGGTATCTGTCAAAGAGTTCAGAGATTCTGAGCACCCCGGTTATAACAACTCTACAAAGGGTACCAACGACTTAAGAGAGAGAGACAGAGAGATGTTTTGGCTTGATTTGGTTTTTGACCTTCCTTTTTTCTGTTCTTTTTTATGGGAAGGATGGAATGGAATGATAAGAAAATGAAAGTGTGGTCAATAAGAGAGCAGCAGCCTTTTCTTTTCTTTTGTATTTTATAATATAAAAGTTGAGTTTGGAATGAAACATGATATTCACGTCTGCTGGTTGCTGTTGAACGAGGAAAAGTTTTCAGGAAAAGTATTGAAGCTACCAAAATAATATCAAATAAGATTTTAATTCCCACCTTTAATATATATTTTTATAAGTAATTACCAATTTGATAATTGTTAAAGTTAATGTATTATGTATTCGAGGTGGTAATTACTTATAAAAAATTGCACCTTTAAAGCAGATTCAACCATCAATCTAGTATAATGCGTGTTATAAATAAGTTATGTAGTACAGTTTTAACTGTCATATTTTATTTCATAGTGAAATTTTATTAATTATGGAATTTAAAAGGCTTTTTTACTTCAAGATTTATAGTTTAGACCATTATTTAAAATTATATTTGTAGGTAGAGAGCTTAACGTGGTTGTTCTCTTACACTTTGCATCTCTATGTTTGTGGTGTTGACACATTACACCCCAATGTTTTATTTTTTAGATATTAAGTTCATTCTGTTATCTTCCTCAACGACTTACATCCTGGAGTGAAATTAGGCGTCAAATTAGACGATAATCATACCGTCCTTGCCATTGCTAAGATGTTGAGAGTGAAATTTGCCGATAAGGACTTCAAGAATGATGATTCCAAGTTAATAAACATCTGTTTCGGAGAGATATGTTGGTATTCTACATAGTCAAAATGATTTGTAGGCAAACATTGTTTTAAATTCAAGAGTTGTACGGTAATCTAACAAGGACTGAGGTCACGTGAGAGACACATATAAACGATTAATTTGAAGCATAATTTCACTTCGGGTACAAATCATTGAGATAAATAACATAATAGGCTCAATGTCTCAAAAATAAAATATTAGGGTATAATGTTTCAACACCTCCAAACATAAAAAGGTGCAAAATATATTTACCCTTATTATTATTATTGCTAGTATTATTAATCTTCCACCTTACCTAGTTGCCCTTTGGGTTTTGGAATTCTAATTAGTTCATTGTGTTATTGGCAAGTTGCCAACCATTTTCTATCTTCTTCTTACTACACCTAACACCATTATTTCAACTTTATTGCAGTGGGTATTCTTAGGCTGCGTTTGTCACTAAAATTTAATCCAAAATTTTATCTCTCTCCTAATAAAATACTCCAATATAATCTCTCTCTCTTCCATAAAAAATATAAAAAATTACAAAAACTATAAAATATTACCTCTCTCTTCACTTTTTCACTAAACCCAATACCAACACTAAACCCAATACCAAAAATTTTACCACACAAACCCACCCTTAGTTGAATTGAGTCGTTTATTTGGGGTCGTTTTCTTTGGTAAATAAATACGTGTGGGATAGCTCAAAATGGTGAGGTGCCTGGTTAATTCTAAATGTTTAGATTTTTCCTGTTATTTAAAAAAAATTAAAAATTAAAGATTAAAGTACCAAAAATGACAAGTAACAATTAGGAAAGATAATAGAGAAATTAAAAGATTAAGGCCATATGTGAATTATTTTATCTTCATATATATCTTTAGGGGAAACTCTCCAGACTACCAACTAACTCAATTGAATGAGCACATGCAGTCTCAATTGCTTTTCCAATATGTTTGTTAAAAGCAAATGCAATAAATTGAGTACTCATTCCCATCATGCCTTGCCCATGAATCCCTCCATACGGATCCAAGGTCTGCATGACTTGGTGGTCTCCCTCCATTGCCACTCACTTCACTAGAGATAGTTAAGACTTCAATTAGTAATTAAATACTTACTAAACAATAATATTATATAAAATCTAATTTTGATATATAATCTATATAAACTTGATCCTCTAATATCTCAAAATATATTTATTAATTTTATAAATTAATTATAATATTATTTTTAATATAAAAACATTATAATTAGCTTCAGATATATAGACAAAAAATCAATAAGATGAGGTTCGGGAAAGAGGCCTGGCTGAGCTGTTGTACTGAGGGGTCAGAATGGTACTTTGCATTTTTCCGGTTACGGTAAATGAGATAATTCAATGGAAGAATTGTGAGCCCGTTCCGAGATTGCTTCAAGAGGGTAAGTGGATTGGTTTGAATATTCTCCTTAAAGTAAAAACAAGGCGTTACGGAAAGAGGGGAGAGACGTAATCTTTTAACACAATCTATTAGGTAGATGTTATCTTCTTTTTTTCATAGTTATTTTTTTGTTAATAAATCGTGACATTAATTGTGGAGTGTGTATCCAAAAGACAGTTTTTTTTTAAAAAAATTTATCATTAATCTTTAGGTTTTACACACTTTTACGTTTTAATTCTTGAATTTACATTTTTTTACAAAATGATCATTTCGTTAGTCTGCCGTTCATATGCTTAACGGATCATGTAACGGTCGACCGGGTATATGTTTTGAAAGTGGGCGATAGACTGGTACATAAAGCGGACGACCGGTACATGTAGTGGTTTACCACTTTATGTACCGGTCGATCGTTTCAAATTGCTGACGTGTCAGAAAACTTCGTTAAACATATGAATAGTAAACTGATAGAATGATTATTTTGTAAAATAATATAAATTTAAAAATTAATATTTTTAAAAATTAAATTTAAAGATTAAAACATAAAAATTTGTAAAATTTAATGATTAAACTGTTTTTTTTTTCCTTCTAAGACCACTAAGATAATAGAATTACCAGAAATTATGGAAGAGGAGACAGGTCGTGTCAAAAGGGATAGGATCGTACCGCGATATCCCCTCATGTAAACCTTTTTAGGGCTACTTTACCGATATTTTATAAAGCTCATCAACAACTTTGGCGCTTCCACTAGTCAAAGTTGTTCATCAATCTTGTTGCCATTGCGAGGCCCATCCTCACGCCATTTCCATATATATTTTATCAATAAACTTGTTGAAGCCTGCATTGTCTTTATCAATGAGTCTCGGTTGCTGGTCAAAACACATGATCGTCGATTTCGTTTTTCTCTTTTATCTGCGCATTTGCGTGTGCGTATACGTATACGTTTATGGACGTGTTCTCCATGGGCATATTCCTTATCCTCTAGCCATGTTCCCGATCCAATTCAACTGTTCTAGACTTTCCTTCACACTCTCGCCAGTGCAATTTTTCAGTTACATCACGATATTCCTTAGTTACTTACTAATATTTTTTTACATTAAAAAAATAAATAAAGGAAAAAGCCAATTTTAACTCTCTAACTATGAAGGCAATTTTAACTATGATTAATCAAATTCTTGAAATAAATCAGATGGTAAAAATCGTGTAAATGGCTCATTTATAACCTACTGCGTATAGTTGGATATTTTTAAATATATCTTTCAAAGAAGTTCATTCTTTGGTCCAACATTTTTTTCAAAAAAAAAAATTCACAGTTTTCAAAACTCTTTTCTTAATTATTAAACAAAAAAATCATAACAATATTTTACTGATTTTATTTTATAGAGAAAATCACACTTCACCACCTTAACCTATCACCTTATACGCATTAATAATTTGTGTCCTAACCTACAATTATTGACAATTGACCTCTTCAAACTATCATTTCTTTATAATTTATCCCCAACCGAAGTAGCATTTAGAATGGTTAGGTTGTGTTTTAGCGTTAAAATTTTAGGGTATTAGAATTGGTGAAAAAGTGAACAGAGAAATGATTTGAATGAATTATTTATATTTATTATAGTGAAAGTAATAATTTGATGGGGAGTGAAATATTATATTATAATTATTTTATTATGTTAAATTTTAGAATGATAAAATTTTATTAAATAAAACCACCCTTAATTTACGAGAGTCGAAGTAGTTTTGGAGAGCAAAATTGCAAATAATGTGATAATTTAAGACATAAAAGATGTATTTTCCCTTTCATTTATTTTTTCTCCGTGCTATATCTTTTATCTGTTAAAGGCAAACTCGAAGAATCTTAAGAGGCAGGAAGAATCAAAGTTGAATCAAATTGTCATCGTAATGTCATGATGGAGGACAGGGCCAGGTGCTTTCCCACTTAATAGGCATTCATAACTACTGGACCAGGGCTTTCACTCATTACTCTGCTTATCTGTGGATACGTGTGCCTTTTACATTGGTCCAGATGGTCCCCGAGTGGATTTGACATGGACCCAAACCCAACAGTCCTAGATAGAGTCCCAATTCTTGGAGCATCAAACTACTTGGTATGGGTTAACTAATTATAGTGGGCCTTAAGCCCACTAGATTTGTTGGTTACCCTCTGCACCTTCTCTTTGTAATTCGCTCTTGCAATGAAATGAAAGGTACTGCTGAGAAAAAAAAAATTTAGTCTCACATCCAGGGGAAGTTAAGGTGCTTGTAGATTTATAGGTTGACACTCCTCCTTTAAAGAATGACCTTTTTGAAGATGTGTGGATTGACCTCTGTAACTTCACTTGCTCGTGCCTCCCTTAGCCATTGTGGTCTATCTTCCCCTTTACTTATACATGTTAAGAAAAAAAAATCTAGTCTCACACCAACGGGAGTTGAAGGGCTTGTGAACTTATAAATTGGCACTCATGCTTCAAAGGATGACCCTTTTGAAGGATGTGTGAGTTGACCTCTGTAACTTCACTTGCTCGTGCCTCCCTTAGCTATTGTGGTCTGTCTTCTCCTTTCCCCTTACTTGCTAAGAAAGAAAAAAGTACTGATTTCGAAAGAGCCCAATTCAGGCAAATCTATTGGAGTCGTGAACCTGGTTGTGGAGACTCTGGAAGACCGATTTTGTTGTCCTGAGTTACTTTTTTTTTTCAATCAACTGAGTTACTTTTTTCTAAGCATTCAACTGAGTTACTTGTAGGAAGAGAATTTGTACAAGATCAAGATCAACGGGTATTAAAGGAAGGAACTTTTTTTTCTTTATTTATTTAAATTATTTTTGAGGATAAAATGGGACGACCTCTACCATCATTTATCTTTTAAACAAGACAATAAGGACTAATAAAGTATTCACCTAGTTACTTAATGGCTTTCGTATGATATCTACCAAAGTTAGAGAGACAAACATTAATAGTTTTATGATCATGGTCTTTTTAATCAATTTTAACTCAAAACAACAAAAAAACATTTTCATTGGTATTATTGTTGGGGAGATGTGCACCATGAGGTTTTAGACCTTCTCAACCCAAAAGCTTGATCAAAGGTTTTAGACCATGTATT
The DNA here is from genome assembly GCA_963930655.1 of Myrica gale. Classification (NCBI taxonomy): domain Eukaryota; kingdom Viridiplantae; phylum Streptophyta; class Magnoliopsida; order Fagales; family Myricaceae; genus Myrica; species Myrica gale. Next base: position 17,404,382 of record OZ005602.1, on the reverse strand, counting down.
ATAATTTAAAATATATCATATAACAATTTCAATTTTCACAACACTCTTTCTAATTTCATATTTTAATAAGTAGGTCCCTTAAAATAAACTTTTTCAAATACATGACAAAATAAATTTATATATTAAAAGGAATAAAATAATATATAAATTAATTATTAACATGAAATAACTTATAATTAATATTTTTTTTGCAATTATACCGTTAACAAACGCTGCTATAGATATACCTTTAGCAGTGTTTTTTACAATTTCAGATACACTTATATAACATTGTTGTCATAATACATAATAAATATATATATATATACACTCATATATATCACATAACAACAAGTAATATAGTATTTAAAATCTTTATACTTAGTATGCCTCAAGATCATATAATAAGTTATATACTTTAATTTCATAAGCTAATCTTACAATATATTTTTGTTTGAAATTAAATAATATGTCATAGTTAAATAGTATTATATTAATTATTATTCAAAATATATATTCTCATTATAAATATGATAATTGATGTTTTCTACACTATAAAATAATGATTACATTGGTATTGAATTAACCAAATAATTTTTTAGGTTGTGCTTATCTATATATAGAAGGTTTATTCACTCTTTCTATTTTCTCACGATTTTTTTACGTCTTTCTTTGATGAAAAGAACGAACTTAGATAAAGTCGATTAACATGGATTAACAACTATTGGATTATGTTAATGACATACAGGTGTTAATTTCACTTTATGATCAATTTGTTAAAAGAACGAAGTTTTTAACAGCGGTTTCTTAACGACGGTCACAAAAAGTGTCGCTATAGGTGACTTTCAGCAGCGTTTTTTTTTGTGACTGCCGTTCAAAAGACTGTTGTTAAAAACTTCGTTGTCTTTTAATTGCAGTCTTTTAACGACAGTCATTAACAAAACCATTGCTATAGGTGACTTTCAGCGACGTTTTTTGTAACCGCCGTTAAAAAGACCGATGTCAAAAGATAACGAAGTTTTTAATAGCAGTCATAAAAAAACGCTGTTGAAAGTCACATATAGCTGTGCTTTTTGTGACCGCCGTTAAAAATACCGCTGTTAAAAACTTTGTTGTCTTTTGACAGTGGTCTTTTTAACGGCGGTCACAAAAACGCAACTGAAAGTCACCTATAATGGCGCTTTTTGTGACCGCCGTTAAAAAGATCTCTGTTAAAAACTTCTTTTTCTTTTGACAGCGATTTTTTTAACGACGGTCACAAAAAATTCCGCTGAAAGTCACTTATAGCAACAGTTTTGTTAATGACTGCCGTTAAAAGATCGCTGTTAAAAACTTCGTTGTCTTTTAACAACGATTTTGTAATGACGGTCACAAAAAACGCCGTTGAAAGTCACCTATAGCGGCGTTTTTCACGACCGCTGTTAAAAGACAGCGAAGTTTTTAATAGCAGACTTTTTAATGGCGATCACAAAAAGCCCTGTTATAACAGTCTGTTTGTGACCGCAGTTAAAAACTTCGTAATCTTTTAAAAGCGATCGTTTTAACACCGGTCACGAAAAACGCCGTTGAAAGACATCTATAGCGGCGCTTTTGTTGACTGCCGTTAAAAGAACGCTGTTAAAAAGTCAAAAGAGTTTTGGCAGCCGTTTTTTAACGACGGTCAACAAAAGCGCCGCTATAGGTAACTTTCAGCGGCGTTTTTTATGACCGCTGTTAAAACCCAATTTTTTAGTGACAACTAATGTAGGATTAACCCCAACAAGCATTTAACAAAGTCAAACTACATATAAGCAAGATTACAGTAGGCTGTTGGATTCCCTAAAGCTGCACTTGATATAAGTATACTTACCCATCAAAACCAAGGGCACTACTTATTGCGAGTAAATGCTGCATTAATTGATTTTAGAGTCCTTGTAATTGTTGCACAAATTGATGTAGGATCAAGTATCATAAAAGTAGCAACCCTCCCAATGCAACATCCACCATAGAGACCCCAATTGTATCCATTTGACAACTCCATCAAAATCATTCTTGAAAATAAAATAAAATAAAGAACAATTAAAAAGGACATTCCTGGGGTGCTTGATAGGGTATTAAGATAATATGAAAAGGATAATGAAAGATTCTTTAACAGAAACTGCATGCAGTACTCAAAATTTTATGCATCATTCCAATATATATACTATAGGCAATGGCAGAACCAAAAATCAAGTGGAGGGGGCAAACTCCTAAGGAGAAATGACATCTCAATTTTTTTTTCCTACGTAATGAAAAAGTGTCTTAGTGTTAAATTATCGAAAATTAAGGACTAAAAATATTTAAAATATTGAAATACACGTACCATACTATTTGCTGAGACTGCGAGGTGACAATTGAATCCTATGCTTCTGCATCTTCTGAAAACGTTGCAAAATAGTTTCGTCCTCAATATTTTCAAAAACTTTCCTCTCAATATATACTACCATGCTATTATTCAAATATTTATCAAAAACTTATCAATTATCTGAACAAAACAAAACGAAAATAAACAATTCACAAATTTAATTTGAATTTTAACTTCTCAAAAACCAACAGAACCAACATAAGCCCTAACCTCCAATCTCCAACAATTCACAAAAATCACCTTCCAACATCAACCAACAATCCACTAGATCATTTTTCAATTTTTAATAGGGTTTTAAGATAAAATTACCTGAATAAGCCCACCACCAAACAAAATTCGAGCTTCAAAATTAGCTTGAAAAAATAATTGAGCAGTGTCTGAAAAATTAACATAGACTTTCATTCGGCAACAAATCAACAAATATTCATTGGGCAACATTGAAAACGCAAAACAATTTTCCTCCGAATATAATTGCACATATTTGACATGAACCCACTGCATTTTCTTTCAGCTATATATATATATATATAATTGGATGCATTTCTGACCAATCCACCAGAGCAATAGAAAGCAAATGAAAAGAGTTATTTTAAACAGAATACATGTAATTCCGAACACTTCCTTTTGTCTATTTCTCGTAAGTGTTTCAAATGCCAAAGATTTGGTCATATTGCTGCTAGTTGTCCAAACCCCAAAGTGGTGACTCTTATTGAAGAAGAATGGATGGATGAAGGCGACAAAGAAGAACCAACGGAGAAAGATGTAGAAGACAAGGAAGATGAAAATGTCACTTATGCCGACATTGGAGAATCACTTGTAGTTCGAATAAGTTTGAGTTCAAGTCATGAAGATTGTGATGAATGGCTACGAAAAAAGATCTTTCAAACAAGACGCACTTCTCATGGTAAAGTTTGTGACATTATCATTGATGGTGGAAGTTGTGAGAACGGGTGCCTGAAGACATGGTTAAGAAGCTGAAACTTAAGATGCAACCACATCCTCAACCCTAGAAACTTATATGGTTTCGAAAAGGAAACGAGGTGAAGGTAAATAAACACACTATTATTCAATTTTCTATTTGCAAGAATTACAAAGATGAAGTTTTATGTGATGTTGTGCCTATAGATTCTTGTCATTTACTTCTTGGTAGACCATGTCTATGATAGAAAAGTTATTCATGAAGATTTCAAGAATACTTATGATTTTATCAAAGATGGAGTCCCAAACCTTATAAAGGAGAGATAAATAATTTACTCTCTATATGTGATGTTGAGAAGGAGTTGGGGTGTTCTAATGAAGTTTGTGCTCTTGTGTTGATAGAAGAAAATAAAGAATTGAATGAACCACCTCTTATTATACAATATCTTCTTGTGGAATTCCTTGATGTCAACCCCGAAGAAATTCCATATGGTCTCCCTCCTATGAGAGACATTCAACATTGCATTGATCTTGTACCGGGTTCCATCATTCCAAACAAGGCAACTATAGGATGAGTCCTACGGAGCATGAAGAATTACAAAGGCAAGTTGGGGAGCTTTTAGGTAAGGCTTGAGAAAGAAAACATGAGTCATTGTGATGTCCCCATACTTCTTGTACCAAAGAAGGATGCCATGTGACAGATGCGTGTTGATAGTAGAGTGGTGAACAAGATTACCATCAAATACCGCTTTCCTATTCCTCACTTTGTTGATCTTCTTGACTAACTTCAAGGTGTGCTTCTATCTTTTTGAAGATAGATCTTCAAAGTGGTTATCATCAAATTCAAATGACGCCGGGAGATGAATGAAAGACCGTTTTCAATACTCGAGATGGTCTTTATGGGTGGATGATTATACCTTTTGGGCTTTTTAATGCTCCTAGAACCTTCATGCGCCTTGTGAATCATGTCTTTAAATCTTTTATAGGATATTTTATTATTGTCTACTTTGATGATATCTTGGTGCACAACAAACATAAGGATAAATATTTGGAACATCTTTGGCAAGTATTAACAACTCTACGGGAGCAAAAGTTGTTTGCCAATTTGAAGAAATGTCGTTTCTTTACGAAGAGCCTTATCTTTTTAGATTATGTGGTTTCTAGTGAAAGGATAAATGTGGATCCTAGTAAGATTGAAGCTATCACAACTTGGCCTATGCCAAGGATGATTCATGTTATTTGAAGCTTTCATGGTCTTGCATCTTTTTATCGAAGATTCATCAAATGATTTAGCTCCATCATTGCACCAAAAAATGGAGCGAGATGTTATGAGACATGTGGAGCATTGTAGAATTTGTAACATTGCAAAGAGTCTACTTCACCTTGGGAAGATGTGAGGATGGATTTTGTTGTGGGTTTGCCAAAGACTCAAAGGAACAAAGATTTAATTATAGTGGATTCAAGGTGCTTCAATGCATTGGTGAGAATGCGTATAAGATTAAACTTTCAGGGGAATACCCCATGTGCTCCTCCATCGCACCAACAGGCAACGTCAAGGCATGCAACTATGCCAAAGATGCCACGATTTTCAGATTAGACCAAACTGCCTCCACCTCTCTCCTCTAGTGAGAGTCTTGCTGGCCGACCTTAGTCTCTAGAGCCGTAACCGAGCACTGATGTCACTCAACACATGATGGGTGGGCTCCATGACCGCTTGCACAGTCGCACTCAAATCGGCCTTTAGATACTCCACCCAATTCAGTCGAGCTCTGACCGGGATCTAGCTTCTTAGTCCTGCAAGGCTGCTCCTGACGTCTTCCAATAGTTGCCCACACAACATGCGCTCGATGTGTCTGGGCTATTGAATGCGAGAGGGTAGTCTTATTGATAGGCGCAAGTGGATACCCCGTTGTCTCTTCAGCACCCTCAAGTACTAGCATGTCATGGAGGAACTGATTAACAGAACACCATAGAACAATGAATCTGTATTGCGTGACAGGGCCTTTGCACGGATGGTCTGAATATTTATGATGTCAGATCAATTGGCTCCCTCGGTGCAACCAGATACATAAACTCGGGCCAGTGAAAAGAAACCTCAGTTGTGTGCTTCTTCGGGTCGATGCAATAGGATAATATTAGGTGCATGATCCTCCAAAACGGAAGCAGTTGCCCATGTTACATGTTGCTTCCCTCCAAAATAATTGTATCCGAACCCAACATCCTCTGGAATACCTCAGCCGTAGTAGGCCGACCCTCCTCAAAAAGTGGTAAATTAGGGAATATTTCCACAGGCCTCTAATAGCTCATGAACCTCACTAGCTTATCAGGCGAGAACAAGACTCGGGTGTTGCGGATAGTGACCTCGCAACCAGGACCTGAGATGTTGGGCAGCAGAAGAATAACAACGTAAAAATCTCGCATCATATCCATGGATACAACGCCTGTCCTCTGTAGAAACGGTACCCAATCCGCATGCTCTACTACCTCCAGAAGCGTCTGATCCTTAAATCTCATATCGTTGAAATCTAACAAGGTAATCTACTGGTTGATAACAATCGACCGGGACATAATCATTGCCCAATGTTGCTCAAAATACAGACGCTTGCCCATTTTTCTTAATTTGCACAAAAGCGTTCGCACGGTTAGACAAGTCATTCGCAAGAGGGAAAAATCTGTTCGTACGATTGAGTAACCGTTCACACAGTTAGTCCTATGTCTGAACAGATGGCATATATACAAAACACTTAGCCGAAATATCAATGTTCAAAATCAAGACACGTCCCAACGCCTTATCTTGGGCGTACAGACAGAATTCTAAAGGACAGATTAAAATTCTACCATGGTGAAAATGATGACGTTTACACCAAACATGTCCAAACCGCGAACGACCTCCGTCCGAACGAAGAACAAAGAAAACAAATATTAAAAATAAATATAAACACACGTCCGGACTACGTGGATAAAGCGTACGAACACTTTCAAAATGAAAACGTATCCATTTTAGGATACTATTAGGCATCCGAACGCATCGGGGAAGACAACCGAGTTAACTCAGCCATGACAGCCTCCCTCCACCCACCCACACTCCCAAATACACAACCAAATGAAACAAAAATACACTCAAAATAATCCTAACACTTAGCACAATCAATTTCTACAAAAAAAATCAACAACAAAACAAAATGTAGTATACATAGAATGAGATTGAAATTTTCTACGTAAAACACCAAATATTTTTTTTACCACTAAAATCATGCTATAATTGAATAAATCTTACCTAGATGTGATTAAGCCCTCGAATGAAGGAGTTTACATTAAAATTTGGGAAGAAAATACGTGAGGGAGGAGAGATTTGAGAGAAAATATCACACGGTAATGTCGAAAATGTCGAACCTATTCGTATTTGACAATCAGTGGAACTCGTCTGAACTTCCACCCATCGTTCGAACTCATTTCTGAACACATGGCCCAATGAAAGTCCACCGCATTAAATGTCAAACGTGGAACCGTTTAAAATAGTTCAAAAAATTAAAGGCGTCCGAACGTGTAAGCCATGCGACTATTATATAGACGTTTGGACGGTGTTGTCGTGCATTCAAATGTTGTCGTTTCATGTTACACATCCGAACGCAACGTTAGCCCGTGCGGACGCTTAACAAATTAATTTAACATTACTTGATTCGTTAATTGATTATGGGTCCGAATTTAATTGATTTACTTCGCTTAATTTAATTTAATTAAATTATTTAACTAACCAAATGTAATTCAACACAAAATTTTAACTTAATTTATTTTATTTTATACTACTTTTTGACTACATAAAAAATAGATACAGTTAAGCATGCTTTTATATTAAATGTCCGTTATAACTAATTATACTAATTGTTCGGTTAACTTAGCACTCATACTAATCATCCGTTTAAATTGTAATAAATTTAAACTAATAAAAATATAATTAATATAAAATATCAAACACAACCGAAATACCAAACGAAAAACACAATCATAAAATCTAGTACAATCCGGAGACTAACAAAGAATAAATAAATAATAGCAAAATAACATAAACCGGAGACTAGTCCAAATCATAAGTTGGACACTAACAAAACATAAGTCATAGACTAGTTTGAATCACAACGACAAGCTGGCTAGTCGAGATCTTGTCTGAGGGAGTCACGAACATGTTCCAACTGGTCCTTCATATTATCCATCCGTTTGATGAGTGTCCACAGCTGTATCGGAATGGTACTAAGAGACTGGTACAACTGAGACCATGTGTTGTCATGGAACTCAGTTTGTTTCGCAGAGCAATCACCTTCTCCCTCAGAACCCTCTCCGTTAGAGCAAAATTATTCTCCAACGTGGTCAAGCGGGGATGGAGATCCATGCACAATGTATGCGTCAACTCCACTATCATATTGTTTGCCCAAGCTGGTCTCAATGTTTGTGTCACAACCTTGGTGATACTTTTCTCAGAGTAATCCATGGCCAACCTTGCAAAAATTGTCCGAACATGAGCATAAACCGTTCATACGTATGTCAAACGACGACGTTTCTATGTATAAGGTGTCTGTACGAAGTCCAACACGTCCAGACGTAGTGCAACCCGTCTGGATAGCCAGATGAAGAGTTCGAACAGTGCTTCGACGAACACAAAGCAAATAACTTTTTATCCATAAAAAAAAATTAAAATGCATGAAATAGAAAAGCAAAGTCACAAAAAGGTTTTACCTTAAGTTGTTTGAGAGATCTCGAAATGGTGAAAATGTTTGAAAGAAAATTTTGAGAGAAGAGATAGTGAAAGTGTGATTTTGACAAGACATGTAGGTTTTATGTGACAAGATAGACGTCTGCACTGGTGCTGTAGGTGTGGGACGATTCTCAACAGTTAGATTCACACATGACCCAATCAAATTGAACGTCATTAAATATGGAAAATTCGAAAACTTCAAGAACTTACATCCGTTTAGACAGTTTCGACAACACGTGTATGAAGTATTGCAACATGGAACCACACGATTCACTGAAGAAGCATTCATACCTATGCAGACATTGTTTTGGCGTTCGGACGTTTGTGGCTTTTTCGCGTTGGAACGTTCATCTATTCATTCAGACGGTTGTGAGTATTCACGACGATTTTGAATGCGCCACTAAGTGGTGACGATCATTAGTCGTTAGGTGAAATTTGTTCGGATGTTGTAAGAAGACTGTTGGGACGTACTTGACAAATTTGTGACGATTCTAATCGTCACTTAGTTACAACGACTTATATTTTGTCACCCAGATAACTGTCCGAACATTGAATTTATTCGTCCAAACGGAAAGTAACTACTTGTGACGATACTTATCATCACCAATTTTGTCACGCCCCAAAAATCAGCATAAATAAATAAAAGAAATTTATCGCATTTATTCGAAACAAAACAAATTATAACGATACTATTTTCAAAACAGAAACTTGAACAAATTAAAATCCATAATGATGCTCTTATCTATCCCGCCCACATGCTCTCTAGGTTCAATCTCTGAGCAATCTCTAGAAAAAAGAAAATAAAACAGAGTGAGTTTGACAACTCAGTAAGCAGAGAATAAAAATATATATTCTTTTCTTTGAGTCGAAATAAAGAAAATAGAATAGCGTTATCAGAAAATCCCCTTTGGCATCAACAGTAAGCCACATTAACCCCTGTGGCAGGGTTGTGCAACGACTTAACCGGCGGCCAAACCGAATTAAGCCAACAGTAAATGGAGTTGGCCTTACTAAGACTTAGCCACGTACGCTAAGTGTGCACTAGGGAGAAACCCACACAGAAACCAATTTGAAGAATGGGTGCACCAATAATCAGTAATGAGTTGGTACCAACAACAACAATAATTAGTAATCAATAGCAGAACATCGTCTCAGGGTTTGAAAATAGTATAATATATAATAACAAAATTCAAATTTCAAAATCAGAAATGATCTTCAGCAGAATACAGAATCTTTGATAAATAATTCAGAACAGTCATATAAACAATCTCAGTATGTCTTTTAAAATTCGACATTTGTTTTCAGAATAACATAAACTTGCAATAAAATATTTTCTACAAAATTGTTTATGAAAACGTGTTCATAATTTTTGAAGGAAACAATATTGTAGCTCCGCTTACCCGACTTGCTTCGATAATCGAACCGTTCTAAAATTCACGTATTGCAGCGACCCAAAAGGACCAAAGAAAATCGAGAAACTCAACAATGACTGAAATTGACCTAGAGAGAGAGAGAGAGAGAGATAGATCTAAAAAATGACTGATGTCGAAATTGAGAGGTCTGAATAATCTCTGAGTAGAAGGTCCCATTTTACAGGCGAGTTTTGGCCGAAAATCAATGAATAACATCCCAAAATCGATGCCCTTTCGAAATCCTCCATTAACCACTATAACTCCCATAATTTATTGAGAAGCTTTGAGATTTACACAATGGAGTTGAAAGGCCACGAAAATCAGTCGAAAATGTGCTAAAACGGATGAGAAATCGAAGAGAGAGATAGAGAGAGAGCGATTTTGACGAGAGAGAAACTGAAGGGTTGAAAACAGTGGCTAGGGTAGAAGAATCGAGATTCTAAAGTTTGGGGAAGAAGAAGATCAGAACACACTGTTTTACTTAAAAATCCAATTCTAGCAAAACGTGTTTAAGTAAAATAAAACTTCAATAACATCGACCAAACACGTGAAGCGCCCCACCGGTTGAGCTACATATTTCCTCAGTTGAACGCGCAGGTTCGAATCCTCGCATTCCATCTTTTTTCGACATAAATTGTTATACATATAAATAAACTACACCGCACAATAACCAGCAAACATGCACCTGGCCTAGTGGTCTTCCCCTTTTAAAAGCTCAGGTCTGAAGTTCGACTCCAACCTTTGTCAAAACTTTTTTTTTGAACTGGGTTCTCACAAATTTGCATCAAGCTGGATTTCATTATGCCACAAATACGTTCGAGAGAATTTTGGACCTGTCCGGACGATTTTGGCATTTATGGATATTTTGGGTGACAAAATTAATGTTTGGTCAGGGAAAAGACACTTTAGGTGACAAAATTTGGTTTGACACTCAAAATTGTCACCTAAGATCTAATTTCTTGTAATGAGAGAAGACTGTGAATATGATGCATAGGGTTTAATCGTCTTTCACCAGAGAAGTATGGGAAGCGAAGTCGCCAGCCAAATTCTGTATGCTAATTATCGACAAATGTACAGGTACAAGAGATCTGCTCAATCATTTGGACGGATTACGTTCACATATTCCAACAAAAGGAAGGCATTTCCTACTACATTGGCTGGATCGACCCACTTCTCCTAACCCATTGCAAAAGAAGGTTCTGTACGCTCTAAGAAAAAACGCAACATGTCCTATGGGAAGCTCCGTTTGCATTATCTTGCAGCGAAGGTCCAGCAGTTAGGAGGAAGGCTTTGTAGCGGCCCATTGCTCATCAGTTAGGCCAGATCATTTCTCTCCTTTTTTGTCTGGATGGAAGCTGGCGGTGGGGCTTGCTTAACCGGATACACAGAATTGGGATCTCTCCCGCATGCAACTATTTCTATTGGGGTAAATGGAATCTTTCTTCTGCATAATAAGTGCAATCCGGTTCAGTTCATGAAAACAGGAAAGTGCTAACAGGGGCATAAAACTAGCATTCGATGCTTCTTTTTCATTTCCTTCGACACCTTCCATGTGAAATCTTAATTCCTCAAGTCAGTGCTGTGAGCTTCTTAAAATTCAATAGCAAAGGATATTCACCCAACAACGTCACACTACAAGAAAAAACACTTTGGGTGACAAAAAAATTTGTCACCCAAAGTACAAATTTCGTCACCTATTATTTTGGGTGACAAAACCGGTTTGTCACCTAAAGCTCGTCATGCAAATTTTTAGGTGATGATTTTTGCGTTTTGTCGCTCAAACCCGTTCGGACGGTTTACAACACCGTTCGAATGGTTTTGTCTCATAGTGAAGAAATTGAAAATCGTCATGCCCAGTACAGTCTATCCGTAGGGGTGTCCACCAGTACCGGCAGTGGGCCGGTTAATCGGCACCGCCACTGGTAACCGCCCCCCGCTTAGTAGCGGGGGCGGTACCGGTTGCTAATTTCACCCGAAAGGCGGTGAAATTAGCAGTGGCGGTGAAACCGCCAACCGCCGGGCGGTTCACCGTCACAAGAGGGATTTTAAAAAAAAGGGGGGGACGACGTCTTTTTGTTTTACGACTGCTTATCCCTAATTTCCCGGTTTCCCCTCATTCATTCATGCCCTATCGTTCACGACGCTCAGAAGTCAGCCCTCCGGCCCCTCCCTCGATAATCGACGACTCACGGCCAGTTACTCGGTGCCCAGTGTCCCTACGGCCTCCCCCTCGACTCAGTGACTCACGGCCACCTGAGACTCATCTACCCGGTACGTCTCTTTCTCTCTCGCTATCTTCCTATCTATCTCTCTCTCTGTCGAATCTCATATGTCTCCGCCTCCTACAGCTGCTGCCGGCTCGGCTCTCTCTCTCTCTCTCTCTCTCTCTCTCTTTCTCTCTCTCTTTCGACTCTGTCTCCCTCACGGTAAGTCCCTTTCTGCCTCTTTTTTTTTCACACCGATTTGCTCTAGGGTTATAATTGTGAAGTTAATCACTGGTTGCTGATTGCTAGTTCTCGTGTTCCTCTCTGATGGGGTTCTCTCTTTGAGGCTGATGTTGTTCTTGATTTACTAATTTACTACTTCTCGTGTTCTTGATTTGCTGATTTGCTCTAGGGTTCTGTTGTGTTCTTTGTCTTTTCTTTGAATTTGTTTGGGATTCAAATGAGATAGAGGATTTATGTGTATGGATATTACCTTTCACAGTAACTAATATCCAATTTCTCTAGTTTTGACATGCTTGAAATATCTGGGATTGTTTTTAGAAATTTACAATAAGAGAATTCCATGATTCCCATGTTTTGGAAATTCTGTAATTATATTAACATATATTTGTGGTTGTCGAAGATTTTCATTTGGTTCACGTGCAGTATTCTTTGATCTTGTATTGTTTGGATGTGAACAATGAAAACTAATGTCCTTATAATCTTGCAAATTACCTGCATCCAATAACCAAAAGTGATGGACAGAAGACCAACTTCTAATGGGTGAATTGGTAGAGCCTAGGTGTTGTTGCCAACCTCAGGTTGAGAAGAGGCAAGATTACTTCGTTGCTCTCAGCTTATGCCTACTTTTTTCAGACTTGTTATCTGTGAAATTAAGCTGCCATAATTGGAGCAGGAAACCTGAATGGATTCCCTCAAATTAGAGTGTGATTTTGATGGGGCTTTGATCATATATTTATGAAAGCCTTTGCTGGTTTTTGAGTCTATCCCTAGTGGTCATGTGAGGCTGGGACAAGATAACATAGCCTTCCTATATGAGAATTCCATGATTCCCATATAGGAAAGCTATGCTAAACACAAAGCTTAGCGGGTTTTGGGATGATCTAGGCCATTTTCTTGCTCATCCCATTTTCTTAGAGATATCTGCTGCATTGATATGGCCAACAGACGAATTGGACAGTGTTAATGCTATATTTGATGTGAACTACAGCTTAAAATTAGTTTCTAAGACACAAACATCCATTTTGGTTTAACAGCTCGTGGGTTGGATTATCTTTGGACTATGAACATCAATAGCTAATTCTGGTACTATTTAAGTTGCTCTTAGCATGATAAATTAAACATTTTCTCTCTTAATCGTAGGTTTCTGTGGGTTGGATTTGTTTGGCAGTGGCACTGTGGCATCTCTCTCTCTGTTTAATTAAATTGGTTTATTTGATTGCAAATCAGGTATGTCTTTCTATCTCATCCCTATATTAAATTTAGTTACTTAAATTACTTTAGGGTTTGTGAATCTGTTGTCAGTTGGAGCATGAGATTGGATACTTGTGGTGTGATTTGTGAATCTGTTGGAGGATGAGATTTGATACTTGTGGTGTGATTTGTGAATTTGTTGGAGCATGTGGTTTGTGACTCTGTTGGAGAATATATTTGATTGGATTGTTTGAATAGAAATTAGTACTTGATGTTATGTTTTCTTTTTTTTATGAATGATGTTATGTTTTGTTTTTAAAAATCCGTATTTTTGTATTCTTTATTTTCAGATGGATTTGACACAATCATGTACTCCTAAGAGTGAGACTCGATTGGGAAGTTAAACTAGTCACACTTCTAACGTGATAGGTAGTAGTGTGGCTACTACACCTTCTCAATCTTGTCCAGCTACTCCTACGGAGAGTATGGAAACAACTGGGTCTGACCCACGTGGGTTACCACCACTTCCTCCACTTAAAAAGAGGAAGAACTCACGTGAGTCTCCGGTTTGGCAGCACTACACTAAGGTTGTTGATGAAAACGATGCTATGAATGTTAGAGCCACATGACACTATTGTAAGAAAGATTTTCCTGCACATCATAAGAAGAATGAGACGTCGGGGTTGAAGCAACATTTAGAATCTTGTGTGTATTACAAGAAGACTTTAGCGGGTCATGTGGATGTTGGTCAGATGTTGTTGAATCATGATGCAACGAGGGCGAGCCGTGGTGATGTTGGGGTGATGGGGGTCACTCGTAAGTTTGATGAGAAGACTATTAGGGAGTTGATAGCAAGAATGATAATTATAAATGAATTGTCATTTCTCACTGTTCAGAAGGTTGGGTTTAGGGCATTGATGCATTACTTAGAACCTAGGTTTAAGATGTCTTCGAGGTATACGTTGATGAGAGATTGCATGTCATTGTTTTTAAGGGAGAAGATGAAGTTGAAGGAGGGGTTTCAGGTGAATTAGTATAGAGTGTGCCTCACCACAGATACTTGGACATCAATCCAAAATTATAACTATATATGTGTGACTGGACACTTTATTGAATGTAATTGGACATTGCATAAGAGGATCTTGTCATTTAAAAGGATCCAAGACCATAAAGCATCAAGTATTGTAAAGGAATTATAAGATTGTCCGCTTGATTGACATATTGATAGGGTGCTAACGATGACAGTTGATAATGCATCTTCTAACGATGCGACAATTGACCAATTCAGAAGAAGAAAATTGATGGAAAGAATTGGTGGTTCAATTCTGATGGTTGTGTGTGGACATCAGTATTTACATTGTAGGTGTTGTGCACATGTTCTTAATTTGATTGTATCTGACGGGTTGAAAGATGTGTATGATTTGATAGCTAAAGTTCGCAATATGATAAAGCATGTAAAGTCTTCACCTCAAAGGTTAGAAACTTTCAAGAAAGCTGTTGCAGAAAAAAACATTGAATATGGACAATTTTTGAGTCTTGATGTTGCAACCCGTTGGAACTCCACGTATTTTATGTTGAATGTGGCTGAGAAATACCATAAAGCATTTGACCAAATGATGATTTTGGATGGGCATTTTGTTCTTTATTTGCAAGAGGATGGGCATGGGAGGCAAGGTTTGGGTCCACCTACATTTGAGGATTGGGAGGCCATTCGTGGTGTCATAAAATTTTTGAAGTTATTCTATGAAGTCACTTTGCGGGTATCAGGATCGAACTTGTCCACATCTAATGCATGCTTTGAAGAATTGACTAAGATTACTAGACATATCAGAAGGTATAGATCCAGTGGGCAAAAAGATCTTGTGAATATGACATTGAAAATGCAGTCAAAATATGATAAGTATTGGGGTGATTTAGAGAAGGTTAATGGATTTTTATTCATTGCTGCATTGATTGATCCTCGATACAAATTGAGGGCATTGGAGTATTGGTTCAAGAACCAATTAGGGGAGGCAAGGGGGATGAAGATGACGAAAAAGGTAGAAGGGGTAATTTGAGAGGATGTTTTCCGAGTATGGTAGTGCCTTATCTACTAGTAGTGGTACTAGTACTACCGCTCCTCCTTTTGCTGTTGTTGATAGCACTGTCTCCATGGTTGATGTTGATGAGGACGATGACGATGATTACTTTGCTGAATGGAGAATTTCACAGCGGGCGTTGGAGTCCAAATCTGAGATTGAAAGGTATTTATCCGAGGGAGTGATCGAGAAGAGTCAAGAATTTGATATTCTAAATTGGTGGAAGGTGAACTCTACGAAGTTTCCAGTTCTTTCTCTGATAGCCCGTGATGTTTTGGCAATCCCCATCACCACTGTGCCCTCTGAGTCGGTGTTTAGTACTGGAGGACAGATCTTGGATCCTTTCAGGAGTTCGTTGGCTCCAAAGACTGCTGAAGGACTAATATGTGTTTAGAATTGGTTGAGAGGTGACCCTATTGTGGGAGTGGTTGAGTCTGAACTTGATGTATCTGATAACATAACTGAAGATGAAGAGACTTACCGACTCGATTCAGGTAAAATTATTCTTTAGTTAAATTTTGAAATTTGATACTCAATATAATGTAATCATTATAATTTGATGCTTTTATTTCTGAATTATGTAGAGATATCGACTTTGACGACGAAGATCGAGATGAAGTAGGACGCATGTTGCATTTGCCCCACCTTTTACTCCTTCTTATCCTATTTTATTTGAACAATGTTTATTTGATGTATCATGCATGTATAATGTTGTATTTTAGTAATTTTATAGTGTTGTCTTGTATTATGTATTGTTGTAGTTTGGTGAACTTGTAAGTTTTCTAACTTGTATTTGAAAATTTCTTAATTTTGTTGTAGTTTTGTAACTTGTAAGTGAAAATTAAAATAACGTTTAGTGTTTTAATTGAGATCATAAATTGCATTTGTGATGTAGGGGGATTCGAGTTAGACGACGTCCACCTGTCAGATTGCTCATTGATGACGCTGAATTTACCTACAACGGGCAGATCAGCGAAAGGATGGCGTAGATGGATTCGTATGTATTTTGGTCCTATATTAAATTGCATTTGTGATGTAGGGAGATCCGAGTTAGACGACGTCCACCTGTCAGATTGCTCATTGATGGCGCTGAATTACCTACAACGGGCAGATCAGCGCAAAGATGGCAAGAAATCGTGATCTCGCCTAATTAGGGCGGTTTCCGTGCATGCGTTGGTTTTTTGTCCCAAAACTTTGGCTATAAGTGTTTGATTCGCGCCCGTGACCCCAATTCGGAAAGCTAATTTCGGCGCACACGACATGGTCACCGAGCTATGCTCGTTGCAGCTCGTTTTGAGCCCTAAATCCGCTATTTTCATTTTTGAATCTCTATTTTTAGTTAATTTTTTCTATTTATGGTAATCTTCTATTTATCGATCAGGAAGTAATTTTGAACCTGATTTGGGCCAGATTTTTGGCAGTCTTTTGATTTCTTTCCTTATTTCGTTTTGGTAAGACTTTTAGGGTTTTGTTGTCACGCCCCGAACGCTAGCTAAACGAGGCTAATGACAGCCGCGAGCATTCCCAACAAGGAACGCTTAAGCGTACTCACTAAACTTCTTGCAGCGGAATATCATAACGCCTCAATATTTAAAAGAAGCCTTAGTCGCTAGCTCTTAACACATATACGAACATTAGAACATGATTCCCATCGTTAACTTAAAGTAGTAATAACATGGTCTCGCAATATCAACTAGTTGAAAACCTTAACCTACTAAGCCGAATAACCCATGACCACCACACCACGGAGGCTCATGCCGGCTCTTACAAAAATTATCTAAACCATTACTAAAGTAAGCAAAAAGGAAGAGACATTTTCGCCAATCCTTCTCCTAGGGTTCAAGGTCCCCCTTCTTAAGATTCCTCCCCTGAAACATTATCTGGAATGATACAATTTAAAACTGTGAGTCGAAAGACTCAGTAAGAAGTCAAAGCTAAAACATGGATTTGAAATCATGGTTTGGAAGCATGAACTTGAAACCGAAAGCATGCACTTGAACTTAAATTCATACGCATGTGGACATAAGGTAATTCATGTATGATCATTAATTGTAATGCACATGCACTTTCTCTCGAAACCGACACTTATTCTTGTAACTTTTACTTTTGGAAAATCATTCCAATTATTAACTGATGGGCTACTTGCCCGCTATTTACCCCTGACATCAGGGTTGTGCGTTCCCGTTGGAACCGTCCCCTATTTCCCTTGGGGACCCTACATATGGTCGAGCTAGCACACCTTCTCGCATTCGTCCTTTAGTGGCTAGACACGATCCTCGGAGGTTCACACCTTCTTGCAAGCATCCTTCAGTGTGATTGCACAACCTCCTGGGCTACCCATCCTTCTTGCAAGCATCCTTCGGTATGGGTGCCCTAGGTGACATCCACCCTTCACGTAAACGTCCTTCAGTATGGATGCACCTTCTTAACTTGGTACGGTACCGACCGACTTGGGTTCATTAACTAACTTGTCATAAAACTTGTCGTAAAGTATCATAAAAATGGTACTTTCATTTGCATAGAATTTCTCATTTCTCATGAGGAAAATGAATGCAAATGATCATGATGTGTTCATGTCGTGCTTGATAATGTCATGCTTGGTATGCTTATTCATAAATACTTTCATGCTGTGTATCATTCCATTTTTGAAAAGCGTAAGCTTCTACTTACTATTTTCACTTACCTATGTTCCCTTGAGCGCTTGACTGCACTTTGCCTACAATTGGGTCATACTTGAGTTATTCAAGGATTCACTAGACGTATGGAGTAAACACTCAATAGCTCATACTTCGTCATACAAAAATATCAATAGTCTTGACCTCTAGTTGGTCATCTTACACCACAAGACATTTTCTTAAGTGAAAAACCTAGTATGGTCTCCTAATAGGTCAATGGGAAACTTAGAAACTTAGGAAAAATTTTGTGAAATCCAAAGAAGCCGGTCGAGCGCTCGTCGAGCGCTAAGCCTCTGTAAAGAAAATGTGACGGGACGCTCGAGCGCTGGTCGAGCGTCAGTCGAGCGCTAAGCCTCTGTGGAATTGTTCGAAGGACGCTCGAGCGCTGGTCGAGCGTCGGTCGAGCGGGAAGTTACTGCACCAAAAATTTTGAAGGGTGCTCGAGCGCCTGTCGAGCACCAGTCCATAATTCAGACACAACACACACAGAATACATCCAACACACACGAAATTTTGCCCCAAATGCTCTCCTCATATAACCTCATTTCCAGACTTCTATTTTACACATACAACTCAAAACTTCCAACCAAAACCATGATCTCATCCTACAACCAAAAGCCATTGCATCTATTCCACTTCTTTTGATCCTATTATCAAACACCTAGTATGCAAGTTGGTTTTTCCTTTGTACATAAATCTCCAGATCTGGCCACATCTCCATGGTTTCCTATACAACCCATACTACTCTTTAAAGCTTGCTAGATCTACACTATCTTTAAGAAAACATGTATAGATCTACATCATACTCTCATGAACACAAGGAGAAACAACCTAGACAACTACCATCACAACAACAACCAACCATTAAAAAAAATGAAAACAAGAAGAGAGTGAGAGAGAGATGGCTTGGCCGGCCAACTACTCACCTTTTCTCTCTTCTCCTTCTTTCTTCTTCTTTCTCTTCTTCTTCTTCTTCTTCTTCTTCTTCTTCTTCTTCTTCTTCTTCTTCTTCTTCTTCTTCTCCTTCTTCGGTGGGTGCTAGGGCATTTTGATTTTGGGGGGAGGGGGAGAAGCTTATACGGGAAGGGGGTTGGGGAAAAGGAAAAAGGCAAAAATGCCCTTTTTCCCCCTAACTTCCCTTTTTAACCCTCAACTTTCCCCCTACTTCCTTTTCTGCCCCTAAAGAACACCTATTTTACTTTTCCTGCCACTCCACAATTCTAACCTTAATATATCTCCTCATTTCTTGATCCAAGGGTCCACATATTGTCACACATAAATGAAAATCAAAGCCTATATAAATTCCTCCAATTATTGTAACTCAAGGACATATTCAATTAATATAACACTTCAAGCTAATAAATCTCAACTGCTCAATTTAACAAGGACACAATCAATATATCAATTAAACTTCTAGCTTAAAACTCATAAAATGCTAGGAAGAAATTCCATCTAGACAAATCTTAGATAAATAAAATCATTCATACATTTCTCCATAATACACCTTAATTAAAGTAATACATACTTAAAAGCTCATAAGCAATAAATTGATAGACTTAAATTCGGGGTCTCACATTTGCTATTTTTGGTAAAATCCTATTAATGGTCGATTTTCAGCTATTTTAACCAGGCTTGTGGGTTGTTATTGATCATTCCCGAATATTGAGAATTTTATTGAATTCTAGAGTATTCTCTTAATTTTTAGGTCAAATTCTCCATTTTTCCCTTGCAAATTACCTATTGCACTAGCCTGCAGAATAATCTCTATTCTGTTCGGCCTCAATTTGTGCTTCACTGAGTGTATTATACCTGCAATTTCTTGCTCATCGTGTTGCATTAGAAATGAATAACTTTCTTTATTAATCTGGGTAATTCCCCTGCCTATCACATACTGACTGCTTGGAACTTAGAATCTTAAAATCTTCTTGTATGGAGGTATGGTTTCGTACATTCAAAGCTGCTCATGCCATGTACTCCATTTGTATGTCTAATGTCTGAGATTCTGCAGCAAGTTGGAGTTGCAATTTCCATAAACAAACATGCTGTTGTGAATATCATAACCAAAACCATGGAGTTTGAGCGTAGGATTAGCCGGAAAATTTAGGAACTAGTAGAAATAGTACTTCATACATGAATTTGAAGGCTCATGTTCGGGCCCTATTCGCATTTTCATGGAAATGTTTGAAAATGCTATGAGTATCTTGTAGTTTGAAGTTTGGGATGCATGGGAATAACTATGAACATGAAACATTACTTTTTCAAAGCTTTTCTTGCCCAAATAAAGAGTGGCTACCCATTTTTCAGTTGAAGAATATCCATGTGCCACTGCCAGAGGGAGCAAAGTACTTGCTGTTTTCGGACTAAAATGTGCTTCCCAGAGACGACGAACTGGGTTTTTCCATCTTTTGAATGTGCCGTGGAAGCAACTTGTTATGGAGGTTGTTTGCTAGTAGCGTGATGGTAGCTTCAGGATCATGAAGTTCCTTTTGTCTATTGTGGCCACTTCAAAACTAGAGTACGTGTAAATATAATTGGAAACAAAAATAAAGGAAACTAGAGAGAAAAATATAAACGGTCAATGTAGTTCAATCTTTAACGTGTAGGTCCACAATGTAACAAAGTTCTAGGCACTATGGGTATGTTTGTTTACCAAAATTTTGGGGAATATACCCAAAATTTTGATAATCTTTTGAATGTGAAGTTTATTGGGGTTTGTGAAAAGTTTGAAGTGATATATGTAAAAGTTAGAAATTTTGAAATATGTTTGTTTTATTGGAAATTTTGGGCAAACAAACATGTCCTATATCTTGGTAGGAATGACTATGATGACCATTGATGTGATAAATGCACATAGAAAAGGTTTGGGGTTGGTGAAGGTTGAAGTTCTACTTCATCAATGATAGTTGATGGGAAGGGAAAATTTCTCCTTGAACAGAGCATAACAAACTCTCGGTGGATAATGAGAATTGATAGAGCCATTTTTAACCGGCCTATCACAATATCTAAATGTGGTTAACGGTAGTGTAGGTGAAGGTTTGGCAAAAATCGTCACCGTCACCGCAATTAACGAAATCACATAATTGACACCGTCACCGCACCGCTAATGCACAATAACCGCTCTTGCCGGTGACGATATTAACGGTAACGGTTATACGATAACCATATAACCGTTGTGCAAAAAAGGATAATCTTTTTCCTTGAGCTTTTTCAATTTTATCACTGTTTTAGGCTGTTTAAATTTCCAACATAATATCATAATCAATAATCATATCAAATGGACAAATATCATAACATATTCAAATATAATATCATAATCATTAACAATCATAACAAATATAAAGTTGTCCAAAAGTATAACATAATATCATATTCAAACATAAAGACTAAAGTCTAATAAAAGTGTCCAACAATGTGACATAAACCAACTAACATATTCCAACAAAAGCCCAACAAAATTATGTCACATAATCAATAATCATCTCAAGTCTCAACTAGGGGTGGTTAACGGTAGTGTAGGTGAAGGTTTGGCGAAAATCGTTACCATCACCGCAATTGACGGAATCACATATTTGACACCGACACTGTCAAGCCCCGAACGCAATCCCGTAGGGACAATGACAGCCGCGAGCAATCTCGAGGGAAAGCCCCAGCGAACTTCATCATACATACAACGGAAAAGAATCGAGAGAGAGACGACTGGCAACTCAACCAGACTTTACTTACATAGTAGATCTCAAAAGAGGTTTAGTAACTTAATTACATAACACATGGATTTACATAACCTAAGTGACAGACCACAACAGTCAACAGTCACTACAACAAAATACATAAATGTCTTCCTTCTTAAGACAGATAGTCTTCCTGACTTCCTTCACCTTAAACATCTGGAATGATATATTTAAAAAAACGTGAGTCAAAAAGACTCAGTAAGAGAAAACTTAACTTGAAAACATGAACTATGACATGGACATGAAAATCGTGAGTAATCATAATTCTTGATGTGCATGCATGCTTAATGGTTATGCACATGCTCTTGAACTTGAAAACATGTTCTTGTTCTTAAAATTGACACATGGTCCTTGAAAAGTGTTCTCTTCTTGACTTGTGGGCTACATACGCTCCATTTACCCCTGAAGTTAGGGTTGTGCGTTCCCGTTGGAATTGTCCCCTATTTCCTTTGGGGACATTACATCTGGTCGAGCTAGCCCACCTTCTCGCATTCGTCCTTCAGTGTGGTTGCACTTACCTCTAGGATCACTCATCCTTCTCGCATTCGTCCTTCGGTATGGGTGTCCTTCTTGATGGTACGGTACCGACCAGAGCCCTTAACTTAGTTGACATAAAACTTTCATACTTCATTTGCATAAAATTTTTAGAAATTATGCAATGCTCGTGTCATGACATGCTTGCTTATGATGTCATGCTTGTTCATATAAAACCATGCTGTGTACCATTCCAGTTTTCGTAAACATGTAAGTTTATACTTACTTACACTTACCTTGCTTCTCTTGATATTGGGATGGTGCTTCGCCTACAAGCGAGTCAATTACTTCACTTAGATGCTTAGGAATTAATCACATAGACATACAAAAATACTTGTAATTATTTCGGTTTTCCAAAAGTACATATCTTTGAAATATGATTTCGTTTACAAAATATTACTTTAACTAGTTTTTGTAAAACAAATGAAGAAAGAAAATTAAACATAAGCATCAAACATCTCCAATCCAATTGCTAAAGGGACCACTATGCAATACTCAATCAACTAGGTACACTTGTTCTTCCCATTGACATCATTGATTTCAAGCCTATTCATGAAATTCAGCAACAACAACTCATGCTAAGAATCTCAAGCCAAATCAGCAACCTATATAAGTTGTCTAGCTTAATATCCCTTATTCCATACTTTACCTCATACTATGCCTGGACTAATTATAATCGAATTCCTTCCATCCTAACCTCAATAACTTCATAACTAAGTTTATTCAACTAGCCTCAATACTAGAGTTCACAAGTCTTCAATTGGAACTCCAAATTCAACATATATGAAATTTAACAGGGCCCGCTCGAGGGCCTGTCGACCACCGGTCGAGCGCTAACTATCTGTCCAACTTTCATCTATCCTCGCTCGAGCGGCGGTCTAGCGCCAACTCTCTGTATGAAAACTTCCAAGGCCGCTCGAGCACCTGTCGAGCTGTGAGACCCCGATTTTAAGTCTGTCAATTTATTGCTTATGAGCTCTTAAGTATGTATTACGTTAATTAAGAATGTATTATGGAGAAATGTACGTATGGTTTTATTTATCTAAAGTTATGTCTAGATGAAATTTCTCCCTAGCGTTTTATGAGTTTTAAGCTAGAAATTTAAATGTTATATTAATTTTCTTTGTTAAATTGAGCAGTTGAGATTTATTAGCTTGAAGTGTTTTATTAATTGAATATGTCCTTAAGTTACAATAATTGGAGGAATTTAAATAGGGCTTTAATAAATTAAGGTTAGATTTGTGGAGTGGCAGGAAAAGAAAATAAATTTTCTTTAGGGGCAGAAAAGGAAAGAAGGAGGAAAAATGAGGGATAAGAAGGGAAAGTAGGGGGAAGGGCAGTTTTGCCTTTTCCCTTGCCCCAAGCCCTTCCCGTATAAGCCAGCCCCCTCCCCAAAATCGCATAAACCTTGCCCTAGCTCCCACCCGCACGAAAGAAGAAGAAGAAGAAGGAGAAAGAAGAAGAAAGAAGAAGAAGAAGGAGAAGAAGGGAAGGAGAAGGAGAAAAGAAGAAGGAGAAAGAAAGAGAGAGAGAAGAGGTGAGTAGTTGGCCGGCCAAGCCATCTCTCCCACTCTCTTCTTGTTTCCTTTTGCTGGTTGGTTGTTGTGATGGTTGTTTGTCTAGATTGATTTCTCCTTGTGAATCATGTGTATTTCTTTGAAGAAGTGTAGAACTATTAGATTGTAAAGAGAACATGGGTTGTACATGAAACCTAGGGAAATATGGCCAGATCTGGAGATTTATACACAAGAGAAACCAATTTGCATACTAAGTGTTTGATAATAGGACCAAAAGAAGTGGAATAGATACAATAGCATTTGTTTGAGGGATGAAATCATGGTTTTGGTTGGAAGTTTTGATTTGTAGGTGTAAAATAGAAGTCTGGAATATGAGGTTATAAGAGGAGAGCATGTTAAGACAAATTTCGTGTGTGTTGGTTGTATAATGTGTGTTTTGTGTCTGAAATATGGACTGACGCTCGACATGCGCTCGAGCGTCCTTCAGGAATTTTTGTACAGGATGTTCACGTTCGACCGACGCTCGACAGTGCGCTCGAGCGTCCTTCGAACAATTTTTCATGTAGAAACTTCACGTTCGACCGACGCTCGACCTGCGCTCGAGAGTCACTCAATAGTTTCACAGAGAGTTACACCCGACTAACGCTCGAAAGGGCGCTCGAGCGTCCCTTAACATTTTATACAGAGGCATAACGCTCGACGAGCGCTCGATCGATGCTCGAGCGGCTTCCTTTGAATTTCACGAAATTTTCCTGAAAATTGTAGTTCCCTTTTTAACTATTAGGAAACCTTATTAGGTTTTACTTAAGAAGATATCTTGTGTCATAAGATGACCAACTAGAGGTCAAGAAAATGGATGTTTTTGTATGACGAAGTATGAATTATTGAATAAACTACTCTATACATCTAGTGAACTTTTGAATAACACTAGTATAATCCAATTGTAGGCAAGTGGAGTTCAAGCGCTCAAGGGAGCAGAGGTAAGTAAAAATTGTAAGTGGAAACTTACGTTTTTGAAAAACTGGAATGATGCACATCATGAATTCTCATGATTTATTTCGACATGACATAAGCATTTGCATGAAAAAGGAAGTTTTGTGCAAATGAAAGTATGAGGTAAATTTAAGGTTTCTCATCATCAAGCATGACATGAGCACACCATGAGCATTTGCATTCATTTTTCTCATGAGTAAGAAAGAGAAATCTTATGCAAATGAAAGTACCATTTTGTGCTACTTTATGACAAGTTAAGTTAATAAGCTAAAGTCGGTCGGTACCGTACCAAGTCAAGAAGGTGCACCCATACCGAAGGACGTTTACTTGAAGGGTGGATGTCACCTAGGGCACCCATAGTGAAGGATGCTTGCAAGAAGGATGGGTAGTCCATGAGGTATGTGCAATCACACTGAAGGATGCTTGCAAGAAGGTGTGAACCTCCAAGGGTCGTGTCTAGCCACTGAAGGACGAATGCGAGAAGGTGTGCTAGCTCGACCATATGTAAGGTCCCCAAGGGAAATAAGGGACAGTTCCAACGAGAACGCACAACCCTGATGTCAGGGGTAAATAGAAGGCAAATAGCCCATCAGATAAGAACGTGAATGATTTTCCAAAAGCAAGAGTTTTCACCAGTATAAGTGTTATTTTCAAGAGCAAGTGCATGTGCATATGCAAACATGGGGCATATACGTGCATCAAAATTCATGATCATGCATGAATTACATTATGTTTACACGATGTGCATGCTTATGATTTCAAGTTCAAATGCATGCTTACGATTACAAGTTCATGATTATGAGTTCAAGTACAATTTCATGTTTCCCAACCAGGATTTCAAATTCATGTTTTAACTATAACTCCTTACTGAGTCTTTCGACTCACAGTTTTAAATTGTATCATTCCAGATAATGTTTCAGGGGAGGAAACTTAAGAGGAGGACCTTGAACCCTAGGAGAAGGGTTGGCGAAAAAGTCTTTCTTTTTGCTTATATTAGTAAAGGTTTAGATAATTTTTGTAAGAGCTGACATGAGCCTCCGTGGTGTGGTGGTCATGGGTTATTCGGCTTAGTAAGTTAAGGTTTTTAACTGGTTGATATTTTGAGACCATGTTATAACTTCTTTAAGCTATCGATGGGAGCATGTTCTAATGTTCGTATGTGCGTTAAACACTAGCGATTTAAGGCTTCTTTTAATTATTGAGGCATCATGATATTTCCGCTGCAAGAATCCTCTGAATGAGTTATATATTCCGCTGCAAGAACTGTAGTAAGTACGCTTGAGCGTTCCTTGTCGGGAATGCTCGCGGCTGTCATTAGCCTCGTTTAGCTAGCGTTTGGGGCGTGACACGAGCGTTGGTCGAGCGGCACGACACTGGCCAACATATTTCCTTAAGGGCGCTCGAGCGTGGGTCGCACGCTGATCGAGCGCGATGATGCCTAAAAACAGGGCACTAAAACTCCCTATTCCAACAACCTAAACTTGATTTCTAGCTTGATTCGTTTGACCATTAACAAATCCACACACTTTATTTCATGCCTAAACAATCTCCATACAACATTGTCCATTCGACTACATCAATGACACCAATCCTATGCAACCTTATCTACCCATGATTTTAACTAACCATTTCATTAAATCTCAATGATCCATGACAAGTCAGAAACACTAATACATCTAATAAGGTCACCAAATTCGGCATAACAACAACCTATATACATGCATAACATCATCTCAAATATTTAAACCAAGACACCACTTCTTAGCCCAAAACCATGGCTTTAACCCTTCCTCCATCAATCAACAACATCACAACCATAACTCCAACAATCCCAACCTAAACAGATCCAATATTCATGCATCTACAAAGGAAAAAGAACACAAGACATTCGACCAAGACAACAAGTCCGTTCTATTGAGAAAATCATACCCTAACTTACCTTATAATGCTGAACACAAGAGCTGGTACCTAGCATAAAAATACTCAAGGTCAGAACCTAGGAAAGAAAGGAACAAGAAGATGAACATGCAAAGACACCAGATCTCATACCTCTTCCTCCTTCTATGACACTCGGCCAACACCAAGACTTCCTTCCTCCCTAATCTCTCGGCTTCTCTCTTGTGTGGCTACAAAGGGCTAAGATGAGAGTATGAAGGTGCTGTGATGAAGCTTATGGTGAGAGAAATGAGATGAGGGCAGCTGCTGGAAATGGTGTGAGGAAAGGGAAGAATAGTTGCTTGGGGAAGTGAAGGAGGTTCTCGGTCAAATGGAAATGAGCTGAGAGTTGTGAGGTGAGCTGAGTGTTCGGTGAAGAGGAGTGCAAAAGCAAATGTACTTGACCTAAACATGAGAAAAGGGGAGGGGCAACATTGTTTGTATCGCCCTAGTCTATTGGCTGTCATGGGCGGTTGACATAATCTTTGTCTTATCTCCTTCACTTGTATTTATTCCTTGTCTCCTAGTTCAAGCCCTACACGTGAACTACTCTAAAGCCACTGCAGCCCTCTTGCCTTTCACGTAAACCTCTTCTCTTGTCTCTCATTCCTCTACTATTTCATCTTGCTTTTTCTCTTATCACATGGACCACTTGATAATTACACCAACTTATCACTTAGTAATTCATTAAACTATGCTATAAGCACACTATCTTATCACATAATAATTCTCCTAATGGGCTTAAACTACCTAATGGGGATTAGGGGTACTTAATTAAAACATGGAATAATCCACATACACTAACATAGAGTTCACAATTATAGATTAATATGTAATAAATTTTACTTAGAGAATTTCAGCAAAAATAAGAAATAAAACATTCTCCAAATATTCTTGGTATTTGATTTCATAAATCATGGTAGCATAATAATAAGCCAATGGAAAAATTTTAAGTCATAAAAGAAACCTACCTTGAGAAATTCGGTCATGACAAATTTTAACATAATTTCACATCATAATGAAAATACTTAAGGAAACTTATAGTTCAAAATATCATAATCAACTTAACATCTTACATTGGCCAAACAACGGCCCCTTGAATTTAATTCAAAACAAATACCTAGAGCAAATAACAAAAATGAAATACGGGGTCTCACAGTCACCGCACCGCTAAGGCACAATAACCGCCCTTACCGGTAACGGTACCGGTACCGAAAGCGGTTTTAGCAGTTAAAACGGTAACCGCCGGTGCAAATGAACACCCCTAACAGTATCCATTAAGCCGAGTGTGATACTCCGAATCTCACATGGAGTGGGAGAAGAGAATGAATGAGATATTGGTTCTATAAAGGTCAAGTCTCACATTGGGACCTTACTAGGTTGAACTGAGCTTTATAATGTTTCAAGGGGCTTCAAGAGCAACCTTGACTAGTCCTTTTGAAGTAAAAGTACAAATGTGGCTAGTGCTTATCCTTGGATCGTTACACCGAGAATCCGAGGGAACTGAATTAGGCTTGAAGTCCAGCGCTTGAGACGGGTTAGAAGGCTCGAGCTCTCCTTCCTTCCTCCTACAAGCAAAGAAAATAAATTAGTACTCCGGATCCTCCCCGTAGGGGAATTTTTCTAATGCCATAGTCAGACGTCATTTTCTATATCATTTGTTTACTATTTTGATTATGATAGAGTAAAAGAGTGAGTCGAGCTGTCAATCTGTTACCGTCCCGTTTTGTCCTCCTTTCCTCTTATGTCGTCCCCCTTTATCCTTGTTTCTTTTTTTCTCTCCCGGGGTATCATCCCACTTGACCATGTACCTTCCGCCTCTCATGTATTAAGTGGGGTCCACTTTTCCTCCCCTCCTTCTCATTGGTCCTTTAGGAAGCCGGTTTTCGTTTTCTCATTTATTGCTTCGATCTTATTCTTTCTAGTGTTCTTGTTTAGGAATTAAATCATTAGCTCTCCTTCAGGGTTGTCAGTTTTTTTATTAATAATGATCCGCAACTGATAAAATTTTGTCTGTATTAGGATTTGCGTCCACCCTTTTCTGTCCAGCCCTGGGCCTGCTTTCTTTCTTATGGGGCTGAAAAAATCCATTACCATCAAGAATCAGTGTCAGGCTATCGAAAGACGACATTTCTGAAATAGTGGTCCCTGTGAAATTTTTCAACTTAGCTAAGCTATTAACCCAAGTAAGTTCCAGACCGGCTTTATTATTCAAGTTCTTTTTTTTTTGTGGTTGCAGGTTTAATAACTCTCTATCACCCCATCTAGAACTTTTGAACTTGGTTTATAGTTTGAGCTCGTCAGTAAGAAACTTTAGCTTAAAACATAAACACTAAAATAGAATTTGAAGCGTCTATAAGAAACGATTTCTCTTACCAAGTGTACTACGTGTTTTTTCAGTCACGACCATGTGATTACGTAAAAGAAGCTACCACAAATAGTTGTTCCTCAGGCACCTCAACTTCCAAACCTGAATATTAGGGAATTGTGCTGTTTTGAAATCATGAGCACCTTAATCTGCAGAAATATCCCTAAGGGGGAGAGGCAACGAGAGTCAGTAAGTTGATTTAAGACTGACTACTGCTCCAAATTGTGATAAAAGAACTATGGAAGTGCTATAAGGTGTGAGGAAAGATTTTCTCCTGAATACCAACCATTAGATATGCAGATGATTGTCAAAAAAGTTAGTTCCCTTGAGTTAAGCATTATCATATGAATTTGTGAATTTGAGCTTATATCAAGGATGAGAAAAAAAAAACATTTAAGATTAAGGGAAAGTACAGAAAGCGGTCTGTGGCCGTGCCCATGGTGGTTCAGCAAAATATTTTGCAACCCATGCATTTAATTGCGTCATGAAGAATAGCAAAATTACTTGTTTTTAAGATCAATGTACTCTTTTTGCTTATCCGCCACAATTTTTTCCTTGTGGGTTTCAAGTCCTTTTATGCCAAGATTTTTGCATTGTGAAATCTCAGTTTACTGAGTTTTTTTGAAGGCCTCAGTCCACATTAGAAAACATCATTTTGGTCCCTAACGAATGAAGTACGCAACTCACAAATATATCATTCATCTACCTCATTAAACATGTTTTCTAGATTATCCCTTATTTTTTGTTTAGCATCTCATTTGCAACAGGTTGCGACTGATTATCTATTCCGTATGTCCATTAATTTGGTCTGTCTTCCTATGTGAAACATTGTATTGGAGTGGATAGTGTTTAGCTCTTACTGTTAAGTTGTGAAAATCTTCCTACTTGAATTTTTAGAATGTTATGTTAAAAGATCAGTCATGATCTCTGTCATATTATCTCAGCACCTATCCAGCAGCACAATCTAGATCTCCTTTATTAATTTTTTTCTTCTTTTTCAGAATGCTAGTAGTATCTGGTTAAATTCGGGTCTCATGGTGGTGAGAGTTGTAGCAGGGGTTGCCATTTTTGCAGTGAATGGCCGTACTCGTTGTGCTGCGTTTCTAGTTTCTGCAACACTTGAAGTATTGATTCGAGCAGCTGAAAATTATGGCCGACGTTGGTGAGTAGTGCCCTTGGTCTTTAATAGGTGTATGTCTCAACTGCAATCAGTCATTTGTTTTAATGAATTTGAGACTGAAGGGAAGAACATTGGCCTTGGTTTTTTTTATGTTTTTATATGTAAATAACAAAAAGCACGTCTGACAGGACATTGAGAAGGACGTGGCATGTTTTCTTCCTCTTAATCCATGCGAATTACCCATCTGAACTTCTTCCAAAATGGTTTCAAATTAGAAATATGAGAGTATTGTTTGTGATGAATCAGTTGAATTATGATGACTACCTAGAACGACTTCACGCACCATACTCTTTATTCTTCCAACGATCTACTTACACATCACAAACAAGATTTTCCTCCACCGGAAGGAGTGATTCCTCCGATGGTTAAGTTAGTCTTTATCTTTTGTTTCAATATATTTTCGATCTCGATTATCAATTGCATACCTTTTTTATTCCGCTTCTCATTTTATGCTCATTTCCCCACTACCTCGTATCTCGTTGGTATCTTCCTTAACCGTTTATATTGAGGACCCTCATGGGCGGTTTCTTACCGCTATGCTTAAACAACGGTAGTTTATTTAAGTGGGCAGTTGTTCTCGTATGGAGAGTTTCACGGATTCTACCTGTTGAATATTGATCCAAAGTTTGGGCCTTCTCAAAATTGGGCCTTTTTGGATTGGGTTGTGCGGGCCTTTCCTCTGGTGGGTCGAGTAACCTGAATTTGGAATCATCAAGATTGATCGATAATGTTTGCAATTCTCAGACTCGTTTGATTCGGATTTGAGAATATTTTGTGAACCATCACACTTTTAGGGGTGGTAGAGGTTTTCCATTTAAATTGACAATATAGTTGGTTACAATAATATACACCAACGGTAATAATATCGAAATGGAAAACTATCACAAAAATAAGAAAGCATTCTCCTTCAATCAAGGGTCAGCTACAAGTATCATGGAGGACGTTGTAAATCTTCACACTTTCAATGGTGGTAGAGGTTTTAGATTTATATTGACGTACAGTTGATTACAATAATATCCATCAACGGTAACAATATCGAAAAGGAAAACTTTCACAAAAATAAGAAAGCAATCTCCTACAATCAAGGGTCAGCCATGAGTCTCATGGAGGATGCTGGAAATCAGGGACAACCTTGCTGAAGAGAGATTTGTGGTTATTCTCAACACCCCTCCGCAAGTGGAGCGAGGAAATATTAGACGAAAACACTCTTGGTGAAAATGTCGGCAACCTGAATATTAGATGGAACATATTGAATGAAAAGCTTTCCAGCGACAACAAGCTCGTGAAGAAAATGATAGTCGAGATCAACATGCTTAGATCGCTTGTGAGAAATAGGATTTAAGCTCAGTAAAATAGCACTTTTGTTGTCGCAAAATAAGAGAGGTTGGCGAGAAAGAGGAACCTAGAGATCACAGAGGAGATGAGTTAACCAGATGACTTTGGCAGTGGTAAGAGCAAGAGCTCAATATTTCGACTCACAGCTAGAGCGATAACATTCTGTTGCTTCTTGGTGCTCTAGGAAACAAGTTTTCATCAAGGTAGATTGAGTAGCCAGAAGTAGAGCAACGGGAGTCGGGGCAACCCACCCAGTCGGCATCAGAGAAGGCCGCAAGATTGGATGAGGATTATGGTATAAAAACCAATCCTAATTCAAGAGTGCCCTTAACATAGCGGAGAATCCTCTTGATTGCTTGAAAATGAGCGATGGTGGGAGCATGTAAAAACAGGCAGACAGAGTTCCCTGCATGACCAATATCCAGGCGCGTGATGGTCAAGTATTGCAAAGCACCCACAATGAATGGTAAAGAGTGGGATCTAAAAATGGTACCCCTTCTAAGGATAGATGTCGAGAAACAACCATGGGAGTATCAATTGGTTTACTGTTGAGGAATTGGGCCCGAGCAAGAATGTCTCGAGCATACTTGGTCTAATTGTGAAAAGACCATCATTAGCGGGGTAACCTTGAGACCAAGGAAGTAGTTGAGGGAGCCCAAGTCCTTTGTGGAAAATTCTAAGTGAAGCCTTATAAACTCATGAAGAATAGAGGGGTTATTGCTAGTGACAATAATATCGTCCATGTAGAGAAGCAGATAAATAAGATCATGCTTGTTGCTGTAGACAAAAAGAGAAGTGTCAGCATGACTGCAAGAAAAGACAAGGCACAAGATAAATGTGTTGAACCTCTGAAATCAAGTGTGAGGGGCTTGTTTCAAACCATAAAGTGTTTTTTGAGCGTGTAAACTAATGAGCAAATCTTGCAGAAAAATCAAACGCTTCCGTGACTCTAGCTTAGTCTAGTATCCTGTAGATTCCAATTGTCATTTTCCTTCCTTCTATAGCCTAGCCTAACGGTAGTTTAATTTCCATGCCTGTGCATGTATAGCTGGCATCCCTTGATTCTCTTTCATTCAATGTACTATATATTTTATTGTTACAACAATGAAAGGTGTGGCAAATTACACGTAAATCAACTGTGTACTTTCTATATGGTATCAGAGCCCTCTTGCTCCACCGAGTGTTAGATCCTGCAATTTTTTTTCCGCAATGGCTTAGAGTGTCCCTTCCCCTCCCATTGTGACAAACAATGCCCCTATTGATCAAGGTTCTTCCCTTGTTTCGGTGAATGCATCTGCCTAGCTTCCACTCAAACTTACGCCAACGAACTTTCCTTCCCCACGGTAGCTTTGAAGATGGAATTTATCCACTACCGAAGTTGCTGTGTTCTGGAGTGAAAGACTATGTAGCAACCCAAGAGGGGGGGTGAATTGAGTTTTAATAAAAATTAACAATTTCTAAGTAGATTTAAAACACCAATCACAATAAATCACAAGAGCAAAGATTAAGAGAAAGTATGAAACTTGAGGAGATAAGGGTTGAAGAGATGACACCGTAATTTTTAAGTGGTTCGGCCAAAGCAATTGCCTACATCCACCCCCAAGGCTATTGACTTCCTTGGGCTTTCTCCACTATCTATCAAATAGGTAGTACACCATAGCTTCCCGAGTGCTAAGGAAACTTCACAAAGTGTTTCTCGAGCTTACGCTTTAACTCTTCTTCTCAAATCCCTCCACTTAGGGATTTCTTCTACTCACAAGACTAGGACTCACTTTTTACCCAACACTCACAAGGTTTGACTTGAATGGGTAACAAATTGAAAAATTCACGATTTGGCTCTTGAAGCTGAATTTACAAATGTGAGGCACAAAAGGTGGAAGAAGATATGATTTACAATAGAAGACTTGAAATATGGCAAGGAAAATAACAGGTCTTCTTGGTAGGTGCGGAACTTCACTCTTCTTCAAAGCTTTCTCTCTTTCTCAAGAAGTTAGGTCACGGAGTTAATGCAAATTCGTTGTGTGGGGGAGAGCTCTCTTTTCTTCAACAACAGGTCATGTAGTTAAGCCATTTTGTTTTCAACGGTCGACTGGGTAGGTGAGAATAGCCATTGGAGAGTTGCCCATGAAATAAGGAACGATTTGATGTCTCTGATGTCATTCCGGAAAATCCTCAAAATTGTGTAATGTGTCGACACTGCGAATGACATGTGTTGACACATAAAATTTGAACTAAAAATTAGCGCTCGGGAGACTGTAAGACCCCGAAGAAACCTTGCTTGGACAAGACATGATTTTATGTTAAGAGAATGTATGTATAATTATTTTGAAGTTCTAAAATGTGATGTTATGATTTAAATTCTATGGATGGGATTTTAAAATTATAGTAACCAATTTCATGTTGCTAGATTAATTATATATTTTCCTTAAATATTCTTGATTTTAATTTTTGAAGGATTTTCTTATGAATGATTTTAGATTATTAAGACTTGCATGTTGGGCTTAGAAACCTCAAACAATGGGCTGACATTGGGCTACCCATGTATGACCGGTTATTAGATGTATTTGGGCCTTGAAGTTATGACATATGGGCTGCCCAAGTACATGTGATGATGGGTCCTTGAAGTGAGATATTGGGCTGCCATGAGGCTTATAACATGTGGTGTATATTGGGCTTATAATGGCATGCTAATGGGCTGCCAAAATAAACATGGAAATGGGCTTGGGAAAGCATGACATTGGGTTGCCATGAAGCCCATGGCATTGGGCCTAGTAATGGTGCTATTGGGCCTTAAGAAAGTTGGACATTGGGCCCAAGCCCTTAGACTTATGAATTGGGCTTTAGGTGATAATGTTGGGCCTTGGATTAAGGATTTATTGGGCTGCCCAATGAGCCTTGAAGTCAAGTTTATAATATGAGATTAGTATTGCTAAACTTCATTTATTTTACTAAGTAAACTAGGTAGTTGGAATTCAACCAAGTTAACTAAATGGGGAACAAGTTTCAAACTAGAAGTTGGATTTATGTGGAGGGGGAAGACACACGTGAATGGCATTAGGGTTTGAATTCTTGTGGTGCAAAATGTTATACTAGAAAGGCAATGGAGACATGAGGGAGACAAAAATTGGAAAAGCTGAAAAAAGACATGGAAAAGGAAAGAAAACCCCTTGGCCGAAATTCTTGGCTACATGCACTTCATTTTTGCCTCTTGTGAGAACCCTTACACGCCTAACACCACCCTCACACACTCATTCACTCATTTGACACCCTTTGGTCGACCAACACAAGCCAAGAGAAAGGGAGAGAAAGAGGGAAACACAAGGCCAAACCGAAACCAAGAGAAAGGGAGAAAAAGGTGAGGAACCAAGGCCAAACCGAAACCCTTGGCCCCAAAAGGCTGAGATTGAGCTGCTGTCAAGGAGATTTTGGGTAGGAGAAGAAGGAGGACAAGGAAGAAGAAGAAGGTGAAGTCAAGAGGTGTTGTGCAAGGGAAAAATGGAAAAAGGAAAACAAGGGAACACTAAGGTAAAAACCGGATCTTGTTTTCCTCTTTATGGTCAAACTCTCTTGTGTTTAGATCTTAGGGTTTGAGTTGTTATGCTTGGATATGGTGAGATCTGAATGACTAAGAGTATTAGGTTGCTTAGTAGGTGAAAAAGGGGAAGAAGCTTTCAAAGGATCAAAGGGGAGGAAGGAAGAACAACAAGGTAAATATGGATCTGGAATCTCTATGTTGGCCGAACCATATGGGGTTGGATCTTGAGTTTTTATGTTCTATTTTAGTTGGACTTTGAACATGGTTATGTGCAAGTGTTAGATCTGGACATACATGCTTTAGATCTAAGATTAAATGTCGGAAAAATGCAAAGAATAGACAATGTATACTAGATGAAGTTAGATCTAACCTAGGTTATGTTTTGTTGAATGAAAGTTGAATATTTTCTTAGATCTAGGGCTGTTGATGTGTCTAAAGTATAAATCTAGTCATGTGGATATTAATGATGAAGATATGAAGTTGATATATGCAAGATAGGTGATAAAATGCAAGGATGAGCAATGTATGTTAGAAAAAGGGTTTAGACCTAACATAGGTTGTGCTTGGCCGAATGGTATGTTTGTTTTCCTTTAGATCTTGTGTTGTTGAGGTCTCTAAATGATAGATCTAGAGTTGGTGGTTGTATATGATGAAAATATGAAATTAATACATGCAAGGCGGGTCATGAATGCAAAGGAGATGTATATTATAAATTTAGCATGAAAAATGTGGGATTTTGATGTATAGCCGAACCATGTATGCTTAGGTTTTCATGAGTGGATTGTATATGCTTAGATCTGGACATTGGCCATGTTGTGTACAAGATTTATGACCTAATGCATGGTAGATGAGTGCTATGTGTAAAGAATGCATGCAAGGTGATAGAACCAAAGAAAACCTAGTGGTGTTGTGATATTTTGAGTTGGCCGAATGTTGCTATTAGTGATGACTTGTATTGTGTTTTGAATTTTAGATCCTAAGTTGTGAATTTGTTGAACGGAGGAAGGGGTCACCATTGGAGATGAATTTTGACTAAGGAAACATAGAACATGGTGTTGGTCGAATGCCTAGTGTTGTAGAGACCCTAATTGCTAGTTTGTGATAAATGGAATATAATTGATTAAGATGGATAAATGAGATTAGGATTGGCTAATCGGATTAAAGGATATTAAGACTTAGAAGCTAGGGTTACAAGGAATTAGCAAAACCTTGTGTTGAAAACATGTACTAGAGATTTAATTAGAATAAATAGGTCTTGGCCGAAATTACTAAGTGAATTACACTTGTGAAGATTTTAAGTACATTAATAGTGGGAGATTTGGATTTAACCCTAATCTATTAATTGATTAAAACCCTAATCGGGAATAGATGTGTAAATATTTTGTAACATGGTTAATAATTAAATAACCTAAGTTTAGATAATAGTAGAAGAGTAAATAAAATACTTTAATTGATTAAAAGAATATCAGTGATTATATGTATATTATATATTTAATAATTACGTGCTATTTCTTAAAGACTAAGAAATATTTGAACCGCTTGTAGGCGATCTACGTGTTTTATACACTACCAAGGAGGACCGAGTGTAAGTGGACAGTAAGTGTTTCTTTTTCAAAACTGGAATGACACACTGCATCGTTTCATGAACAAGCATGAGAGTTTAATCGAGCATGACACGACATGTGCATTGCATGAATTTTTCAAGAAGAATGTTTATGCAATGATTTTATTGAAAGACTATGAAAAGTTTTATGAAACGATAAGTTAAGTTAAGGGGCACTGGTCGGTACCGTACCATCAAGATGGACTCCCATACCGAAGGACAAATGTGAGAAGGATGGGTGAATCCACGAGGCTGTGCAACCCACATTGAAGGACATTGAGAAGGTGTGGTGCCTCCAAGGGTCATGTCTAGCCACTGAAGGACAAATGCGAGAAAGTGCGCTAGCTTGACCGAATGTAAGGTCTCCTAGGGAAATCGGAGACGGTTCCAAAGGGAACGCACAACCCTGACTTCAGGGGTTAAATGGAGCGAGCCCACAAGTAAAAGAGATGGAATGGTTGTGAAAGGCCAATAGTGGCACAAGTATGAATAAGTAATTTTCAAGGGCCTGGGGCCGAAATTAAGCAAGAGCATGTACATATCCATGACATGCATGTGCATCACTTATCAAGTTTATTCTCTTTCACGATTAAGCAAGCATAAATCAAGAGCATGTTTCAAGTTATGTCTTTCCCTTACTGAGTCTTTTTGACTCACATGTTTTCAAAAAATTGTGTCATTCCAGATGCCACAGGTGAAGAGAGTCAGGAGGACTACCTGACTTAGAAGTTCCCGGATGTTATTCTTATTTTGAGTATGGTGACCTGATCGATGAGATCCGTCACTAATTGAATTCTAAACATTATATGTGTTTTGTATGAAAACTTAATGAGAACCCTGATTGTGTACGATTAAGCTCGAATCCCTCGTGGTCTTGTATGTTTCCGCCGTAAGCAAGTAAGTAAGAACGCTGGAGCTATCCGGAGATAGTTCGCGGCTGTCACGTTTCCTGCAGGGTGCCGTTCGGGGCGTGACAGAGACAGTGTAATGTGTTGACACCATAAGGTCAATGTGTCGAGACATATTTTGGTCTAAAACACGTCTTGGGTGTTAGTGCAATGTTTCGACACTATAATGTCAATGTATCGACATATGTTTTTGCCTGAAAAACACGTCTCGGGTGTAAGTGCAATGTGTCGACACATGTCCTGAATGTGTCAACATCTAAAAGTCCTGGAGACAAAAATCAATATTTTGAAGTTTTCATCCCATTCCAAAACTCTTTTTAAGTGCCATAACTTGAAATTTTTTTCAAACATCATGTGTAAAGATTTTTAAGTGCATTGAGAAGATTTTTTTTAGTGAGATAAACTCAATTCTTTTTGAGATATAACATGGAGAAAGTTGAGCGTGAAAATTCTTTCTGAGATATAAAAATTCCTTCTTATGCAAAATTTTTGAAGGAATTGTGCACTGTGAAGAGGAAGTTGAATGTGAAAAAGAAATCTTTCCTAGCAGTGCAAATCAGGGTATTGATATTGAGAGAGACTCCTCAGAAGTTCAGAGATTCGGCCCTCCTACTATTTCCATTATGATTGGTGAATCTTGCATTGTGAGACCTCTACTTAATTTGGGGAATAGTGTGAACTTGCTACCATTTTTAGTATATGAGTGGTTGGGATTGGGTGACTTGAAAAAAGACCTACATCATGCTACAATTGGCTCACATATCAGTCTTGGTGCCATGGGCTCACAGATACGTTGCTTCAAGTGGACAAATTTTACTATCCAGTAGACTTTGTTGTTTTGGATATGCAGCAGCCAGTCTTCACTATTTACCAGACACCTGTCATCCTTGGACGTATGTTCCTGTTAGTCTAGGTGACAACCCAAGAGAGGGGGTGAATTGAGTTTTAATAAAAATCAATACTTTTTCAAAGATAAATAATCAATAGATAATAGTGCACCATAAACGCAGGTATAACACAAATAAAGAGAGAAAGGGATGCAAAGATGACACCGGTATTTTTAGGTGGTTACACCAAGACTTACCTACGTCCACCCACAAAGCTATTGACTTCTTTGGGCTTTTTCCACTATTCTCCTATAGCAAACACACCTTAGCTTCAGGGTGCTAAGTAATCATTACAAAGCATTTTTCAAGCTCACTTCAACTCTCTTCACAAATCCCAACAACCCAAGGAATTTCTTCAACCCTCTTAAGTAGGACCAAGTGTCACACACAACATTCAAGAGTTTTGTAAAAGATGGGGTACAAGGATATAATAAATAAAGGCTCTCTGAGCCAAATAAACATGTGTAAGGTACAATGACGAGCAAGAAGGCAAGATTCGAGTAAGATATTTTTTTGTCTTGGCTAGTGTAGCACTAGCTTTCTTGGGATCTAAGATCTCTCTTCTTCAAAGCTCTTTCTCTCTCTATGGAGGCTAGGTCAAAAAAGATGTGCAAGTTCTTCTCTCTTCTTCAAGCTTTTTTCCCTCTCATTGGATGTTAGGTCATCAATGATAAGTACGAGGAAAAGATTCAAGAATTACGGTTTGGTTTTGAAGGAATCAACAGAGGATTTATTGGGATATTGCCTTTCTCCCTCTTTCAAGTTTTCTTTCTCTTGGAGGCTAGATCTTGAATGATGACACAATCCTTGTATTTCTCTCCATCTTGTTCTACTTATAGTCCTCTAGACTTAAGTGGTCCTCAAGATGCTTTATTGTACCGTCAGAGAGGTGCCCTAGGCTAGCTTTTTAAACTCAAAAAGTTGAGTTGGCGGCGTTCTAGGATTTTTGTAAAATCGCAGCATGTGTCGACGCCATAAACTTGTCTGGAATTTTGTATACGACATGTGTCGACACTATCTTTCCATGTGCCGACACATAAAAAAATATATGTAGCATGTGTCGACACCTATGTCTTTGTGTCAACACCATCAAAACAACAATCGGGTGTTAGTGCAATGTCTCAACACCATCTTCCAATTTGTCCACATCATCAATGCTAGAGATGTTTTTCAGCAACTTGAAAGTGTTTTTTCCACTCCAACTTATCTTTAAACACCTACAATGAACAATGTGAACATTTTAGCTTATGCATTTATGTTAATACACATATAAAACATTTTATAAAGAGAGACTTTATTTTAGTCCTTTTGAAAATCAATGTAGTATTTGTGGATTGACGTTATAGAGTTCTAAAATCGTTCAAAGCAAGTATAGAGTTTGTTATCATCAAAATCAAAACGTATTGTTCAAGGAACAACCTTCGGCTAACAGTTCCTTACTACCTCCAATGCATTGATCAATTGTCAAAGTGAATTATTGAAGCTCACATTTGGTTGTGACTACTCAGATGTATATGTAGTTGATATGATAGATGACTTTGACATTTCAAAGCTATTAGCAGTACTTGATTCTGAGAGTGTATTTAAGGATGACTCTCCCGAGCAATGTGAGGCTTTTGATGAGACAATATCTTCCTCAGAAGAGTTGATAGAATTAGAGAGGCAGTTGATCTAGTTATTAAATATGAGTTACACAAGCAGTTAGCGTAAGTCAGTCTTTAAAAATCTTTATTTACCAGAAGTAATGAAGTCATCAAAAGAAGTCCCTACACTGAAGTTGAAGCCACTACCAGAGGACTTGAAGTACATTTTCTGGGTCCAACTGAAGG
This sequence comes from Myrica gale, assembly GCA_963930655.1. Lineage (NCBI taxonomy): Eukaryota > Viridiplantae > Streptophyta > Magnoliopsida > Fagales > Myricaceae > Myrica > Myrica gale. The sequence continues at coordinate 17,364,197 of OZ005602.1, read as the reverse complement.
CACATTTTCTTTGGTCATTTCTTCTCACTTTGCTTCAAAGCAGGAAGCCAATTTATTGACAGTGCTAAGAGAACATCAAGAAGTTATAGGCTAGGCCATTGCAAATATCAAAGGGTATTCACCCTTCAATCTGTAACCACAAAATTTTTCTGGGGGGATACACGAGACTAGTTCGTTATGCACAACGGAGATTGGGATTCTTATTGGGATTGTACCTATTGTTGTGACATGATGCTTGTGGTTGCATCATTGTAAAGTGAGGATGGAAGGTATTGAGTGTCCGATGTTTGGTACAAATTTCAATACTGGCTAATGGATATCTTGAGGGAAATTACACAAGTTGTAAAGCTATCGTACGAAGATTTTCTGGCTCTTAAAGCTTTTGGGTATACTATTTGTCTTCCGAAGCCTAGTCGGGTGTTCACAGTCTCTTAGAGTACTCGTTCGCCTGAAAGGGTATATAAGCTTAATATTGATGGCAACTTTTTCGACAATCCTGGTAATTGTGGTGGCGGAGGTGTTGAACTAAATGGGAAGGGATAGTTGATGGCTCATTTATGTTCTTACTATGGCCTAGGTACCAACATGATAGGTGAGTTGCGTAGAGCCTTGATGGATTATGTTTCTGCAACGATTTTGGGTTCTCTTTCGGTTATTGTAGAGACAAATTCTCTTGTGTTGTTCTACTGGTTAACCTTTGAGTCTTGGTCTCATTGATATCTTTTGGAACTAAGGGTGTTAATTCCTCAAATCGATGTTTCTTTTTGTCGTGTATACCGGAAAGGAAATCGTGTAGCTAACTACCTTGCTAAGGTAGGAGCTAGCGGGTCATATTGTATTTATTCCTCTTGGTTGGTCTCCTTTCAGAAGGTTTTTGGTTATATTCACACAGATATGTGGGGATTGTCTCAGTTAAGACATATAGTTGATTGTGTTGCTTGGTCCTTCTGATTTTTTTAAACTGAAGCACGACCTACTTCAAGGAGACCCTTTACTTTCCTTGTTCATCCTATGTGCAAAGATTTTATCATTCCTGATTACTTGGATGGAAGTATCCTCCTTTATCCATGGAATCCGAATATGTAGGGGAGCTCCTTCTATTACCGACCTTAGTGCTTAATTTGTAGAGTAGGGAGGGTATGGTCTTTAAGAGATGCATGGAGAAGTACTCTCTTTGGTTAGGGAAGCCATTAATGAAGCTAAATCATTGGTTTTCTTTAGTTGGAACATGAGACAATCTGACATCTCAGCGATCTGTGTAGGTTTGAATATGAAGAAAGCTTACTCTGATGGTAGATATTTGGGTCTCCCTATAATCCTGCCCCGATCTAAAAATTGTGCTTTTCATATGGAACCCCTGCAGGTCGTGTCCACAATTTGAGTCTCCTTGAATATGAAGGAAAATCTAGGCGATGATGCGAAATTCGGGATTTTTGGGGTATTAAATATTGGGGATAAATACACTTTGCGCCCCTTATCTTTAGGGTCATTTACACTTTTCACCCCCGATGTTTTATTTTTAATACATTGGACCCATTATCTTCCACATTTTTGCAATGTGAACCCCGTACCCGATTTGGCCGTCTAAATTGACGGATTTCGTCAACACGTGAACCGGTCGACCCCTACAAAGGTAATGTGAGAGGCATGACGAGCCGGTCGACTGGTGCATGTAGCGGTCGACCGGTGCATGTGTTGACGAAATCCGTCAATTTAGACAACCAAATTAAGTACGGGGTCCACATTGCAAAAATGTAGAAGATAATAGGTCCAATGTATCAAAAATAAAACATCGGGGTGCAAAGTATAAATGACCCCAAAGATAAGGGGGAAAGTGTATTTATCCCTAAATATTGCTTTCGACAAATTAACAAGTTTACGTTCAGAGAGAACTTTTTAGCAGGGGGAGCCAAGGGGTTTTCGCTGTTTTTGCAAGTTCAGAGCAAATTGGAGGCCATGGATTTGAACGATGATCTGGAGTTTCTCTATTATGATGCTCCATATGGGTACATCAAGAACACCCACATCTGCCACACTTAACTTGCCCAACCTCATGAGCTGAAACACCCCCCTTGACTTTCCAACATTTTTCAGCATGGAATGAGTAATAAAACAATCTTCGGTTGTTTCAAAGTTAGGGGCAAAATGGTAATATACTGGATTGCAGGTCATTATTGACGCTTACTGTTTAAATCGATGCTCAATTTAACCACAGGGTTCAAATCGACAGGGATGATAACGAGCTCAATGTTTCAAAAATAAAATATTGGAGTACAATGTGTCAACACCGCCAAACATAAGGAATGCAAAGTGTATTTAACTCTTACTATTGATTCAATCATTCATTAGAAGAAGAAAAAAAATTCAACCATTCAAATTGTGAATATTCCTCTTAGTAGGAGAGAAGAGGAGGATAGTTTTTTGTGGACAAAGGAACCTAGTGGAACATTCACTGTGAAATTGGCGTATCTCATTCATCAAGAGAACGGATTTGGGGTCGATGGTGTTGCTAGTCCGCTAGATTGGCATAAATTTTGGAAATTGAAGTTGCAAGATCGTTTGAAGCTTATCATATGGAAAGTTGCAAGTGACTCTTCCCAAAAGATCCAAGTTATTTTTTCCTAGATGTAGTATGGATGACCATTTTTTCCAATGCCCTCTATATGCTGGAGATGGAAAATGTTGGACACCTTTTTATTAGGTGTAGTATTGTCCACATACTTTAAGAGAATCTAAGTGGCCCCCCGGATGTGGATCCATTCCACCTATTGTATTTCCGGCAGTTGACCAAGTTGATTCTTAATGTAGATAAGCAGCTGGGCATTCCGGAACGACACCTTCAGCAATTTATCCTTATATCAACCATTTATTACGGATGAGATCTGGTATGCTCGAAATCGAATGATTCATGACAATATTAATCCAAAACTGAACAGTTCGATCAATCAAGTTAACAGGCATTTTCTCTCTCACCTAATTGCTAGGGATTCAGCAGATGTGGCCATCTTTAGCAGATGGACTCCCCCTCCTATTGGATTTTAGAAGATAAATTTTGATGTAGCGTAGTTCTTTTGCAGTTATGGCTTTGGTATGTAGAGAAGACTCCGACTCTCATTCCTTTTAAGGGGAGAATTGAAGGCTGCTTTGTTAGCTTGTAATGTGCCAGAAAGATGAAATCTGGACAGGGTTTTGCTGGAAGGCGATTGTTTGCATGCCCATCAATTGATAATTGAATGTGTCATAAGGAGCCTGATAAATGGGTAACAACGGGTGACGGAGAAGAATCAAAGGAGTTACATGAAAGATGGGATAATTTGGAGGATGGAGGGAGACCATGGATCTTCAGTGCAGACATAGATCTGGTGCTGATGAACTAAAAAAGAGAGTTTACGAGTAATAGCACTCCACATCCACAGGAATAGAAATATAAATCAGGAGGAACCTGAGTCCTTTGCTGCGAAAGATCTATCTTGCATTGAGTACTAGAGATAATACTACACCGTTTACTGCGATTTTCCATGCCATCCATATCATAAAACCACACCCTCTTCCGAACCAGGCAACATAAGCACACCTTTCATGCTTTCCGTATAAACATATATACATGATCACCACATCCGTAAGTTTTGAAGTTAAACAATTACATCAGTCTTAACTAGAGATTAACATTGTGGTACGCTAGGCCATTCCAGGTAATATACATATATATCCCCAACTCCATGCCAGAGAGTTAAAGACGGCCTGGAAATGGAGAGTGAATTTTTACCAAAAAAGTTCTGGAACTGATCAACCATGCACAGCAGAGATTACTAACCATTCAAGGCAACATTTTTGCCCTCCCACTATGCCATCTCCACGAGATCGATTCAGGCACAAGGTTACTAGTTGCGGAGGAACTGTACCACAGCAGCTAGTTCGTATGCAACTAGTTGACTGTATACTTCTATCTTTGCTTAGTTGTCATCCTTTTTCTATTTTCACTCTTTAGTCATCGTCTGACAAACAAACAACGTCAAGGGCTCCTCCAGTACGTACAGCATTAACCCGCGTACTACTTGTGCTAAATGCAGTTAGGTTTCGGGAGTTGAAGTCTGACCGTGAATCTGGTGGTAAGGCCAAATTTGGCAGATTTGGACCAGGCAGTCTGTCCACATCCATAAACAAATCCAGCGCAGATAGAGATGAGTTGGGGAGAGCAGGTAACACACCTGCAATTTCAGACCGCTGGACCCAATTGTGAGGATCAGTTTGGTACGTAGGTAGTGCTGCTCTGGGTGGAAGATGCGGAATAGGGTAGCTAGGCACTTGCTGACTAGGCAGTACACATGGAAGAGAAGGCAAACAGGCTGCACACGTGGTTGTTGAAGGTCTAAAAGGTTGCATGTGTGGGGCTGGAGCACGAATTTCACCGCCAATCTGAAGATTTCCTGTAGGAGGGAAGATGGAGCCTATGTTCAGAGGTCTTGTAGGAATACTTGAGAAAACTACAGATTGAGGGTGAAAAGTCTGTGCTGGTGGCCGTGTAATACGGTGGCCACCCGTCAGTGGTATGGTCTGAAGGTTGGCTGCAGGTGCACTGGTAGTCTGTAGGCTAGCTGCAGAAAGGTCAGATGACGACGGACCAGTAATAAGAGCGGACCCTCGTGCATTTTGCTGCGTCGATAGCTGAACCAGCTGCTGCATGAAATTTAGATTCATATCTGCATGGAAAAGGAGAAAGATTTCATTAGCATTCAACACATATATAGTACTACTTTTGGCAGGGTTCATGGAGTCAGTTTATCTAACTTCAAAAAGATTTTGTTCATCAACCAAATATTTCTTTGAACTTTACAAAACAATCCGGATCTTTTACTATTTCACCTTCCTACATGGGCATACAACTTTGCCCGGGTGTGCTTTTGGTAAATAATTGCCCGGGGTCTTGTCACTGCAGCCCTCTTTTGTGAGGAGGCAGTCATGACATCCAACCGTTCAAAGTCAAGGTCATTTGAGCTTTTCCTAAGACTATGGCATGAGTTACTTCAGCTGTTTCGGCTTTATCAAGTATTAGAAAATTATAAATATCTAAAGTCAGCCTCAGCCACTACTAAGTCCCAAATCAGAACAAGCAGATCAGCTTTGTATTCCTAGAACTAACGCGTCATGACACAATCTCATGTGAAAAAAGTGTCACCTGAGACCTCAAAGTATGAGTCCACATGGAGTCCCAAAGAAAATAACACTCACTTTCCTAGATAAAATTTTGGTAAACTCTCACTATTATGAATTTCTATTCATTGAATCATTTTCGTATGAGTCAAATTTCATGAATCATTGGATCTTCTTCTTACCCCAATCCCCAGAGATTTCAGAATTGTTCTTCAGCCTCAGGTTACTATTTTGGCTTTTCTTTTTTTCTTTTGGGGGGAGGAGGGGGGGGGGGGCGGGTTTAGTTTGTTGGGGAAGCTGCTTATGAACACAAAATACCGAGGATGTCCAGTGAACCAGTTTCCCACATACAGCCAACCATTCTGGGGACTCTATTCACCCGTCAAAACAAGATATCTACAAAAGAGATTCCATCAACACTTTGGATTTACTGTACAGAACTTTACAAGGAACCGTCCTTATTTATGGGTACGACGAGAAAATAAAAGAGACTAAAATATTGGCACTTTCTTTCTACAGCAAAAACCAAAAATAGACCAAGGTATAGATTCTAGACAAAGAATGGTCAACAGAACAGACTTATCTTATGGCTAATTTGAGAAGTCAACCAATGAATTAGAACATTTTAACCATTCAAAAGGCGCAAGATAAACGATACCTTGCTGAATTCCGGATGAACCATGTAACCTAGGATCCATGAATTTAGACCTGAAAGCCTCGGCCAAGATTTTATTCATCAGAACACTGTTATGATTTGCATCAATTTCCTTCTTTTTAAGAAGAAATTCAGCTTCCATCTCCTGAATTTTAGTCTCATACTTCCTACGAATTTGAGAAACAGCTTCGTCAATCTCCTTCTCACAATCAGTCTTGAGCTGCAACTTCTGCTCCAAAGGAAAAAATGCACTTGATCTTCTAGATAATACACAGTTAATTTCACAACTAAATCAAGCACCTAAATAAAGCGGAAAACCTACTGTATCTTCGTGAACTTTGATGGTTTGGTCTGTTTCTTTACGTATTCTTTCCAACTCGATCTGAAGTGGGTCAGGGAACGAAAGCATTGGCAAGCAGTAAGCCACTGGGAGTGAAGTTTGCATGGGATGGTTAGTGATTTCCGAAGTACTAGGAATGGTCATTGTCCCTTGAAAATGTGCTCCCAAGCCACTGATAGGTGCAGCGACGGATAAATGCAATGTACAAGAGGTTGCACATTGCAAAACAGCCTGATCTGAAATCTCGACAATGTTGTCAACTAATTCCGTAGATGTTTGAGCAATCTGGTTGGATGTATGTCCTTCACTGCTTAGCCGATGTTCCACTCCGCCGGCTGAGGGTAAAAAAGATTCATTGTTCCCCGAAGGGGAATCTGCAGAGGATAACGTCTGTATCTGTGTCACGGGCTCTATTCTGGGTGCTTCATCATTCAATTGGTTGGAAGGCACAGCATCATCATGATGGGATACTGAAGGTGCAACTTGTTGGAAACTATTCCTCATCTCATTGGCCAGTTCATCTCCAGAACGTGAATCTGCAGATGATAACAACTGTATCTGCGTCACCCGCTCTATTCTGGGCGCTGCATCATTCAATTGGTTAGAAGGCACAGCTTCATCATGATGGGCTATTGAAGGTTCAACTTGTTGTAAACTATTCCACATCTCATTGGCTGGTTCATCTCCAGAACGTGAATCTGCAGATGATAACAGCTGTATCTGCATCACGGGCTCCTCTATCCTGGGTGCTGCATCATTCAATTGGTTGGAAGACACAGCATCATCATGATGGGATACTGAAGGTTCAACTTGTTGCAAAATATTCCACATCTCATTAGTAGGTTCATCTCCAGAACCTGAATCTGCAGATGATAACAGCTGCATCTGTGTCACAGGCTCTATTCTGGGTGCTGCGTCATTCAATTGGTTGGAAGGCAGAGTGTCATCATGATGTGATACTGAAGGTTCAGCTTGTTGCAAACTATTCCGCATCTCCTTAGCAGGTTCATCTCCAATTGCCAATCTGGTGGATGCGGGTGATGGAGTACATTCATCTTGAAGTACCTGTACACATGTACATATCCACTTCTAAGAATTGCACTACTAAAGCAACTCTCCCCCAAAATTCTTTCAGCAGACAATAGTGGAGCAAAATATAGACAACGGATAAAATTCACAAACAAGTGCATCATCGAATGTATGATTTAGCCCGCAAAGTGAAGATCACTCAGGGCTTGGAAGAGCCTCCCAATAACAATCCCGTTCCATTTTCCCCTAGAATTGATCAGGAAATAGATCCACCATGTAATAAATTATTACTCGGAAGCTTTAATTATTGTAAAAACAAGTATTGTACTTTGTACTCAGGGAAACTACTGTACTCCCAATTATTGTAAGCAATTTAGAATAGTAATAAAGTCTACACCTTGCTAAGAAGAAAAAGAAGCAAACACGAATATTGTAGCATACACGTCTGGAAAAATATTTTCAGAAACTGTCTGAAATATCCACCAAACATGACATGGTGTGGTTCCTAGAAAAATCACAATATCTCCGTTATTGACAACTATGACACCGACAAGGCTAAGAGAAGGACCCAAGGAGGCCCTGGAAATGATGGGGAAGCAAAGCAACTTGGGGTATGTCAAGCTGTTCACAAATAGTTGCTTTTATTTTCTCAACCCTGCCTTTGAACCACTCAGCTATATTTCTCAATGGGAGGCAAAGGATACAGCTCAGCCATACTATGTCAACTCGTTGCGGTCAAAGTCATCCGTTTGGGCCTGATTTGCCCTAGATCCTATGCATGTTTTATTTCAGACATACTCTGCACCACGATTGAATGAAAATTGATAAAAGGCTCAGGGGATTGATATGAAAACTTAGGATGACTTTATTTGTGGGTGCGAACTCCAGACAAATCTGAAGTGCAGAATACAAGAGATACCTTCTGATGAAACAGATTTCCGTGCCTCCTTTTTTAATGGACAGGTAACCTTTAAGCAATGCAACTATGAACCTCAAGGAGAGCTTGATCTTGGCGCAGAATGACCTCTAGCAGCATGGAAAAAACTTAACACATGCAAGGCGCGTTGGAAGTGTTTCTATAGAGATAGACATTATAAGATACACTACCTGAGAAGATGACAGAGGACCACCTTGAGCCACAATTGTCAGGGGCTCCAATGAATGTGATTCTACCAGAGAAAGTTCCAGAGCTCGAGAGTTCTGACTGGAAGTACCACTCACCACATCCTGCTGGTCAACTATAGTAAAATCATCTGCAACAACAGCGTGTGCTTCACTATTCTGATTGTTGGTTTCATTGACCTCCATTACTATACCAGGAGCAGTTTGACAAATTCCCAATAGAGCTTCTGTATCAAGCATGCTTAACTTAGCTCCATCAGGAATTTGTCCACCTTCTGATGGACTCGCGGAGAAAGGATTTTCCAGATCATCAGTGGTATTGACAGTCCCTAGCACTCCTGATATAACCCCTTCAACTGGTACACTGGATCCCTCAGTGGTGTGTTCTTTAGATGGTTGATTCATTGAGATACCATTCTGCCGACTCTTACTGAGTATGGCAATTTCAGGCACATGCAGTGGAAATTCTCCACAACTCATTCCTGAAGTAGCTCTACGTTCTTCAGATGATGACAGATTCAAAGGTGAAAAATCCACAGCACCAGCACTGGAGCTTACAGTTTGGACCTCCATGTCTGGCTTGCTAGAAGTGGACTCACCAGGATTACGCTCTTTGGAATATGGATTAACTGGGTCAACTTTCACTTGATCATCACCTGATCTGACAGCTTTGTTGCTGTTCTCAATTACAGTAGCAGACAGACTCTCAGAAGCCACGGTACTGAAGTCACCACTCACAGTGTGGAGTCTAGGTAGGAGAGCCGGAGTTTCAACAGCTTTCTCGGGAACACTTTCCTGAGTTCCATAACATCCCAATCCCTTGCTTGGTAATGGTAGGCTATCTAGAGTTATGTCAGAACTATGTTCTTCTAATATATGATCAGAAAGAACTCTGTTCCCAGGAATATCACAAGCTCTAACTTGTTCACCAGTCTTCAAGCATTTCATCCCACATCCAGGTTCATTTGAAGATATCTTATTTAATAGTTCAACTTGAGCCCACGACTCCACTTTTTCCACCCAACGCGCTTCCCAGTCAATCAGATTTTTTCTGGCAATCAGCTGCCTTTCCTCAAGATGCTTTAGGCATTTCTCCACCTGGCATTCCAGTAATTCAATTCTTCTAGAATATTCATTATCCAACATCTTAAGCTTATCTATTCTCATAGAAGCATTGCTTTGAAAACAGGTACGGATTATAGCTGATTCCTTTCTTTGCTTTTTCTCAAGTTGTGCTTTCTCTTCCTTGGCAGTTCGCTTAATTTCCTCCTTTTCTTCGTGCTGTTTATGAATGAGTTTCTTCAAATGCTTGGCACACTTCTTCTGAATTTCACTGATACTCTTTGAGATATCTTTTTGAGCTAATTGGAATTCAAGTGACAATCCTGGCTGGGGAAGGATCTGTCTATCAGTGCATTCTTGATGTATTGACAAGGCTTCAACCTGTCCCTTCTCCTTTTGCACGTTTGATGTTGACTGTGGCAGCCTTGCACTTGAATGCTCATTTGTGACCCATTTGCTTGGTAATTCAGAAATATTTGGAGATTCTGCTATTTTGAAACTCCCTGTACGGTATAGAAATATGTTCTTCAGACACCGCAACAATGAGTTAACATAGTTCACCTGAGCTCTACTGCAGTCAAAACTTAGATGCTGTTTAGCGCGGGAAAGTGATTCTTTGTGGTCAACTTTGTGGTTTAGGAATGAAGCTGCAGTCCAACACTGAAATTTGAACACCCCAGTAAAGTAGGTTGTTAGAAATGCCAAAGTAGCATTATGCAAAAGAAAACGAGAGAAAAAATTGCATGCGCAAACAAGACCATACATTCATCAGAGGGATAGAGAGAGAGAGAGACTAGGTGGAACCAAGAAGTTCTACACAATAGCGGGGATTAACCAGGCAAACCATCTGAGTCTGCCAATGAGGTATCTTCTCAAGATGATGCTTCTTCTTATACATCTAGACTTCTTAGTTGTGAGACCCCGAACTAGGCTTTTGTTATTTTCCTATGTATTCGTTTGAATTAACTCAAGGGGGCCATATTTTTTGGCCAATGTATGACCTAAGTTTAATGTTTATGGTACATTAATTTTCTTATGAAATTTCATTTAAGATTTCCTCTAGATACTTTATCTATCATTGTGAAAGCTTGTTAGTACAAGTCTATTATTATTTTCCTATGAGCCAAATTTATTCAAAGAAGATTTCTCTTATGAATTTATTTTTCCATTGCTTTTATTTATACTCCATAATTCATGAAGTTAGATATATGAAGAGAAATTTTATTTCTCATTGCCGAAAATCTCAAAGTAGAAAATCATGATATAATGATTTATGGTTATGAAATTATGTTGAGCATATAAATTATTATGTGTCTTTGATTATGTAGGCTTAAGCATCATTAGAGAAAATAAGTGATAAGCTAGAGAGTTTATTAGGGAGATAAGCTTTTGTGATTATCAAAGAGATAGGTTAGAGTGTTTATCATAGAGATAAGTTATGGTGTTGGTATAGATAAGTTGATATGTTGTTGGTGATAAGCTTATGTGTATATATATATATTGTGATAAGTTAAAGTACTTATGTGATAAGTGAAATGAAAAGATGAGAAGATGAATTGCAAGAGAGGATTTGTGAAAGGCAAGGAGTAGTTTGAAATAGCTATAGATGATTCACGTGAAGGCTTTTGTGAAGAGACAAGGCAATTAAGTGGCTTGAAGAGGATAAGACAAGAGACATTGTCAACCGCCCATGGTAGCCAATGGAGTTGGGCGTTACAAACAAAGTTTCCCCTTTTCCTTTTTGCCAAAAATTGGACCAAGTTCACTCCTCACTCATCCTTGTCCTTCACGCATAAACATCAACTTCACTTCACTTCCTCATTTCAAGCTTTCCTTTCTCTTGTGACCGAATACCTCCCTTTGCTCAGCTCTCTCTTTGGCCGAACCACTTCAAGCTTTAAGCTTTGTCCTTGTTCTTTCTTCAAGCATTTCCAGCAGCTGTTCATCTCTTTTCCCTCACTTCAAACCTTCATCTCAGCACCTATTAAACACCTATCTCAGCCCTTGAAGCCTTTCTAGTGGGAGGAACCGAAAGCCGAAGGGTAGTGAAGTTTTTGGTGAAAGCCGAGTGCTTTAGTTGGAGGTAGAGGTAGATTTTGATTTGCATGTGTTGTTTTAGTTGTTTTCATCCATAGTTTCTGACCTTAGACATTTTTATGCTAGATGCTCTCTTCTCTATTCAAGCTTGTGTGCAAACACCAAGGTAAGGCCGAATATGGTTGGAGGTGAAATTGATGTTGGCCGAACCTTGCATGTCCTGTTTTTCTTTGATTTGGCCCATATACCATGTTGTTATCTTGTATACATGCATGATTATTGTGGTTTGGAGTAAGGGATTAATTGGAGGATTGAGTAAATTTCGGCTTGAGGAATTATCATGCATGTTGGTATATTGTGTGGGTTTGGTCATATTCTTCTAGATTTGCATGCTTGAGATGGTTGATGGCTAAGAGGCTTGGATATGGAAATCTAGTTAAGGATTGAGCGGTTTGGAATTAGAAACCCTAAACATCTTATGTTATGAGGGTGCCCCGGGTTGATATGTATATGAAGATTCGTTTAGGCATGTATTAGGGTGTGTGGAATGGTCTTTGGTCAGTAGAATCAACCTAGGGATCATGTTTAAGTTGTTGGAATAGGAAGATTTTAACACTCTGTTTTTAGGTATCATCGCGCTCGACTAGCGTGCATCAGGCGCTCGAGCGGCCTTAAGGAAATATGGTGGTCAGTGTCTTGCCGTCTGACCAATGCTCGACAGGTGCTCGAGCAGCCTTTGGGAAATTTTCACACAGAGAGTTTGCGCTTGACCGCCGCTCAAGCGAGGATTATGGAAGTTAGACAGTGGGTTGGCGCTCGACCAGTGCTCGACAGGCGCTCGAGCGGGCTTGTTAAATCTCATATGTGTCGAATTTGGAGTTTCAATTGTAGTTCTGTGAGCTCTAGCATTAAGGATAGTTGATTAATCTTAGTTATGGAGTCATTGAGGTTAGGATGGCGAGGATTCCAAGAATTGGTTGAAATCATTGATGTTTGGGGATGTACAAGTGTACCTAGTTGATTGAGTATCGTATAGTGATCCCTTTAACAATCATATCGGAGTTGTTGATGCTATGTTTAATTGTACTTCTTCATTTGTTTTACGAAAGCTAGTTAAATAATCTTTTGTAAACAAAATAGTACTCTCAAGATATGTACTTTTGAAAAACCTAATAATTTCAAGTATTTCTTTTGTATGCCTATGATATTGAATTCCTAAACATCTAAGTGTAGTAATTGAATCGCTTGTAGGCGAAACGCCGTCTCATAATCAAGGAGATCAAGGTAAGTGGAAGTAAGTGAATTGTAAGTATAAACTTACATTTTTGTAAAACTGGAATGATACACTGCATAGCTTTACATGAGCAAGCATGACATGACACGAGCATTGCATGATTTTCTAAAGAGACTTTTATGCAATGACATATGAGAAGCTTTATGATAAGTCAAGTCAAGTTAAGGGCTCTGGTCGGTACCGTACCATCAAGATGGACTCCCATACCGAAGGACGAATGCGAGAAGGTTGGGTGAATCCTAAGAGGTAGTGCAACCACACTGAAGGACAATGAGAAGGTGTGGACCTCCAAGGGTCGTGTCTAGCCATCAGGCCTGGGGCAACTACGGGCTAGCTCGACCAAATGAAATTTCCCCAAGGGTAAGGGAGACAGTTCCGATGGGAACGCACAACCCTGACTTCAGGGGTTAAATGGAGCGTAAGTAGCCCACAAGTCAAGAAGGAATTACTTTTCAAGGGCCATGAGCCAAATTCAAGAATATGAACAAGTTTTAAGATCAAGGGCATGTGCATAATCATGGAACATGCATGTGCATCATGATTTATGATTTCTCATGATAATTAAGTTCAAGTTTTTAAGATCATGTTTTCAAGTTATGTTTTTCCCTTACTGAGTCTTTTTGACTCACGTTTTTAAAACTGTATCATTCCAGATTCTTCAGGTGAAGGAAGCCAGGAGGACTATCTGACTTAGAAGGAAGATGTTTATGTGTTTTGTTGTTGTGACCTGATCGATGTGATCTGTCACCAGTATATGTGTTATCCATGTATTGTGTAATTTAAGATGCTATGCTATAGAGGACTTTTATGAAGTTATGTTGTTGATCCGTCTCTCTCTCGATCCTATGTTCTTTCCGCTGTATGTTTAAGGAAGTACGCTGGAGCTAACCTCTGAGGTTGCTTGCGGCTGTCACGGTCCCCTGCGGGACTGCGTTCGGGGCGTGACATTAGTAGTCCTAGTCAAGTACCAGATGATCTGATTTCCTTTCCAAAAGATTAGTGTGCTCAGTTCTAGCACAGAAGCAGGCTACTACCTCTTCCAAGGCTACACTTTTTCAGCCAAGTACACACAGGAGACGTAGCCAACACATGTGATGAGGGGGCAGATCCCTCCACACCATGGTTGGGAGGGGGGGAGGGTTCCACTCTGCGGGGTGGGGGACCCCAACCTCCTTGTGGTTCCAACGAATTGTGGGGGTTGAGACACAGAATCTTTCTATTTTTTAACTTTTGTTGGCTTTTACATTTTTTAATGAATAGATTACAAGGTCATTTTTAATTTGAGTGTGCCACCCACTTTTTGTTTTGTTTTTGTGTGTCTATACAGGCTCTGTTTGCATAACAAAATTTTAACACCCTAAAATTTTATCATTATTACAAAACACACTCTCCTCACTTTTTCATCAATTTTCATACATTTTTTCACCTTTTTATCAACTTTTTCATTCTCTCTCCTCACTTTTTCATCAACCACAATACCTAAAATTTTAACAACCCTAAAATTTTACTTCTCAAACACAGCCTGTGTGGTGAGGGAGGGAGGGGGGGTTCAGAAGGGTGAGCCCTCCATTACACATGGGGTGGGGAAGGGATGATTCACCTAGACCTAGGGCTGAACAGAACCGGACCGCAGACCAGACCGGACCGGAAAACCGGACCGGATTTGCGATCCGGTCCGGTCTCAATTTTAAAAATACGGTCCGGTCCGGTTCGGTCTATACATATTTGAAATGCGGTCCGGACCGGACCGGACCGCATTTCATAATTTTTTTTATTTTTTTATTTTTTTTAAAATTAATACCGCACTGGCACTGCCCAGTGCGCCTACTGCGCATCGCAGTAGGCGTGCGCGCAGAGCTCTGCGCGAAATTTTTTTCAAAAGAAATATTTTTTTTAGAAAGAATTTGTTCACTGTTCCCACCACGATCCTCAGCAGTCAGCCCTATAGCCTACGCTTTGGTGAAAACAACTCATTCACCGTTTCTTAATTAGTTTAAATTATTTTCTCTTGTGACCATTAGAATAAACTCTCACACTTATGGTGGGACACAATAGCCTGACAGATGTAGGCTCTGTATTTCAGAGTACGGAAGACATTTACTTTTATAGGTAATGGGGATATATAATATGGCATCTCGATGGAAACAAAAAGCACTGCATGCAAGAGATGGTGTGCCAGGCGTTTGCACTCATGAGTTGTTAGTGCCTAGCACTGCGCAGTAGCTGCACAGGCAGTTCGAAATTTTTTTAATTTTTTTTCTTTTAAAAAAATTTAAATCCGGTCTGGACCACTTAAAAAAGTGGTCCAGACCGGACCGCATTTCATAAAACCGGACCGGACCACTTATAAGTGGTCCGGTCCGGTCCTTTAATATTAAGGAACCGGAAATGCGGTCCGGACCGGATTGCGGTCCGAAAACCGGACCGCATTTCCGGTTTTCAGCCCGGCTAGGCCCCTCCCCCTGTCGTTGATGCTAGCTCATGGCACGTTGGGAGGGACGAGAGGAAGAAAGAGAGAGGGGGGGGGTCGACAGCAGAACAATTATCACACATTCAGAATATGGACAGGTGCTTTCACAAAAAAGACAGATGACGGAACAGCAGTAAAAATAGGGGAGCCAGATTTAACTGAATGAGGAAGAAGGTTCTACTTATCCAAAAAAAAAAAGGTTCTAACCAGAGATATCTGGAAAGCCTGCAACATTCTTGCTGGTTCTTCATTGACATTGACATAATGATTATTCATCACATATTCAAGAAACTTTTCAACCATGCGCTTTATGTCCTCCTGCTTAAGCAAAACATGCATCAATATCCTTAGTGAACACCATGGGTGATATCGTTTTCAAAGAAAAGATCAATGACAACTCCACAAATGTTACTAATAAACTCTTATTCGGAGTATAATAAGTTCCATACCGAAAGTTGTAGAATTGGGCACAACTTTTCTATCTGTAGCTTCAGAAGAAGATGTTGATTTTTCTCAGTATCACGCAAGTTTTTTCGTTCCTCAAGTTCAACCATGTTACCGTCCAGGAATTCTGAGATACTATTAGGTGTCTCAGGTGCAGTAGCAGCATGGTGTGCATAAAGGTTATCCTTCACCAGAGCAATTGACCTAGGCAGAGACTCAGTCACAATATCCACACCTACAAAAGTAAAAGATGCCTTTTTTTTATAAGTAAAAGTAAGAGATGCCTTAAACAGCTAAATATAACCTTAAGGAAATGTACAATCCTTCACCATCTCTGTGATCTTCATGGACTAACAAAAGCCTTATCGGAGATAATGAAGAATGTCATAGGAAAGAAAATTATCACTTACATCAGCCACTTACCATCCTTGTTCCCAGAAATTATGCTTCTTTCCTCTCTTCCAGGTATTAGAGAACATGGATCAACATTATTGTATAGCACCTTCTTGAGCTTCTTTACAACTGCATCATTCTCAACTTCTGGTCTCTTTGGCAACTCATGTTGAGCCCTTTTCCGAATCCTCTGAGATGAACCATCTCCATACTTCCATTGATACTGCTTTTCCTCCAACAATTTTTTCCAAAATAGATGGGCTTGCAGTTCACCAGATAATGGAGCTGTAAGCTCACCAGGCAATGGAAAACTCGTGCTATAGGTTCCTCCAGCTTGTTGAACTTTCAAAATCATAGACGAGTTACTTGAGTCATTGTGTTCACTATTCTTAAGTACGGACAAGAACTCCTGGACTATGTTTAAAAGTGACTGTTCAGACACTGTATTTGCAGTAGAGCCAGCGCTATCGTCCCCATGGAACCTATCCAAACTATCGAATAAATGAGACACACCCATCATCAGCAGCATATTACTAGTACTCCGGCTTATGTTCTCTAAGCTATCAATGACCTTATTTTGCTTTGCAAGGATTAAAACGTTTTCTTCCACAGTAAAAGATGAATATAGACGGAATACTTTTATCTGCCTAAGCTGTGGGTCAACTGTTATCCTCCGCAGAGCTTTTAAATTATTGATAGGGGTCCAGTCACTATCAAATATGATCACGGCATCAACTGATGACAGTTTGATGCTGGGAAGACAAGCATGGAATTCTAATAAAAAAATAAATCTCCCCCATTCCTTGTTGTTAAACCTGTTCAAAGCAGCTCCCTTCTTAGAAGGAATAACACCCATTTCAACACGTTCATAACAATCTAGACCAAATCTTTGACTGAGGAAGTCATCCAAAATATCTCCAAGAGAATACTTTCCAGAACCACTAATTGTCTGTCAATAAAGAAATTTGGGTCAGACACTATGATAGAAAATTAAGACATGCATTTTCCGGAATGAAAGTTCATTAAATTATTTAAAATGTTAGTCCCACTCCTGAAAAGAGTGCGATAGAGATTAAAAACATTTTCCTAACTGGCACTTTCTTTATGACACCATATGCTCACTAGTTGACATGACAGTTAGCATGGCTGACGTTGAAAGGCAAATCACATGTAAGTCATTCCTTGCATCAAATCAGGACAAGTGGCATATAAAATTCAAACCAGCTCAAATAAAGGGTGAGTCATGTGGTCCACCGCAAGGGTTATATATCACTTGCAATGATTGTCACGTTAGCCTCACATTAATGTCCTCTCAACTAGTGAATATGTCACATAATGAAAACATGCCACCTACTGGAATTTCATAATCTTAATTACCTACCCTCCCACATAAGAAAGTATATTACCGAACAATCTAGTAGCAGATTTAGTTGAGAAAACCAATGATGTAGCAACCAAACTGAAATCACTGACAACAAATACGGTGACAGAATTTGTTCAACCCTTATTTTTATATTCAATTTGACAGCAACTTGTTATAATGTGCCCGCAAAACCGAGAAGGCACAATTTTGGAATAAATAACTAAAGCATCAATGAAATCACAATGTTTACCAATTTTCCACTGCATCATTCAAATTATAAGCACATCAATCTCTTAAAGATCTTTGCAGACAGATAAGAAAAGCAATCACCATAAAAAAGAAAAGCATTTCTTTAACCAATAATTCCAAGTAAATCACATTACATTCCTGTGCTAATAAATTATTCTTGCCTTCCCTAAGGAATATAAACCCATTTAGGCACAACATTTTCTACTCCCTTGTACCCTATATCGATGTCTAATTCTCCATTTTTCATACGCAATAGTAAAATTAAGAGGAAACCTCGTGTACATAGATATCTACACAAGAAAAAAGAGAATCATTTGAATATATGAAAGAAATCAAACAGGATTGCGAAGTGCACAAAACCTGTGAGACCCCGAACTTTGCTTTTGCTATTTTTCTATGTATTAGCTTTTAATTTAAATTATGGGGCCATATTTTTGGCCAATGTATAACCTAAGCTTTATGTTAAGGTACATTAACTAATATGAGATTTTATTCCATAAATTTTCCTTAAATAATTTTCTTTTCATTATGGAAGTTTTGTGCAAGTTTAATTTCATGTCCCTAAGAGCCGAAACTTGCAAGGTAAGTTTCTCTTATGGATTTATATTTTTCATTTGCTTAGTATATTTCATAATCCATGAAATTAAATTATGATTAAAGATTTATATATATTGGCCGAAAATAATTAAATAGAAAAATCATGAATTTCCTTTAAGTATTTAAATATTTTTGTGTATCATTAATAGGTAGCATATATCATTATTATGTGGCCTTAATTAGTAGTTTTGAAAAATATCATTAGAAATATTAGATGATAAGTTACTAGGCATATGATAAGTTTTAAGAGAGTTTAAATTGATAAGCGCACTTGCTTATCATAGTGATAAGCTAGCATAATGAGAAGCTAGGGAACTTTTTATGTAATAAGTTATTGTGGCTATCGTAGAGATAGGCTAGAACCATTATCTTAAGATAAGTTGTCATGCTTATGAGATGATAAGCTATGTAATTGAACTAGATAAGCTAGAGCGCTTATAGGAGATAAGTTAGGTGACAAAAGTAACTAAGTTGAAAGTTGGTTGTGAGAGTAACTAGAAAGTTAGTTGTGAGAGTAACTAAGCTAGTTGAGTTGTAACCAAACATCATAAATGAACTAAACAAGAGGCAAACCAAGAAGAGACAAGGCCATTTACATGAAGATGCAAGGAGTGAAAAGCCATAAAGTGGTGATCCCATGTGAAGAGAGATGGAGGGCAATTAAGTGACAAGACAAGACAAAGAAGAGAAATGAGAGAAAGCAATGGGAGAAGGAGGAATTCACGTGGGAGACATGGCTTGAGGAGACAAGGGAGGAGGTGAGAGAAAAAGAGGAGAAAAAGAGAAGAGAAAAGACCATGTATGGTCGGCCAAACTCACCCAAGTTCACCCCCCTTCCCCCTCTTGTCATTTTCAACATGTCATTGTCCTTGTCATTGCCATAATTTCACCTTGGGAGACTCAATTGCTTCAAGTGAACTCCCCCTCATACTTAGCATTTCAATTTCACTCTTCATTTGCTTCTCTTGGCCGAATATCACCCTCCCATTTCAACTCTCTCTCTTTTCCTCTCTTGGCCGAACCTTTCCCTTAAGCTCAAGCCTTGTTCTTTTCTTCTTGCAACCAAATCATGCCTCTAAAGTCTTAGTTTGTTTCCTTTCCTTGAGGTGACCGAATCATCCCTTTGAATAACTCAATTCTTCTCTTGGAAATTGTATTCACTTAGCCACTTTTCCCTTGTTGAAATTTAACTCACTTCCTAAGAGCTAAATCATTTCAAGTTTACCTTGTTTCTCCCCACCATAAAACCTATCTTAGCACCTGATATCAAGCTTGGAACCATTCCAAAACGGTGAACCGAAAGTTTGGGTGAAGGAAGGATCTTGGTGAAAATCGGGTGACTAGTGGAAGGTAGAGGTAGGCTTGATTTCACATGATGTTTTTGCATAAGTTCTTTATAAGTTATGACCTAAGGTATTTTATTATGCTAGATACTCAAGGCTTGTGTTCAATCATCAAGGTAAGGCCAAAAATGGGGTTGTTAGTTCTAAGTATATTGTTGGCCGAATGTCCCTTGGTTGGATCTTGAGTTGGTGTTTTGATTTTTGTTAGATCTTGAGTTTAGAAGACTAACCCTAAGTTATAATGTTAGATCTAGCTATATGAGCATGAGATCCGAACTTAAATGTTAGAAAAATGTTAAAGAATGAACAATGCATGCTAGTGTGGTCTTAAAATGCAAAAAGGAATGCATGATGCAAGTTTTGACATGAAGGGTTGTGTTGGATGGTGTTGGCCGAATTTTATATGTGTTGGATCTTCAAATATAATTTTGTTAAGTGTCAATTTGATGAATGACCATGATATGTGTAAAGTTTGGTGAACCCATGCATATAGGCTAGTCTTGAAATGTAGTAGATTGCATGCAAATCGAAAAGAACTAAGGAAAACCTAATCATTCTATGAATATGTTTGTTGGCCGAATATGATATTGTGATAGATCTTGAAATTATTTTGTGAGTTGTAGATCCTAGGTTGTGAATCTGAAAATGGAGGATGGGATCACCGTTGGAGAAGAAAACTTAGACAAGGAATGCTTAAAATGGAACATGGCCGAATGACCTAAAAAATGAAACCCTAATAGAAACCTATAACAATAAGATTATATTACATGTGACGGATAAATGAAATTAGGGTTATGGCCAAATGGATTAGAGGATTAAAGCTCAATCATAAAACACACCATATTAGTAAGAGAAAAACATGGATAATAGGCTTAAAGGTTCGGGTTAAAAGAATTAGCAAAACCTTGTGGTGTTAAGTATAGATTGAGGATTTAATTAGGTTGGCCGAAACTTATGGTGAACAAAATAAAGCTTATATTTTCGGGTTGCATAGAGATTTAAAGTCCAAGCCAAGAGTTAATTATGATTAACGTTAGTGATTGATTAATGTAAAGATTTAATTGAATACATGAAATAAAAGAAAAATCAAGATTTAATCCTAAATCAATTAGTTTGTTGATTAGAGTCCTAAATGTGAATAGAAATATATTGCAATAGAATTAAGTAATTAAATAACCTAAGTTTAATAAGTAGAAAGTAAAAGATTAAAAAAGATATTAAGCGATTAAAAGAATTGAGGCAATGTATAAATCTATGATATCGAAGTAAATATATATAGTTGTTGTTTGAAACCGTTGCGATGGACGGGGAGTTCAAGGTTAAGAGGTGAACAAGAGTTTCAATTGGACTAAGAGAAATTCAGCAACTATATTATATCGTTAAGATTAAATTAAGTACTTAATTATCACTATTCTTTCCTTAGTGGATTTCACGATAGGTTTCTTCGAATAGTTCATAGAACCGAAGCGTGTTGATATAATTTCACGTATACTCAGCATATTGAGAATCGAACCTATTCCTTGTAGGCAAAGAGCCAAGTGAGAACCGAGAAGGTTGCAAGGAGTACTGTAAGTGAATTCTAACCCGATTTGAAAAACTGGAATGATACACTGCATGTTTTATTGTGCATGACAAAGTATTTTAATACAAGTGACATGTATTATGCACAAAGAATGTTTCAAGTACGCATGATGTTTCGAACATGTCATAGCATGATCATTTGCATGAACACATGAACAACGTTTTGATGCAAATGAAACTATAATGTTTTCAAGTGTGGCATGGCATGTTCATTGCATAGAAACATGAAAGGTTGTTTTATGCGAATGAGAAGAGTACGTATGTTATGAGACTTGATTTGGGGCTTTGGTCGGATCCGTACCAAGTTAAGTGAGGTTCATCATCCATACCGAGGAACGTTGATCGAGAAGGATGGATGGATGAAACCTAGGACGCCCATACCGAGGGACGTTGATCGAGAAGGTTGGGTAAGTCCTTAAGGTATGTGCAATCACACCGAGGAACGTTGCTCGAGAAGGTGTGGCACCTCTTATGGGTCGTGTCTAGCCATCAGGCCTGGGGCAACTACGGGCTAGCTCGACCAAATGTTAAGTCTCCAAGGGATGGGAGACAATTCCGATGGGAACAACACAACCCTGACTTCATGGGGTCAAATGGAGTGAGCCCACAGTAAGGGATGAAATGTTTATGAAAAGGCTAAGAGTGACAAGAGATTTGAAATGCATTTGAAAAGGCCAAGAGTGGCAAGAGATTTTAGTGCATGGCATGTGCATCACGGAGCATGCATATGCATCATGGTTTTTATGCACTATCTCATGACTTACAGTTATGCATTTTTTTTCTTAACTCTACAGTGTATTGAAGTAAGTATTTCCACACCACTAAACACACATTTCTTAATTACCCAGCTTTCTACATAAGCAAACAAAACCAATACTAAATAGAATGTCTCCTATAATATGAAGTAAAGGATGTTTTGGAAAAAAAATATTATATTCTCCTAACAACAACTTCATTTCAAATTAGGACATCGATTTTGGGACATAGACAATATCAACACCGAATAACATGTATCAACTATTTGAATAGAGAAAGGATAATCGTTGACATCGATGTAAGGTCCATAAATCAATTACTGAGGATTTAGATCGTATTCGCTAAACAGAATGAGTCACCAAAGATACTGACGATGATATCCTAATGTTGCTATAGCCCATTACAAGCACAATAGAATGTTGAAAAAGAAAATAAGTTTCTGGATACTACTAAAGTGATGTGGATAGATAGCTTAGAAAATATTTTGCATAGTACGAAATCTTACTTCTACTAAACAATTGTTAGTTGTTCTGTTCAAGCTAATATGCGAGAGCATGGAGAAACGATCATTCCTTTTCTAAGTACACATAACTTTGGTAAAAAAAACAGTAGAATGTGCAAAGAATTATAAAGGCTTCATTATCAAACGTACAACTAATGCAACGTTCAATCATCAATTTGAGAAGAGATCCAAGCACACTTTTGTGGATAGGACAAGCAGAGGATTGCATGTAAATGCTATAATCAAATGGCTCTTACCACCTGTCAGTCTATCAAATTTATTGCTATTTCATCCAACTTTCATGTTTTGGCCAAAGGCAATCATTCTTTCCAATGATGTTGATGCCTTTAAATATAAAGACCACATTCTACCTATCATTAATAAAGGGCCAATCACTTTACAGCTAGTTCAAATCATCTGAGAAAGTTGAAATTAGCATGATGCAAGAAAATTCATCAGAAGGAACTGTTCCAGGACTCTATTGATAGTACTGGGGGAAAATAGAGGCTTAGGATAACTTGAATGAATCAAAAGCCCCAAGGGGTCTGGCCTTGTAGAGTTTAAATGGTGCATCTCTCAATCAATTCGATAGAGTTACAACAATCTAAAAGGATATATTACTAATCCTAGTAGGACCTCAACTCATTTGACACAAAAAAAGGCTTAATTTAATCCACTAGTCCCTGTGGGACAAGTAATTAACCTCAGGGACTCACAGGGGAAGAATTAAAACTGAGGGATCAAATTGAGAAAAAGTTAAACGGACTAATAGATTCAGTAAGCCTAAAATAAGTCATCCTCCACCATTTCCCCCTCCACCATCAAGTTCGAGATCAAGTTGGCTCTCCTATGAGAATTCGCAACACTGGGAAAATTTTTTGTACATCTATCTCCCTCCTTGAGCCAAAGGGCTCTAGACTTCTGCCTCCAACTAACTTCCTCCAAATCAATCATATTATTCAGCTCCCTGGAAATCTCCACCCTCTTTCCAAACCCGCAGCATCAAGGCTACCCCCCTCATCCAAGCCATCCAAAGACGCAAGCTCATTCAAAAGAGCCGATTTCCGAATGTTCAAATCTCCAAACACTTCCCGATTCCACTTAAGATCCAATTTCAGCGCTTTTAACTTCGAGAAAAGCACAAAACTGGGAGACCCCCTAAAGTGATAACCCTGCAACTACCACCACTTCTTAACCATGACAAAAAATCCATCCACTTTGAGTCACATGTTCTCGAAGCGGAAAGGCTTATTAAGGCCACCAAATCTGCCGCTCTCCAACAAGATCGGAACATGATTTGACAATAAGCGGGGAAGTCTCCTCTGAATCACCTCCGGAAACGACTCCCAACTCGGACTAACGAGGAAACGGTCAAGTCGAGACCAAGACTGAAAGGATCTACCGTTAGACCAAGTGAAAGACCCACCTATCAAAACAAGATCCACCAACTCCAACTCGGATAAAAAATCTGAAAACTCCGTCATGGCACTCCTAATGCCCCCCTCCCGAACGCTCGTCGGGGAAACGAGTCACATTAAAATCACCACCAATGCACCAAGGACGATTCCACCAACTATATACCCCAGCCAATTCATCCCACAAAAGCCTCCTACATCCATCGTCATTGGGACCATAGACCCCAGAAAATAGCCACTGAACCCCATCATCCACATTCTTAAAAACCAAAGAGATGGAAAATGCCCCAACACAAGACTCAATCAGCTCCATACATCGAGAATCCCAAAGGCACATCACCCCTCCCGACGCACCATCAGCCTCCAAGCAACACCAACTCATATGAGGTCCACCCCACAAACATCTCACCAAGGCACGAGACACCGCCGCAACTTTGGTCTCCTGAAGGCACACCAGATCAGCCTTCCACCCTCTCAACAAATTACCCACCATTTTGCATTTCCCCCTATCGTTTAGCCCCCTCACATTCCAACTAATGATTCTAGGCTTCATAAATAATTCACAAGCGCCCTCCCCACCTTCCTACTCCTCCCCTCATAATTAACAGAACATTCCAAAGATTTTAATTCTCTAATCAACTTACCTCCAGATTTCCCCAAAGACCTACTGCCCAACTCCTTCTCCTTTTCCAATGCTGCAAAGAGTTCCAACAAACCTTCCTCATGCCCATCACACGAAACCTCTACTAAATGTTTGAAGGACGAGATCATCTCCAAGACCCACAATGATGGAGACGCCCCTCCTCACGAATTGAATTTGGGTAAACAATTTGCAGCGGCTCCGCAGACTCCTCCGCTCTCCTACCTTCGAATTTGATTAAGTCCCCTCCTCACGAATTGAATTCGGGTAAACAATTTCTCTTTTCTGTTGGGCTGATGCTTTGTTGGATGGCCCCTTAGCTTATTTCAGTATAGGCCCTTGTACTGTTGCCACTATTCTAATAAGATTGACTTGCTTATCCAAAAAAAAAAATAAGACCAGTATATAAAAGAAGACCCATGAACATTAACCATCAGACATATAAACAAACTAACAAGTTCCTAATGCCCAGAAAATGAAGCTACAACTGGGCATTACCTAGAATAGTTTGCAAAGGTCTCGAACTAGCACTCATCGAAATTAAACGAAACTTGACAAACCATTTTAGTCTTTGGGCTTCCTACTTCACAAGCATCCTTCATATCCTGCTTCAGAAATAACTATCTCCATATGCTGTCATCCAAAGAAAGTCTGCTATTATTTTTTTTCCTTGGTCACTACATTCGGGTTCAGTTATTGTGTGAATCAAAGTGAAGCAAGGGATGAGATTAAAAACTAGCCATCCTACGGTTGAGGGAGGGCCACGTCATTTAATGAAGCTAACCATAAAACCGACCCGTTTGACTGACTCTGACCCACTTTCTTTGCCAGACCCGTGACACCACCAGCACAGATCGCATTCATCTCTCTCTCTAGTTCGACTCTCTCTCTCTCTCTCTCTCTCTCGTTACTCATGCACAGATCGCTCAGATAGTCTTCTTCCCTCGCACACTTAGCCTTCATCTTTCTCATTTGTGGGTGGGACTTGTCATTCTCTGAGAATACATGAATCTGATGTTTGATTTCAAATTTTCAACGCAGCTGTAAGCAGGGACCTTTTTAACTCCTCAACCCCCCGTTGCCTTCTTCACCTTACCAACACTCTCCCACTGACCTGCTGCCGCGTAGATACTGGACATACTGACATAAGGAGCAGTATCTCTAAGCTCTTCCATGTTGAAAAGTTGGTCTGCTGCTTTCTTTGCCATTCTTGATTTTTATAAATTCTACCCAAGCCCAGTGGCTGCAAGCAGTTAAGACGCTGAGAAAGCTAACCGAATCTGGTTGGAAACCTGACTGTATCATCTCTTCAAACGACATAAGAGCCCCCTCACCATCTCCATTCTGTGCATAAGCTGAGATCAGCGCATTCCAAGAGACTGAGTTCCATTCAGGCATCTCACGAAAACTTTGCACTGCATCCTGAAGGACCCACATTTTCCTTTCAGCGCATCCCTGAAGGTTCCACGTTCATGTATTCTCAGCTTGAATGATGAAGATGCAAACCTAGATCCGGTCTCGACGATGAAGAGGCAAGCAAACAGGTAGGAATTCACAGGCGGGTTGAGATTTTCACGGGTGAGTTGCCTCTTCAAATGGGTGAGAATTCATTAAATGACATGTCAAGTTTGCAACCATCGGATCGTCAAGCTCCCATCTCAGCCGTTGCTTCGCATCACTTCACACGGAAGTGATTCGCACAACAACTGAACCCCATTACATACCATATATCACATCATATTATAACCCTTTTTTCAAATCACAATGTACCTTCTCGGTAAGCCTGCACGTTTTATGTTTTATTTTAGGTTATCCCAAAGGAATGGAATGACTAATGGGATGTGAAACTTTCACAAAAAAAGAACACTTTGGATTCCATTATCCGTATGGCCAGCCAATCCACGACAACCCAAGGAAGGAATTCTTTCTTCAATTATTAAAACCCAACCCCCACCTGTTCTCTCTGAGAAATTACATGATGATATGCACATCCGAATGACATTCCTCATCAATGACTATTTTGCCAAGTTTTAATATAAGAGATCCACACTTAGACATCATCAAGCAAAATGACAATACATTTACAAAACAACAAAAGGAATAATGACCAACACAAGTCAGTCAAACAACTCATACCTGAAAAAGAATAAGCACTTTTAAACCTTGCTTTTTCATCTCCCTAAGCATCATGTCAAGAACTTGTAGCTTGCCACTTGCTTTTATTTCAACATCCAAATACCCAACCTCTTGAAGGCCTTTAGTTAGCAAGCTTCGGAGGGATGGATCCACGAGGTAGGGATGATCGCAGCACTGTCAAGAAATATGAATCAAGCAAGATTGAAGAAAATGACGATATACATGAAGAGAGCTACTTTCTCGACTAGACATTGCAAGCAACTATTCGATGACTCAGATATATGAAATGTTTTTTTTTATAAGTAAACCAATCTTATTAAAGAGAAGAAAAACAAGGAACACAACAACGGGATTAACAGTACAAGAGAATATACCAAAAACCCCTATCACAAACAAACTAGAAAACTAAGAAA
This sequence comes from Myrica gale, assembly GCA_963930655.1. NCBI lineage: Eukaryota > Viridiplantae > Streptophyta > Magnoliopsida > Fagales > Myricaceae > Myrica > Myrica gale. The sequence goes on along the minus strand of OZ005602.1, from coordinate 17,337,205 downwards.
AAGGGGAAACCAGAAAAGAGAACCAACAACACAAAGGCCCAAAGACAACACCGCCTACAACCCCTCCATTTTTTTTTATAAGCAAGCCAATTTTATTAAACACTAAAAAAAACAAGGAACAGCGGAATCACCAGTACAAGAGAATGTACTGAAGAACTCAAACACAGACAAACAAGAAAAAAAAAACAAAAGCCCAACAAGAAACTCCCGCCCACACGCCGACAAGAAAAACAAAAGCACCCCCAACAAGATCCCACCCAAACGATCCCCCTATCAGTCCAGCCCATGGCTCTAAGTCTTCCGAACGATCGAGGGAGACCCATCATAGTTAACTGAAAACTTCAATCCCTGCAACTCTCTGATCATCTTCCCCTTTGATTTTCGAGACTTTTTCGAACAAGGCTGCACCCGATCCCATTCCAACGCTGCAAAGAGAACTCTCAGTTTGTCCTCTTGACCACCACACGACAGCCTAACCATATTACCTACAGAGGAAACAATATCCAAAACCCACGCCGGAGATTCACCCTCCAAAACGTTACTAGGGACAGAAACAGCAAGAGAAGGGACCACTAGAACTGGTCTAAGAGAACACTCCCCCTCCTCCTGCCCACCTAAGAGGGGCCTAGAAGAAGGAGCCATCACTGCTCGCTCCTTCGCGTCATCACAACGCCCCGAGATAGGCCCAGCAAACCCAACGAGCCCATCATGCCTAGCCCCTCCTTCATTCACAACCATAGCCCCCGGTAAGCCATCTAAGGCCTCCGGGTCACCAATTTTCAGCCCATCCGAGATAGGCCCAGCAAACCCAGCGAGCCCATCATGCCCAGCCCCTCCTTCATTCACAACCATAGCCCCCGACGAGATCTGACCCGCGAACATGCCTCCGGGCGTAAACTCCGGCGTCTGAGGAGCCTCTGTGCAGTCGCCATCCACAACAGACGGCGCCGACGAGAGGGTATCCGCCGCCGACGAGTGGGTTGCACCCCCTTCCCTGCCTCCGAGCTCGACAACGTCAGACACGAACGTGAGGCACTCAGCAAGAACGCTAGCCTTATCCGGCGAAAACTCCGGTCTCCGGGCACCTAAGATGTCCCTAGCCACCTAACAACTAGGCAACCACCTCCTTAATTTGTCCAATTCACCCGATATGAACCACAAGCTCATAGAACCACAAGCACCCGATATGAACCACAGTCGCAGTGCACCACAAGCACCCGATCTAAAATGTAGACAACGTCTCTTAACATCATCCATACACAAGCATAGAGAAGAACAATACCATACATAAATTGCAAACATCATAAACCTCAAGCGCAGACTGACCAAAAAGAAGGTAGCGTACAAACAAGTAAATAGATTTTAATGATTGCGTAAATTCTTGGAGCTTCAAATCATATAGAAGTTTAAAAAATAACTAAAATAAATACAAATTTGTAAGTACAAACAAGAACATACAATCCCACTGCCAAACGGACAAAAAGATACTCATGGGATCATATGTTGGGCATAACATCAGTTTCTCAATATATCTGTAGCCACTCCCTTACAAATTTAAAATGTAATTATACGTAGAACTGGATATAAGCTAGTAGCATAATCTTGGAGACACTAAACTACAATATTAAAATGCAACAGTGTGATTAATGCAACAAGTTCAATAAAGCCAACCTTCCGGGCAGAAATAAGAATATTACGGAGAACCCCAACAGAATCATGCTTTGAAAATGAGCGAAGTGCGATGGAATTCGAGAGTAGGATAGCACAATACTGCTCAAGCTGCACATTAGACAACTGCGCAGGTACCCAATACTCTAGAAATCTAGAAGAGTCTAACTTGCGTTCATATGCAATATAACTCGACAACCTCTCCCTCAATTTGCCGATATTGTCACTGGAACTGGTGATCAAAGCATCACTGTTATACAAATCACACTGGAAATCAAGCAGAGACAGCAATTTAAGGTATTCATCTTTGCTATCCTGCAAAATCAGAAGCATTGTCTGAACAAAAGAATAAACGCAGACATATGTGGCAATATACATGAGATAATTGAGAAGAAACAAACCTTTATTTGACCATTGACAAGAAGAAGTCTCCTATCAGTATGTAGCATCTTAATACGTTCAAAACAAGAAATTGTAGAGCGTTGGGACTCATCAACTATTATTGCTTCCCACCGTATGCATTTTAATATATTGACATCCTGCGTAGCAAATCAGAGATCAACAACACATGATGCAAAGTTAAATGGACCAAGCAGGCTAAAAAGTCATACCTTTATAATAACTTCTGGCGAGCTTATAAGTACTTGAAACAACGGGCAACCGCCCTCTTCACAAAACTCCTGCGTCCTAATACTTTTCCGAATATCTTTGTTTCCACTGTAAACCACAACATCGAGAGACGGTGCCAAACGAAAGAACTCATGATCCCAGGAATTTAGTGACAAAAAAGGGGAGATGATGAGAAATGGTCGATGGACATCAGGCTGCAAAGATAAAATAAATGTGATCGCCTTGACGACATGTTCCTGCAAAAACGGAATCATCAGCTTCAGTGCATATCAAACTTTTGATGCATTCAAAGATAGTTACTGAGATACGCTAGGGGCCAAACTAGTCACTGATGTATAATCTTTCACAAAATAAAGTGTATTCAGGAACAGAAGAGAGAGAGAGAGAGATGCATGCAATATAACATGTAACACACAATCAAAAGGAAAATTATAGCAAAGATGGCACGTGACATTATTTTCTTGTTTTTTTTTTCTTTTTTGGTGGGGTGGAGAGGGTGAAAACTCAGATAATAATATATAAATAAACTAGCAACCTATAAATTTTGACCTCATTCATTACGTCATGTATTGAATTATCTCTATAATTTGTTCCAGGAGATTGGGTGCCTATTGGATCATATAAGTCTTAAGAAATCTAGATTATCTGACCAAAATATCATCCACTAAGAAAGATATAACTTACAGAAATATCAATTAAGCTCCTAAATTCCAGAATCATTGATTAAGCTAACCTGGTCATCAATAACAACGGCATTCCTGGCTTTGTGCCAAAATTCACGTAGTTTGTTAACATAATCCAGATGAGTATTATCAAATCCAGGCAAATCCCCAGGTCTCAGCGGTGACAATTCATGCAACGAACCCTTTTCTCTCTCTGGTAGCTGCATTTAGTTAATTATAACAAACAAGGGATGTTAAAGACATGGAAAGCAAAATAAAACAAATATAAATGCTGCATGAATAATGACAAAGAAACAACCAGCAAAGAACATTAAAGGGAAAAATCAATTAATGAGTAGCATAGATCAAATTATTCACTCGTTGGACTTCACTAGACAGTATACAGCTCCATTAATTGTGCTTGGGTGAATGTAGGCGTTGGTGATTCCAAGTTTGAATTTCCTCTATTTATATTAGGATCAAAACTAGGCTTATTGAGCCAAAGGTACCTGATTATTAACAACACTTCTTGACAAGGGTCCCAGTTGCACGCTACATCTCCAGCAGTAATAGTTCTTCAAATTCACCCATCTGCATCTCTTTATAACCAAGTCCTTTCAAACCCCATCCGTTCCATAAACCTAAAGCCTTTCCCATGGTTGATAACCCAATAGCCCAGACTTTTCCTAGGTTGCCAACAGTAAAACCATAGAAGTGTTTCTGAATCTGCCCTACATTACTTGTGACTCTGTACATCCTAAATACAGGGACCCAGTAAAGATTAAACTAATGACTCAAGCAAGTTAGATAAAGAGAAACCCCAAAAATATTACAAGCATTTGTCAACTCATATCCACGATATGTAATGGATTCCATCTAATAAACATATGAGCCATCAATAAGAAGTGTTCATTTGTAAGCAACCGAACTCTTCGAGTGCATCAGTCAGGGATAAAATGTGATACATATAGAAAAATCAGGACAATAGTCTCACCAAAGAAAGCTAGACGAAAAGACATCTGCCTCATTCACTTGGTGACATTAAAGAAGCATTTTGATCGATCACTCCCTAAACAGTTTATCCCTTTAATCCCTCCCAGTTTTTTTCTTGCTTTGCAAATATAAAAGAGAAAATTACATTTTGCACCCTCTAATTACCAGTCATTTTGCAATTTACACCCCAAACTAACGTGGGGTGCAATGAGTTGAGTTCACTAATTTGAGGCGCAAATTGCAAAATTAACAATAGTTAAAGGGTCCAAACTGCAGTTTCCCTAATATTAAAAGTCATCAAAGAATGTGAGAAAAAGTTTAAAACATCTATCGGTAATTTAGGGTACAATGTACAATGTGTTGAGTTTGGTAGTTTGGGGTGCAAAATGAAAAATGAGCAGTAGTTGGGGGTTCAAAAATTTAGTTTCCCAAATATAAAAATCATCAAAGAATAACAAGGGAGTCAAAAATATAGTTCAAAAGTGTTAATGCTTATACTATGAATTGAAGTGTAGATTCAAAACAAAAAACACAGCCAAGAAATTTTACTATAGCCATCACTACACATCCAATGAACAATCATTCTTCAAAACAAAAACATAAGCATGTTTGGATGCTCAACTCTTTCAAAAGTCCTATTTCCCTCACATAACCATCGCCGTTAGACCCAATGGCACCGTATATGTACAACACCAAATAACACAAATGTAACGACCCGGTGTCCTTAGCAAGTCGGCAATGAAGCAATACGTGCTGCACCCTCCCTTCCACCAATTCTTTGCATGCATATACAACAGTAGCCTGCAATTGTCCTCTTCCTCTAATGAGGTAATAAACAGTAAGTATTTCCCCAAAACAAAGCTACTCTCGGAGGTGCACTACTTCCCCACACAGTGCACGGCCATTCTTGCTATTCCAATATAGGAAACTACCAATGTGTCTCTACCCTTTACCTGCAGCTATTAGAAATGTTCTGGAATATAGATTTTTAAGGACTGGTCTACACATCGCATGTCTTGCCACAAATGAGCTCATCCATTGTCACTAGTTTGTGTCACAAATCAAAGAATAACCTAATACCCTTACATAAACACCCGACATTAGCAACATATGTCTCTCAAAAATTACCAGTGGTACTTATCAAAAAAATTACCAGTGGTAGACACCAGAAATGGACATATTTATGCAGATAAGCATCATTTTGATGAAATACTGAAGAGATCCCATAAAATAAAACATCAACACAAAAAATAAATAATTCATCAGTAATCTTGTCTCTGGGGCACCTTATCTCCACCAGAAGTTAACTTTGCCTTCTTGCGCCGATTTTCATAATCTCTTATTAGGCCCTGACCTTCAGGTGAAATTAAAAATGGAGCATTTTCCAATTCCCATGTAGCATGCTCATAGCTTAGACCACGCCATTTCACAAGCCATTCATAACGCCCATCTGGATAATCAGCAGCAGGCCCCTCATAATATTTATTACATTGTCTGAGAGACGGTAACAATCTTTTTCTTAGCAAGCGACGTGGCAGAGTCCATTCTGTCATCCACCTCATGTCCTGAAGAACAAACAGCTGGTCAAAAAGGGGAAGGCCTATTATACAGATTAAACAATTATTTGTTTTGTTTCCTCTTCAGCAAAATCACTTTGTTTCTATAAGTTTGAGGAGAATAAGATGAATTTGAAAAAATCTAGGCGAAGCCCCCAAGGGCATCGCACAAGTACAGTGGCACACAAGTATCTCTATCTGTAATGGCAAATGATTGTCCACAAGACAAAGAACCTAAAAGAACAAAAGAAAAGAGAGCAATGTAAAAGGAAATGTACAAGATAATAATTGATTCCAATAACGTCTATTGAATTCCTAAACAAGTGGAACACAATTAGTGCATGTTTGCATTTAGGAATTTTAGAAATTTTTGGAATGTTGTGAAAATTGAGATAGATTAGAGTTATAAGGTTTTTGTGAAAAAAGTAGTGAAAATTTTGAAGCATTTTTGAGAGATGTTGGAAAATTTGGAGTATGATGGGGAGTTGGTGAAAAAGTGAAGAAGAGAGATGAATTGAGTAAATTTTTTATGTTTGTTGTAATGGAAATAGATGATTTTAAAGTTTTTTATTGGTTTTTTTTTAATTTCGGAATTACAATAAAAAGAGAGAATTATTGTGGGCCCATTATTTGGTGTGAAAGCCAAAAAAGTAAAAAAATAATAATTGAGACAAAAAGTCATGTTTGCATCTAAAACTTCTTAAAACCTCAAAAATTACTACAAAATCTGGCTTTGCAAATATGCCCTTATTCTAGCAACACTATATTGAAGACAGGAGGAACCTGGGTTTTTTGGACAAATTTCACAATAAGCCATGGAGCTTCATGAAGCACTTGACTTTCCGGCAACCAACGATTATGAGCATGAGCAAGATCTTTGTATTTGACAAAAAACTGCTTCTGCTTCTGCTTCAGCAAACCTACAATGAAGCACCATACGACAATACATATAAAATCTGAAATCCTAATCATCTCTTAAAAGGGTAGGGACACGGAACAATTAAAACTTTATCCGAATGATTTCCAAAACTATTGAGAACAACATAGTGAAACACTTGACAACGTTTAAATAAATTGGAAAAAAACTTGAGTTATAGAAACATATGTCCATACCATCACCATCCACCACCTCCACTTCTCTTTCATCCCAGATCGACTCTAATCCCTCTGATACTGAATGTACACCTAATTCCATCTTCTTTCTAATACACGCGAGGCAGTGCCAAACTCCGAGGGGAACATACTCCAAAGGAGGATCTAGGCATGAAAGATGGTAAGTTTTTCTGCACCCTCTTCCATCACAGCACCTGAAAACGAAGGTCAACTGTAAGACAACAACACATAAAAGAAACAAGGAAGACAAGCAAGAAATTAAAAATGTTGCCTTTGGCATGGGACACAAAAGCCAACTAACAAAGGATCCACACCAAAATAATATATAAAACCCAGAAGAAAAGGCTACCCACAAGAGCTTCCCACCAAGCTGGCAGACGAGGCATGTATTTTGCTCAGTTTCTGATCGAAGATCTACCAAAGACTGTTTTTGCTGCAAGAAGTTGTTGCTCTTTCCAGTATCACCAACAGTGGCAGTAGCTCCAAGTCTGCCTCTATCCTAATGCAACACATTTAGAGAAATGATATCCATTATATCAAATCAATGTCTCGTCTAGATGTATGGAGAAACCTATCCACTAAGTTCTTAAGTAAACTGACATGGCACAGCCCACCTATTTGACAGGCATAAATAATTCAGAAAGATCCAAAAATGACAAAAAAAGATAGCTCTTAGTAAACCTATTACCTAGGGCTCTACTTAATGCAGAAAAAATTTCAAAAGACACAAAAGGAGTCTTCTGTAGATTAGCCAATCTTACATTTGAAGAAACATAAATCCAAAAAATCAGGTTTGGATTTATGTTTTTTGGCCAATTAAACAATAGAATCCCATTTTCATTCTTTTTCCACCACAGTAAGGAGAAATGGCCCACCTTGGTGTCAGATGACTCACAGTTTAACTTCGTGTTGCAAGAGTAGTACTGGTTCTTTGCTGAATCATCATCTACTCTGAAAAATATGAGTTATTTAGAAAAGCCAAAACAAACCTGGAGAGGGGAGAGGGGGGAGGGGGGAGGGGGCAAATTTGGAACGGACTGATGGGCTCCACCATACGTGTCAGACAACAGAAGAGCCAACTCAAACATAACAGATACTTCTAAGTGATTGCTGCAACTCCGTCCACATTTTTACAAGCTTAAAACGTAAAATAGATTGCCTCATAATAACCCATATGTTTTCACTCATGCATATACACATACCTACTTTGACATAAAACATATAGCATACGTGCATACATACATATATACACAGAGCAAAACACAGACAGAGAGAAGAGAGGGAGGGAGGAGAGAAGTTTTTTTTAGGGAGGGAGTGGGGGGCTGTGGGGGAGGGAGATAGGGAGTTATTCCAAGTGACAACATAAATAGCCTGGACAATAATAAGCAAATGCTTGCTAATTGACTAGAGCAAAGCGTAAGCAAAATTTAAGAGCAAGAGTACAATTACATGACTGTATACGTCAACTAAAGTCACCCAAACTGCAACAATTGTACAGTACCCTTCCAATTGTACACAGTAGAACTGAACAGTTATTGTAATAGGTAGAAGGCAGCAAGTGTCGAAACAACTTCCACCATTTTAGTTCCAACATCAGAGGAACAATAGCAAGGGAGATAATTCTGAATCCAGACCTCTTCATTGTAGAAATAGCAAGCATTTATACAATGCAGACACAGTGGTTCCCATTGTAAACTCTTAAAGCAAACTACTACCCACAAGCAAGATGTATAAAGTTTGAGCAAATAAGCACCTTTTCCTCTTAAAAGAAGAGCCATATGTGTCAACAAGATTGTTTCTTTCAAACCCAGATGACGATGAAGTGACAGCATCAGCAATTGGAGTACAGATATCATTAGATGCAATTTTGGCAGACGCATCAGAATCCATGTCCACTGATTTTCGTTTTCCATTTAAAGGCGTGACTTCCTGAAACCTTTCCGAATCTCTGTCAAGCATCTTCTTGTTAACCATGGGATCTATCAAATCTGATGTTTGCACTGTTTCCTTTGTGGAGCAATCCACCTTTGCCGTTTGAGGACCATCACTCATGTCTTTTTCCATTGCATCATAGGATGATTGAGCCTCAACATTCTTAGAAACTTCCACGCCATGCCCATCTAAAGAATCACAACTTTCATACGCAGAAATATGCCACTGGGTTGAGTGACAAAATTCCACCCGTGTATTATCTTCCACTATTTCCTTCGAAAATTTGTGTACGCTAGAATCTTTTATCACCAAAGCTCCATCGAAAGCTCTCACAACAGATCCTTCCCTCAGTTTCTCCTCCCTCCTTTCACTGCAATCATCAGCCTCATCAACTTCAACTCCATGATGATAGCTACCTCCCTGGGAGGACTTATCCAGCCTGTTCCAGTCATGAGGGGCTACAATTCAAGCAGAAAGGAACAAAAATGAGGGATGACTCCTCTGGCTTTTTGTTGTGACAATACAGTCATCCAAAAGAAACAGAGCAGAAGTTACAATTATAGAACAGCTGCTCTATGGAATTACACCAACCATATTAATATAACTGTGCAATCAAGCAACTTAGCTCTACAACCTTATAAAATTGTTGTTCTGCAGGGGATACGTTTACTTCCAAGAAAGAGGGTGACTTTAGAAGACTGAATGAACAAAGAGAAGACTGAAGAAGACGGGGGGAAAAGAAAATCCAGTTACCTGCTGCAACAACCTTCTTTGGTTGGGTTTTGAACAATGCCCTATAAGCACGAGCATCCATTCGCTTTTGTTTTACAGGTGCAGATTCCACATCCGCTCTTTCACTTCTTCCTACTTTAGTTTCCAGTGTCAACATTTTCACACTCCTCTCCTTTTTCCCCTTTTTCTGCTCTGTATCTGTTGAGCTTAAGCTTCTATCAGATATCTTGGAACCAGAAGAACTTGACGAGGAGAGCTTCTTACACCTCTCAGACCTCCTAAGAGGACTTGGCATCCCCTTCTTCTCAATTCTCTCAGATTTCCTATTGACTGTAGGGGAAGTTGGTGTTTGCTTATCAAGTCGCTCAGATTTCCGAGTACATGGAGGGCTTGGAATGATCTTTCTCTTCAATGATGTCTCTCTAGTAGACCTTCTTAGACTAGATGAATCTGATGTTGGAGAACATGAGGTAGTTGATTCTTTGCCACTGCAATGCCTTCCTTTCGAATTGTTACTTTCATTATCATTAATTTTGCCACTAGATTGAGTATTGTTTGGCATTGTATCAGCTGTAAATGGACAAAAAAAGTGAAATCATTTAAATGAAATGTGAGCATTAATGGCTAAAAAAATCCCAATGATTACACAAAAATTCTTTATCTGTCACAACTCAAAAATGCTACACATACGAGTGCCACTACATGAATGTGAATTTCCCTTAATTATGAATAAGCATCAAACACACCTTCCAATGGTTGCTAAGACTACCATTTAAATGTTACCAAAGGAAGTCAATTCCAACACCTTATTGTATTTTTGGGATTGTAAAAATTCTATCAAATGAAAGATCTCCGTGTATCAGGTAACCGCTACTCCAGCACCAATGAACATGCCTGAGATGGTTAGTGACAAGTCAATTCCCCTGATACCTCTCCTCACCATTGCTTCACCCAGAACCATGGAGAAAACAAGAGAAATAATCTGCTACATGCATCTCCAAGACAAAGCTCCACGTGAAAGCTTACTAACCACAACATTCATAGCCAGATCTACCCATCTCTATAAGGAGGAACAAGATCCCAATCCCCTATCTACGTCTTGAAGGATGGCAGATGATTATCCATTAGCATATTGACTTCTCAGCCAGAGAAATTTCCATTCTAATATATTTAACAAAACTAAACAAAAAAGGAAAATACCAAAACAAGGAGACAATACATGCTTATGTTGCAATCACTTTTTCTTCCACACAACTCAAGCGTGCTTCAGGACATAAACAGTGGAATATTTTGACTTCATCCCCATCTGGGCCCAAACTGCAACAATACCAATCTTATACACAGATGCAAATTATTCTGTTCAAGATAAGATTTCTACACAACAAATCACTTCCAGCTTTTGGATACAAAAACAATAAGAAAATGTAATACATGAGTTCTGCAAAGCATGAAAAACTTGTTTTAGTCACGAGAAGACCCCCTTTGTAGCTCGACCGTATGGGAGTACCTTCGTTACTTGATCCTTGAACAAGAATGAACAAACGATCTTGCTGATTATAAATATAATAAGTCCAAGAAGAAAATCTCACTACATGGATATAACAAAACGGAAAAATCAGAAGGCGGAGAAGGAAACAAGGCGTTTATCAGCAACTCCATGTAACCTACACAATATACAATCAAAAAGGCTGAACAAGTAATGCAAACAACACCAGCTAGTATGACAGTAAGAATAGAAGATAGAGATCCTAAAACTACTCCCTTCCGCCAAGAAAGGAAGATGTACAGAGATTCGGTCTGCGCCGAATTCAGACTGCCGGTAATATAACACATGACTAGAGGAACATTCTACCTTGGCGAGTAATTAAAAAAAAACACGTACAAAATCCAGTATAGCATATATCCTGCATGCCGAACTCCAACTCTTACTGAATCTTTTGGATTTCAGTAGTTTTTTTTTATCTTGTACGCTTTAGCTGTTTTCAGTACAGCATTTTGTACTGCTAACACTTTTCTTTTTCATTAATAATATTTTCCTTACTTATCAAAAAACTCTTACATATATTGCACGAGATCTACAGTAATCTGCATTTCCCCTATTCTCCAGAAACAACACTTGCAAGGCTCAACACAGCCAGTATAAGCAATCCTTCAGCATTCCCGTGACACTGCTCATCCACTGGACCATCTACGTTAAAAGGACCAGCTCAGTCTTGTTAAGCCCTTCTACTGACAGGTCACCTTAATGGAATTTCCTAGAAGCAAATTCCTAGTTTAAAATTCTTCAAAATTAAAAAGCACGTACTCAATCCAAGGTGTGTAGGAAATCATTACCAATTCATGCGCAAAGACAGAACGAGACTTGCTACTATTCTACTCCTACCAATTTCCCAAGAATCTAGCCATCCATGAAAGGAAATGAAGATGGTCACGCAAAACAGAGCTATGCAACGAGGCAATGGAGCCGAATGAGCATTGTGCCACACAAAAAAGGCAAAAATTAAGCATGCATCTTTAGCACGTACTACAAAAGCTGAAATTATATCTCAATTTTACAATGTCACAGCTCTGAAACATAGAAACCCTAATCCACCCGACAAACAACACCAGCGAACCAAATCACCGTCAACTATTTACACACACATCCACAACAATCCTCAAGATTTTTACCAAAACCATAATACACTAGCAAGAACAGCTCACACAGTTCCACCGCATAGCACAGAATAACTTAATCACTGCGAGTGAATCTGGCTAACCTGCTGGCAAATTTGAGTATTCAACAAACTTCCAGAAACAAACGATAAGAGGTTCTCTGGGAGCCTGTTTAATTCATGTTTTTGCATGGAAACGCAGTAGGACGCCCGAAGTTTTCCGATAAAAGGAGGAAAAGTGAAGGCTATGTTTGAAGTGCGCTGGTTGGTAATTTGCATACTCGCCGAGAGAGAGAGTGGCTTTTCCGTGGTTCTCATAGGAGGAAATAATTTATGACTAATTTGACCTTTAGTGAAATGACCAAATTAGCCTTGGGCGTCCTTCTCTTCTTACTTGTGGGCCTTATGGCGGTGATACCGAAGCAGTTTTCAGTTTTCACGCTTCCCGCCGTAAAGGCTTTTTTCGTATTTCTCCCTATAAAAATAAATGCTCGATAATAATGCGTGCTAAAAGATATTTACCATTACAAAGAATAGGGTTGTGCATTATTCGTGGCGGTGGCAGTTATGCCCTCTACTGTCACTATCATCGTTACGGGCGGTTGTCCAAAATCGGATACCGCAACCGGTACCATTAGGTGTGGAAACCGGCACTTAAATATGAAAGTTTTGACGGTGGCAGTAGCGGTTATCGCCACTCAAACTAGATCGGTCAAAAAAATTAACGAAACCAACAACTTTCAACCCAACAATTGTTTAGAGATCAATCCAATACTTTCAAATCGCATTCAAAATCAACCCACATCGGCAAATTCCAAAACCAAATCAACCCAACAACTTCCAAATCGCATTCAAAATCAACTTAATCAAGTATCAACCAGTTAAAAAAATTATCAAATGTATAAATCCCTAAACGAAATCAACCCAACAACGAATCAATGCAACTAGATCATAGAGGACTAATTTTTACATCTTAAAACCCTAGAAAAATTATTTTTAAATAAATTTCACATTTTTTTCTAAATTTATATAAAGGACTAATTTTTAACCGACCGTGGCTGGGAGAAGTATGAAAGATGAATTTGATTGAGTTTTTTAACTCTTAATTTTTCTCAAAATTATGAAAGCGCTCTCAGAATTTAAGAGAAATTCTAAGACTGCCCCATGAACTCTTCATTCCCCAAATTAAGGACGAAAATTTCAATTTGTCCCAAACAGAAATTAATTATGTTTTTTAAAATTAAAGATAAAGTCCTCATTGTAGATATAAATGATAGGAATACTAGATGAGTCAATTAAAGAATATGTTCGGTTAAAAAAAACTTTAGGATTTTTTTGAATTCTCACAATATAAAAAATTCTACAACCAAACATCATTTTTAACACCATATAAAAATAACTACAACATGCATACTAATAAAGTTAACATCACTTAAAAATTTTCAAAACACAAAAAAATCTCAAAAAACAACACAACCGAACATCCTCAAAGTTTCATTTGTGAGTACTAAGAAATAATTAATTATCATAAAAGAAACGCTCACCAAAACAATTATCATAATAGAAATATAATAAAATATTTGGATAAGGTAAGAAAAAATAGAAATACTAAAACATGCATTAGGCTATGTTTGCATGAAAAAATTTTAACCACTTAAAATTTATTATCATTACAAACACTCTCTCTCCTCAATTTCAATACCTAAAATTTTAACAACCTTAAAATTTTAATTCATAAAAACACACCCTAAAACACATTTTTTTCAACTTTTTGAGCAACGTTGATACAATACATTTTTAGCCGTCGTTTGAATATTACTTTTTCCCAGCGCGTTTCGAACGCCGTTGTACGAGAAGTTTACTTTCACCGGCGTTTAGGGCTGCACAACCCCGGTGTAGGTGCCAGTTTTCAAAAAATTGCCACCTACACCGTTAAGGGCAAAATTCGGCCCTTAACGGAGGCAGTTTCCGGTTATCCTACATTGGGGCCAAAACCGGCACCTACACCGGGTAGGCCAGTTTTCAAAAAATTGTCACTACACCTACACCGTTAAGGGCAAAAATCTGCCCTTAACGGTGGCAGTTTCCGGTTATCCTACATTGAGAGAGAGAGAGGGGGAGAGGGGGGAACTATCCTTTGCATCCGCAATTTAGATGTCCCTCCCAAACTACAAACTACAAAAAATTTATGGTATGAAACCTTGATTGAAATCTGACCGATAAAGTAAAACAAGGAGAACCTACATGGCACAACTTGAACTGACAGGTTTTTCAAATGATGCACATTGTATATCAACTTACAAATGCATATATCAAAACATTTCAAGTCTCCTTAGAAAAAGTATGGTTAGTCAGCAATGCCTATTGGAATTGAGAAGTGAGGACATTCATAACTATTCTACTTACAAGGCCACATCCTCAGGTTTTAGATAGAACACCAAAACAAAAGTTTCTTGAAGCACAGTGACTTCAAATGAACTGCACACTTATCTCAAAGCTGTATTTAGCAACTACCTTTCATGTCCTTCCCCTTCTTCTTCTTCTTCTTCAGAACCTTCCCAGAAGAGCCAAGACGAAGATATGACATAATTTTAGCTATTCGATCAAGCATAGAACCATCGACACTAACAATAACCATTTCCTGCAAAGTAAGTACAACCTAACATAAGCTTCCCATCCCTAAAGAAAGAATTCCAGCAAGGGATTTCAGAAAATATGAACCTCAAGTACTGGACAATCAAACATGAATAAACCAATAAGCCACATGTCTAGAAAGTGCATAAAAGAGAGCAACTACACAAGCGGCACTATTCTTTCCTACAGTTCACTACACATCACATCCCTCAGTCCATGTTGTCTTGAGAACAAGGGGTCTATGATACACTAACCATAAAATGCACTTTGTAAATGGATGGTAAACACTTAACACCTGCCATTATTTCGTCTTGGTTCAAAAAAAATCAAGCACAACAAACTAAAATAGACTAAATGCATCTGCAATGACAGCACCCAGCTTAACAATTATGTTCTCAGAAAGTGGAAATTGACAGACCCAAAGGGAATTTACATACCATCCTGAGTCAGATCCTCAAATATAGACATTATGTCAGTTTTCAAATGGGCAGCTTCAACGGTTGCAGCCCTATATAGCAATCACCTATACAAAAGTGACAATTTTAATGAACTGCGGGACTTCAACTTCACAAAGCACTTACACCAGTAGAAATTTTATCACCCTCTTTCTTCAACCACCTTGCAATTCCAACAAATTTGCACTCATCCTCTGTGATAACTCTCTGTCACAGCCTGTCACAGGAACAAAAGCCATTGAACATGTTGAGTAGGAATTTGAAATGCCCAAACACAAACCATCCAAACTTGTAAAAACCTCATTGAATATTTTAAGTATTCATAATCATTTGATGCAGTGAAAACAAAACAAGGACACACTGCGCAGGACAATACAAGAAATGAGAAATATCAAGCAAAATCCTCTCTCACCCACATACCCAAAAATCCAGACAAAATGAAGAAAACAATTGCGTTTATGAAAAGCTTTGGGCTTTAACATACCGATTCCCGAACACGAAAAGGAATTGATGTGCGTTTACGAAAAGCTTCAGTGAAGGGAGGCGCAGCCGCTGGTGTGGTGGTCGGCGAAAAGTGGAGGGGCGATTGGAGGGGGCTAAGGGCGCACTGCCCAGGCAACAGGGGGCTGACCGGCTGGGAGGCGGGCCACAGGCGGCTGGCCGGCTGGGGGGCGGGCCGCAGAGGGCTGGGGGTCGCAGACTCGGGGGGTGCAGGGGTCCAGCAATGGGAGTCTGGGAGGGGACTGGGGTGGGGGATTTAAACGTAAATAAACAACGTCGTTTTGTAAATAAAAAAAAAAAACAAAACCCGGTTCCCGGTACCCGAGAACTCGGTGTCGAGTAAACCAGGAATGACACCGGATTTTGTAAAAAACCTCAAACCGGCACCGGTGAAGCCGGGTACCGGCAACCTGGTGCCGGTGTCGGTGCCAGTTCCACCGGAAACTTCCGGTGTGGTTGTGCAGCCCTACTGACGTTGGTAATTGGGAAAACTTCCCCCAACGTAATTTTTTGCGACGCATAGCTAACTTTGCTTTAAAAATAAAACCTTTTTTGGACTTTTACTAGTGTTTATCGACCGTTTTTAAGAGTGGATTTTTTTGTAGTGGTCGTAGCAATATCTAATACAGACTTTTCACTTTTGTGTAGGCCTTTGTAGTGGCTGAGAGAAAAAAAATGTGTCGGCCTTTGTAGTGTCTCTTTTTGTGGGAATTTCTCCCAGGTGAATTTAGTGTAACCTGCATAATTATCAGCCAACACTGCAAGAACGGAATCTTCATGTCTTGCATTTATTATTATGTATAAATACTTGGATATACAGCACAAGGAAACGATCCATAAGTAAATCGTCAAGGTTCTAAGCCTCAGTCCTATCCTATATATCCCTACGTGAGATCATGAACACTGCAGGGAGCCCTACATTAACTGAGAAGATACAAAGTATATATAGGGGCCGGGTATACGACCCCACATGTTTAGTTTAATTCTCTATACTGTATTTTGCTAGTTCTAATGACATACAATATTACTGAGTAATAGTTTACATTAGAGCTTCGAAAGTGATAAAAAAATTTAATCCCCCTTGCGTTCACTTGGTCTATAAAGATGGACTGAGCGCCTATTTAATGGTTGCAGCGGTCTTGCATTAGTATCTGAATCCTGAAAAAAAAAACAACCAACAATATATATTTAGCTTATATATACATGAATACAAGGATTCCCACTAATTAAAGCTTATTTGGAAAATCGAAGATTAATGGGAGAGGTAGCCTGGCCTGTACATTTTTAATATGCAATGGAGGGCGGGTGATGTGGATCATTGCACATAAAAGTTTAGGACTGAAAAATCCGGTTTAGACCTTATTAACACCTAGAGGGAGTGAATATGAGTTTTCTCTATAATTAAACAAATAAATAATAATAACATACAACTTAGAAATAAACTCTGGAACCACGTAGGACAAAAACTTACAACTCGATAAAGGCATATTTGGATACGAAATTTTGTCAATACAAAAATTGCACTAACAAGGACTAATCAAAAAAATATATATGATTAGAAATCAACGGTTCATCAGCGAGTTCTATCCCATTCTAAAGGCTACTACGCCGATTTGCCCCTTCTAGTGGATAAAAAGTTATTAACATTTTAAATCTGGAAAGATGCCATTATTATATCTTAGGTTCCTGCCATGAAAAGATTAAGAAAATGGTATAAAATTGCGGGAATCTAATGTGTTAAGTAATAGCTACTCACATCATGAACGGCCACGCGAAGCAACCTGACTTGTTCTTGAGTCACAGTCTTCACCTAATACGTTAGAATAAGATTAAGGAAGAAGAATTATTACATTACATCTCAACAGTAAATTTTGTTAAGCTATGCAATGTTTAAGAACCAAACCTTTCTGACAATGGTCCATACAACATTCTGAGTACAAGGGGGAACTGTGAGGGAGCCAATATATCTGTAATACTTTCTGCTGCCTATCCTTAAATGTTTTGGGTCAACCGTACCCACCGCTCTCACTTCTTCATGTGTACCTGCAATGGCTGCAAAATGCTCCTTCATCTGTAGACAAACGCAACGGGCATGATCAGGGAGAGAAACAGAAAGTGAGAGTAATAAGAGATTTTTTAATTACTTACTGATGACAAGAAAGAATCTGGCCGTCCGATCCTGTACATAATTCCGACCACAGCAATTTTCCCGAGTGAGCTCTCATGCACCATGTGCACCTCCAGATCAAACCTTCGACCATTGATAGTGTGTTCTGAAGGTGAATGCCAGTGGCATTGGTAGAGGTCATATCGAGTTCCATTTATTTGAATGTGTCCCGCACTGCCTTCCCACTGCAGCTGCATGCATTGAAAAACAACTCAAAAAGAAAGGCCAGTCGAAGAAGAATCAAACGAACTATATTTGCTTATTTCAGACTTATTTCTTACGGTAAATGACCATTACTTAACGTACATATCGATCGGTATAAGGACCTCATGTGTTAAGAAAATGTACCATTATGTCATGGCCCCTATTCCTCAGAGTGGCATTATAGGGTTCGTAACTTCTATTAAGGGGATGTTTGTTTGCCAAAAAATTAGGGAATATTCCCGAAATTTTTGGAATCTTTACTTTATTGAGATTTATTGGGGTTCGTGAAAGGTGAAGTGTGTAGGTGTAAAAGTTAAAAATTTTAGAGTTTGTTTGGTTTGTTCGATTTGTTGAGACCCCAAATATTTGGGGTCTCAAACATGCCCTAAGTCTCCCGAGATGGGACACTACATCAACCCTTTCGTTCAACAAGTCAATTGGAGACTGCATTGATCCATCTTTACACATGCTCCATTCCGAGCGTAAATGCCCCCATCGAGCTGGTCCCTTCTCACTTCTATTCTTGTAATCAAATTCGCGCTCATCATCTGCGTACCATATTAAGGAAAGAAAAATGGAGAAAACAATATTAGAAGTCATAACCATACCTTTTCCTTGAAACAAGCAATATAATATAAAAGTGCGTAAAAGTTAACTGTGATAATTATGGGTGGTTAAGCAATCAAAATGGCCGGTTCTTATTTTGAAATACAAATTTTGGACTTGAATATTTAATAATAACTTATCATTTTTAGTTTTGATAATTTTAATAACACATTTAATACTACTAAAAGAAATTCAAAATTAAATTTAAATCTTTAAAAATCTACAACTTTTATTAAAACTCTAACTCTTGAATAGTAAAAGTTCTAAAAGTTAAAAATATATTTATTTAAAAAAAGAGAGACTATGAGTGTTTTCTCCTCTTTTAGTATTTTCAAATTCTTTCTTTTCTATATATACTTTATATTATCTCTACAATGTCTAGTGTCAGCATACTCAATTTTTACAACTATAATCGCGTATTATATATTCTCAAGTCACAATTAATTTTAATTGTATTTACATAAAAAAGTAAATAATATATAAAAATATACACAATAATAATAATAATAATATAAAATACTTTGATTGGTTTGATCCTGGCAACTGCTCCCGTGGTATGGAAGTAACACCGTATTTTATAAAGAAAATCAAGATCCTACAAGGCCTAATTCATAGGCTGAGTTGTCAGCTGATGTGACGCTTCTCAAACTATAGTATATCTTATTTACTGTTATTTATTCAAAGCTCAAAAAATGAGACATGCAGTATGATGTGTTCTATTGAGTTGCAGAAAGTATGTGGATTCTTTGAGTGGTTTGATCCTCGCAGCTGCCCCCGTGGTAGGGAAGTAGGACCGTATTTTACAAAGAAAATCAAGGACCTATAAGGCCTAATTCATATGCTGAGTTGTTAACTGATGTAGTCCTTTCGTCTGGGAAACAGACGGATCCTTGATGAAAAGGCCAATTCGTAAAAAAATGTAAACCCAAGGACTAAAATTTGAAAACATTAAACTCAAAGACTACAAAATAAAACGGCATAAAACCCAAGGACTAAAATTTGAAAAAAAAATTAAAATCAAGGACTAAAAAATAAAACGGCGTAAAACTCAAGGACTAAAATGTCAATTTTCCTTACCAAATCAGCTGCTGAGTTGTCAGCTGATGTGGCCCTTCCGTTTGGGAAACAAACGTATCCCTGACGGAATGACCATTTCGTAAAAAAATGTAAACCCAAGAACTAATATTTGGAAAAAGTAAACCAAAGGACTAAAAAATAAAAGGAGGTAAAACTCAATGACCAAACTGCTAAATTCCCTAGAATTAATTCAGTAGACTTGACCAATTTGGGACTAGTGCTGAAGTGTGTTGTGGGCTGGGCGAGAGCTTGGGAAAGCATTTTTAGTTGTGTTTTAAGTTTTTTAAAAATTGAAGTGTACAAGATTATTGATGAAGATTTGCGTTCGAAAATGTAAGATTACTCAGAAAACGCTAAACTCAAAAAATGGTGTGGGAAGTTTATCTAGTTTATGATATACAAACATATTTCGTTTAGTTGAAAGCAGATATGGATTTCAAATGCAAGCAAAAACATATATATTGCATTAAACTTACCAACTTCTTTAGATGTTGCTGGGCACGTATTCAAAACAAGAACAATGAAAAAGCTGCAAAAGAAAAGTTGAACCACTCGCTTCTCCATGATCCTTTTTGGGTTTTCCAAAGATTTTGCACTAGGTGGTGGAGAGCTCAAGTTTTAACACATATGGCTTCTGCTTATATAGACTATAGTATCGACTCTTTATTTCAATGTTGAGAGAAACCTTCTCACGTTAATGTCACTTTCTCAGTTTCTTCAACGTGTCTATTTCTGCCAGCAAGTTTGAACACATGCAGGAACACAACAAGAACTGGCCGTCAACCATATGTTCTTGACCAGTATTTTAACTAGAGTTCAGAAGAAGACCCAGGTGGCATTTTGTCTACACCTTCTCGCTTGATTCATGACGTTTACGGTGACGATTACAGGATGAACGGATCAGGCAGGCATTGGGTTCTTTATCGCAAAATCAAATAAGGTTGCAGTTGGAGTCAGTGGCGGAGCCAGAAATCCAATTAATGGGGGGCAAATTTTTTAAGGAAAAATGACAAAAAATTTTTTTTTACTACTTAATGCAAAAAAAGTCTTAAGAGTATAAATAAAAAAATTAAGGACTAAAAACACTAAAAATATTGAAATACACGTGTCGTACTATTTGCTGATACTGAGAGGTGACATTAAAGATTAAATTCTTGTTGTTCAAGACACCAATAGAGCATCAACTAATTACACAAACAAAAGTATTTATATATATATATATATATATATATAAATATAAATATATATTCTTTGTAAAACAAAACACATAAATAAAATAAAATATTTTCAGCAATATAACTTTTTACTTCCATAAATGAAGTACTTATTTTTGTTGCTAGAAAGGATGTGTCCTATGCTCAATAAGTCCTGCTGAATTTGTTGGGATATGTAAAAAGAAAACATAACACATAAATGAGAAAAATAAACAATTACTGTATTTCTATTATTTTTGAAAGAAACAATAGCAAAACGAAGCATATTGAAAAAAGAAGCCAAATTATCCAAAGTTCAAAAAGAATCCAGGTTCCAATGGCATAAAAAATACTTCTCACCCTTGCTATAGTTTTTTTTAGTGTGACAGTACTATTGAACACGGGCTTCTCAAGAGTGGAATCTCTATCAACAATAAAATAACCCGAAATTGCAAGGAGGAAATACATACTTGGTAAATGATAATAGAAAAAAAAAATTGGACAAAAAGTTTAATTTTAACATCCAAATAACTATTCTACTCCCCTTACAAAATGAGAAAACAGAAAAATCGTAGTTCAAAGTGTCCATTACCTGGCTAAATTAATGGCTAAAATTTTGAAGAAATAGATTTATAACTTGATCCAAACGTCACAAATTACAATGGAAAAGAAGTTTCATCTTTAGAGAAAGACAATTAAAAACAAGTTAATCTCATGGGCTATGAAAAATCAGACCTAAACAAACAAAAGATAGATGAAAATGAGTCTTACTTCAACTTTGGATTTTCATAAATTGTGGAGAAGTTAGACATGTAAAATTAGATGATGATAGTGACAATAAAATGATATAACCAATGATTCTCTAGTAAGTAAAGATGGACACGCAGCACACTTGAATAATTGAATTATCACTTATCCAACAAGAGCACACCACCCCCTTTCTCAGTATTTGCGATATCCAAATTCTCAGCCAAGTCCAACATAAAAGGCAAAAGAACAAAAAAAAAACAGTACTAGAATAGTGAAAACATATATTTCAATGACTACAACACACAACGATTATCAGGACTCAGGAGAAGTATATGAAATATTCGTCGCAAAATTCACGACAACGTCGACAAGTTAATGTAGGATTTCAAGTTTTGACATAAATAAATATATCTCTGCTTATTCTTTTAATTTAATTTTGAGGTATTGGGCTGCTTGGATTTTAAGGGGGGCGGGCTGATTAATCTAGGCAGGCAAGGGGGGCAAACATAATTTTTATTTGGCCAAGGGGGGCAAACCTAATAAAAATAAATAAAAAAATACATATAAAAAAAATTTGGGGGGAGCGAACCGGGGCAATGGCCCCGGTTCGCCCCCCCCTCCCTCCGCCTGTGGTTGGAGTTGGAGTTGGTTAATTTAAATCATGTAATTTGGAGACCCAGTGGCACGATTATAGTTCATGGTACATGTCACGCATGGCCGGTTCAAATAAAAATGGAGGACCCAGGCAAAAGTTAAAAGTGAGGCTTTTTTGTTTTTTAATATAATACAAAATAAATTTTAAAACATATATATAGTAAGTAATAAAAAATAATAAAGTTCTTTCACAAAATACAAAATAGAGTAACTTATGAACTTTGAAAATAAAGTACCATTTTTGATAATCCTAAAAATTATTTCACAAAACCTGCAAGCTTAATTAAGATATAAAATAAATATTTTTTCTTCTAAGCATCACTCTAATTACTTGGGGGAGTTAGGGGCTTTAAGCAGCACCTAAACTGCCTACCGCTTGAGTCGGCTCTGATGTCATGTCATTTCCTTCGAAATTATAGTATGCAACCGACTCTGATTCGTGGATCCCTTGGTAACCTTCCAGAAGAAAGGTGCCTCCTCGATCGAGATTAATAAATCAATATCTGCTCCAATATTTGTGCCCCAGCGAACTGCGCGCACATGCATCCACACCTCAAACCATTTCCTTTCCGCCGGACAGATTTTTCAGATTAATCATGATCACCGTCCTATTCCGAAGTCCAAAATATGAGATCACAATCCCAAAAAATTTGAGGTAAGGCCAAGTATTGAACTTTCTCAGTGGAGGGGGGAACGATATTCAAAACCTTAAACAGCAACTTTCAAACACAAATATCAGTAGCCAAGACTTCTTCATGACTACTTTTTCCTGCACTGATTTGGAAGGGTTAAATTTCGCAGTTGATGAAATGGTTAAAAGTCTAAGCATTATGTCCAATGTTTGCAGCAATTGACTATACAATGCGACTAGAAACATCTGCATGAGGACAACAAATGTTATTAAAGGTTGTAGTGGTTGGGCCACGTCGTTTAAATGCGTTTAAAATCCTTTCATGCTGATGTAACACTTGACCCAAAGCTGGGACCTCCGGTGGAAGGAAATAGAAGTCATGGATGATACTTTTTCGATAGAAGGCGTCAAGACACAGCTTATGCAATTCCTTGGCAGCGTCAATCCTAATAAGTACAGAGTTGAAAAATATTAATGTAAGTTGAAAATGTTGAAAATAGTAGTACTATATTGCGCCCCACCAGTCTCCCGGATCTCCAGAGAAGATCCAAATTTCTCTATGTATCTTTTGTGGGGCAATTGACATTCACACATCCTTAAATGCAGACCAAAAGATCTGAAGGCTATGAACATCAATCCTCTTATTTTTTTCATCAATTTTAATACATTTTCATCAATCTCAATAACTTTTTACAAATTATAATAATTTTTAACACATTTTTCACCAATCTTAAGAGAATCTACACTACTTTAAAAAAAATACAAACACAAAAACATATCCCAAAATATAAACCAAATAGCCGACGGCCAGAACGCAGGGAAAAAGCTGCCCTCTGAATTGGACCGAACTTTGATCCTCGTGTCTCGTATGTAGCGCCGCGCTTATT
Organism: Myrica gale; assembly: GCA_963930655.1. NCBI lineage: Eukaryota > Viridiplantae > Streptophyta > Magnoliopsida > Fagales > Myricaceae > Myrica > Myrica gale. The sequence goes on along the minus strand of OZ005602.1, from coordinate 17,313,506 downwards.
TCAAAGAATTAAAGAAGGTATAAATATCATTTTCCTTCAATTTAAATTTTAAAAAAATCAGCGCGCGACTAAAATAACGAGTTCATTACCTACGCATGCATGTGCTTTGGCCCTTGATATGTTGTGGGGGATAAAATCATGATGTCTCGTTTATGTGGACTAAATTATCACTGTTTTATTATTTTTATTTAAATGGACAGAAAATTATGATAGAAGGTGAAAATTATTTGAAATCAATGTCACAAATATAGCAGTTTAAGATTTAAAGTGAAAAATGTCGAGAAAAGTGAGTATATAGGATTTTTTATTTGTATAGTCATTTTCTAGGTAATTAAATTAATCAACTTACAGAATTTTTGTAGTACATGAATTTTCTTATTATAATTTAAATATTATTTTAATTGAATTTCCACTTTTGAGTTATTTGAAAAAGTTATCCTGTTATAAAAATGTTTTAAGTTTGAAATATTGATTTTATTTAAAAAGATTATCTTTTTAAAAGTATTTGGAATTTGAAGGAGAGATGTTTTATATTTATCTTTTTAGATTTTAAAATTTTGAATTTGAATACTACTAGAATATGTTTGAATTTTTAAATGGATAGCAAGTCATTCTTTTCATCTTTTCAAATTTAGAGTCATTCTTTAAATATGGTTGTAATTAGTCTTTTATAAATACTTTGTTAGTCTCTGTGATATTGTGAGAATAAGAAATCAAGCGTCTTTTCGAAAGTTTTAGTCTAGTTTCTTACGGTCTTGGAGGTTAATTGATAAATAGTTCAAGTGTAATGAAGGGTGAGGTAAGAGAAGTTATTATGCTAGATTTTCCTAAAAGAACGAGGTGATATTTGAGAAATTGCATGTTTTATGGAAAACCTTCGGAGTTTTATATGCATTACGTTTTGATAAAATTGTAAAAGATTATAGCATAAAATGTGTAAACATGAGCCTATTTTTATGTCCAATGATATTTTATGATGTTTTCAATGTTTAGATCAAATCTTTTTTATATTTATTGTTATTTAAGATTTGTACATGATATTTCATGAAAAGAAGATAAATATGCAAAGTTCAAAGTGATGTTTATTATATGATATGTTATGTATTTTCAAATGCTAGTTCATAATAATGAATTATTTAAGATGAAACCAGAAGAAAACGTTGGTGACATGCTTACTAGATTTGCTAATATTGTTAATGGTTTAAATGGTCTTAGAAAATTGTACACTAACTCTGATTTGGTGAGAAAATTTTTTAAGTCACTACCAAAGGTTTAGGAAGCCAAAGTCACCACTATTCAAGAAGCAAAGGACCTCACCAAATTGCCTTTGGAAGAGCTTGTCTTGTTGGATCTCTCATGACTGACGAAATCACCATGAGGAGGAAAATTCAAAAAGGAGAAGCGTAGCCTTGAAATCCTCCGTAGTTGAGATTGAAGAAGATAGTGATGAAAGTGGAGATGAGAATATTGCTCTCATGACAAGGAATTTTAGAAACTTCCTCAAGAGAAAGCAAGGAAGAAAGAACTTCAAAGATTTCAGGAGAGGAGAGCCAAAGAAGGAATACCCAAAGATGAAAAATAAGAAGGACCACATCACTTGCTACAAGTGCAAGAAACCCTGTCACGTTAAGGCGGATTGCCCACTTCTCAAATATAAAAAGAAAGCTATGAAAGCTACTTGGGAAGATAGCGATTCAAGCTCCTCCGATGAAGAAGATGAGGGAGAAATCGCAAACATGTGCTTCATCGCTCTAGAAGATGATGAGGTATATCTCTCGGATCTTGAAGATTCAAAACCTTCATATGATAAATTAGAAAATACATTTGATGAGTTATACATTAAGTTTGAAAAGCTTAAACTCAAATACAATATTTTGAACAAGAAGCATTCACTAGCTACAAGTGACCTTGATTCCTTAAATGATGAACAATGAAATTTGAAGCTAGAGAATGAGGAATTGAAACTAAAAATTTCAACTTTGAAAATTGAGAAAAAAAACTTTCAAAGATAAGGTTACTCGTCAAAACATTATTCTTAAAAAATCCATTCAAGGAAGCAAAGGTTTGGAAAATATTATAAATAGTCAAAGATGCATTTTTGACAAAAGTGGTTTAGGCTACAAGCCTCATAAAAATGAAAAGTATTTCAAAAACTTCTTTTTCAAAGATAAATCCTCAAATGAATCTCTTCATACTTGTAACTTTTACAACAAGAATGTACATCTAATATTTGATTGTCCTATAAAAAAACTTGGATGCAAAGCTCTTAGAAAGATATGGGTTCCGAATGGAACCATGGCTAACCCAAATGGACCCAAAAAGGTTTGGGTTCCAAAAGTTTCATCTTAAATTTGTTTTGTAGGATTCAAGAAAAAAAGAAATGCAATAGTTGGTTCTTGGATAGTGGTTGTTCAAGACACATGACCGGTGACCCATCAAGATTCTCAAGCCTACCAACCATTAAAGGGTCCAAAGGGAAAATCGTTGGTATAGGCAATATTGGTGGTAACTCTCTTCCTTTAATTGAAAATGTCCAATTGGTTGATAAATTGAAGCATAACTTGCTTAGTATTAGTCAACTTTGTGATAAAAGTTATAGAGTTGTATTTGAATCTTCTCAATGCCTTATTGAAAATGTCATAGATGGAAAATTATTGTTTATTGGCCATAGGTATTCAAATGTGTACAAGATTGACATTGATCAAAATGCTTGTGTAGATAATTTTCTTGTGGTCAATGTAAAAGATCGGGCCATGCAAGCATGCATCAAATTCTGAAAATCTCTAAGCATGATCTTGTGAATGGGCAACCTAAGTTGAATTTTGAAAAAGACTAAGTTTATGAAGCTTGTCAAATTGGAAAACAAGTGAAAACCTCTTTTAAATCCAAAAACTTCATTTTAACTAGTAGACCTCTACAATTACTTCATTTTGATTATTTGGTCCATCAAGAATTCAAAGTCTTGGCGAAAAATCATGTGCATTTGTAATTGTGGATGACTACTCTAGGTCCACTTGGATTTTGTTTTTAGCTTCAAAAGATGAAGCCATTCACGAGTTCATTAAATTTACAAAAAGATTGCAAAATGCAAAAGGATACACCATTGTGGCCATTAGAAGTGACCATGGTGGAGAATTCGTAAATGAGAAGTTTGAATCATTTTATAGCATGAATGGTTATGAGCATAATTTTTCAACACCTAGAACTCCTCAACAAAATGGGGTAGTTGAGAGAATGAATATAACTACTCAAGAGATGTCAAAAACTATTTTGAATGAAAATAAGTTACCAAAATCTTTTGGGCCGAGGCCGTCTATGAGACCCACTTTGAAGAAAACTCTTTATTTGCTTTGGAAAGACATAAAACCCAACATCCACTATTTCAAAGTTTTTGGTTTCAAATGCTTCATTTTAAATACCAAATACAACCTTGGAAAATTTGATTCTAAAACCGATGTTGAAATTTTCCTTGGATACTCTAATTTGAACAAAGCTTATAGAGTTAATAACAAAAGTACTCTTTGTGTGAAGAATCAATGCATATCACTTTTGATGAAACTAATGGTCCATTTGAGAAAAATGCAAGTGTAGATATTAAAGATATTGAGGGGGAGATGGAAGGACTTGAAATCAAGGTAACCCCACACAAAGTGAGGAAGCTTAACCTCCAAGTGAAGAAAATATTCAACCATTCCAAGGAGAAGGTATTTCACAAGAACTCCATAAGGAGTGAAGGTATGCTACTAGTCACCCTCATGAGTTAATTATTGGCGATTCTTCACATAAAACTAGAACTAGAGCTTCACTTAGAAATATTTGTAATCATCTTGCATTTATATCTCAAATTGAACCTAAGACTTTTCTTGAAGCCGAAAACTACAAAAGTTAGATTTTGGCCATGCAAGAAGAGTTAAACCAACTTGAGAGAAATCAAGTTTGAGAACTTGTCCCTAGACCCAAGGATCAAACCATTATTGGCACAAAATGGGTCTTTAGGAACAATGTTGATGAGCACGGTACTATTGTTAGAAACAAAACTAGATTGATTGCTGAAGGCTATAATCAAGAAGAAGAGATTGATTATGAGGAAACATATGCTCCCGTAGCTCGTTAGGAATCCATTTGAATGCTTTTGGCCTTTGCTTGCTATAAAATTTTATGTTTTATCAAATGGATATGAAAAATGCTTTCTTGAATGGATTTATCATGGAAGAAGTCTAAGTAGAACAACCACGAGGTTTTCAAAACGAAGCTTATTTAAATTTTGTATTCAAATTGAAAAAGGCTTTGTTTGGACTAAAACAAGCTCCTAGAGCTCCGTATGATATACTTGAAACTTTCCTTGTTGAAAAAGGTTTTTCCGTGGGTACAGTTGACACAACACTTTTCACCAAAATAAAAAACAATGATATCATAATTGTGCTAATTTATGTGGATGACATCATATTCGGTGCTACTAATGACTCTCTTTGTCAAGAATTTTTCAAATTTATGCATGAAGAGTTTGAGATGAGTATGATGGGTGAGCTCAACTTCTTTCTTGGACTACAATCAAGCAATCCAAAGAATGAATATTCATAAACTAAGCCAAGTATACAAAAGATCTACTCAAACGCTTTGGAATGGAGAACTCTAAAGTGGCGGAAACACCAATGAGCACATCATTAAAGCTTGATGCGGATGAAAAAGGTAAAAGGTAGATATCACTAAATATAGAGGTATGATTGGAGTTCTCCTCTATTTGACAGCTAGTAGGCTGGATATTATGTTCAGTGTGTGCTTATGCGCTAGATTCCAAGCATGTCCTAAAGAAGCTTATCTTGGTACCGTAAAATTTTTTTTCGATATTTATTGGGTACTATTGACCTAGGGCTTTGGTATCCTGTAGACACTCACATGAACCTAGTGAGCTATTCTGATGTTGACTTTGTCAGGTGCAAAGTCGAGAGAAAAGTACTAGTGGTACTTGTTATTTCCTAGGTTCATCTTTAGTTTCTTGGAGTAGCAAGAAACAAAACTTGGTTGCATTATCAACCACCGAAGCAGAATACATAACGACCAGTAGTTGTTGTGCTCAAGTGTTGTGGATGAAACAAACTCTCAAAGATTTTGTGCTGGAGTTTGATAGTATACCCATCAAATGTGATAATACTAGTGCTATCAATTTTTTCAAGAATCCCATCCAACACTCAATGACTAAAAACATTGAAGTGAGACATCATTTTCTAAGAGAACATACTCAGGAAGGTGACATCTCACTTGATTTCATTAGTACTGAGCATCAACTAGGTGATATCTTCACAAAACCTTTGAGTAATGACAGATTTCGTGATCTTAGACAAGATATTGGGTTTTTAGATGCAAATGCTCTTTGATATGCTATTTTACCAATTTCCATAGATTTACATTGTTTTGATGTTTTAAACATGTTTTAAATGTTTTTATTTCCTGTTTACATATTTGTCATTCATCAAAGGTATCATTCCTTTTCAATTTTGGGCATTATAACCTCATCTAGATGCTTGTCATTTGCTTCTTGGCAGACCTTGGCAATTTGATCGGAGTGCTTACCATAATGGGAGAATAAACACTTGCATCGTTCTCCACAATGGTGTGAAGTATGTGTTGTCCCTCATGAAAGATGTTTCATCAAGCAAGTATTCTTCAAATCAGATCAGTTTATTATCTTATAAGGAGTTCCAAGAGTTTTATAAGGAAGATGACATTATTTATGCTCTTGTTGCGGTGGTTAGAAGTGAAGAAGTTGCAAAGGAGGTTCTAAATTAAGTTCAAGACTTGCTGGATAGATTCAAAGGCCTTACTCCTGATGAGCTTCCTAGTAGTTTACCACCACTTCGAAACATTCAGCACCAAATTGATTTCACTCCAGGCTATGTTGTGAGTGCAGATGGCATGAAGATGAATGATGAGAAAGTAAAGGCTATCCTTGATTGGCCTACACCTAGAAGCCTAACCGATGTTAGAAGCTTTCACGGTTTGGCCTCATTCTACAAAATATTTATTCAACATTTTAGCACCATTGTTGCTCCAATGATGGATGTTCTAAAGAAGAAAAAATTTCAGTGGACTAATGAGGCTGAAAGTAGTTTTCAAAAGTTGAAGTCCAAACTTATTGAAGCACCAATTCTAGCACTGCCAGATTTTTCTAAGCCATTGCAAGTGGAGTGTGATGCGTTAAATGTTGGCATAGGAGCTGTCCTTTTGTAAGGAGGAAAATCTATTGTTTATTTCAGTGAGAAACTCAGTGATGCAAAACTGAAATATTCAACTTATGATAAGGACTTATATGCAATTGTACAAGCTTTACAACATTGGGAACATTATTTCATTGGTGTGGAGTTTGTTATCTTTTCAGACCATAAAGCTTTGAGATTCTTGAAGGGACAGAAGAAGCTAAATTCTCATCATGCTAGCTGGGTTTCATACCTTGAGAAGTTCTCTTTTATTCTACAACACAAAGAAGGATCATCAAACAAAGTTGTTGATGCTTTGAGTCGACGACATAGCTTGCTGACAACTCTCTCTTATGAAATCACTAGTTTTGATCTCTTACCAAGATATTACTTTTCAGATCCTTTCTTTTCAAAAGTATTGCAGGATTTAAACGATGAGAAGAGAAGAGATTATTTGCTGATCAATGGCTATCTCTTCAAAGGAAACCAACTTTGTTTGCCGGTGGGCTCTTTGAGATTATTTGTCATTGAGAAATTGCATGTTGGAGGACTTGGTGGACATTTTGGAAGAAACAAAACTGAATCTCTTGTGAAGTTGCGGTGCTTTTGGCCTACGTTGAAGCGTGATGTTGCTCGATTTGTGCAAAATTGTCTAATATGTCAAAAGGCTAAAGGAGGAGTTCAAAACGCTGGTTATTATCAACCCTTACAAATCGCTAATGCTCCTTGGGAAGACTTATCAATGGATTTTGTTCTTGGTTTGCCTAGAAAACAACACGTGTATGATTGCATATTTGTGGTAGTGGATCGATTCTCCAAGATGGCTCACTTTATCCCATGTAAGAATTCTACTGATGCATCTCATATAGCTGCTATTTTTTAAAGAAGTTATTCGTCTACATGGTGTTTCAAAGACCATTACGTCGGATCGTGATGTGAAGTTTGTTAGTCACTTTTGGAGGACACTATGGAAACTTTTAGGGACTCTTTTGCAATTCTCTAGTGCACACCATCCTCAAATAGATAGAAAAATTGAAGTGGGGAATAGATCTCTTGGAAATTCACTGAGAAGTTTAGTGGGAGAGCATCCAAGGAAGTGGGACTTTGTAATCCCTCAAACTGAATTTCCTTACAATGGTTCAGCCAATCGATCAATCAAGAAGTCTCTATTTGAAGTTGTCTATGACAACAATCCAAGTCATGTTCTTGATCTCCTGCCATTGCCAAATAAAGCAAGAGTAAGTATGGAAGCTGAAGAATTTGATGAGCATATAAAAGAAGTTCATGAACAAGTTCGGCATCAATTGCAGCATTCTAGTCAAATGTATAAATCCAAGGAGGAAGCTAGAGTTCAAGGAAGGAGATCTGATTATGGTCTATCTAAGGAAGGAAAGGTTTTCTGTTGGTACTTATAACAAGCTGAAACTGAGGAAGTTTGGTCCTTGTCGAGTTCTAAAGAAGTTGAGACCAAATGTTTATCGCATTGAATTACCTACTGTATTTTCAATAAGTCCTACGTTCAATATATATGATCTTTATACTTATTATGGTGATGGGGAGCAGATTGCTATGGAACCCAAGGATTTCGAAGGCGACCTCTTTAACTCTCCACGAGAGTCCATTGATGTTCTGGATGTGCGTTCTATCACAATTCGACGTGGGACTTACACATAGTACTTGGTTCGTAGCCTGACAAACCAAGTTCCGAAGATGCATGGATTTCTAGTGAAGAGCTCAAGAAGATAGATCAGTTGTTGTGGGAAGATCTGAACTCAAAATCGAAGGCGTGTTCTTTTCAAGAAGGGGAGAATGATGCAGGAGCATCCCTTGCGCCTTAGAATAACTATCCCGGGGAAATGAGGCATCATTTGCATGTCGGAGTCTGCACCTCGGCTGGAACGATTTACAAAGCATTAGCAAGCGTGCTATATAGCGTTTGAAAGCTCTATGTATCTAGTTTCAAACGCACTTGATCTCAGATCATTTGAATATTCCTAGAGAAAGTTATGACGTTTTTACTACGGGACGTCGGGACTGACAACACAAGCGAATTTCAAAGTGCATTTAATTTCTTATGTGTTGGAATTGTCTAGACTTTATTATTCCATTTTTTCTAGCTTGACCATCATGTAACGAACTCTATATATGAGTGATTATCCAAAATAAAGAGAAGAACTTTTGAATTAAAAGATATAATTCTTGCAAGTGTATCTCTTGCTTGGAGTTGAGTGACATCCTCTAAACAATCAAGCGAGTGACTTGGTCGCGTCGAGTGGCATCTGCGATTAGTAGCATCCAGTGACTTCCGCTACCCCTGGTTGAGTGACATCCCAGGATTATCCCTTTCCCTTGGCTCGATACTTTTCCGATTTCGCCAAGCTTTGCGGATTCCGGTCTGCATCAGTGACGTGGTGCAGGAGTTGGATATGGAGGAGAAGACCTCATAGTTTCTTTATAGTATTTTTTCATGTATTTAGGTTTTTTTGGACATTCGAACAATTATCTTTGTACATTTTATATTATTTGTACATGTTATATTATTTTGGGTTAAGGAATCTCGTTTGATTTAATAACTAACTTATAATTAAAAAGAAAATCAAACTAAAAATCATGTCATAATAAATTTATTTCCATTCTACCGATATAAATTGTTAGAACGGATGACATTTGGTACATGTTAGAACAATATTTGACATAACGTTAGAACGGAAGGCATTAGGTAAACGTTAGAATGTTAATCGTATTAACATTAGAATGGTAAAAGCAGTAAATAAAAAAAAATCATAAAATGAATTAAAAATATAAAGGAAAAAATTAATCAAAATCAAATATTATGTGAAAGTACCTTATACATATTATATAATTGTACCATGTACATATTACTTAATATATATTACCTTATACATATTATGCAATAGTACCTTATACATATTAAATAATAATATCTTGTACATATTATGTAATAGTACCTTATACATATTACTTAATAAATATGATATAATAGTACCTTGTATATATTACTTAATATATATTACCATATATATATTATGTAATAGTACCTTGTACATTTTACTTAATATATAGTACCTTATAAATATTATATAATAATACCTTATACATATTACTTAATATATATTACCTTATACATATTATATAACAGTACCTTGTACATATTATGTAATAGTACTTTAAACATATTACTCAATATATGGTACCTTATACATATTATATAATAGTACCTTGTACATATTATGTAAATATATATTACCTTATACATATACATAATCTATAATACCTTATACCTTAACCTTATATATGTAAGAGTACATTATACATTTCAATAATACCACAAACGTTCGAACGCAAAGACACCATGAAACGACATCGTATTTTAGAAAAAACATTCGAACGTCTGTTAGACAACTGTTAGAATGAGAATGAAAACTGAGACGTCATCGTTCATGTAGAAAAATATACGTTTGAGCGTGTGAAGTATATGTTTGAACGGGAGTTTGAGCGCGTTTTTTACCGCCCCTTTTTGGCTTATCGTTCTAATGGAAAAGAATAATTCGAACAAGCGCTAAAAAGAATGAAATTGGTTCATTCAGATAACAAATAACTGTTTAAGCGTTTGACAATAAAGTTTGAACGGTAAATTAAGTGTGTTTTCTTCCTGCCCGTTTTTTGATGAACGTTCTAACGTAGCTAACAATGTTAGAATGAGACCCACGAACTCAAATATCACATAATCGACCGATAGACCTCATTTCCTTATCCTTTCAAAATATCACAAATTCACCTTAGTTTCTTTTTTTTTTACACAAACATTACGTTTTTCTTCTTCTTCTTGTAAGAATATACTCTAATGGAACTTTTTTTTGTGTTTTGGAGGTAAGATTTATCATCTTTATCAATGAATTTCTTAGTGTTTTAGGTAATAGTTGTAGTTGTTGTGATTTGAATTTGTGGACAAAATTGATGTTTAAATGCTTATGGTTAGTCTCATACGTGTGTAGGGGTGTTGAATGCATATTTTATAAGTAAAAAAACATGTTTTGGGGATTGATTAGGATATTTTAGGTCGCTATTTTTTATGGGTTTTGCGCAGTGTTCGAACATTGTAAAAGTTTTCGTTCGAACGGTATGCTAAAATTGTTTGTTTACAGGGATGACAAATACCGTTCAAGCGTATTGTAGTCGTTTGAACATGTTTGAATATTTTTTAGTTTTTATTTTAAGTTTAAAATTATGCACAATAAATCTAAATTTAAAGTGTTGGGCCTCTAATGTACTTGTATCATTGTAAAAATATTAACATCCACACGAAACTAATGGAGAGAAAGACAAAAGCTTATACAACATTTTCCAAACTAGCAACTTTCAATGGGTGGAAAGAAAGAAATTGTAATACTCTGGTCAGTAGGGCCTAACTTTTTGGCCACACATGCGACCTAAAAAGTTCTTTCCTTCTGAACTAGAACATACAAGGAACTGCATTGTAGGTCTAATGTGTGGCCAAACAGTTTTGAAAAGTCAGGCTCTACTGACCAGAGTATTGCTTTTTATTCCTTTCCATACAATGAAAGATGCTGATTTGGAAAATACTGTATCAACTTTTGTCATTGTCTCCATTGGTTTCGTGTGGATGTTAATATATTTTTTAGTGATGTAAGTCCATTTCAGACTCAACACTTTTTTATTTAGATTTGTCGTGCATAATGTAAAATTTCTAATTTTCCTAACAAAATAAAAAAAATGTTTTGAACGTGCTCAATAGATCACAATATGTTTGATTGGTGTAAACAAGTTACATATAATTTTTTAGCTGTACCAGTCTTGTCTGGGCTTTTAGCCTTTCTGAAGTTGATGTTGTATCACCTTTCACCGAAAACGACATTGAGTAGATCTATAGGTAAGTTATTTGAATTTTTCATTCAGTTGATTTTTTTTAATAATTTTTTTGTCAATTTTTAAGCGTTATATTGATTACAATTTCTGATGTAGGAAGATAAGGATGAAGGCAGAGTTGGAAAAAGTTTTGATACATGCAGAGTTGGATGCACGCAGAGTTAGATGCATGCGAAAATGAAGATAGATTAATTTTTATTGCGTATTATATTTGATTGTTTCGAATATTGTGATTAATAATTTAAATGTTACAACTTTTGAAATCGTTCGAACGTTTTTGACGTCAGCCGTTGAAATAGAAAAAGAACAGTTACAGACAAACATTCCAAATTTTAGGGTTGTTCGAATGTTTAGTTGTATTATCGAACGCATTTAAATTTTCTATCGAAACTCGTTCGAACATTACTGTCAATTGTCCGTTCTAAAGAGTTTGATCGTTATGTTGATTTTGGGACGAAATCCTTCTCGTCTCGAAAAGGCACTTTTTGCAGACGAAACACATTTCTGTCTCAAAAAACCTTTTGAGCAGGTTTGCTGGGACGGTCAGGGCGACGGACAAATTCAGTCACAAAAAACTTTTTCGGAGGGAATTCGAATTTTTTGGGACTGAAAAATCTGGCCCAAAAGGCCATATTTGTTGTAGTGCCAAGCTAGACAATTTGTTTTATTGCGTATTATATTTTAATTGGTTCAAATATTGTGATTAATTATTTAATAATTGCCAAAAATACCGAATTACACAAAATTAATCAAGAAAATATATTAAAGCTCCTACATCTCCTAGTTCTTCCGTTATTATTGTCACTAATTTTACATGGTCCTCCCTAAATGCAAATTTGCACAGATTAAATGTTTCACATTCTAACAGTTATCAAACAGTGTTCAGAAAGTGTTCGAATGATGGATATAAGACCGTTCCAACACCAAGAAACAGAGAAAATAGACACTTGAAACCATCTCATTTTATCACAAAACTAAACAACGTTCATCAAAATCATAATCTCAATTCATTTTAAACAACGTTACATAAAATCACACAAAAATCAAACAAAAGTCAAATCGTGAAATCAACAACTTCTCACGTAGTTTTCAGGAGACTCTCCTCTCTTAAATTGTTCTTTAGTTCTTGTAGACCTATGAAATTAGAATCACATTCATAAAATTTTTTTTCAAACACATTATTAAAAACTACATATTTTGCAAATTTTCCTCTTATTCTCTTCCTCCTCTCTCTTTCCCTCTCTCAGTCTGATACCAGAGAAGGAACGACGAAGGTGGGTTGTCTGAGTGTATATGTCTTTGACCACACTCGGACTCTGCCTTTTTTTCTGTAGAAAATAGGAGAGAGAAGGTTGTGTGGGACAAAGCACGAGGTTTGCATCCTAAGGGTGTGTTTGTATGGTAAAATTTTACCCTTTCTACAATTTTAACACAATAAAAATTACAATATAATCTCTCTCTCTCTCCCATCACATCATTACTTTTAACTATAATAAATATTAAAAATCATCACTCTCTTCATTTTTTCACCAAATCCAATACCCTAAAATTTTAACACTCAAACACACCCTAAGAAGATGCAAAAGATAAAAGGACAAATAAAATAAGAAGTACTTCAATTCGAGGTAATCAAAAGAAGAAGCAAGTTGTAAGGTGGATCTAGGGATATGGCCTAAGATAAATGGCTCGAGAAGATGGGAAGGTTTCCAGTTGATTAAAAATATATTGTACTAATACTTGAGTCCCTCCCTGAAAAGTCTAGAGAGAGAGGGTCCTCCTTCTCTCTAGACTCTCCCATTTCCCCTCGTCTGCGACTCCCCCCCTCCGCCTTCTTCCCTACTTTGGGCGACGGGAGGACCTCCTCCCGTCTGCACCCCTCCCGTGTTGTTTCTTGGTGCTTTTCTGGTTTCAATAAGCTTGGTGGGTTTGCTTCTTGGGTTTTGCCTCTGTGGTGTGTTCTCGGCGACGACATGATGTTCTCCGGCGAGCTTGTGCTTGTTGGTCGGCTTCCGCAGCTCCAGCACTTCGACGTCGTCCTGCTCCGGCCATTCCCCTCCGGTTGCTGGCTCTCCATGCACATGTTGGAGGATGATGTGGACGATGCAGTGACCGAGCTATGCGTGCTTTTTGAAGAATTGTGCTTCCGAACGTTGAAGATGTTTGTTTTGCAGAGGTTGTGAGACAATATTTGGGTTATTTTTTTGTAATTTGAAAATGATTTTCCACTAGCATTTTTTTATGGTTATGATGCATTTAGCGGTGCACCTTTAGCGCGAAGCAATGTTTGCTAGACCGGTACAGTACTGGTAGATGTATCCAGTTGAACGTTTAATGGGTGTCATGAAATGGTCTGTGAAAAATAAGGCGCGTCCCAAGGGGTCATTGCAGAAGGATATATTGATAATGAGTGTTCGATATTTTGTTCTCAATATCTCTAAGGAGTTGAAACAATGTTTAATCAAAGAGATCACAACTACGATTGTGAAGGCGAGCTAGAGGTAGGGGAGTGGTCACTAGATATGTTCACTCAAAGAATTTGATTGACATGGGCTACAAAAGGGCATGACATAGACTAATGGACTTCAAAAAAACTTGATGGTCTATGCTGAACAATTGCAAAGACAGCAACAACTACTTAGAGTAAGTACAATAACCTTAAAATTATAACATTTCTAATTTTATTCACACGTACTTAATGATGAACTTTATTGTACAGTGAACAATTGGACGAGTTTTGTACAAACGAAGATAGGGACATTGCTTGTATGCCTGATGACCAATTTTTGAACTGGTTCTTAAGGCGAGTAAGTGTTATTGAGAAAGTCGTCTAATTTACATAGTCTATCTGTATTTAATGACGTTATAATATTTCAATGTAGGTTCATATATTGTGTACTTAAAATACATGTATATCGGTCGATGAATTGTTCTACATGTATTGTGTACAGATGTAGATATCATAGCGTGAAGAACAACGACAAACTCAGAATAGTGGTATTGTAGTACTCGGGATACATAAGGGGCATCCAATAGAATTTTATGGGATACTTGTAAACATCTATGACATGCAATACTTATGAAAGAAAAATAGTATATTTGTTCAAGTGTGATTGGTAGGACGTCAGGGGTCACCGTGAAATTCTTACTAACAAGAACTTCAAGAGCTTAAACATTTCCCGATGGTAGTATTCGGAAGATCCATTTATTTTAACAAATCAAGGTAGTCAAGTGTTTTATCTAGTAGTTAATAAGCATGAACCTACTTGAAGAGTCATATAGAAGTTGTCTTGTAAAAATGTATATGAAATTTCCCACCTGGAGCTAGACGGTGAAGTAGATGTAAACGAAGAATCGGGAGTAGCCACAACGAATGAAGCGTATTAGAAGGACAATGCCAGTGACTTATTTATAGAGCTCCGACAGTTTAACCTTAATCCACTACAGAGGGATGATGTTGAGCCAAACGTTATTGAAGCTTCTGATTCAATTGACTGGCATAAGAAGATGCATATAAAAAATAATGACTCTTAGCAGGGGATGAAGTGGAATTGAAGAGAATAGTGAAGAAGCAACGACGAAGATTCATTTTAAAGTGATAGCGAGTCGACGGAGGATGAGGAATTGGCTAATAACGTGCAAGAATGGGCTTCTGATTAATAATTCTTTCAAGTATATCTTTGCAGTTCCTCTACTATTTTTTATGTGCTTTTACTTTTAATGTAGCTTTTATTATGATGTATGTTTTATGGTAAAAGTATTATAACATGGTTGTTTTAATTTTGTTATATGACAGCTCGCACGGTGAAATGAAACATGAACGAGAATTTCCTTCTATTACTTCTGCACAACTGAATGACTCTATGACTCAGTCAACTCTGAGTTTGAGTTCAACAACACCATCTTCGAGTTCGCATGCCTCCATCAGTCAAGCTACGTAGGCTTTTCAAAGTACTTGTACATGTAAGAAATTTTTCTCACTTCTATTTTATTGCTTTTAAGTTAAATGACAAACTAACTTTGCTGATAAAAGAGATAAGTTCTACTAAAGAATGCACAATAAGATTCCTCCGCAAAAAAAAAATTATAAAAAGTGATAATGTTATATGGAAAAAATTATGTAAAAAGTAAGAGGTAGGATATCAGATATGGTCATAGGTGATTGAGACATAATGAATAAGATGGTTCGTAAAAGATAAAAGCTGAACCTCAAATTCAAGTTCTTTGTAAGTGTTAACTTGGAAAAATAACAAAGGATAAGAAAACCCATCTTCAACCATCATAAAAAGAGTTTGTTGTTGCAGCATAGAGGCAGTTCGAGAATGCGATCGAGCCCTGTTAATAGAGAACCCAGTAGACCTTATTCAGAGAGTGGTCCTCTATTGAAGATTAGCAAGGATATTAAGGTGCTGGAAGAGAGAAAGAAGGAGATTGAGGTGAGAATAATGGTGGGTGTGGATTTTGCAGCAGCAAGGGCTATTTTAAGAATCAAGAAACGAGGAGGAGAGGGAAAGTTAACATGAAGTGCCCGAATTGCAGTTACGAGATGATAGATGTGCATAGAGAAGAAAACACGCAGCTACTAAGAGAGTCATATCAAACAAAGATAGGATAGGTCAAGTTAGGACCTATTTCAACAACGCATTGTATCCTGAAAAGATAAGGGGTTTGTTGAAAGTGGGAATCAAAGAACTTAAAGAACATTTAAGTAAGAATAAATTAGCAAAGAAAGTCATGGTGGAAGCAATAGAGTTGGCAAGCAAAATTAGACATGGAAATGGTATGTTGTTGTTGTCAGGAACGGTTTCTTGATAGTTAATCGAGTATAGAACATCTCAGGAATGAGGACATTGGGAAGCTGTACGAGAGTTTTGAACTTGTCGTCCCTGAAATAGTTGATGATAGAGCATTGAGATGGTTGAAAATGGTGTTTGGAAACTCGTGGATACACTCATGGCCATGAAGTTGCTGTTTTCACCATTATACGTGTCCGACTCGTATATACGTCAGTTAACTTATTTTTTCCAGCAACATCACTGATTTCTAGCTCCTTTGAACATCAATCCTTTCCGATTACAAGGGAAAACACCACATATCCATACCATGACATATTCGGCCATGCATGCACAAAACAACTTTTAGCTTTTGATCAATACCTTATCCTTCTCTTAGGCTTTTTATAATACACCTATGGTGCATTATTGGCACCCTATTTCAAGATCCATCCATGCATGCTTTCTTAGACCCCAAGATATTATTTAATCCAATCAAGGAGACAACAACCGCACCAAATCAACACCCATTGACTCACGGTTTTCTTCCATTCATACTCCCTGGGTTAGTTTGCATTTCTATCATCCAATCCCAACTCATCTAAACCTTAATCTAACATGCAAACATAGATCCATAAAGGGCAGCAACAGAAACCAATTTCTACCCAAAGTTTTTGGTTTGAAACTCAGCAATCCAAAATTTTCTTGATTCCCATCTTTTCCTTGTTCCAAAAATCACAACATTACATTGCATGTGACTTCATGTTTTCCCTTGCCCTTCAAGGCAATTCGGACTCCAAAGGAGTCCCTCATAGGGCGCTGTCGTGACCTCTTTTGTTTTACATACATCACTTGGCAAAGCTTCACAACCTCAAGTTTCATGAAATGCAAAAATCCATACAAAATACTTAAAGAGAACAACACGCAAGTAAAGAGAAAAACTTTCCAAACCCCAGCATGCATTTTTTTTTTTTCATTTTTATCTTGGTCCAAACCGTGCTATCTAAGTGTTGTTTTCCTCTTCCATTCCAGCATCACCGACATGCAAGGCATTTCACATCAATAGAGTTTCAAGAGAAGACACAAGAACAACAACAATCGGTCAAGGAAAGTTTGGCAACCATGGCCGAAAGACTTACCTTTCACCTTCTCTCCTTTTCCTTATTTTCTTCTCTTTTCTCTCTTCTCCTTCTCCTTCTTCTTCTCCTCCTTCTTCTCCTTCTCGGCCTCTCTCTCTTTCTCTCTTTTCTTCGTGCGTGAGTGTGTGAGAATGAGAGAATTTTGTGTGAGTGGTAGCCGAGTGAAGAGTGAAGTGAGGTGGGGTTTCACGTGAATTAGAGGGGAGAACATAGTGAGTATCGCCCCTCCCCATTGGTTGAACCGTATGGCTGCTTTCCCCCCCTTTTTTCTTTTGTTTCACTTGCCACCTCATGCACCTTGTCTCCCTTTGTCTTTTATTTCCAGCACACATATACTTCTAAAAGTCAAAGCCCTAGCATAATTAATTTCACATAATGAAATGTACATAATATAAATTCACACACCATGTAGCATTTTAATTATAATTAAATATGCACAAAGAGTTGCTAAAGAAAATTTCCCTTACATAATAAAATAAGTCAACCATACATTTCCAAATATTCATCATAACAGCCCTTAAAAAGTCAAGTAACAAGGGCTTAAACATTTAAATTGGCATTGAAGAAAACTTAAACTAAGTGGTACAAGTCGGGGTCTCACAGAAAATGTTTCTCTCCAAAATGGAATTGACATTTATGTATATATTAACATGGATTTGGTCATTTCCATTAGTCATATTTTGCCTTTGTGCAATACCATTTTATAGTGGTTTACATGGCATTGTATACAAATGTTTGATTCCATTTTCTTTGCTAAAATCATTATGTAATACCCTGACCTTCTAAGTTATATTAATTATCCTAATTTTCTTAATTAAATTATAATAAATATTATTTAAATTACTATTCGAATTTAATTATTTTAATAGATTAAAAATAGGGAAATCCATTTATGAGAAAAATACCATCTTTCTTATCATTTTGAGCTCTTTAATCTAATAACATATTTTACTCATTCAGTAGCTTGAGAATTTTTAAATATTAAATTATATTGCTGGAAATACTAAAATACCCTTATTTCTTGTTTTTAGCCCTAATTTATTATAAAAAATTATTCGTTCTTCAAAATTTTTGCTTGGTTTACATCACTCACTTAATTACCAAGCCAATAGGACCTAATGCAGGATTTTTTGTGCGCCCAATTGATTATTTTTAAGAATATTTGCAATAAATAGGACAATTGGGCTTGGAAAATAGGTTTTTATGTCTTTGGGCTTTGAAATAGCCTGAAAATTGGGCCTTCAAGCACAGCCCATGCCACCTCATCTTTGACTCACAAAACTGGTCAAAGCCCCTTTGTATAGCTGCCGCCCCTCCTCACTAATTCAGCAACAAGCCTTGCATAGACACCCTAATATAGTGGTAGACATCAATATGTGGTCTAATTAAACCCTAGCATAGTTAACTAACCCTAGGAGACAAACTCTAGTTAAGGAGTACTACAATTAGGAGGCCTTTGTGAAGGTTTTATTCACATATCTCATCCGGTTTAGAGAGAGGGAGAGTGAGATAGAGCTTAAGAAAGAAGAAGAAGAGAGGAGAGAAAGAAGAAGAAGTAGCCGAATTGCCCCACGAGAAAAAAAGAAGAATGATTTTAAGAAAAGTGGTAAAGGGTTGAAGTTTTCTTCAGCTTTGCTATCCTAGAGGTTAATATTTTGATTTTGATACTAACAGAAAGCTCTATATTGGTTTTATAATCCAAAAAGCTCATCAAAAGATCAAAAAAGTTTAAGAGAGGTAAGGCAAGAGAGGTAAGGGTAGTTTAGATGTTAATGACATTGTTGGTATTTTGATGATTTTGTGAATCTAAATTACAACCCAAGAGGGGGGTGAATTGGGTTTAACAAAATTTTATACTTTTTCGGATAAAAACGCAGATCTGAAAAATACTTAATGCTATTTAAAACTAAGAATAATAAATGATAGGAATAAAGTAAGAAAGATAACACCGAGATTTTTAGGTGGGTTGTTCAAGACTTGCCTACGTCCACCCCCAAGGCTATTGTCTTCCTTGGACTTCTCCACTATAATCCAATAGTGTTCAAAACTTAGCTTCCGAGTGCTAATTAACCGTTACAAGAGTTTTTCCGAGCTCATTCTTCAACTTGAACCACAAATCTCAAAGCCTATGAGACTTCTTATATCTTCACTGGTAGGGCCAAGTGTATCTCACATTTAAAAGGTTTTTTAAAGGTTTTAAAGATAAGAATGATAAACAATAGCTCTAAAAGCTAGATCAGCAAATACAATGCTGAATAAATGGTTAGAAAACAAGATCTGATAGTGATGGCAACAAGAAAATATCAGATCTCTTAGGAAATGTGAAGCTTTGTTCTTTTGCATTTTTCTCTCTCTTTTAGAGGCTAGGTCAAAATTGATGACTCTAGAGATGCAAAAGTTGTCTTTTCTCTCTCCATAATGTTGTCCTTATTGGTCTTCAGTCTTGGGTAGTCCCAAGGGTCTATTTGGACTCTTGGATAGGTGCCTTAAGTGTCACAACGTCTTGATTTCTGTGTTGAGTCACCATTTTAAAAACATGGTTCTCTCAACATGTGTCATCTATATATGCCAATGTGTCGACACCATCTTCAAGTCTGGAACTGACTCGCAGGTGCCTGTGGCATGTGTCAACACTTCCTTCACCATGTGTCAACATCATCTTCTCATATGTCGACACTGTAGTTACCATGTGTCGACACCATCAAAATGGAATTCTGGCAATTGTGCAATGTGTCTACACCATGTCTCCCATATGTCCACACTATCTTGGCAGAAGGAGATTTTCAGTTCTTTTTTATATGCAACCCTTTCTATTTCAACACGAAAACTCTTACAATAAAAAATACCATAGTTTAGGTGCATGCCAAGTTGTTTAAAGCTAATATAGGGCACAAAGAACTTGAGAGAGATTTAAATATAATTGAGTACTCTCGATTGATTAGTGGATTGAAACCATATATTCTAAAAATCTCCAAAGCTATTTTCTCATTTGTTATCATCAAAATCGAGTTAGATAGCTCAAGGATTAACCTTGGGCTAACAGATTTGACGTTAGCAATATGATATGTAGTGATTTGGAATCTTTCACTAGCCTTCACATGATTTAAATAAGAAGTTAAAATGGTTAGATGCAAGAGATTCTTGAAGATATGGAAATTATAGCTAAACTATGACATAGCACCCTTTAGATTGATTTTGATACGAAATTATGTAAATGATGGCATGAAATGATTACTGAATTATTTATGGAGTATTAGGAGCATATTGGACAGTTCGTGTTCAAATATTTACGTGAAAAAAGAAGATAAGGTTAATTTGGTCAAACCTAGCCTTGTTTTGCATAAATAGTGATAAAGTGCACTTAATGAATTATATTATGATGTAAATGCCCATGTATTGATCTCAAATTCGGAGAGTTAATAGTAGCAGGAACCTCAGGATGAAAAAGCTATGATTATTTGAAGTCATTGTTAAAATTTAGGTTTTTGCACTATAGCAAGTCATTTCTATAGCTACACGATTTGAAATTGTTTTCTTCTATTACTTGGATTGTTTTAAATGGGCTCGAATATGTATTTTATTTGCTAGAATATGGGCTTGTAAGTGGATTCCAAGGCTAGGTCCCTATTGGACCCAAAATGCCTAACTTGATGGCCTTGTGAAATAGGCCTCTTTTCCCTTGTTTGGGCTGACCCAAGTAGGTTTTCTAGGACTACTTATAATGTCCAGCAAGCCCAAGTCCAAATCCTCATTGGGCTCAAGATATTTCACTTGGATAGCATATTTAATGAGCTTGTATTTGGTTAAATAGTGAAAGTCTTTAACTAAAATCCTTAATTGCTTGCTAATTTAAATAAGTAATTAAAGATATTATTTTGGCTGAGTATAAGTTTAATAGTATTCATTTTTGAAATAAATACAAGACATGTGATGTAATTTAATATCGTGTGAAATGATTTCATATGAATGGTAAGCGAGATTAAGAAACATTACAGCACATGATTCATGGTAAATGAAATATTTTGATATGCACCAATGATGTTATGTATATGGAATTTGCATCTCATTTGCATCAATGATATAAAGGACATGACATTTGCACCAATGAAAGCTTTTACAGTTTACTGGGTGACGACACTGATCACTGGAGAGTGCAACCATCACTACTAGATAGTGGATAGCCCTGGGTAGATTGCATATGGGCCTTTACCCATTGTCCTAGGGCAACAAAATTCCTAGGACTGTCCTAAAGTGCAGGGGAGATTGGATGCACAATCCTGCCCCTGGGGGTGAAACAATGGACATGAAAGGCAAAATATTTTGACAGACATGAGCATGGCATGCATACTGCATAAGATTACACTATTATTATCTTTGAATCATAAATTTTACATTGAGTATGTAAGTGTGGTTTATACTACTGTTGTCATCATATGTTTCTTATCCCCCCTTACTGAGTCCTTAAGACTCACCTTGATTCCTTGTCTGTGCACTACTAAGATAGATCATGCCAATATTCGAGACTTCCCCAACCTATGAGCTCCTTAACCATGTACTAACAATCCATGTTCGAATCTTAATCTCGGACGACATGGACGTTGTCGTGGAACATATGCCTTACTTGATTCCGAAGGATCTGCCACCAGAATTTCCATACGAGAATGGCCCCCGAGGAGAAAACCACTCCGACATAAACTGGGAACACCTTACCCTATCATCCAGTGAAGACTCGTCTTAAAGAGATGTCTTTGTGTTTTTCTTTTTCTTTTTGTCTGTTTACATGCTTGAAACAATAGGGTTTTGCGAAATAAGACTTATCCGGTGTTAGCCTAGATTTTGTAAGGGCCTTAGGGTCCTCCCTAATCCCTAACTCTGAAGGATGGTGTGTTGCAGTGTGCTACTTATTAATGCAAGTGTGATTTTTGTCTTATATTTAAACTATTTTTCTTATATTATTTTAACTTGACTTCCATTTTCACCATGTTGTTTTTTAATACATTTTACAAGTGTTTAGCTGAATTTTATAAAGTAGTAAGTCTTAACACACCCCAAGGTAAATACTACAGTCTTGAGAACCGTAGGATAAGGACGTGTCGTTGTCTCGCCTTTAATGCATCTCTGTCACTACAAAGAGAGCTTAGAGACTAATACAAGCATGAGGGACATGACACATTCATGGCTTCATATTCACCAACGCTATCATTATTCAAATTCTTTATGGACCTAGCCAATTGTTTTTCTACCTCCAATTTATATTCTTTAAATTAATTTCTCTATTGCTTCAAATTTATATTTAAGGAGATAAATATGTCAATATCTTGAGTAATCATCTATGAATGTTATAAAGTATTCCATTCCTCGACATGTCTTTGTTCTTAATGGTCCACATATGTCAGAATGAATAACTTTAAGTAACTCCTATGATTTCATATGCTTTCAAAATGATTTACTAATCATTTTACCCTTGATACATAAGTTATAGATATCAACATCATCAATCTTGGGTTGAGGAATTATTCCCTTATTAACCATTCTGAGTATTTTATTTTTATTTATATTACCCAATCACAATTGCAAATAAGAACTATATTTATCAGAAGACGTACACATTCAAATAACTAGAAATAGAAATTTTGTTATTATTATTATCAATTATGGTTATATACATATCATCTAATTTTGTTCCTTTGATATATATACACATTTATAAATACATGACCAGACTTAAAACATACCTCATATCTTTTTTCTATCTAATATAAACACTAATATTAACGCATATTAGGTAAAAATAAAGTATCACTTAGTGTAATAAGTGAACCTTCATGAGAAAATATACATTTACATTTATCTACTTCCATTACATCACAATAGGTGTTGTTGCCCATGTAGACTTTATATTTACATTTAAATTTTCCGCACTTGAAACATGCTCCTTTGATTTTCTTACTAGATATATACTTTTTCATCAACTTTCTTTTGAAATTTGTTTGGTTCCTTGCTTAAGGTTTTATATGTGCAATTTGACTATTTAAAGCTTGTGCAATCATCAACCCACCTTCTCTCCTTCTTGTTATTCTTTCTTCTTCTAAGATTAGGAAAATAGGAACATAAACTAGACATTTTTTTCCCTTTATACATAAGAGTTGTTAAAATATGTGCTCGTGACAGAGATAAACTATTAACCATGGTTGTTACTTGCATTTTTTCAGATATTGGATGACCAGCATTTTCTAATTCTTTTTCAATTAATTCCATCTCGTTTACATGTTCTCCTACATTGGGTTGTACATCTATCGGGTCAGGTCGGGTCAATGTAAGCACATGTTAGTTTGTTCAACCCGACCTGATTATAACTGCAGGCTGAGCTCGCCCAAACTCGGCCTAATTGGGTTGGGACGAGTTCGGGTAGTTTTTTTTGGCTTTTGGCATTGGCTTTAGGGCTTTATGGTTGTGCTTCACGTTATTTTCAAATATGTAATGTATTGGAATATGTAATGCACTTCTAAAAGGCAATAAAGTCTAAAAGTATGTGTATAATAGCAAAACCTTGAGAAAATCGCATGGTAAGCCATTTGCACCCAGGCACCAGAAAGAAAAACTTGATCCAAAACTCCAAACCTCCATCTTTTCTTACTCAATGCCCTTCAACATGACAGCAAAGCCATTTTTTTCCCTCCTTGATCTCTCGGGTCTTTATGGCACTGGTACTTTAATGCCAGACTTCTTCTGCTTAGCCCACAACACCTTATGTTTTGTAAAGTCTTCTCCTCTTCATCATTCTACCTATGATGTCAATTTTATCATAAAATCCTCATCACTTGTTAATAGCAGATATGTATATGTATGAATGAATATAGAACTCTGACACTTTTCAACATTATAGAGTGGTGAATATCATCCCACCTAATCATCAACATGCTTTTCACATCCTCTTAAGAATTGAAGGGATGATTTTCCCTAATCTTTTCTAGATAATCCAGTCATCTCACAACACCACAGTGGCATTTGCTTAATTTAGTTCATAAATAGAAAATATATCCCACTTTCAGGACATCTTTAAAGAACCGCCAATTATGAAGCCCTATACAAACAACTTCTCATACCCAAACTAAATGCTTCATTTCATCGCAAGTGACCAAGAACTTCCTTTTAGCATGCTCAATTTCATAGTAAAGGCAGGGGTTTGAAAACCATCGGCCAATGCAAATAGAGGATTATTTTGTCACACATGATGTCATATAGTGCTTAAACCTCTAGCTCTAAGTCACATAATGTCACGCCCCGAACGCTAGCCCGAAGGGGGTTAATGACAGCCGCGAACATTCACTCAATGAATGTTCCAACGTTTTCTCTTAATCTTGCAGCGGATATATTTTTTTTTTACACAAAAACACCTACAACTGAGAGAGATGGGCCAAAGAGATTTACATAAACTTCAACTTACACAATTGACTACAACGGCAATAGTGAAAGCATCCAAATTACATGTCATGTCTGCATGGCTGAAGTACAAGTCCTAAGGGATTCCAACAAAACCTTATATGGACCTACTCATAACATATATGTAATACATCTTGAATCCTTATACACATAACATAGACATTCACAGGATGCCTGATAAGCGTTCTTAGTACTTCCTATGAACTCTTCAACTTCTGTTTCTGATAACCACGACTAAGATACTAGACATCAAAAACCTTGAACTCTACTAGTCCGAATAACCCATGACCACCACACAACGGAGGCTCATGACGACTCTTCAAAATTACATCTAACCTTTAATGAAACAACAAAGAGAGATGAGGACGTTCCCATCGGTCCCTCTTCTAGATTTTCCCACCTGAATTGTTATCTGGAATGATACAATTTAAAACATCTGTGAGTCGAAAGACTCAGTAAGGAATTATAATTAAAACATGAGCTTGAAATCATGGTTTGGAAATATGAACTTGAAATCGTGAGTTTGAAACCATGAACTTGTTCTTTGAGCTCATAATCTTGAACTTGAAATCATACACTTGCTTTTAAACTTGAAATCATCATGAACTCGATATCATAATGAACTTAAAATCATAAGCATGCACTTAACTTAAAATCATAAGCATGCGCTTAAACTTGAAATAATTACAAACTTGAAGATAATGTAATTCAAGTACAACTTGAAATATCATGAGCTTTAACTTGAAATAATCATAAACTTGAACTTTAAATATCATGTATACGTATATAATTCATGCATGATCATGAATCGTGATGCACGTGTATGCCTCATGATTGCATATGCACATGCACTTGCTCTTGAAAACATCTCTTATACTTATAAAGCTCTTTCTTTTGGAAAATCTTTTCCATTCTTATCCTATGGGCTACTTGAGCTCCATTTACCCCTGGCATCAGGGTTGTGCGTTCCCGTTGGAACTGTCCCCTATTTCCCTTGGGGACCTTACATATGGTCGAGCTAGCACACCTTCTCAATGTCCTTCAGTGGCTAGACACGACTCTTGGAGGTTCACACCTTCTTGCAAGCATCCTTCAGTGTGATTGCACATACCTCCAGGACTACCCATCCTTCTTGCAAGCATCCTTCGGTATGGGTGTCTTAGGTGACATCCACCCTTCTCGTAAACGTCCTTCGGTATGGATGCACCTTCTTGACTTGGTACGGTACCGACCGACTTGGGTTCGTTAATTAACTTGTCATAAAACTTGTCATAAAGTAGCATAAAAATGGTACTTTCATTTGCATAAAATTTCTCCTTCTTTCTTATGAGACAAATAAATGCAAATGCAATTGCTCATGACGTGCTCATGTCATGCTTGGTAATCAACTTATCATAAAATGCTTCTAATGCTCTTGACAGTTCGTGCTTAATGACAAATATCTCATAAACCTTTCATGTTTTCATTTGCACAAAAACTTCTTTCATGCTTTCATACAAATACGTATACGATGTCATGCTTGTTGAGAAATAACTTGTCATGCGTGGTTATAAACATGTTATGTTTATTCATAAAAACATGCTGTGTATCATTCCAGTTTTGTAAAGCGTAAGTTGCTACTTACTATTTTCACTTACAAACGTAAGCTCCTCTTACCTTCGCTTGCTTGAGTGTTGAACGTCACGTTACCTACAATTGGATCATACCTTTGTTATTCATAGGTTACTAGACGTATAGAGTAATCAATACATTACAATCATCCAAGGTATGACTTAAAATCTTTCCATGTCCTAGGCCTTCAATCTAGGATCCACTCAATATCAAGAGATAACTACAATGCATCAAAACACACTCTCTATTCCAGCTCCGAAATCTGCTTATGTAATTACCAGCCATCACAACAATCTTTTCAACGTTCGAACTTCCAACAACCCAAAACTCTAATCTCTTCATGACACAACCAACATCCAAGGCTAATTTAACATCTCATAACAGCAACCATTATTTCACATTCCTTCCACTTTTACAACTCCAACTCAAAGTTTATAACAAAACTATGATTCCATCTTCATCAAGCTATACTATTGCATTTGCCCATTTCTTTTGGGCTTTTATCAAACAAGTAGGGTGTATCATTTGTTCTCTTGAACATCTTTCAGATCTAACCATATATCAAACACTTAGGGCTTGGTGGTTCTCAACAAGACTCATATGCATTACATCAACCAATAGATTCGGCCATACATGCTCAAAATAGATCTCAGCCCTCTTTTAGGCTTTTCATCAAACACCTAGGGTGCAGCAAGCAATCTTTCTCTCTCTCGAACATATTTTCTTTTTCAGATCTGACCATAACTCTCCATGGTTTTGTGCACAAGCCTTACAACTTTCTAAAGCTCATTAGATCTACATTTTCCTCAAAGAAAACACATGAATCTCAAAGAGAAAATCTAACAAGAGAAAATCTAACAACACAACCAACAACCATTCAAAAAGAAAAAGAGAACATAGGTGAAAATGGGCAAGGCTTGGCCGGCCATAACCACTCACCTCCTTCTCTCTCTCTTTCTTTCTCTTCTTCCTTTCTTCCTCTTCTTTTCTCCTTCTTCTTTCTTTCTTCTCTTCTTCGGTGGGAGCTAGGGCAAAATGACTTTTGATTTGGGGGGGGCTGCTTATACGTAAAGGGGCTTGGGGGAAGGAAAAAGGCGAAACTACCCTTCCCCCATTTCTTTTCCCTTTTCACATAATTTCCACCTCACATATTTCAATCCAATAAAATTTCGGAATGTAGTTATATGTGTCGACACCATCACTCAAGGTGTCGACACTTACAACACTTTTAGTTAGATGTGTCGACACCATCACTCAAGGTGTCGACACTTACAACACTTTTAGTTAGATGTGTCGACACCATCACTCAAGGTGTCGACACTTCCAACACTTAGTCAAAGTGGGAAAAATGTAAACTCTCGGGTTTTAGTTAGATGTGTCGACACCATCACTCAAGGTGTCGACACTTCCAACACTTCGTCCAAATTCACGGGAGTTCTGGAAAAAGGCGAACTCTCGGGTTTCAGTTGGATGTGTCGACACCATCACTCAAGGTGTCGACACTTCCAACACTTGGTCAAAATCACTCTAGTTTCGGAAAAATATATACATTCGGGTATCGGTCTAATGTGTCGACAATATGACCCAAGGTGTCGACACTTCCAACACTTCGTTCAAATTCACGGGAGTTCTGGAAAAAGGCGAACTCTCGGGTTTCAGTTGGATGTGTCGACACCATCACTCAAGGTGTCGACACTTCCAACACTTGGTCAAAATCACTCTAGTTTCGGAAAAATATATACATTCGAGTATCGGTCTAATGTGTCGACACTATGACCCAAGGTGTCGACACTTATAACACTTAGTCAAAATTCACTTTGGGCTCCAAAAAAAAGGTAAACTTTCGGGTGTTAGTTTAATGTGTCGACACTATGCTCCAATGTGTTGACACTTACCTCAAAAATCACAAATTTAATCATACATACACTTGCAATAATACGTACTTAAGAGGTCATAAGCAATAACTTGACAGACCTAAAATCGGGGTCTCACACATAAAGACTGCATTTATCAAATTCTCTTAGCAATATCAAGAAAGTAATGAATAAACTCATAAGCATCAAGGTTAATCAAGCCCACTGGGTGCAAGGTGGCTCCAAGAATAGCACTAATTCGGGACCTAGACCTAAGAACACGCAAAACTCTATAAATTGAGCTGGCAAGAGCCCATCTTTTCCCCAATTACTTACCAGTGAGTTCGTACATTAGGTTGAGTCAGTAGCAGAAATCACTCGCAACACAATTATAAGGTAAAATTATTTAAACCCTATAAGTACATAACAGTCCCATTCAGTCAAAAAGTTGCTTCCATTTGAGAAAGAAAAAGCTAGAATCGCATCCAACTAATTCCCCATAACCTAACCCTCAAAATTTGCTTCCCGAAAGAAAAGGAAAATAAAGCCAAAACCATGGATCTAGCCAGCCAGACGACAACAATGATACCCAGTAAGCAAACGATTCAATAAGTGTAGAGGAAGGTTGTAGATTTAGCAGCCATACCCATTTTGCGAAGGAAGAAAGCAGAGGAATCAACAGCAGTAGTCTGCGATTAAGTTCCTAAAGGAGCTATACCTCTCTAGATTTGGGGGAATTCAACTTTAATTGCACCCACCTTGAGATGTACCGCTCAAAATTTGCTAATGGATGGCCATGGAAGACAACAAAATAAGAGAAACAATCGGGAAGACAAGAGAAGAGAAGAGAAATGAGAGAGAGAGAGAGAGAAAGAGAGAGAGAGAGAGAGAGAGACTCAACAATAGGGTTGTCGACTAGGTGGCGAAGGAGACAAACGACGACAACTGGCGTCTGGCAAGCAGCTTGAGGCACGACCGCAAAGAAGGAGAAGGAATCTGAAGCTTAGGGTTTTGAATGAACTACTTTGTGAAATGATTTTTGGGCGGGTTGGTTTGGGTTAAACATATATCGAGGCTCCACTATTTTGGGCCCGGCTGGCCCAGCCGGGCCCGTGTAAAGCCCGACCATATTCAGTCAGTTTCAGTCGGGTTCTCGTTGTGCCAAATCTCTACATCCCTACTCCTACATACTCATTTTCATTCATTCACGAACAATTTCTTTCATTTGGACCATACTTTGCTTCTAAAATCTCAATCATTTATTTTGCTGATTCACTATATTCAAAGAGAGGAATGATATTATCCTTCGTGTGGTGTAAGAGAGTAGCTCTGGTCATTAAAACATCATTTACCCATCTATCACGCTTTTTAATGGCCATTTCATGTTTTAATTCTCTAATATGTAGTTTTTCGGTTGAGAGTATATATAATATTCTCTCATGTATAAGTAAATACGACATATGTCATCTTCCCATTCTATAATTGATGCCATTTAAATTTTCTATTTTCGAAGCATCAATACCGCTTTTTAAAGTTATTTTATTGATATTATTTTTAATATACTAGAATTGTGGAGATAAAATATACAAATACTAAATACAAACACGTATTTAATTAATATAAAAAACAACAACTATTATTTAACAATAGTATATACTTACAACCCACAAATATATAGTGTACAAAAACTTAAAATATAAAATTCTTTTAAAATACTTAATTATTACACAACTATTACATCTAATAACTATTAACATTTTTGTACGGCCCTGACTTAAATTTCCCGGGAGACGCTCTTGCTATTTGTCCGGGAGATGCTCTTGCTATATACAAAAGTTTTATTATTATCATGATTATTAGTCTTAACAACATCTAAAATTGTTAATTTACTAAATCTGGAACTTAAAATTAATTTGATAGGCTAACATTTGATTAACAACTTTTTGGCTGAAACACACCTTGGGCTCAAAGTTTGGGCTTTAAATCCATGCGGGTGGTCTGGTTTCACGCGTTACACGTGTGTGCTTTCTAGAGTTAGGCTGGGCTGGGTTGGTTATTTGTGTTTCAACAACTAGAGATTGGGCTTCTTTCACGGGCTGCGCAAGACAATCATTTCACTCGCCTGGGCTTAAATTTTAAGTTGCACTGGATAGTCCATTTGCTTCTTATCCGTCACCCGAATTCTTGAATTGGGCTTGGAGTATGGCATGCACATCTGCCCATTTTCTTTGCGTCATACCCCAAAACTTTTTTTTAGCATAAATATAATTTCCTGTAAAAAAAGAATTTTAGTTTAACTTGCATTAAGAGGTAATGAGCTATGATTAGTTAAATCGAGTCCTATATTAAGCTAGATGACTTTGGTATTAAAAACCAAATCTCTTGACAAAGTTTGAAGTACTTTTGTTAATCTCATTGCTTTACCAAATTAAAATCAAATTCTTTGTTGTTTAGGACTCAAGTAGGTACCGAGTTGGCATGTAAGCGAATGGATGACATGGCACCATGATGCAAGAGGCTGGATTTGCACCTCGGGTGGAACGCTTTACGAAGCATTAGCAGGCGTGTGATATATCGTTGAAAATATCTAAGTCTCTAGTTTCTGACGCACTTGACCTCGTATTATTTGAAGATTCCTAGAGAAAGTTATGATATTTTTACTACGGGACGTCGGGACTGACAACAGAGCGAATTTCAAAGTGCATTTAATTTCTTTTGTGTTGGAATTGTCTAGACTTTATTATTCCGTTTTTTCTAGCTTAACCATGATGTAATGAACTCTATATATGAATGAATATTCAAAAGAAAAAAAAAAGAACTTTTGATTCAGAAAGATAATTCTTGCAAGTATCTCTTGCTTTGGAGTTGAGTGACATCTTCCTAGCAATTAAGCGTGTGGCTTAGTCACGTCAAGTGACATCCACGATTAGTAGCATTGAGTGGCTTCCGCTACCCCTGGTTGAATGGCATCCCAAGACTATCCTCTTCCTTTAGTTCAATCATTTTCGGATTTTGCTAAGCCTTGTGGATCCCGGTCTACATCAAATTGTTATCAGAGTAAGTTTTCAAAATTTTCCAACTATGGTGATTGAGTTTCTCTTTTGTTCTTCAGAATTTTGAGATTTCTACATATCTTGTGGCTTTTCACAATGCCTCCACGAAGGGAAAGAAATATAGAGCGCGATGATGTACAAGCTGAATATGAGGCCTTACGAGAATCAAATCAAACACTTTGAATTAAACAATGATCAAGATGATGATATTAACCGAGATGACCATTCATCTTCCTCTAGTTCTTTCGTTGAACCTAGAGTTGCTGTTCAATGGTCCATGGAACGTTTGGATCGTGCTTTAGAAAACAATGATGGAAGCATCCAAGTTCATGTGCAAGACTTTGATGGGAAGCTGGATGCATATGAGTATTGTGATTGGATGACATCTTTAGAAGCTTTCTTTGAATTAAAAGATCTTTCAGATGAAAAGAAAGGTGCAGTTCGTTGCTACAAAGTTGAAGGGTCCTGCTGTAATATGGTGGTAGCAATATCAACGTAGTAGAGATCGCAAAGGAATTCCAAGAATCAATATTTTGGCTGAGATGAAGGTAAAGCTTGATGAGAATTTTCTGCCTTTAGACCATTCTCAAACTCTCTGCCAAAAGTTACATCAATTACATCAACGTATGGAGCAATCTGTTGGTGATTATACAGAGCAATTTTACAAAATTATGAGCTATGTGAATTTGCAAGAGTCCAATGATCAATTGGTGGCAAGATATGTTAGTGAACTGAAGTATAATCTCAATTGTCAGCTTATGATGCATTCATTTCATTCTTTGGAGGAAGCATATCAGAAGGCACTAAAGGCGGAGGAGAAAATGAAATGAAGTTCATACCAAAAAGTTGAAAGTTCAAAAGTGGTGAAGGAGAAAGAAAGAAAGTTGGCTCCTACCTCTCAAAAGCCAGCTTAACAACATGGTGGGGTGAGCAAGGAGCGTGGAAAATCTTATTGATTTTCCATTAGATGTTTCAGATGTAATGAAGTTGGGCATATATCCTATGAATGTCCAAAGAAGAAAGTTGAATTGCATTTGTTGGAAGAAGAAGGAGATATGGATCAAGAACCAATCTATGATGAAGAAGTTGAGGATGATAATACATAATATTGTGAAGGTCACTATGATGCAGAAAGCCTTGTAATCCAACGAGTTATGACTAATCGAGAAGATGATAGATGGTTGAGGCACAATATTTTCATAACCTATTATATTTCCCATGGAAAGAAGTGCATCTTGATGATTGACTCGGGAAGTTGTGAAACTATGGTGTCAAAGGTGATGGTAGAAAAGCTGAAACTTTCTTGTGAGCGTCATCCAAAGCCTTACAAGGTTTCTTGGTTTAAAAAGGGTGGAGAAATCATGGTGACACAAAGGAGTAAAGTAATGTTTTCATTTGGCAAGTATCACTACAAAAAATCGCCTTTTAACAACGGTCATTTTACCGGCGGTCGTGAAAAAGGCCACTGAAAGTCAACTATAGCGGCGCTTTTTCTGACCGATGTTAAAAAACCGCTGCCAAAACTCTTTTTTTGAGACCGCTGTTAAAGACAACGAAGTTTTTAACAACGGTTTTTTAGCAGCGTTTTAAAAAAACAGCGCTTTTTCTGACAACTGTTAAAAGTCAAAAAAGTTTTCGCAGCGGTCGTTTTAACGGCGGTCAGTAAAAACGCCACTATAGGTCACTTTCAACGGCGCTTTTATTGACTGCCGCTAAAAAACCGCTATTAAAAGACAACGAAGTTTTTAACAGCAGTTTTTTAACGGCGGTCAATAAAAGCGCCGTTGAAAGTGACCTATAGCGGCGCTTTTACTGACCGCCGTTAAAACGACCGCTGCGAAAACTTTTTTGACTTTTAACAGTTGTCAGAAAAAGCGCTGCTAAAAAACCGTTGTTAAAAACTTCGTTGTCTTTAACAGCGGTCTCAAAAAATGCCGCTGAAAGTGACCAATAGCGGCGCTTTTTCTGACCGCCATTAAAAAGACCGCTGTTAAAAGTCAAAAGAGTTTTGGCAGCGGTTTTTTAGAGGCGTTTTAAAAAAGAGCTGACGTTTCCCAACTTATAGCAGCGTTTAAAAACGCTGGCGTTTCTCTGCTTATAGCAGCGTTTTTAAAATCGCTGACATTTCTCCCAACGTTTTTCAACAGCAGTTTTTTAGCGGCGTTTTTAAAAACACTGGAGTTTCTCCACTTATAGCAGCGGTTTTTTAGCAACGTTGGTGTTTCTCCTGATTTTCAACAGCATTTTTTTAGCGGCGATTTTAAACCGTTGGCATAGTCCAAAAGACTTACTATACCAGCATTTGTTAGCCAACGTTTTTTTAGGCTAAAAGTCTATGTTAGCGTTTTTTTTATGTGGCGACATTTTTAAAATATCACTAATTTTTCCTATATTTTCCTAAACATGTTTTTTAAAACAATAATACAAATTTAAATTAATAACACGATTAATTGTGTTACAAAGACCGTTGTTAAAAACTTCGTTGTATTTTAACATCGGTCTTTTTAACGGTGGTCTAGTTACCTATAGCGACGCTTTTGTGGACCACCGTTAAAAAGACCGCTGTTAAAAGATAGTAAAATTATTTAACATCGGTCGTTTTAACTACGGTCATAAAAAGTGCCGCTATAGGTGACTTTAAGCTGCACTTGTTATGACCGTGGTAAACAAAGATGTTATAAATTGTTTATACTTGTATATTATATATGTCAGTATATATACAAAGTATGTAAAGAATGAATAAACATTCTATACAAGCACAACCTAAAAAAAATCCTTGGTTAATTCAATACCAATGAAGTCATTATTGTATAGTTTAGAAAACATCTATTATCATACTTATAATGAGCATATATATGTTGAATAATTAGTAATATAATACTATTTAGCTATTACATATTATTTAATTTCAAATAAAAATATATTGTGAGATTAGCTTATGAAATTAAAGTACATAACTTAATATATGGTCTTAGAGGCTATGATTTAGTCATTAGGTAGGTACATATATTTCAAGTACTTAGGTTAATTAGCACATATATATCATGTATATATATATAGTATAATATATATAATGTATTGTGATAACAATATTATATGGAATTTGTTTTTTTACTACAATGTAATATGTATAAGTATATAAGTGTACCCACATGTATTGTGACTCAATTTTTTATATAATAAAACATTACTTTTAAAAAATGGATTAAGTATATGCATATTTATATAAGCAATAAGTATGTAGGTAATTAAAGTGAGATTAAAGTTGTTAATAAAATATGGAATTAGAGGGAGTGTTATGATAATTGAAGTTGTTATATGATATATTTTAAAGCACATAATTTAATATATGGTCTTAGAGGCTATAATTTAGTCATTAGGTATATAGGTACATACATATAAAGTATTTCTACATATTAAGATTAAATATTTTATATAGTATAGTATGTCACTCATGTATGATATATTGTGTATGATACTTTTGCATCATTTATAGTATAATATGCCACTCATGTATTTGAAAATTTTATTTTAAAGGAGCATATATCATTTATTGACTAAATCTAAGTAGTTTAGATTTATGTCACTCATATGTCATTAACATAATCCAATAAATTAAACATAAAGTGATATTAACTTATACAATTAAAGTACATAACCTAATATATGATCTTAGAGGCTATGATTTAGTCTTTAAGTAGATACATACATATAAAGTACTTAGATTAATCAGGCAGGTACGAACGTTGTCGCTAAAAATATCTATTGCGACAAAAAAATTATTTTTTCGCTAAATACTTAAAACACATGCTTTTAGGATTAAAGTTGTGTTTGAGTTTCAAAACTTTGAGGAGGTTAAAATTTTAGTGTGTTGGATTTTGTGACACTATTATGACACGTCAGTTGCTCATGTAACTTTACCAAAATAAAAGAACATTATATAAATTAAAATATATAAAAAAACGAAATATAAAGGAAAAGAAATGAAAAGAAAAACGTTGCGTTTCATTTTTATTTTCATTTCCTGCGCGCGCCTGCACCAAAATCTCTCCTTCCCTCTTCCTCTTTTATTCTCCTATCAAAATCCCTCCCTCTCCATCTTCATCAAACACTCTCTCGCACTGAGGCTGTCCTTCATTCTCTCCCTGTCCCTCACGACTTGTCTCAAATTGTGAAGTTTAGAGAGTTTTGGGTGGAGTGGAAAGGGGAGGGAGAAGGTGAGGAAGCACAGTCTAGGGATTGGGAGACAATTCGGACGTTGAAGACGAGGCTGAGAGAAGTCGAGAAGCCAACCGAGATTTTCGGTGGGTTCAAGAAAAATGAATTTGTGGAGAAAGTTAAGTCGAGTTTGGTATGTTCCTTCCTGCTTACTGGCTTTCGTTCTTATATTACAAGCTCAGTAATTCATTTAACCGTAAAGTCAGATGACAACGGAAACGGGAGAAAACGTTAAAAAATGCTATAAAATTATCAACAAATTCATTTACGAAGTTTGAGGTTGCTTGCTTTAAAATTGCCATAGAAGCATAGTTGCGAGGAGCTTCCATTATAATCTTAAAGCTTTCTAGAAGGTTAAGAAGCTTTCGCCTTTTCGGAGAGTGAGAGATCTATCCTACAGTCTTGCATTTATCCCCTGCTGCCAAATATAGGTCCCTGTTTGTCTAAGATTTACTTCTGTTGATCTATTTCATATTTAGTCCATGTTGCACAATCCCTTATTAGGAGAATATTGTCGGTTGTCTTCCTGATGTCAAGTTATCCTTGTTTTTACGATTCAAATTCTTTGTAAACAAAATCTACTTAGTGTAACTATTGCCACAATAGATTGTGCGCTTCTTGAGAGGAACTCAGTCGGCAATTTCAGTTCTTATGATGCATTTGTGAGTTTCATGAAAACATTGCGATATTATTCGAATCCATATATGCTTTAATCCATATAAAGAAATTGCACATCAAAATTTTTTATAGATCTAACCTCCTGCCATTGATGCTTAAGCATTGATGCAGATATGAAATTGAATCTCAATTTTCCCTATAACTCAGCAAGAAAATTGTCAGAGTAATAACAAGAGAATCTTCTAGCCTATAGCCTAACCTTAGAATTTGTCGTACTTTAGATGGAGTGAATAGGCCAAATATATAGGCTAGGCTAGGGACCCCTTGATAGGTAATAGAAACCCTAGTTTAATCCTTCCATCAAGGATTAATTACAAATGTACCACAAATAATTCTTTATTTATAATTTGACCCAACACCTAAACTAAAACCTTATATATCCTATGTGTCATGCGGACCATATATTCTAATATTCTCCCACTTGGGGCACATGACACAAGAACATCCTTAGAGGTGCCAGATTACTTAATATGGCCAAAATTTTATGCATGAATTATTTGTGAACTTCTCCCACTCAACCAGGAAAATAATCTGCATGAATCATAGCGATAAGACTCCATGTATCAAGTCTTCGCTTCCATGTATTACTATGCAAATACATCTCCTAATTAAGTACTGTATGGGCTATATAATTTCATGAATGGACTTCCTATAAGTCATTCGGGTCCAATTTATTTGTCATATGCGCGCAAAATAACTTTATTCTCCAAAATTAAACTTTATGTCTATATAGAACAAATATAGAGAAACAAAACTTACATCGAATTAATGAGTCCCATATGTTCCACATGACCCTTAAATTGCTTTACCGGTAATCCTTTCGTTATGGGATCTGCAATCATCAATTCAGTACTTATATGCTCAATGAGTACCTCTTGTTTCTCAATGTACTCTCTCACTCTGAGATACTTGATGTCGATATGTTTGCTTTTGCTGCTGCTTTTATTATTCTTGGAGAAGAAAACTGCGGCTCTACTATCACAGAAAATCCTGATCGGCTTCGCTATAGAATCGACAATCTTGAGACCCTTGATGAAATTTCGCAACCATAAGGCATGTGTTGTTGTTTCATAGCATGCAATAAATTATGCCTCCATTATAGACGTAGCAACAATAGTTTGCTTACAACTTTTCCAAGATATAGCCCCTCCAACAAGTAGAAAGATATACCCTGAAGTAGATTTTCTGGTGTCTACACATCCGACAAAATCCGAATATGAATAACCAACCACCTCCAACTAGTCAGTAGCCCTGTAGGTCAATCTGAAATCTTTGGTGCCTTGCAAATATCGCATGACTTTCTTTGCAGCTTTCCAATTTTCTAAACCTGGGTTGCTTTGGTAATGACCCAATAAACCTACTGCATGAGCAATGTCAGGTCTAGTGCAAACATGAGCATACATAAGGCTCCCTACTACATATGCATAATGTATACTTTTCATCTGCTCCTGCTCCAATGCATTTTGAGGACTTTGATCTTTATTGAATTTGTCCCCTTTAACAACGGGTGCTACAGAGGGTGAACAGTTCTTCATCCTGAATATCTCTAAAACCTTTTCAATGTAGGCCTTCTGAGACAGTCCTAAAGTTCTTTGTGTCCTGTCTCTGTGAATCTCTATGCCAATGACATATGAGGCTTCACCCAAATCCTTCATTTCAAAGTTTTCAGAGAGGAACTGCTTGGTCTCATGCAACATCCCCAAATCACTGCTTGCAAGTAAAATGTCATCCATATACAGGACTAGAAAAATAAATTTGCTCCCACTGACCTTAAGGTATATGAATTGATCAACAATGTTCTCTATGAAACCAAATGAGGTAATCACCTTGTTAAATTTCATATACCATTGGCGGGATGTACTATGCAAACCAAATGACTATGCTCACTGAAACCTCAGGCTGTAACATGTACACCTCCTCTTCAAGATCCCCCATTCAGGAATGTCGTTTTCACATCCATCTGGTGTAACTCTAAATCAAAATGAGCTACTAGAGCCATGATTGTTCTTAATGAATCCTTCCTTGAAACTGGAGAGAAGGTTTCGTGGAAATCAACTCTTTCCTCTTGAGTAAAACCTTTAGCTACAAGTCTGGCCTTATATCGTTCTACATTACCGGAAGCATCCTTTTTGGTCTTATGACCCATTTGCAGCCAATGGCTACAGCTCCTTTTGGTAATTCAACGAGATTCCAAACTTGGTTCTTAGCCATGGATTCCATCTCATCCTTCATGGCATCATGCCACAGAGTGGAGTTGTCTCCAGTCATAGTTTGTGAAAATGAACTTGGATCATCCTTAGGTCCAACATCAAAGTCAGACTCTTGGAGGTATACAACATAATCATCAGAAATTGCAGGTCTCCTTACTCTTGAGGACCTTCTTAATTCCACTTGTTCTGTATCAGGTGGATTTTCAGTAGATTCGATTTGAACCTCATCCTCATGAGCTGTCTGTTCTGGGAATGATTGCTGCTCAGGGTTATCAAATTGATTAGCCCTAAACATAATCAAACGTCCTTCATTTGAAGGTAATGTAGACTGCTCTTCTGTTTCACCAAACTCAATCATTCGTGGGTGAATACTGCCACTAGGTTCAATATCCTCAAGAAATTTAGCATTGCGAGTCTCAACAACTCTAGTGTTATGAGAAGGAAAATAAAACCTGAATCCTTTAGAGTGTACTGCATAGCCAATGAAAAAACCATTGATTGTCCTTAGGTCTAATTTCTTTAGGTTTGGATTGTAGACCCTCACCTCAACAGGACAACCCCATACATGTAAATGTGTCATACTAGGTTTCCACCCATTCCATAGTTCAAAAAGTGTCTTAGAGACTGCCTTTGATGGAACCCTATTCAGCAAATACACTGCGGTCTTTAAAGCTTCACTCCATAAGGATAATGGTAGACTTGAATTACTAATCATACTTCTTACCATGTCCATGAGAGTCCTATTCATTCTTTCAGCCATACCATTTTGTTGTGGTGTGTCAGACATTGTGTATTGTGCAATAATGTCTTCCTCTTGAAGGAATTACGCAAAAGGACCCATCATTTGACCATTTTCTGTGTACCTTCCATAATATTCTCCACCTCTATCAGATCTTACGATCTTGATTTTCTTTTCCTTTTGTTTCTCTACTTCTACCTTATAGGTTTTAAAGGCAATTAATGCCTAAGCCTTAGCATTTAGAAGATAGAGATACATGAATCTAGTATGGTCATCAATGAATGAGATGAAGTATCTCTGACCATTTAGGCAAGGGGTAGGAAACGGTTCACAGATATCTGTGTGTATGATCTCTAGAATCTCAGAACTCCTTTTGGCACCTTTAGTGGACTTGTTGGTCTGCTTTCCCATTATGCAGTCCACACAAGTACCAAAGTCAGCAAAGTCTAGGTCTTTTAAGATCCCAGCATTTACCAACCGTTTAACTCTTTCTATGGAGATATGTCTCAATCTCCTGTGCCATAACATAGAGGAGTTCTCGTTAATTCGGCTCCACTTTATGCCAACATTAGTATGCAGGGATAAACAGTTATTTTCAAAATCTGGATTTAAGTCAACTTTAAATAAACCATCAATTAAATATCCACCACCAACAGAAATATTTTTATAATAAATATAAAAAATTGAGTTCACAAACTTAAATCCAAAACCAGACACAGATAACTTGGAAACAGAAATCAAGTTTCTAGAAAACTCAGGAATGTAAAAAACATCTTCTAGTTCCAAAACAAAACCAGTTTTTAAAACTAATTTAAAACTCCCAATAGCCTCCACATGTGACCGCATCTTGTTTCCTGAATAGACGCATAGTTCACTTCCTTTCGGCTTCCTGGTTTTTAGAAAACCCTGCATTGTATTGACAATATGGATTGTTGAACCGGAATCAAACCAAAAAGAATTATGAGGAGCCTCAATTAAAAAAGATTCATGACTCACTAAAGATATGAGAATACCTTTCTTCTCAAGCCAAGCCTTATACTTGAGACAATTTTTCTTCATATGTCCTGGTTTCTTGCAGAAGAAACAATTCATTTTGTTGCCATCACGCTTCATTGGCACCTTGCTTTACTTCCTCACTTGATGGACAAATTTTTCTTTCTTGGCATGCTCATTCCCATTCCCATTCCCTTTATCATGAGTAGCCATATGAACACTTTCTGGCTTCTCATTCTTCAATCTCTCCTCCTCTTGCACACACATGGTCAAAAGTTCATTAACTGACCACTTTTCCTTTTGTGTGTTGTAAGAGATTTTGAATGGACTGTACTCAGATGGAAAGGAATTCAGGATGAAGTGCACTAAGAAGGAATCCGAAATCTCAACCTCTATTGCCTTTAATTTAGCTGCCATGTCTCTCATTTCCATGATGTGCTCGCGCGCTCCTTTAGTACTATCAAAAACTTTACCTGAAAGTTTCTTCATCAGGGTGCTGGCTAGTGCCTTATCAGAGGTAACAAATTGTTCCTCTGATAAGGCACTAGCCAGCACCCTGATGCTCCTGTTGACCCGAGATTTCAAGAACATCATACTTAAGAGATTAGATCGCTCCCACCGTTCATGTTTAGTAATCTCATCTTGCGTACTTGAGTCCGTTATGGCGGGTGGTGCATCATAACGGAGCGCAAGGTCAAGTTCCATACACCCCAAAGAAAACTCAATAGTTTCTTTCCAGTCAGAGAAATTTTCACCATTCAGCATTGGAACATGGAATGTTCCATCCATAAGTGCAGTAGGAATAGCTGCAACAACCAAAGAAATTATTACTTCAATGCTACGAATTTAAAGACTTCATTTTAAACTAACCAATGTTAATTTAAATAGTAAATTCAACCTTCATGTGGGTAGAGGTCGCATAACACATGAATTTACTAAACTTAAATGATAAGACTAGTAAATATATACATTAATGAATAAAACTCTCCGTACCTGTGGGCATAGGAAAATCCATTTCTTAATACTAATTTACTACCTTATCCTAATCAACTCACAAAAATTAATAACTTCCCTGTGGGGCCGAGTCATCAACCTCATGAGTTAATTACCACATAGATGCTTAAATTCTTTAGGAAGTTTACTTTATATGATAATTATTATAAATGGGATGTTGTGGCTACTCCCAAAAATTTTAAAAATCACAACTTCAAGCATCAAAAATCAATTTAAAACTTTATATTGGTCCAAATAAAACATATAAGCAGAAAAAATTTATGGTTTTTTTTGTTAAAAAAATAAAAATAAAAATAATAAATAATAAATTACTGCTCCGGTCCGGTCAGTTTGACCAGACATGTTGGACCACCGGCGACCCACCCATGCGGGTCGTAGGACAGTCCGACCCGATACGGGTCGGACCCTTATGGCCGGATTGAATCCAGCCCTGGAATGGGCTTCAAGCCCTCTGCCCAGATCTGACCCTATACGGGTCAACACATTTAGGCCAACCCAAAAGGGCCTGGCCACCTGACGAGGAGGGATTCCTCCTCGTTTCCATTTGAGCGCCGCAAAAACAAAGTCTACGCCGCATGAGAGAAAATTTCTCTCTTTCTCGGCTTTTGTTTCAAAGACATGGAAACAATAGTCAAACAATCAAAGAAATCAACATTGATTCAAAAACCAGATGAAAACCGTATCTTTTCATGGCATAAAAGAACAAAACCTGATCTGTTAATCAAAAGGTAAATCGCATTTGACCAAATTGAACAAAAAGACAAAACCATATATTCAAAACATCCAGACATACGAAATAAATCGAAGGCTGCAGACACGGAAAAAATGGCCGGATTGTACAACAGGACAAAGCTCTAAAAATATAAAATCATACACATTCCATAGAGCGATGCAGATGCCGATAAAAAGCCATAAACAAATATGGATTTTATACGATTTTGCACTGAGCATAACAACAAAAGGTGACTCCGATAGCACATGAAAGCATTGAGATATTATTCGAATCCATATATGCTTTAATCCGTATACAGAAATTGCGCAGCAGAAAATTTTATAGATCTAACCTTCTGTCATTGATGCACAAGTGTTGATGTAGATATGAAATTGAATCTCAATTTCCTCTTGAACTCAGAGAGAAAATTGTCAGAGTAATAGCAAGAGAATCTTCTAGCCTATAGTCTAACCTTAGGATTTGTCGTACTTTAGATGGAGTGAACATGCCAAATATATAGGCTAGGCTAGGGACCCCTTGATAGGTAATAGAAACCCTAGTTTAATCCTTCCATCAAGGATTAATTACAAATGTACCACAAATAATTCTTTATTTATAATTTGACCCAGCACCTAAATTAAAACCCTTATATATCCTATGTGTCATGCGGACCATATATTCTAACATTTCATTATTCATTTGTGCCAATATTTTTGCTTTTAACTATTTTTAGCTATTGTGGTATAAGCAAATTAAACCACTTATATATGTTGCTCTCTGAATTCAAGGTATACTTCATGCATAGTTCCAAGATCTGTTTACACATCTGGAAAATCATCCTCTGCAGCTGGGTTAACTACAACTGTGGCCAAAGAACCAGAAACTGGTGAATTCTGTATTGAGGTATCATTTTGCTTTCATATTAATCAGCGCATATATTTTGTCAACCAAAAATTTGGTACAAACTATAGCAAAATGCTGAAATTGGATGGTATCATCGACTAAGTTTGTTGAAATTTGGAGCAGATCCTCTACCTTTGGTCCAGTGTACGCTTAATTCTATCTGTTACTAGGAGTAAGAAACAAGCAAGGTCTCCGATTTGACCAACTGGTGCTTAGAATTTGCATTTTTTTTCTTGTCAAATTAGAGGTAAGATATGGCTTCAACTCTTAGAGGTCCTATTTCCTTTTTTATTTACTTATTTTCAAGTGTTTTTGTCTATATATGGTGGTCAGGCTTAATTCTATCCCCATTTCCGGAGTTCCATTTGACTTTTAGTCATGAGGGTGGTCAGGCTTAGCTTCAAGCCTCTGGGGAAGTCCATCCCTCATTACAAGGAGTCTCGTATTTGCTCTTTTCTCTCTTGCTTAATATAGATTACAAATTTGCACGAAATAAGGAACTGAAATTCTGGTGAATGCAACATCTTATGAATGCAACATCTTAGGAAGTACCACCACTGGACATGCCAGAACTTCTGGCATGTTTGGTTAGGAAATCTGGTCCCTTTTTGGATCACCTTGGTGTTAGAAGAGGTACGTAAATGAAAACTGCATGGATTCTATCTGGCATTTTTTATTTCCCAAATTCCTGTTAAAAAATTCCTGGTATGGTTGCGTTTGGAAGGCTGTCTCAAATTACTCATTTCCTTTCTTTTTCATTTATATTTTGTATGGAAAAGCAGCTCCCTTGGTTATGAAGCACTAATTACAATTTTTGGTTGTGCTAAAGAAGAACTAATTGTAAGCTTAGTCTTTATGTCCCTACAATTCTTCTCCAGTCAAATGCAGAACAATTTGTTCAAGAGACATATATAATGTCAGTTCAAATTATGTTGTTTGTTTGAAGCTGAGTTAGTCAAATCAAGGAAGATTTGGTTCTTGAGGATTTTATCTTCATGTGCTTGTCGAGGGAATTTTGAGGTA
Organism: Myrica gale; assembly: GCA_963930655.1. Classification (NCBI taxonomy): domain Eukaryota; kingdom Viridiplantae; phylum Streptophyta; class Magnoliopsida; order Fagales; family Myricaceae; genus Myrica; species Myrica gale. The sequence goes on along the minus strand of OZ005602.1, from coordinate 17,270,046 downwards.
GTGAATTTGCTGGTCAATGATTCTTGGTTGAGTCAGCACAAACCAATAATTACTCAGCACACAAGAATTATATCATTTACTTGAGTCCAAGTTGATCATGTTCACAATTGGAATATAGAGCCTTGTTCAATTTCTCCGTTTTTTGACGTAAGTTTTGTCATTTGGAAAGAAGGTTCATAAATTCTAGCTATTGATTGGAGTGCGATGTTTAAGGACTTCGGGATGGTTTGAATGAAGTTGATAGCCTTTTGGTATTAAGATGATAAGTTAATATTGACAGAATACAATAATGCACTGTTCTTAATCTTTTTTGGTTTATTATGTGCTTTACATAGTTGTAGCCCTCTGAAAGTGGACTTGCTATGTCTTCCTCTCACATCTGCAGTTTATAGTTGACTGGATAATTTGTCTTTAACTTCTTCTTTTTCACATATGTTGTTTCTGGTTCAGAAACGATCAGCTGAAGGAGCAAAGCAAGACATGCCAGTAAAGAAGAAAAAGTATGAAAATTTTAATTGGTCTTTATTTATTGTGTTGTATTTAAATATTTTAGTTGGTCCTTGCTTATTTTTATTTTATATTAGAAATTTGTTACTTTTTACATTACTTGTAGTGATTATTGTGTTTGTTGTAAAATATTATTAACCAATGATGAAATATATTTTGTTTTATTATCCTTGGTCTTTAAGTTTTTACATCTATTTAATTATAATTATTACAATAAATTTGTATTACCAATTGAAAAAGCATGTATAAAAAAAAAATAGTGGTGTTTTAAAAATGCTGCCAAATATATAAAAAAATGGAGCTGACCTAAAGCTTTGGCAACGATTTTTTGACCTTTAGTAGCGATTTTCAATCGCCGCTAAAGGTCGGTTTTAAAACGCTGCTAAAAACCGTTGCTAAAATATGGGAAACGCCAGCGCTTTTTTAAAACGCCGCTAAAAAATCGCTGTTAAAAATAAGTAGAAACGCCAACGTTTTTAAAAACGCTGCTAAAAAACCGCTGCTAAAAGATGGGAAACGCCATCGCTTTTTTAAAATGCAGCTAAAAAACCGCTGTTATAAGGAGAAACGCCAGCATTTTTAAAAACGCTGCTAAAAACCGTTGTTACAAGATGGGAAACACCAACGCGTTTTAAAAACGCCGCTAAAAAACCGCTGTTGAAAATAAGTTGAAACGCCAGCGATTTTTTAAAACGTCGCTAAAAAATTGCTGTTGTATCCCTTTTTTTGTAGTATATGAAGATGAGATTTGTTGTGATGTGCTGCCCATGGATGCTTGTCATTTGCTTCTTGGCAAACCTTGGCAATTTGGTCGGAGTGCTTACCGTGGTGGGAGAAGAAACACTTGCACCGTTATTCACAATGGTGTAAAATATGTGTTGTCCCCTATGAAAGATGTTTCATCAAGCGTGTCTTCATCAAATCAGATCAGTTTATTATCTTACAAAGAGTTCGAAGAATCTTACAAGGCAGATGACATTGTTTATGCTCTTGTTGCTACGGATAGAAGTGAAGAAGTTGAAAAGGAGATTCCAAATGAAGTTCAACAGTTGCTGGAGAGATTCAACGACCTTGCTCCTATTGAGCTTCATTGTGGTTTACGACCACTTTGAAACATTCAGCACCAAATTGATTTCTCTCTAGGTGCTATTCTTCCTAGCTTGCCTCATTATAGAATGCCTCCTAGTGAACATGTTGAATTACAAAGACAAGTAAGTAGTTGAATTGTTGAAAAATGGGCTGATTAGAGAGTCCCTTAGTCCTTGTGTTGTTCCAGCTCTTTTAACTCATAAGAAGGATGGAACGTGGAAAATGTGTGTTGATAGTAGAGCTATTAACAAGATTCCAATCAAGTATAGGTTTCCTATTCCTAGACTTGATGATATGCTTGATGCACTTACTGATGATAAAATATTCTCTAAGATTGATTTGCTGAGTGGTTATCACAAAATCAGAATTAGAAAATGTGATGAGTGGAAAACAACTTTTAAAACCAAGGATGGCTTGTATGAGTGGCTAGTCGTGTCATTTCGATTGTCCAATGCCCCTTGCAGTACTGTACGTCCCAACTAATCAATATGTCACGGCCATTTTGATACTATAAATTAAATTACATGGCTTGAACATTCTGGGAAAGTTTTTGGGACAAACAAAGCAAAATTTTAAGTACTATACTGGTTTCAAAACGTTAAAGAACTAGCTCTACAACTGGACTAGTGTGTTACCAGAGGGCAACAAAATTTGAGTGAATTTTACATATATATACGTATAATTCAGCGAGGAAGGAAAGGGATTAATATTATACTAGCAGAATCTTCTGGTTAACTAAGCGACAATCCAAATGATGCATCAGTCAATTGGTAATGATCATGATCAAATTATTTTAGATGGAATCGCATGTTTCACTTTAAGAGCAAAAACAAAATCAAAAACAAAGGAAAGGAAAGGACAAATTCACTGGACGGACTACAAGATGTTTCCCAGAAAGTTCAAGATATATATATAATGCATTTGACGTCAGGAAGCAATGAATTAAGAAAAGCGGTCCACTGTGCTGCTTTGACTTTAGTTATATAGTTTTATTCCACTGCTAGTTTGGTGGAGTTTCCCTATTTTTGGGGCAAATTAACATGGTTGAAATGATCATCTCCCCACTTAATTTGTCATGATTTTGGTTGATTAAGAACAACTAATTTAATGGAATACTGGCATTCCACTCGATGATATGCCTCTTTTAGAGACAGCCATTTGCCTCTTTTAGTGGCAGCCCCATCATCACTACGTTCATTATATATAAACTAGCTACAAACGTCAACCAGAGTTAATTATAAACCTAAAGTGCCTATATTTACATAGCTCAACCTCTCCTTTCTCTCCCATAAATCAAACGACGCAGTAGTACACTCTACAGAATGTATCAATCGTTACCTAAGTAATCGTCTATTGAGCACAAAGTATAGTTATTATTTTGTTGGATAATGGTTAGCTAGCTAGCTGGCTAGGGATCCTTACACTCCAAATCTTTCTTGCTAGATCTTCAGTGGCATGGAAGTTAAACTCTTTTTCTTCTTTCCTTCTTCTTCCGTCGAGTTAATGGGGTTTCTAGCGCTTGTCCCTTGTCCTAGTTGTAATGATGGCGAGCTCCTGCTTAAGGAAGAGCATCGCAGTCTACGCGAAGACGAGAACGTCTAAGTTGGGTACTGTTTAAAGCAGTTCAAACAATAACCACAATGAAACCCCGAGGTAAGAATTTGGCAAAATATATTAGCATTAATGGCAGAGGAAAATCAATGGCCGTGGCTAAAAATCGATAGGTTGTGTGGTCTCGATCGGTGGCTAAAATTCTATGTAAACTAAATTTTATTATGGCTTGCAGTGTTTGGTTTTCTTACGTACTGAATATAATTAAAGTATTAAAGCTGAGGATGGTTACCAAGAGAATATGCCCTAACACCGAGGATGGTTACGAAGAGAATACGCCATAAGGAACGTCCTTAAGGAGAAAAACTCTCGAGCCTGTAGGCCGTTCCAATCCACTAGTTTCCAAACTTGATTTTACAAAGTGATCTATTGATTTAACTAACCTAGCCAATCAACCCACTCTAAATCTTACCCGACCTACCTTAAGCCGGATCTGCAACTTGTAGGGACGTAGAACTTCTAAGTCCGCTCGGAAACTTCGATTTCGAACAGCTCTTGATCTCCATACACAACACTTGTACTATCAATGGCCATGGCTGAAACATTCAGCCTTCAATATTCAGAACCTCTGAATTTTCACATGCTAAGGTGGTTTTAGGGGATTGGTGATCAAGAAGGCAATCTTGTAAAGACTCTCACATTCAACAATGATAGCTCTCTAATTGATTATTGAACTTACAGCAAAATAGGAACAAAGAATGAATTCGGTTTCTTGGAGCTTCTCTATCTTGATATCTCAAAACTTGTGAATCTTTGATGCGTATAGTTTTTCACGAAAACAGCTTCTGTTATAACTTTTCCACATAAACTCAACAATTTCAGCGTCTAACCAATTTCTTCTGTAAACAGTACAGAAGACTAAAATAACCGTCCTATGTTTTTACATTAAATGCCAATATATCTTTTACAGAAACAATTTCAGAGTTCAACAGGTTACAGATTGGAATTAATAATGATATGAGTTAGGAATTTAATCGGTGATATTATTTTGATCCTTGGCTCATGTGGAAGATAGTATGGTGGAAGGATAGATAAGTTAATAGTTGTTAGCAAAATGAATTTCACAAATCAATCTCATCTTCTCGGGGCTTAATTGTGATATGGTAATGAACATGATAACAATTAGCCGAAGCCCAAAATTAAGAATAAAAGAATATAAGGAAAATAATGGAAAATATTTTTCCATGGCATCCTACGGTCGAGATCTAAGATCCCTAATGATCCAACGCCATATCATAGCTAGGGTTCAGAGAAAGACTATAAGATAACTTTTTCTATACAGCTGACCATTACTTTGATAAAACCCTATGACGGCTATGAGGCGTGGAAAGAAAGGGGACAGAACAATTGGGCTGCTATGGTTGTGAGATTAAAAAATTTCAGGTGGTGAGTTAAACAAGATCTGAAGAATTCGAAGACTGTTTAGAAGACAAGATTTCCTTGAAGGTTGAAGAAAATCTGTAAGAATTATTCGGCAAACAAAACTTTCACCTAGCTCGTGGGGGTTGGGGCATGACATTCTAAAAATAAATAAATAAATAATTGACTTTTGTGTTAAAAATGAATTAAACATAATTGAAAAATACTTTAATTAAATCTTTCAATCAATTGTGGCCCTAAATATGACTAACAAGGCTGAATTCGAAATTTATCACTACAAAAAAAGGCCTACAGCGGCGGTCAGTAAACGCCGCTATAGGTCAAAAAATCGCGGCTATAGCTTATAGCAGCAGTTTTGTAGCGGTGGTCGAGACTGCCACTATAGCTCCGTCGGCATAGGTCTATCGCGGTGGTTCAGGTGACCGCTGGTGAAGACCTCGGATCTATAGCGGCGGTCTCCTAGCGGCAGTTTAGATCGCCGCTATAGGCCCAACAAAGGTTGCGGTTTTTTCCGCAGAACAGGTTATAACATACATAGTTTTATAGCAGCGGTCATGTGACCGCTGCTATAGTTTTATAGCGGCAGTCTTGTGACCGCTGCTATAGTGTTATGGTGTTATAGCGGCGGTCCTGTGACCGCCGCTACAGGTCTATTTTTTTATTATTAAATATTTAAATTTCATTTTTTTTTTATTTTCCTGATATACAAATTTTGTTATAGATTTTAATTGATTGTCGCAAACAAAGTAAAGTGTAATGAAACAAAATATATTTCATCATAACCATGTCTTACAAGTTTTGCATCAAATAAAAATAAGTGAAAAAATTAACAAGTCATGACATTTAACAACTAATAACTATAAATTTACTCCTCTCCACCTTCAGCACCTTCATCAGTACCATCTGCTCTTGCAGTTTCTGCATCATTGGTATTGTCTGCTATTGCAATATTGAAAAATTAACGAACAGTAATTACATGACCAAAGATAAAAGAGCTTATAACACACTTAAAATTAAATTAATGGCAGTATTCATTTATGTTAGTATGTCACCAGCACTCGTTTTTCGACTTGCATGAGACGATCTAAGAATTGTTGGTGAAACTTGATTGTTATTTGCAACATCTTGGTATTGACGTTGCTCCTACAACAGTTAAACAAACATTAATTAATTATGAAATATACATAAATAGAATCAATAGTAATATGTGAGAATAAGTAAACAAAACTTTTACCCAAGCTTGTGTCATCATTTGTATTGTAGATTTAAACGTTGCTAATTTGGACTCCATCGTCTGAACTCTATTTTCCATATATACCGCTCTCTCGTTACTAGAGGATGCAGGCTGACTGGATCTTACGTTGGTGTTGGCAGGATGAGATGAAGGAGTTGGTCCTAATCCAACGCCGCTAATGTGACTATGTCGCTCTGGACCATTCACTTGTGCATATCGGTTAGATGGTGACTAACCGATGCTGCCATCCACTCTAAATTGGCTCAAAGTTTGTGAATTTCCTAAATCGTTCAGTCCAATCTCCTCCATTTGCCTCTGAGAGAATACAACATACAATTAAATTTTGAATTAATATTCGCACATTCAAATCAAAATTAGCATGTAATAGTGACATACTATTTTCTCTGCTACGTCCGGATTTATTGGAGCGTATATGAACGACTTTATGTAACTCCGCTCGATCGATTGAAACTTGTTTCTCTTTTTCCTGCATAACAAACACGAATTCGCGATGAAATTGTAAATTACAAATAAGAATGGTAATGTTAAGTACTATACCATTAAACAAACTAATGAAGTACTACATACAAATTCGTGAGCATAACGTGGGAAGCTCTTTGATCCTGCAGTGTGAACTGTCGTTTGGAGCGATCCATTTTGTTTTCCGGCATGAATTCAACGCTACATTAACATCAAGACATTTAAAATTAATAATAAGATATATTCATGAAAACTATAATACAAATAAATAATGTCATACCCCTCCTGCATCAGAATACCAAAAATCAACTCATTTGCAAAATTGCTCCAAATTAACGTCTGTTTGAGCACTATTTTTCACATACTGAGGCGTGAAGGCCTCATCAAAAAAAATTCTGCTTTAAACTACACTTGTAGTTCCTCCATTTCTCTCCTAAATCTTTGAGGGACCAGCTCTTGACAATATCACCTAATGGAGGCTCGGGGATTGTAAATCGTTTCTACAAAATATACCCAAAGAGTTAGGTGCGTCAATTATTAAATTTATACAGTTGAACAACAAGTGTTACGAATAACCAAAATTATACCGTCATGAGGCTCCAACAGTCCTCTTTTATTGACAATGAGACTTTACGTCAATCCGTCGTATCTAGGGGGATTTGATTCGCAACACGGGCAACACAACAGGTGAATTTGTTAAATACTCCCCCTTCATTACCCAATGGCTGCCCATTGCCATTGAATTGTACTGGAACCAATTTGTCTTCAGATGTCCATCATCTGCGTGCCGCGCGCACTTTCCGTACTCCAGTACGACCTGCACATTTAGCATGTGAACATACCAATTTATGTTATTGTTATGAACATACCAATTATTTCGTTATAACTATGATTATCTCTATTGTGGTTATGAACATTCCAATTATTTCGTTATCGTTCAAAGATTGAGCATCTTCGAACGATGGCATCGTAGCCTGTTCTGAAGGCGGCATGGTGATTGTGACGGCGTTGCTTCTTGTGATGTTGAGGGCATCGTAGAAGAAGATATAGTCCTGAACCTCTTCCTCGTCATTGTACCTATACAATATTTAAACATGCATATTTCAATGTTAAATTCAACAACACAAAACATTTGCTTAAACAAACACGTTATCCACAGATATATAGTCCACAGTCCTTGCCCCTTGAAGCATCCGTGATTTTTTAATTTCAAACCACCATAGGATTTCAACTCCAAATCCAATATAGCAAATTACACATTCATGTATGAGAAACCAAATTAAAAGAATGGTATCCAGAACCATAACACCACTCAACAGTCAAACACACATCAAACACTTAAAATAACCATTCGGCAGAACAAAAAGCCAATGCCAGACCCAAACTTTCAACAAAAGCCATCATGCTCATTTTCTGTTGAAAAACAACTCAGGTACAGGAAGATAGCCATTTAGCAGAACAACAAGCCAATGCCGAACCTAAAAACAAGCCAATGCCGCCCCTCCCCCATTTTTTCTCATTTTCTTTTTTCTCCCAAAAAAAAGAAGAAATAAAAAAGCACTAGGCGGCAACTAATATTTCTTCATCAAGTCTTAAGAAGTTTTTACCCAGGTTCAAACATGGGAACATCAAAAAACAAAGAATGAAACAAATTTCATAAATGCTTTGCAAGAAACATCTCCTACGCAATGAACCAAAAGTTTGAACAATTAGTAATCTTCACAAAACAAAAGCTATTAAATTATTCAATTATGCCACCACATGCAAAAAATCAAACCAACTGCACAAAAAACACCAAAAAGCTTGGGATAATCCATGAACGAAACTTTTTGCAAGATATTAAAATGGAAATAGTACTGTACACAAAACAAGAGGAATAAAGAGGACAAAAATCCTAATTTATCCATGCATCATTCGCTCCAAATTCGAACACGAAAGATTAAGAACGAAAAACGAAAAAGCATAGCCATTGATGAAGTAACTGGGATAACTCACATAAGTTTGCACACGAGGATATTCAGCTTTGCAATGCTCCGCTAAAAGCTTTCTTAAATTGCAAGCCAACATTAAGAAAGAGAAAAATAAAAATAGCATATAAGCAGGTAAGCATATCAGAAAATATCAGTAAATCGAAACCTACTGATAGAGCACCAAGGAGGGGCTTTCAACAGTGAGGGCAGGGATCAAGGGGCAGCGAAGAGGGTTGTGGACTGTTAGAGGAGGGGCTGGGAAAATGGTGAAGTGGATTAGCGAGAAGAATCAAAACCTTGAGGATATTTAGTTTCTTCTTCACAGATTGGCCATGGGAATCACTCGTAGAGAGTGCGAGAGAGAAAGTCTTGAGGGGAGGGGGGAAGGGATTTCGCTACATAGGGCGCGCGCGGGGTGAGGGAATTTTTAAGAAAGGGGGAGAGGAGGTGGGAACGGAAGAGTTTCACTTCAAAGTTTTTTTTTATTTGTAGTTTTTTTAATAATAATTTTATATTTTGTAGTTACATATTTTTTATGATTTGTTATATTTTTGTTATAATACATAACATGTACTTTAATTGTATAAGTTAAATTCACAAGTTATCTTTTTTTGGAAATAAATAATATGTCCTAATTAATTAGTCTTATAATCTCACAATTCACAAGTGTAAAATATTCAATTACCATAATAACTATGGCCAGATATTAAGTTATGTACTTTACTTGCATAAGCTAATTAATCTCACAATATCTTTTTGTATGAAATTAAATAATATGTCATAATTAAATATATCATGCAACAACTTTAATGTTCATAACACTGTCTATGAATTCATATTTTATTAAGTATGTCTTTAAATTAAAATTTTCCACATACATGACAAACTAAATTATATATTAACATAAATACAATAATATTTAAAATATTTAACATAATTATTAACATTAAATAAATTACAACTAATAAAAAAATATTTGATTTTATACCTATAGCAGCGGTCAACACATAACCGCTGCTATAAATCCAATTTTTTAGCAGTGTTTGCAGATCCCTATAGCGACGATCATGACGACTGTCGTGACAGACCCCGAAGTTTTTTCCTATAGCGGCGGTCACGATGACCGATGCTAACACGTGGATCTATACCAGGGGTTTTAAGGTCTGTAGCGGCGGTCACTGACTGTCGCTATAGACCAGAGATATCTAGCAGCGTTTGCTCGGGCAAACGCTGTTACAACAATACCTGCAGCGGCGATTCGTGACCGCGCGCCAAAGGTACCGCTTTTAGCGACGTTTTTAAAAAAGCGGCTAGAGGGGGGGTATATAGCGACGGTCAGTGACCGCCGCTACAAAGAACGCCTTTAGCAGCGTTTTTGTCCAAAACGCCGCTAAAAGTGGTCCATAGCGGCGGTCATTGCTATAGACAACCACCACTATAGACCACTTTTAGCAGCGTTGTTTTCAAAACGCCGCGAAAAACACCATTTAGCAGCGTTTTTAGTGACCGCCACTAAAAAAACCACCGCTATAGACCTGTTTTTTTGTATATATTCTGCTTTCCTAAAATCACCAAATTAAATTTTGTTCTTTCTACGGATGTTGTATATATATATATATAAGAAATTTCTTTCCAAACATCCATTAACAACATTTTTGATCAAATCAAAATGTACATAGGGTAAAGCTACGTCCAACAAACATGCTTACTCAATGCTTCAAAATTCAAAAACTGTATCGTTGATATTCTAAAATCTATAACCCAATTGTGGAACTATGTCATAAAAATACTCATAAAACTCTATGAATTTGAAAATCAACCCTAGAGAGGGGGTGAATTGGGTTTATAAAAAATTTAGCTTCGTTTTGATAAAAACTCAGATCTAAAAAATATCCCTTTGGTTTAGCAAATAAAACGCTGATTTCAATATGTTTAAGGCCAAGCCCAAAGATAAACAATATATAGTAAAGCAATAACTTTCAAAAAGCAATAAATGAAAACAATAAGTCCGAGAGTAGGGAGAAAGATAACACTGCGATTTTTAGGTGGTTCGGCAATGACTTGCCTACGTCCACCCTAAGGCTATTGGCTTCCTTGGGCTTCTCCACTATAATCCAATAGTGTCTACAACTTAAGTTTCGGGTGCTAAGTAACCATTACAAGAGTTTTCTCGAGCTCACTCTTCAACTCATCACAAATCTCGAAGCCTATGAGATTTTTTCAATCCTCATGGGTAGGCCCAAGTGTATTCCACAATCAAAGGTTTTCAATCTTTAAAGATAGGAATAAATAAGCTAAAGCTATCAAAACCAAATCAGCAAAGCAAAGCTCAATAAAAGGGCTACGGGACAAGATCTGATGATGATAGCAATGGCAGATCAAATCTTCTTGGAAATAGTGCAGCCTTTGGCTTTTGCATTTTTCTCTCACTTGAAAGAGACTAGGTCAAGATTGATGATGTAGAGAGGCAAAAGTTGTGCAAATTCTTCTTTTCTCTCTCTATAAGGTTCCCTTTATAGGTCTTTAGTCTTGAGGGGTCCTGAGGGCCTTTTTTGAATGTTGGAGAGGTGTCGTAAGTGCCACATCGTCTTGATTTGGGTGCTGAGCGTATTTTGACAAATAGGGTTCCCGCAACATGTGTCGAGACATACATGCCTATGTGTCAACACCTTCATCGATTTTGAAACTTGCTTGCAGGTGCCTGTGGCATGTGTCGACACTTCCTTCACCATGTGTCGACATCATCTATACAAGTGTCGACACTGTGCTTCCCATGTGTCGACACCATCAAAATGGTAGTCTGACTTCTGTGCTGTGTCTCAATACAATATTGGCAGATATAGTTTTTCAGTGCTTTTTGATATACAATCTTTTCCATTTCCTACAATGAAAAATATCATAGTTTAGGTGCAAGCCATGGTGTTTAAATCAAATATAGGGCATAAAGAATTAATGATAAATTTAAATACAATTGACTACTCTCTACTGAGTAGTGGATTGACAACTACGTATTCTAAAATACATTCAAAGTTATTGTATTATTTGTTATCATCAAAATCGAGTTAAATAGCTCTAGTTCAACCTTGGGCTAACAAACTCCATGATCTAATTCAAAGCATAGTAATAGGCCATATTGTTAGATGTATGGCCTCAAAACCAATCATTATGAATAATTATGGGATAATTATTGTTGTTGATTAATCACTTGTATATTATTTTGGGTACATGGAGTGGCATAAGATGTCATATTTTGCAATGACAGATGTTTATTTTTTAGCAACATTGTAGAAAAGTCAGACGAATGATTAATGAATGGGATCAAATGTGAATACCTTCTGGAAATGATCACTGATGTAGAGAATGATATTCAGCACGATTATCTTATGTTGTCCTTAGACCTAAGAGAGTTATGCGTGTTTGCTTGTTAAGTGCTTGTGCTTTGACTGAGTCATTTGGTAATGATCTTCGCAGATCAAATATTTTAGATAATGTTAGGCCTTGTGCATAGTATGTGAATTCGTATAATTTCTCAATATGGAATCCGCCAGTCTCTTGCTAGGGCAGTATATTCATTATGTCTGTTTATTGTTGAACTCAAATAAAAACACTGCATAGAGATAATTTGTGAAAATTGTTTTTGCAACTTTTTGGGAGTTCAACTTGGTACAGACTGATAATTAAGAATTATATGAGCTAGAGACTTAATCGGTGATATTATTCTAGTCCTATTAGCTCATGTGGAATATAGTATGGTGGAAGGATAAATAATCATATAATTGTTAGCAAAAGAGATTTCACAAAAACAATATCATTATCTCAAGGGTCAATTGTGATATGTTAATGGACATGATCACAATTTGTAGAAGCCCATAAATTCGGATTATAGAATGTAATGTAGTTTAATGAAAAATAGTTTTTCATGATAATCGTACGACAGAGATTTGAGGTTCCTAAAAATCTCACTCAACTGACTCACAAGCACAGTTGAGTTCTGAGCCAACCACTATTAATAGCTCAAAAGTTCATTTGAAAAAGGACGAAAGTTCATTTTCATGTGAGATTTTCTCTCTCTTCAAAATCTCTCTCTAACTCTCTCTCAAAACTGTGTGCGTGGATCTGATGGGGGCAGAATGCTTGGGCTTCTTTGATTGAACGATCATTTCCACTGTGATCTCGCGCTCTAACACATATAATCTGAAACTTTAATCAGTGTTAGAGCCAATTTCTACAGATCTAATTTCCTGTCACCAAATTTTTTCAATTTCGAACAATACTAATTAGTCTAGTTTACCTAACCCAAAAATCATAACTTTTAGACTTAAATAGGTTTGTATATAAAATCTTTTAGACTTCTGCTACTGGGATTGAAAACCTAGATTGCTTTGAACAATTTCACAACCTGAATTTTAATGATCGTTCCAAGAGACTCATAAAACAATCAGGGCACAACCATAGACACGCTAAGGTTTGATAAGATATAAGAGTTCTGATGAAAAGATAAATTAAGAAATGAATTCTCTTCTTCTCCTTTCTATGCACGTTAAAAGACATATGGGCAAGTTCTTAATATTATAACTAAAGTATAAGTCGTAACAGGTTGATTGTTTGAAATTCAAACTTTAACAAACTGTCTAATTTTTAAAATCTAAAGCTATTTTTTTAATCACAAATAAAAAATGATAGAAATCCTCTCCTTTTAAAATTGTAATCACTTTTAATTTTCAAATAGAATCCAAACTCGTAATTAAATTAAAAAATATTTTATCATCAATAATATTAGAAAATCTTGGGTATTACAATAACATAATTAAGGAAATGTATATCAAATACGTGGCATATCGCTTGTACTTCTGTATTATTCCTACATTAATTAGATTGCTTGCTTATGTGGTCATGATGAAAAGCTTTCTAATTGCCTCACATTTATTTAATCAAGATTTCGTCCCAAAAGACCACGTTTGGGATGGAAAAATAATTCGGTCTCAACCAGTTACACTTTTATTTGTATTTAGGTAAGTACACGGTTAAGTTGGAATCTTTCTTTTTTGTAGTGCCAATATATATGGAAGGAGAATTCTTTCGACTTCATCATTTGCATTATTATAAAACCAATCGTTAATTCAATAAAGACATCCCACAAAGCCTAGTTGCCAATTTTAGTGGAGACACCAACCCGGAATTCACGTTCATTAGAGTCAACTAGTCATATAGCTAAACTCTACGATGCCTCTATAAATGGCATGAACTTCTTCTTCATCGCTTAAAAGGTGCCAAAGCCTCTTATCCCTTAGCTGGGTAAGTGAATATTATGTATTGCTTTCAGCAAATATAGAATATCATGTACTCTTTCCGTTTGCTTTATTATTCAAGTTCCCCCATAAAAACACATGTTTATCATTATAACATTTTATCTTTTGGGTTTTGGTTGACAGAGAAAAACATCCAAAAGCTGAAGAATGAGATTTCTATCACTTGCGCTGATCGTCATGCTGATGCTGAGTTCTTGCTCGGCAACAGCTCTGCAAACGAACGGGGCCGATCAAGTGTATGAGCAAAAGCTGCCGCATTCGGTGGATGACGCCACTGCTCACCATGGTATTCCAGCAGGGCAATACGACGGCTATGTTGGCAACAGTGGTAATGGTGGTGTAAAACCAAAAGTACTGTAATTAGTTCGGTTATGCTTGTCATAGGGGGCTTATGGACTAGATGCTATATACGACCTTTATATATATAAATACGACCACCATTACGACCTTTATGTAATTTGCTGTTAAATAGGGTTTTCAACGTACTACTGTGATATATTATGTTCTGTGGTATAAATAATCGAACATTATGTTTGGAGTAGAGTATACATGTTCAAAAGTTGCTTCCTCAATTCGTTAGGATTATGTCTGATCGTTGTGTGCGCTTTAGAAAACACAAAATTGTTTCATGGTTCTAACCTTATGTAAGTAGCTAGAAGTTGTCTGTTTTGTAAGATAAGCAATATGCTATGGACCTCATCTTTTCAGCGGAGGTAAATCTTTGCCTGCAGTTATGGCGCCACTCCCTTTGACAGCATATTCTAATTCTGAAACCGCTCCTAAAAAGCCGGAATAACTAGTTATGATAAGCATAAAGAGGCTAAATGACGGCAAAAATAAAATACTTGGAAACAAAATAAATTGGGTCTTCTCAGACCTTGCTATGGGCTTTTTTCCCCCAAAATTAAAAACTATCGAAGCTTCTCTTAGTCACAGTATTTTAACAAGTTTTTAGAACAAATGCACTGGAGCACTAGACATTGCATACAGTACTAATGTATAAAGCTGCATGAGCCAAATGCTAGCTATCCCACCTTTCATTTGGAATTAGTATAGCATGTGAAAGGTGAATTATTCATTTTATCACTACTTATCGATCTCTTAGTGTACTAGTCCAAAAATTGTTTTGATCGCGATACAATCTTCTATTGTACTAATTAAAATTTCATGTGAGATATATTGTAAAAATATCATTCCTATCATACTTTGTGACTTTCTCTATAAATGTAGGAATATCCTATTCCTTACTCTTTTCCTTCTCTGCCTCTGTACATTATTTTTCAATTATGTACTGCGTTTATCTTTTCTTTCACCCTAGACTTCCAGGAACTTTGACTTATGATTAGAAAACAGTCAAAGAACAACACACCCTCCTCCTGCATATATAGGATCTTTGCCTTCCTTTGCTGGTACTCCGGCCGAAAGATCGATTCACAAGCGCCACTCCAAACTCCATGGCATCACCACTTATTTCATTCGAATTATGAAATGTGGAGGACGAGGTATCTGAATTATTACCTACGTACTGCACCGATCTCACTTTGGGTTGCATTCAGAGCATCGCCTGAAGTGCAAACATGATTAATTGCCCAAAAAACAAAAACCGGTCCAGACACCCGGCCCGTGAGTCAGGTCTAAAAGGCTTGTGCTAGGGACTAAAACCCTTCCGACAGCAATCTTTAAAATTAAGCCTCTTGCTAACTTTAGCAGTGGAGAAGTTTTTGTTTGGCCAAAAAGGAAGATTTTCAAGGCCTTAAACTTGTGTATGCTCTTCATTGATATGCTCATTTGTTAAACAAAGAAAAGTAGGCCCCTGCGTACCTAGCTAGCTATATGTTTTCATTTGCTAAAGTAATCGTTATACACTCATGAACCTACGTAAACTCAATGAAGAATGTCAAGTACAGTATCATGTCCCCGGAAAAATGACTATGTTCGTTCGGTTAATTTAGAAGCGTAGGGAGAGAACCACTTGCATTTTGCAGTCTGAGCGTTAATGAGAGCGAAAGCCAAAGCCTTCGCATTTTCACATTTGCTAAACTTACCGGCCCTTTAATTACCAAATAACAAAAGCAAATGTTATGAATCTACTAATTTAACCAATTGTGGATGACCATAATTTGACTTCATAACCTTTGAGTTTGTAACATTCATGTACATGTCTCTCTTTGTACTTCATGTATCTCACATTATAACCATATATGTTTGTATAAAGGGATATTGAGATAAGTTGTAAACACACAAGAGTCTTCAAAATAAATAATAGCTCTTGAAGAACTATTCATCGCTTCTCTCTTGTCCATTTTACTTTATTACGTTTTCAAGATAGTATCAATACGTTATCAGGCCGAAGCTCTCCCAATATTGTGAAGGAAGCTTTGTGTCACTACAATAAACTGGCTTTTGGGTGTCAAGACAATTTGTCACCAAAAGCTATAATTTTATCACCAAAACGTTTCCGTATCAAAATAACTTCGATAGGTAGTTAGTTGTTGTAAGCGTGTCATGCAACATTTTGGGTGACAGTTTGCCAATTTTTTCAAGAAAAAAGTTTGGAAGGTAACTGTAGAGGTCTGAACGATTTTCAATTGGGGTCACGATTACACATATGTCACGCATGGGTTGTTTTTGGTCCGTTTGTATAACATGTTCACATGCTTTGTGGTGCGTGACGAAATGCTAATTCATCACTGAAACACGTGCGCAGCGTCCAAACTAACAGTTCCAACATATTTCATATTTGTGACAAAAAAATAAGTGTCACAGAATGGAACGTCCGAACACTTGTACAACAAATTCGAACGTGGTCACTTTTTTCAAGGAAAAAGAAAAATGCCAATGAATATGATTTGCGAACAGTAGTAAAAGTGCAGAAGATCATTAAAAAATGGCGTGTGGATGGTAATAAACGTTGGGATGGTATTTGAAACAAACCACGTGCACGTTTATTTATTTTGTTTGGACGTTATTATAAATATTTAAATCTGAATTACATGTGATGTGAGGAAAATAGAATTAATAATTGTCTCTACAAATATTTAATGATCATAATCATAAATAAAATAAATTATGAAAATAATCATAATCTTATCTCTAATTACTGTTCGAAAGGCTTACACGCACAACTACTTTAGGTGGTACGTGGGCTGACCGACACAGGAGATGGTAAATAATTACTTGCTCCTTGTGAAGGACTTGTCGCACCAACTATTTTGCTACCTGAATTGCACCAAAGACGTTTTTCCCACCTGCCATGACGATGTAATGTGATGTTACACATTCGCTGTCAAATGACTAGTATGCAAACAGATAGTCTAACGGATAGTCTAATCTCAAACTGTCCACAATTTGGACAATTAAGGGCTACTAAATGCAAAACGAATTTTTTTTTCATAAAATTAATTAATACAAAACCATCTAGATGGTATACAAACTGTACGCACAGGCACAACCAAACTTTGTTGTTTCAAAAACAAACCGTCCACACACCTTGTACACGTTAGAACATTAATTGACTCTAGAAATAATAGTCCAGACATTTACAAGAAACGTCCAAACTGCGATTGTTGACGAGACAAAGTCTTTGGAAAAACATGCAGTGCCACACGGTTTCGGTCCAAAGACATACCAAAACAACAACCATTTCGCATCAACTTAGTCTCAAACTCCAACTAAACATTATTATTAGGGATAAATGCCAAATTGGTCCCTGTAATATACGCGAAAATCGTTTTGGTCCCTGTGATACGAAAACCATAAATTTAGTCCCTATAATACCCCTTTTGTTTCGCCGTTCGTCCCTCCTTCCCACTCTGTTAGTTTATTTGACGAAACTAATTCCACGTCGGCCTTTCCCTCCAAATCCCGCTCCAGAGTGACTTGCAGAGTCATATCCCTCCTTGCCCTCACCATTTGTATAGAAACCTTGCATGCAGACGTCTTAAGAGGATCAAGCAGGCCGTCCCAGTTGTTGCTTCCCTGAAACTCCATCCACCTCTTGCCCAGTTTGGCTGACTTA
This sequence comes from Myrica gale, assembly GCA_963930655.1. Taxonomy (NCBI): domain Eukaryota; kingdom Viridiplantae; phylum Streptophyta; class Magnoliopsida; order Fagales; family Myricaceae; genus Myrica; species Myrica gale. Next base: position 17,252,448 of record OZ005602.1, on the reverse strand, counting down.
GCTGCGTCACAATACTCAGCAGGTGATAGAACTATTTTTTGGATTTCCTTTCAACTGTAAAACCTCGACGATTATCGGTGTTATTGTTTGCATTGACCTATATTCTTTGTGCTTGTGTGTCACTTAGGTTGGTAGTAGATTAAGTTGGATCAGGAACTATGCCACGAAAGACATCAAATTCGGGGTGGAGGCCCGGGCTCTTATGCTTAAGGGTGTAGAAGACCTCGCCGATGTTGTCAAAGTCACCATGGGTCCTAAGGTACTTCGTAACTAGCTAACCGCATCACTGCGGAATTCACATCTCTTAACATTTGCTGTGCGATTCTTGTTTAGATGCCTTTTACAGATGAGAATTTTGACTCCCAACGGTGTTCACGTTGGTTTTAGTCCCAAATATCTCTAATTTACAGTGAATGTTTCCTTCGTTGAGGCCTGCTTGTAGCTCACTGGGTTCGGGTTGGTTATGAATAGATCGGATGCTGGAGATTCTTGAATTTTTTTTGTTTTTGGATTTACATTGTGATCTTTTGAAACAAAAGTATATTTCTAATGCAGCTTATTGCTTTGCTGAAGCATTTTATTTTCTTTATTGAAACAGATATAGTAGTTGACATGTTGATGTAGGTGTTTTCTGTTGAAGGGACGTAATGTGGTGATTAAGCAAAGTTGGGGTGCCCCAAAAGTGACAAAAGATGGTGTAACCATTGCAAAGAGTATTGAATTCAAGGACAAAGTCAAGAACGTTGGTGCTAGCCTTGTGAAACAGGTTGCAAATGCTACCAACGATGAAGCAGGGGATGGTAAGGTCTTATTTTCAATATGTGGTCTAATGAATGCACAAACTAAGTTACTCTGATTATTTTCTTACGTACTTTCAAGTCATTTTTGTTGCTGTTAAGAATGGCTTGGAGTGGGTAATTAATGCATAGAAGAAGATTTGTAGTTTTCATGGTTGAATTAATATTTCTGATCCAGTGCTGGTAACTACGCTCGGTCAATCAGTGAAGCGGACAGTACTTACCCGAGCAATATTTACTGAAGGGTGCAAGTCGGTTGCTGCTGGGATGAATGCAATGGACTTACAACGCGATATTGCCATGGCAGTTGATGTTGTTGTTACACATTTGAAAAGCAACGCACGAATGATCAGCACATCTGAGGTAATACCACAGGTTTTGATGTTTTCTAGTAATGTAGCCTTTTGCAGCTTGAGCGCCTCACTACTGGGGCTTCATCATTGTTGAAGTTGTTTTTTTTTTTAAGTATCATTGTTGAAGTTCTAAATGAAAGGTTTCTGTGCAAATGGTGAGGGCAGGGAGGGATATGACTCTGCAAGTCACTCTGGAGCGGGATTTGGAGGGAAGGGCCGACGTGGAATCAGTTCCGTCAAATAAACTAACGGAGTGGGAAGGAGGGATGAACGGCGAAACAAAATGGGTATTATAGGGATAAATTTATGGTTTTCGTATCACAGGGATCAAAACGATTTTCACGTATATTACAGGGACCAATTTGATATTTATCCCTTATTATTATCTACCCAAATCATTGAAAGAATCAAGGGAAAATGACATTGTTCGCCCCATAAGTATGCGTCAATTGCATTTGTGCCCTCATTATTTTCAAAACTCCAATTTACGTCCTCGAAGTATGAAACATTTGCAATGTTCGCCCCCAATCAAATTTTCCTTTAAACTTGACCAATCTGGGAATTCGGCTATAAAATTACCAAAATAACCATCCAAGACAAAATTACTTAAAATATTAAAAAATTAATTAAAAAATATATTAAAAAAAGCTAATATTTTTTTAAATAAAACTATTGAAACTTTATTTCAGTAATCTATATATTTTTGGGCTAAATTACCCCGTCAGTCCCTGGGGTATAAACAATTCCTAGATTGGTCCCTAGGATAATTTTCTCCTACAGAGACCCTTAGGGTTTGGAATATTTCCCATATTGATCCTTCTTCAGATAAGATAACGGATTTTGCCTACATAGTTGACGGCAAACACGTCACAACCACTTAAGCAGCGACATGTGTCATTTTTTGCCACCTTATTTGAGATAAATTGAGAGTGTAGGTCCCACAGCCTACATGGATTTCGACATGGATAAAATAACCGATGTGTCCCCTAAGTTAGTTAAATCCCTAAGCCCTTCACTTTGAAAATTAAAATCCCCAAATTTCTTATAAATGTCTCCCACGGTATAAACAATTCCAACATTGGTCCCTAGGGTAATTTCTCTTCTACGGAGTAAGATACTTACCTGCACAACTATTCTGGGTGCAGGGGCGGAGAGAGGGGGGGGGGGGTGGGGGCAGTTCTAAAAAAAATATATTGGCTGAGTGAGCTACTCGTGATTGTTGGCAACGGTGAAGAGAGCCCAAAGAGGCTTTAGCATAGAGAAATAGAGGGCTGGTTTTGTGTGCAAGAACGCCTTTCACTGAAACAAGGGCACTTAGAAAAACAATAAAAAAAAAAAAGGAAAATACGTGCATATTTTTGCAGGATGTCGTCACGTTAAAGTCACGTATAAATATAATATAAATATATACTCCCCAACCAGTTCCTCTTAGTTGACGTTTCATCAAATTTTCTTTTAATCTTTTAATCTTTTAATTAATGGGTACGAAAATTTCAGCTCACGAATCGCGATTTGGTTTGGCCCAAACGAAACATAAGAAAGTGCAACCGGAGAGCCCACAAACGATTTAGTCTCCTCGTTGCTTTGAATTATTTTTTATTTCGTATAAATTCAGCCTCACACTCATATTGGGTTGACCTGAATTCATGCAAAAGTTTTATCCTGGACGACATCATTTAAATTTTTGAAATAAATCTTATCTCAACGTGATATCAAAATAAAGATCTTGAATTCCAACTCAATTCACTGATTCAGTACTTTATCCCTTGTTTTAATTAAATATTATATTTATGGAGCATATTATTAAGGGAGTTTGTCTCATACTGAGAGTTGTTAGAAATATAAATTCCATGATTAGATTCAATCTTTTATCAGCATATGCTTTGAGATAACTAATGATTAAACAGTCAATAAATCTCAACCTCCATCTCCTTCGCTTAAAAAAATAAAATATAGTGAATTATTTATTTACACTATTTGTTCAAAATTTCCCAAACTCTTGACAGGAAAATAGCAAATACTGAGATCATTGTCCATCCAAAGACCTTTATATATAATTTGCCCAAGATTAACCCCATGGCCCCAGGTAAAGGCTTTCCAGTTTTTATTTGGAAATTTCCAAGGAAGCCAACATACTCCAACAAATTTAACAAAAAGAAATGATTACTGCCTCATAAAGAAATGTTGTTGTATTAGTTTTGTCGACCATAATAATGTCTGAGGTTTTCAAAGAATGTCTGACTTTTATTGTCACTCCATTGAAAACTAGGTAGCCTGAGCCGGGGATGTTTGACTAATTGACTTTGAATTCTTTTGAGCTGGTTTTTTCATAGCTGCATGCGGCCTGCAGATGAAGTTCAACCCAAGAAGAAACTAGTGGAAAAAAACCTGTCAAAGATTGCCCCCTAGACAAAATTTCTGGCTCTGCCATTGTCTAGGTGCCTACTGGACAGGCTGTGGTAGGGGACGGTAATTTGTTCCTATCCCTAAGTGAAGGACCCGACACTACTAGTGTACCGGGACTAGTCCCAGCTCGAACTAATTAATCGCACTGAAGACGTTTTCCTCCATCTGGCATGATGTCGTTCTGTAACCAAATAAATCAATATTAAAGAAAAAACACAATGAATTTTGTTACTCAAAATGAATATAAAATAGAAAAGCAAAGTAAATTGAAAAGATAAAGTTTACTTTAGTTCATGGAGTCATATTCTTTAAAATCACTACAATCTTCACTGAACCATTTCGAGAAATCATCGCTTCCATCAACTTCATGTTTTTATGGACCACTCTCATCGGTTACCGGCACAAAAGCCTCGACGTCATTTCTTGTCAACAGGATCATGTCAAATGAGCTAAAGTTCACATAAAGCTCAATAGACTCATTCTCCTGGTATGCTTCACAGTTCCACGGTCCTTCTCCATCTTCACTAGCTTACTCCTCAATAGGTGGAATATCATACGTGCTTGTAAACACTTGATTCCTCTGAGAAGCTAGCACGAATGGGTCGTCTTTGTACCACTTTCAGGATGTGTTAATACTAACAAACCGACCACTTTTATCAAGACAAAAGTTTTGAGTACTCGAGTCAAACCAGTAACATTTAGTAAATAAACTTAATTCTCCTGTAAATAACGCAACGCGTAAATATTCACTACATGGCCGTAAAACTACCGCACCACTATTCTGAGTGTTACGAAACTGTTCACGAAACACCGTGTGAAATCTAACTCCATTCACTACACACCCTGAGTAACAAAGCGCCCGTGGATCTGGATCGGATGCTAATGCATACAAATCATCCGACACCAAGCCTGAATTTTCATTGCCCATAGTTTTAACCTAAAATAGTAAAAGCGTGTTAACTTTGAACTAAAAACACGATCACTTAAAATTAAACATATAATAGGGACAAAATTAAATTAATACTCGATTTCTAAACCATAACTGAAATTCTTCTTCGTGCCTCCTATCAACATATAATAGCGCTTCCAAGTACTCGCTATAAAAAAATAAAATATTTTATAATAAATTAAAATATAATGAACTAATAAGTGTGTAAGTGAGCAAATATTCTTATAAGCGCTTACTCTATATGTTGGCTGATTTCTAAACAGTTGTTGAGTACTATTTACTGTGCTTTTGTAAAATCATTTATATTCAAATCTTGACCCCTATCAGCACCTAGCGGTCGAACACTTCGAGTAAACACAGAAAAATGACAACTTCGATAATCCATGTCGGCATAATGCCAGTCTTTTCTATTAAATCTCGTCTCAATCATACCAAGATACATTCAGCAAAAAGCTAGACATTCATTTAACACAATTCTTTGCTATGAAGCCCTCACACCGTGCCCTATTCTTAACGAAACACTTCACCTTTCCCGTATACCTCTCCATTCGATATATCCACCAAAATTGAACTGGACCCCCAAGTTTCACCTCCCAAGGTAAATGAATAGCTAAATGAACCATAATAGTAAAAAATGATGGAGGGAATATATGTTCCAACTTGTAAAGAATCATTCTGATGTCCTTCTCTAACTAGTCTATAATGTCTACACCTATTGTTCTTGAGCAAAAGTCTCTGAAGAATAAGCTTAACTCAGTCAATACTTCGTCTCCTAACAACCCATGTATCATTGCCGGTAAAAGTCGTTGCAACAAAACGTGTGAGTCATTACTCTTCATACTCATTATCTTCCCTTCTTTTATATTCACCAACTGGGATATGTTAGAGGCGTATCCATTAAGAAACTTGACACCCTTCAGCCATTCACAACACTTCTTACGTTCATCCTTCGTTAAAATATATAATGCTTGAGGCATCACCTCCTGCTGACCTCGAACTTGCAAATGCAACTTCTTTTTAATGTCCATTAATGTCAACTCCCGCCGAGCACTAGAATTATCCCTCGTCTTACCATCGACGTTCATCAAAGTTCCCAACACATTATAACTAATACTATTCTCTATGTGCATGATGACGTCCAAATTATGTCGAAGTTTCAACTTTGACCAGTATGGCAACTCAAAGAATATGCTGCACTTCATCCAACTTAACTCAATGTCAGCCCGTTTTCTCTTCTTTTGAGTCTTCCCAAACGAACATAACAATACCGATTCATGTTGTTGAAGTATCTCCTCTCCAGTGACTTTTTTAGGTGCTACTCTAAACTTTTTTTCCTATCAAATATGTCGACATCATGCCTCTACCCATGCGTCAGGGGCAAATACCAGTGATGTCCCAAAAAACAATGTTTCTCCCCATGTTTCAACCAAAACGACGTTTGTGTTCGTACTGCAATTATGGCATGCTAACCGTCCTTTCGTACTCCAACCCGAGAGATTACCACATGTCGGGAAGTCATTTCTTGTCCAAAGTAAAGCAGCATGTAACTTTAATGAGCTTGACACCGTCGCGTCGTACGTCTACATTCCATTTTTCCATAAGAACTTCAACTTATCGACCAATGGTTGCACGTAGATGTCAATATAATTCTCGGGACTTCTTGGACCCGGAATAAGCAACGACAACATGAAACTTGAATCCTTTATACATTTCCATGCCGGCGAATTGTATGAAATTAATACCACTGTCATATACTATACGATAAGCTCATGTTGCCAAACATATTGAACCCATCAGATGAAAAACCCAACCGGACGTTCCGAGATTTCCGACCAAACCATTCATACTTCTTGTCGAGGTCCTTCCAAACCCCAGAGTCTACAGGATGACTCAACACCCAATCTTCAAGCACACGCTTCTCTTGGTTCCACCGCATATTCATTGTCATTTGTCTTGATAGAAACAATCTCTTCAACCCTAGTTTCGAAGGAAAATGTCGCATCACTTTTTAAGGAACCTTTGATTTGCTATTCTGACTATACTTCCACCTCAAGTCCCCACACACCGGACACTCTTGTAACTCACTGTGCTCCTTCTAAAATAGTACACAGTCATTTAAGCACGCATGTATGTTATTGTAGCTGAATCCTAAATCATTTCTTAAATTTTTTGCCTTAATAATAAGATTTAGGAAGTGTCTCCCCCTCTGGCAGCGCATCTTTTATCAAGCCCAAAATATCTTCAAACACCTTTACAGTCAAATTTGTCTCCGACTTCACATGAAGTAATCTAATAACGAAAGACAACTTCGAGTACTTCTTACATCTGGGATACAACTCTCACTCAGCATCCGCCCATAACTTCGTATAACGCAGGAAACTCGTCTCCACCAGCATTCTCATCAACCCCTGCTCTCACCTCAAAATCTTCTAACATGCCTGTCATATCATCATTTATATTTCCCATAAAGTCCTTGCTGCTCGGTTCAGATTCTAAAGTTACTACCTAGTTAGAAACTTTTGAAAATGACTTTTTGTGAAATACCCAATGAGTGTAACTCCGTTCAAACCCAATTATGAATAATTGATCCTCCATCTCGTCCACATGTTGGGACAACACATTCTTACATCTCTTACATCAACATCTTATCAGTCTCCGACTATCTGCATAATTACGGGCAACACTCATAAAATCCCGAACACCATCACTATACTTCGCACTTTTAGGTCTATCAGCATCAGAAATCCAGCTCTTATCCATATTGCTCCTTCAAAGATGGAAATACAAACAATGGTGCAAAAATTCATACTCAACTCCAATTTCATTGGGTAATAAGTCATATCTCATTCAAGTTTACAATAACATGTACTACACGTAATTAACCCAACCATTGTGACCGATGCTCTAGAAATTTTGACAGTATTTCCACTCAGTCCCCAGATAAACACACACCATTTAAGGTAAGTGTGTAAACTCAATATTGAATGTGTATCCGAACGACAAAAGAATATTTGTATCGGAATTTCTAAACACGTCTGTCACAATAGCAAATACAATTATGCACATTACGCATATTGTGACCTAAAATTGTCCATGACGTAGACAATTCAAGAATTACATCGAGTTCGTTATCCGAATTCCATTTAATTTTAAAAAATGAGGCTAAAGCAACTAAATGAATGCATGACACAATAGCAAAAACTGTATAGACAAACATAACCGTTCGAACCATACATATAAAATCTGGATGGACCATAATCCGTCCGAACTGCGATTGTCGAACGTCCGAACAGACTCCATTTTCACCATAAATTCTTGCCAAATCAATCCAAATCAGAAACACTTCAATAATTGTCTGAACTACGACATAAACGTCCGAACGACATCTTACAGTTCGTGACACCATTTTAGAAATCCTCAAACGACAGTGTCTGGTCATATTTCACGGCAACGTTATAGAAATACCAAGACGCTAGCGTCTGACCATAAACAACAACGTTCGAACACTATATTATACATCCGAATGATATCTTACATTTCACAACGCCGTTTGTAAATCCCTAAACGACAACGTCTCAATAAAAAGACCGTACACAAAAGCGCCCAACCATATAAACACGCATTCGGGCGGTTTTTCTATAGAATACGACACCGTTCGAGCTTACAATAAAAAGCCCGGACAGGTTTTGACGAACTTTGTTTTTTCTTTTTTTAAGCTTATAAAATTATATTTATAAGCAAGTTTTAAATAACCAAAGTTAGTTAATAATATAAATAACCTTAAGTGTGTTAAGTTCTAATATCAACATTTTTTTGAATTAGTGTACTCAAATTAGAAACACAACATTAATTAACATATTGTATTAAGTTCTAATAAATACAAATAATATAAATGAAATAACATAATTATATCAAATATCGTCAACAATATAATATAAAAAAATCAAATCAAATAAATACCACCACATGTCCTCGAAACATAATATAAAAGTAAATGTTCTCGAAACATAATAAAAATAAACGTCATAATAAATCTAAATAAAGATAGAGTATTGCTCGAAGTCATCGTCGTCATCATCATCATCCGTGAGTTTTAGAACGTGAAGGACATGACGAAGGTGCTCCTCTATCAGCACGACCCTCTCAGTCAAGGCAAATATCTCTGCACTGTTTGCCACTCTCTTCATGGCTTGCAGAACCACAGCGGCCTCCTTCTTTCACCCAGAGTCCATGTCCAAAACCTTACGCTCCAAAGTTGTCAGCCGACCATAGATATCACTCCCCATCTCATGGGTGGGCAAATGATCGATTGCATCCACTGAGTCAGCTTTGTCATCATATCGTCCATCAAACTAGGTCGTAGTGCCCCAAGTCCCTAGGTTCAGTCTTGTCCAGGATCCTGCTCCTCCATCTCAGGCGGCTCCTGTGTCTAACTCTAGCACCCCAATTGGCATTCAGCACTTGGCATGCCTGGGCTATCAAGTGGAACCGCCTTTGGCTCGTCAACACCCTCGGGTACCATCATGGCATGTAGGAACTTGGTCAGAAAAATTTTGTACGGCAATGAACTTATAGCATCAGCCTTTAGGGTCTTTGCACGAATGTACTAGTAGATGTTTGATGTCATATCAACATGTAGCCCGACTATAAGACAGATTCATGTTGTCGTTCTTCAGGTCGATGGTGGAGCATAGGATCTGGTGCATGATCCGTCAAAAAGGAAGTCATGAACCGTTATACCAAGCGGTCGACCGCCTCGTCGAGTTTATATATACTATAGTCCTCATTTCCGTCGACCGACCTCTCTTTTCTCCCTTACAGCTTCGGCTCTCTCGACCCAAACTCTCTCAAATCCTTCCCAAAACACCATAACTTGCCCTAAGATCAATCCCCATCATCTCATAACATCATTTTCAGCCTAAGCCCTCTCTTTTTGCGTCGATTCACATCAAAATCCATCAAGCCCGAGATTATTACGGATTTCGGCCTCTTTGAAACCCTAACCCCAAATTTTCAAAATCCATCATGCCAAGGATAACGCATCCTGCCATACACGTCTCTGAGCGCCCGGGATCATCTCAATCATCAGCAACTACTTCGGGTGAGCCAGATTACAATTTACTTAATGTTGAATGTGCTTCAAAGTTTTATAGTGACTTCTCTAATAGAAAAGTCATGGTTGGTAGGAAAGTGGATTTTTAGATTGAGCGCCCCTTTATGAAGCAAGGTTGGCGAAACTTGTTAGATATGGGTAAGGAAGTGTTTCCCAAATATGTTAGGATGTTTTTCGCTAACATGTCTACTGGTTGGGAAGCGGGAGGCTTATTTACTTTTAAGAGTAGGGTTGGGGGAGGGATATTGTTCTAGATGAGGTAATTCTCAGTGAGATTTTTGGTATCCCACATATTGGGATTCGGGCCTATAAGCTTAAGACATGGCCCGTGTGTAAGGGCTTGGATTATGGAGCAGCCCTGAGTTTCCTCCTAGGAGATGATGTGGCAGTGGATGCACCTCGAAAAATCCATGCCAACCAGTTATCTGTTCGTTTGAGACTGCTTCATTTGATTTGCACTCATAACTTGATGCCTCGGGGTGGACACCGAGAGGAGGTGACTTATATGGATGTGTTTATACTGGAGCGTCTCCTGAAGGAGAAAAAGTTTAACCTTCCTTACATTATGCTCAAACACATGGAAGCAGCTTGTGAGTCCAAGAAGAATCTACCTTATGGCCTGCTGTTTACCCATATTTTTAGACACTTTGGCGTGACACTGAGTTCTCGAGAGCAAGACACCTTGACCAAGTGTGAGCTATTTAATACTCACACTTTAACCCGGATGGGCTATAAACGGACTTCCAGGAACACTTGGGTGCCTAAGCGTCAGGAGACTGATGAGGATGAGCCTGAGTAGGCTGATGAGGATTTTGAGGATGTGGATGAGCCTGAGGAGGCTGATGAGGATATTGAGGATGTGGATGAGCCTGAGGAGGCTGATGAGGATATTGAGGATGAGGATGCACCTGCTAGTGAGGAGGTAGATGCTGAGGCGATGGAGTTTGATATCGATGCAGATTTGGCTGATGATCCTCGCATTCTTCCTTCTCCTACCAGAGCTCCCAACCATACTTCTTCCTTTGATTCCCGGTTCACCGCTTTTGAGCAGAGGATTCATTCCCGGTTCACCGCTTTTGAGCAGAGGATGGATGCTAGGCATGAGGCTCAACAGAAGTTTCTACACGACATTATCACTTCTATGTAGGAGGAGCAGAGGCGGTTCTTTGAGGACATGAGGACTTTTATGGCCCGTATTCCTCCACCATCATGATTCTCATCGCATATGCATTTCATTTTGTTGCTATTTTTGTATTTCCTTTGCTTATGTATTTTTTTTTATGATGACAAAGGGGGAGAAGACATGTGGTGTCTCTTTTTGTATCTCTGTACCCCTTTGAGACTTTGATGTACTGTTTTATTTTGATATGACAGCCTCTTTATTATTCACATGTCATTCTTTCATCTTAAATACTAACTTGTGTCCATAAAGTATTAAAATGTCCAAAAACTCCACATCAAAGTACAAAAGATAGGGGGAGACAAGATCAACAAGAGAAAGATCAATTAATTTATTGTCATCATCAAAAAGGGGGAGATTGTTGGCTTTTAGTCACAATCAATGTTTTGATGATAACAATAGAAGTAATTGAGATGTGAAGCAAAGCGGATCCAAAATGAGCACGGAATGATCAAGCAACGTCACCTTCAATGGAAGTGCTCTTAAAGTGAAGACTCAAGATGCTAGGGTAATCTTTGTAACTCTAAGACTTCATCTTTAACAAGGATTTCAATCACACACATGCATAAGTCTTCAAAACTTGCATAAACCGTTTTAACGATTGTTGAAAGATTAAAACCTTTTTAATGGCTTCAAAATATCCCAAATATACTCTCAAACCTTTTTACATACTTATGAGAAGTAAGAGTTTAAAATTGGGTATTCTAAGTTGGTCAAAATCAAGATTTTAAATCAACCGGATCAAGCTTAAGTTGAGGAGGTCGACCGGCTCAATGAAGCGGTCGATCGAACCTACGACCGCTACGCCAAGCGATCGACCGGTTGCATTTATTAAAGAGCCGTTAAGCTTCTGAAAAAATGACCGTTGTGCAACGGTAACTTGAAGTGGTCGACCGGTTCATGTAGCGGTCGACCAGCTCGTTTTAACAGATCACTCTAACGGCTATGAACGATTATTTTTCTCATGAGGTCTATATAAAGCCATTCCTACGCCTTTGAAACATAACTCAATCGTCCATAATCATTTTACAAAGGCTAAGAGTGATAAAAAACCTTCCAATCCTCATTCAAACTTCATTCACACATAATCTTCATTTTCACATCCTTGTTATTGTGTGAAGCCTAAGAGCTAGTTATTTCTCATTGTAATATCTACTCCATCAAGGGAGTTTTAGAGGAAAATTTTGTTCAACCATACACATTCCTAAGAGAGTGATTCTCTTGTATCCTTTCGGTGGGGATTATTCATCGAAAGAAGGAGTTTGGAGAGGTTTGTTCTCAAACTCTTTCTTGAGGCTTGAAGAGGGTTTTCTCAAGCTCAAGTGTGAGGAAACCTTTCCCTTGGTTTAAGAGAGAATAGTGAAGAAACCTCAAGGCTCGGTAAAGGAGCTTGAAGGGTGGATGTAGGCGGGATTGCCGAACCACCTAAAATATTGTGTTTCCTCTTATTCCTTGATCTCTTTATTTGCGCTACTAGTTTATTGTTTTAGAGTTTTCTCTTGTTGCTAGCAAACACACTCTTTGGGGTAATTTTCGAAAAAAATTTGAAACCCAATTCACCCCCCTCGTGGGTTGCCTTAATCCTAGGAATATCATTATGGGTCTACGGAAGCCAACCTACCTCCTCCACCACCTCCGGAAGCATCTTACCGTCAAATGTAAGATTGTAAAAATCCTCCAACTGGATGTCCCGCTCGACTACAATCGAACGAAACATAATGATCGATGTATGATGCTCCACCGTTAAAGTAGAAGCTGAAGGTTGCTCGTCATAAGCCTGGCCACTGTTACGTGGACGCTTGCTCATTTTTTAAGAATATGCTCAAAAAAGAGTTCGCACGGTTAGAAAGACTTCTGAACATTAAAACCATCTGCAGCACCAATAACACCGTCCAGACAGCTTGATGAAGCATTCGAAAAATATCAAAAAGTCAACGTATCTATTTTGAAAGTCTAAAAAGCATGAGAAAAGATAAGAAAAATATTTAAATTTAACATTCAAACGTTCGGATTGCACTGAAAAAGCATCCAGACACAATTAAAAGGACAACATATAACTGTACGGATACCATCAAGCATCCGGACAAAGATAGGTAGACGTCCGAACGTGCAACAGAGAATTAAAATATTTAAATTTAAAATAAACCACGTCCAAAAAACTTCCATATAGCGTCCGGACAAACTCAAAACAAGAACGTATACCTTCGAATGACTTTGGCATCAGTCCAAAGGACACAAGGACACGTATGCTGATCCTCCATATTATCCACCCCTCTAACGAGTGTCTGCTGCTGTATCGGAACAGTTTCATCCGCATAATATTCAACTCTTCCATCAAATCTCTATCCATTAGAGAAAGTTTGGTCTTCAAATCGGTCAAGCCGCATTGGTGCTTCATGCACAACGAATGAGTCGACTCCACTATTGCCCGAATACTCTCCTTAAACTCCACTAAAACGGCATCCACCCAAGCTAGTCACTCTAATTGTCCCCCGTCATTGGTGATACATCTCCCAGAGCGTTCCATGGTCAACCTAGCAAAAACTGTCTGAACATAAGAACTAACTGTTTGCAAGAACGTCGAACTGCGTCGTTTAAATTCTAGGATGTCCGCACAGCAAAATATCATCCGGACGGACTAGAAAATGTCCGGACGTCTTAAAAAATTGTTCGAACGGTGTTTCGATGAATACAAACAAAGCAGTATAATTTGATGAATGCAATCAACACGACAAACTAAACGGGGGACAATATTCAATTGATATCCATAAAATTGATCAAATTCATGAAGAAATTTTTACCTGAAGTTGTTTGAGAGATCTCGAACGGGTAGTGAAAACGTTTGGGAAAAAGTTTGAGAGATGAAAGTGAGTTTGTGATTTTGACAAATTTTGGCCGGTTTAATGTGTACAGGTAGCGTCCGAACGTATTTCATTTGCGATGGGATGCTTATCGACAATTATCTTCAGACGTGGAACCACATGATTCGCTGAAGAGGCGTTCATACCTGTGCGGACATATTTTGTACTATCCAGATGATGTTATTTTTTCTTTTGGAACGCAGTTTATAACGTCTGGACAGGAATGAGTGTACATGATGATTTTAATTTTTCACTATATGCTGATGATTATTATTCATTAGGTAATATCTGTGCAGACGTATAAAAAGAGTCCAAAAAGTATTGTAAAAATTGTGACGATTCATATGGTCAATTAGTTACGACGATTTGGAATTTGTCACCCAGCAGAGAGTCTGAACGGTTTGCTTATTCGTCTGGAACGGTAGTTTGTATTTTTTATTTTATGACTATTTTTATCGTCACTACTTCACGACGTGTGTATGTCGTCACACCAGAAATACGTCCGAAGGTGTTTTTGATGTGTCCAAACAATTTTCGCATTCCTGGATGGTTTTGGGTGACAAAATTAATATTTTGTCATGGAAAGACCACTTTAGGTGACAAAGTTTGATTTGACACCCAAAATTTTGTCACCTAAATCTATATTTCTTGTAGTGCACGTGTCGTCCACATGAAAACTTACTATTTGGATGGTTTGTTTTACCCCTGACTCAAATAGATGCTGAAACAAAAATATAATCCGTTAAAAACATCTCCTGTTATTAAGGTCAATTGCAAGAACGAGTCAAAAAAGAACCACACCATCGCTCACACTGTAGCTATGCTCAGAGCCCTAGGAGAGACAGCTGAAAAAGAGGAAGCTCCAGGCATGAGTAAGCTCCAGAGCGATACACTTAGGGAGGTAATCTCTCAGGTAATGTACAATGCCAAGTAGAAGAGTCGTAAGTTCACGGAGATGGTGGATCTTCAAATCGGGTTGAAGAACAATGATCCCCAGAAAGACAATCATTTCAGCGGTTCTATCAAGCTCCCTCACATCCCTCGTGAGGAATGTTCAACTCAAGAAGGTTCTGTGTATGGGTGTGTGTTATGATCCGCGGTGATGATTGTGGGTAATTTGGTCAGAGGGATATTAAGGGTTCATAAGAGGGAAGACTTCGGGTGTGTTGGAGACTTCGGGTGTGTTGGAAGACTTCGGAGATGCGATGGAAGACTTTCGGAGATACAATGGAAGACTTCGAAGAGAACAACGTGAGTAAGTAAGGTGGTCCGAATCTTGATCGGGCCGGGTCAGACCTTCAGTTGGGCTTAGTGCTCAATTAAGGCCATATGTTATTGCTTTGAGTAGATTTTGGGTAGCCCAGCTGTATGGGCCGTAGATGTCAGTATTTTTGTTATGTTCGGGGGCCTCTTTAGCCAAGTTGTTATTTGCTGTTTCAGTGTTACGTTCGGGGGCCTCTTTGGCCAAGTTAGGAGTCCTGTATAAAGGCATAATGGAACGGAATGGAAAAGCATGCAAAAGTATTATTACAAAATAGTTATGGAGATTGACTCTCTCGAATGAGTTGTTACGCAATACCCATTTCATTCTTTCATCCAACACTATCATTCTCTCAACTATCCTTGCCTACAAGTGGGTACATTACATCTGGTATCAGAGGATTTGATCCTTGCTCTCAATGGCGGAAGGCACCATACTTGCTACGATTGAGAAGGGGCTTGACAGCCTTCAACGGCAGCAAGACAATCAGCAACAAGTTCTGGAAGGGATGGCCTAGCAGCTGATGAACATCACTGAAGGCTTGAAAAATTTAGCCAAACAGTAAGGCAAGACAACAGAAGACACTGGAGGGTTAGTAGTTCCTTCTATTAGTAATGATGGAGCATCTGGATCTAGTGGAGGGCCACAGATCAAGCCTTTAAAATTAGAATTTCCTAAGTTTGATGGGGAGAATCCAACAGCATGGATATACAGGGCTAATCAGTTCTATACATATTATCAAACACCTATTGGGCAGAAGATCTTCTTAGCTTCTTTCCACATGGAGGGTGATGCTCTCACTTGGTTCCAAGATGCTGAGGAAGTTGGATTATTTACCAGTTGGGAGGCTTTTACCAAGGCACTCTACACACGCTTTGGACCTATGGCTTATGACGATCCTATGGAAGACATGCATCGTTTGAGACAAACCGGTTCTGTTTTAGAATACAAATCTCAATTTGTGGTTATTTCTAACCGGGTTCAAGGTATGACTGCAAAAAATATACTCAATTGTTTTATCAGTGGGTTAAAAGATGAGATTCTTTTACAAGTTAAGTTGCTGAATCCACCTACTTTTAATGCTGCTTTTGGGTTGGCTAAAATTCAGAAGGAGAATATAATGACTGTGAGAAAAAGTTTGAGAACCGGATACACAGATGCTAAGCAACCATTTCCCCAATCTAACCGAAACACAAATACACCATGGGGGGTAACAAAAAACAATCAGATCATAAACCATTCACCAATCAAACCTGGGGCGAAACAGTAAACAACCAGACCAGAAAAACTTCCATAAACCCAGATTTCCCATCCAACGCCTTACACCAGAATAAATGAGGGAGAGAAGAGAAAAAGGCCTCTGTTATAATTGTGATGCAAAATGGAATTCAAAGCATCAATGTAAGGG
The DNA here is from genome assembly GCA_963930655.1 of Myrica gale. NCBI lineage: Eukaryota > Viridiplantae > Streptophyta > Magnoliopsida > Fagales > Myricaceae > Myrica > Myrica gale. The sequence goes on along the minus strand of OZ005602.1, from coordinate 17,236,120 downwards.
CAAAAAAAATTTATGTTAGAAGAGGTAGAGTGGGTTTCTGAGGAGGATGAAGAGGAGCTGAATGAGATGTGTGGACAACAGGATGTAGAAGAAGATACAGAGGGTACCCCAGTAATATCACTACATGTTATTGCTGGAACACCAAATCCTAAAACCATGAGACTCCTCGGGAAGATTGGCAAGAGTGAAATGGTGATACTAGTGAATACGGGTAGTACCTATAACTTTCTTGACCTAGCTATTATATCTCGAAACAAACTGCCTATTCAACATATAAAGCAGATTGCAGTCAAGGTGGAAAATGGAGATTCCATGTTTAGTGAAGGACAGTGTGAGCAGATCCCATTTCGGGAACAAGGAAGTGTTTTCTCTACTGATTTTTTATGCACTAACACTTAGTGGTTGTGACGTCATCCTAGGAGTTTATTGGTTGAAAACTCTAGGTCCTATCTTATGGGATTTTCTACAACTGAAAATGACATTTGAATGGGAAAGGAAGAAGGTAGAGTTGTATGGATTGCGTTCTAGGGAGTGGACTGTGGAGGAAGCTCAGAAGTTCAGCATCTCATCTAACACTGAAAAAAGGGGCTTAGTGCTCCAGGTCTTGTGCCAATTAGAGGAGGTTGTGAACATTACAACTCCAGCTCAAATTTCAGAGCTGCTACAGGAGTTTGATTCAGTTTTTGGTCAGCCTAAAGGGCTACCACCACCTAGAAGCTATGACCATCAGATTATACTCAAAGAAGGATTTGCACCAGTGTGTGTAAGACCATATAGTTACCCTTACCACCAAAAAGGGGAGATAGAGAAGATTGGTCGGGAGTTATTGGAGTTAGGAGCTATTAGACATAGCCAATCCCCCTTCTCCTCTCCCGTGTTGCTTGTGAGGAAAGCCTAGGAAGTTGGAGGATTTGTATTGACTATCGTGCACTTAACAAGGAAACCGTCAAGGACAAGTTTCCTATTCCTATTGTGGATGAATTATTAGATGAATTGAATGGCGCTACGATATTTTCAGAGCTGGATTTGAGGTCCGGTTATCATCAGATTCAAGTGAGACCCGAGGACATCCCCAAAACGGTCTTTCGAACCCACGAGGGCAACTATGAATTTCTGGTTATGGCTTTTGGGCTAACCAACGCCCCTTCCACTTTTCAGGGGGTGATGAATGACATTTTTAGGGATTAATCGAGGAAATTTGTGCTAGTATTTTTTGACGATATTCTGGTTTATAGAAAGAGTTTGGAGGAGCATGTCCAACACCTCAGATTGGTTTTGGAAGTGCTTAAGGCCCACCAGCTCTTGTCCAAACTATCTAAGTGTCGGTTCGATTATGCAGAGATTGGGTATTTGGGTCATTTAATATCTGCCCAAGGAGTGAAGGCTGATCCTAGTAAGATTGAGGCTATGCTTCAATGGCCTACACCGAAGCATATCAAGTCTCTAAGGGGTTTTCTTGGATTGGCGAGGTATTATCGCAAGTTCATAAGGGGTTATGGACAAATTGCAGCTCCCCTAACTCAGCTACTGAAGAATAACTCCTTCAACTGGTCAGAAGAGGCAACAGTGGCTTTCCAACAATTAAAGGTAGCTGTGACTACACCCCCAGTCTTGACACTACCAGATTTCTCAAAACCATTCACCATTGGGGCTGTGCTTATGCAAGGTAACAGACCCATAGCCTATTTTAGTCAAGCACTGAAGGGTAGACTACTACAGCTATCAACTTATGAGAAGGAATTGTATGCCCTGGTGTGTGCTGTGCAAAAATGGAGACCCTACTTGGTGGGGCAAACTTTTGAGATTCGGATTGATCAATAAAGCCTCAAGTTTTTACTTGAGCAAAATGTGGGAAATCCCATTCAACAGAAATGGCTCACAAAGTTGTTAGGGTATGATTTTTCCATAGTGTACAAGAAGGGAAAGGAGAATAGAGCTGCATATGCTCTCTCCCGTAGGGATGAAGGGGGTAGTAACCCTAGCTTATCAGTGATTAGCTTTCCACATTCCACTTGGCTGGAGGAATTGAGAAAGGATTACTCTACTGATCATAATATAAGTGATTTATTCACTAAGGTGCAAAGTGGAGAATTATCAGATCCTAAATTCACCTTAAGGAATGGGATTTTACTACGCAAAGGGCGGATTTATCTCAGCAAAACTACGGGGTTGAAGGACCATGTTCTACAACACATTCACAATAGTCCTACAGCTGGTCACTCGGGCTATCATAAGACATTACACAGGGCTAAATTTGATTTCTACTGGCCAGGCATGAAAAAAGACATCAGACTATATGTTCGGGAGTGTGATACTTGCCAAAGGAACAAGACCGAAACTCTGGCACTTACAGGTTTACTACAAAATCTCTCAATTCCTCACCAAAGTTGGACAGACATCTCCATGGATTTTATAGAGGGTTTACCCCTTTCTAGAGGTAATACGGTTATTTTCATGGTGGTGGACATGTTTACTAAGTACTCTCATTTCATTGGGACCTCTCATCCCTACTCGGCTAATACCATTGCTCACCTCTTCCTCACCCATGTTTTCAAACTCCATGGCATGCCATCTACTATTGTCTTTGACCGTGACTCAGTATTTCTGAGTAATTTTTGACAGGAGCTATTCAGACTACAGGGCACCACTCTGGCATACAGCTCGGCCTATCACCCTCAAAGTGATGGTCAAACCGAGGTGGTCAATAAATGGGTGGGACACTACTTGAGGTGTTACTGTGTGAGAACCTAAATTTTGGATGCACAATGGAACGGAATGGAAAAGCATGCAAAAGTATTATTACAAAATAGTTATGGAGATTGACTCTCTCGAATGAGTTGTTACGCAATACCCATTTCATTCTTTCAATCCAAACACTATCATTCTCTCAATTATCCTTGCCAACAAGTGGGTACATTACAATGTGGCTGTGGGGAATTACTGTATGGAGAAAAAGCAGCTGTTCCAGAATATTCAAATGAGTGTTAACTTCCTTGTTTCATTGTTGAAGAAAAATTGGCAAAATGTGAGGTGCATGAATCTGAAGAGAACATGGGACCTGCTATCCACTTCTATTAAGACTCTTTTGCTGTTTGGGGGAGTTTTTTCAGTAGAAAGCTCGAGTGATATGTGTTATGAATGCTATGTAAGCCAGACGCTTGTTGAACATGCTGCTGAGGACGTTTTTGTTTTCTTTTGGATTCTTTAGCGTCAAACTTCAGCTAATGGTGATAATTTTGTTTTAAATTGATGTCTTTGTTCTTGAAGCATGACTTGCAAGCTTGGCTTCACATGGCATTTGGTCAATGGTTTTAAGTACGGTTTTGATCAATGCTTGCATTCACCATGGACAATATTGCAAAAAAATACTTTATAAAAGAAAACGCCAAAAAACCGCAGTGTTTTAATCGCTACTGAGCTCTACTAAATCGCAATTTTTCTGTCCTCGTAAGTATTTATATTACAGTGCCCGCATTTAACCCTCCTACTCTGTGAGATCCGCCAACAGGACCCAGATGCTCTTGAAACATCTCCCGCCCAGTGGCACAGAACTATGAGTAAGCTCTGGTTGGATACCATGTTGACGCTTTCTGGCGTTGGGTTTTACAACAAATCTCTCTTGATTCCGTCCATCGAAATGACGATGAGGTACTGGAAGTTTTTTGGTGAAATTGGTTCTTATGGAGTCGACAACGATGGGGATCAGGTGGCGGCATCGCCTGCTGTTGTGGTGGCACTGTCATCAGTGGAGTTGAGAGCGCGTGGAGTGGAGTGCGTGATAAGTAAGGAGGAAATGAGAGAAGTGAGAGATGTGTGTGAGTTGCTATGGAGGTTTATATGGATTAAATGAAGGGCAAAATCGACAATCCAAATCATAAGTTGTCATGTGGACGGCATGTGGTTGGTTTGTCGTGATAAGTGACGGCAATTTGAGGTCCAGGGTGGAAATTAACGTAAATATAAATTTTGGAGTACTAATCCAACGAAATCGATAAAAGTTGGTGCAACTTAAAAATGACTCCAAAATTTAAGATTGCAAAGTAAATTTTCCCTAAAAAAATAAGAAGGAAGATAAAAACAAAGAAATAAAACGTGATAATGAACATTTCACATGAAAATAAATGCAAAGGGAGAAAAGAAAAGACGAAAAGGGAGCGAGCTCGGAGAGAGAAAGGTAAAGATCAGTCTCGATTAATCCAGGTTTTGTTAGATTGCGTTGAATATAGTATTTTGTTGATAATTAATTGTGAGTCGCGTTAGATTTTGCGATTATGGTGCGTAATGTGATTTTTTTTTGTAATTTAAAATATATTGTTGTTTTTAGAAATATTTATCTTGTGGTATTGGGTATCAAGGCCCATGGAATGTCCAAATCGAATTTCGGTGCATTACGTTATATATATTTGATTCTCGTATTTGATAACGAATTACATATAATTGTGAGCACTATTAATACTCACTTAAGAGGCAGCATGCACGTGAGGGAGTTATTGTAAGCCAAAACATTTAAGTATTTTTTTTCAGAAATTTCAGACCACCTCGCGCGCAAGAACTTCAATTGAATTGAGTTCAATCTTAGAATAGTAGTATATGTCAATTTTTTGCCCAATAAGACTACAGTTAGCAAGAGCAGCTTAGCCAATTTCACTGCGTCAAAATCCAGGACCTTATTTCTGTTCCTTTTTCTATGGATTTGTGCTTTTCAAACTGATCTGAAAAGTTCTAGGATAAAGTAAATGGTGTGAATTGAGTTTACAATTTTTGCAAATAATTCTTAGAAACACCAAAATAACAGATCAAACAAGAAAATCAAAAGAAATAAGGGAAGAGGGACGTAACACTTTGAATGGTTATTTATATTTTTGGTAGTAGTTGTGATTTACGTTCGAACATATTTTATGGGTTTTAATAGTATATAAGTTTTTCTAGACAAGCCGTCCGAAAACATCAATATTTTATCGGGAACGTAGGTTTTGGTCCCATACAAACACAGAATTTTTTTGGAATGGCCAATGTTGCACATGTTCCAAAAAAAGTTTTACAGATTTTATGTCGTAAAAATAAAATCTGTCGTAAAAAATATATTTTTTGGGATTGATTTATTTCCATCTCAAAAAATAAACTAACTACATCTTTCGGAATGGATGGAAAATTTTGTCACGAAAAGAGTACGTTTTTTATATGAAATTTCGTCAGAAAAATTTAAATTTGTTGTACTAGTGCTGATTGACACTTTTGTTTGTTAGGGCAGAAAATTGGATTTCCGGTCCAGTTTTTGGAACGAAAATCAGGTCGGACCGGATATCTGGTCCTCTTAAAAAGAGGACCAGAACCGGACCACTTACCACTTAAGTGGTCCGGACCGGTTTAAATTTTTTTCAATTTTTTTCTTTTTAAAAAAATTAAAAAAAAAATAGGTTAATTTCAAAGGGGAAGTGCATATAAAAATGTTGAGTTTTAGTTTAGATTAAAATTAAACGTTTTAGTTTATAATTTATATTAAAAATTATATAAAAAAATATTTTTTATTTTTTTAATAAATGCGATCTTGTCCGGTCCGGACCACATTTATTAAAAAAGAAGACCGTACCGCATTTTAAGAACTAGGACCGGACTAGACCGCAAATCCGGTCCGGTCCGAGGTCCGGTTGTGTGCAGCCCTATGGTTTGTATTTAGCTAAGTATAAGGTGTAATCTTTCCTATTTGTAGTGCCAATATGGAAGGATAATTCTTTCAACTTCATCATTTGCATTTCTAAAACCAATCGTTAATTCAATAAAGGCATCCCGCCACTACAAAAAAATTGACTTTTAGTGACGAAATTCTCTTTGACGACATGAATTTCGTCAGTAAAAGTCTATTTTTAGTGACGAAAATAAGCATTTTTTTGTGACGAAATTTTTGTTCGTCACTAAACGTCCTTTCTGTGACAAAAAAAAATTATCACTAAAAGGTAAAGTTTTGGTGACGAAAAATTCCGTCACTTACCGATCAATCGGTGATACAACGATCGATAGGTCTTTTGTGACGAGAAGCTCCATCACAACATGTGAAATCTTTTGGCAAATACTTTAAGTCGTCACGCTTAACGATTGATCAATGATTATACCACGATCAATCGGTGACGAATCGACACCTGGTGGAAACTCACGATCGATTGTTGTGTAGAGACGTTGATAATGAGAATCGTCGATCGATTGGGAAGCGTAACCATCATTTTTTTCGAATCCACGATCGATCGTTATAATGAGCGGTCGATTGAGTCTGCAAGCGAATGAGAGTTCACCACGTGTAAAACAATAAGCGATCGATCCCCTAAATGAGGAACGATCGATCGGAGAAAATGATTATATGAAACCAGCGAATATTGTGAATATTGTGTATTGCTCTGCGCAAATATAAATATATAGTGGCTAATTAGAACCATAGATAGAGTACTCTTTTCCCATTTGCTATATTATTCAAGTTCTCCCTTAAAAACACAAGTTTCTCCTTTTAATTTTTTATCCTTTGGGCTTTCATTTACAGACAAAAAAGATCCAAAGCCGAAAAATGAGATTTCTAGCACTAGCGCTGGTCTTGCTGACGCGGAGCTCTTGCTCGGCAACAGCTCCAAAAATGATGGGGCCGAACTCTATGAGCAAAAGCAGCAGCATTCTGTCGAGGTCAATGATCACAAGACAGGACTATGAGAACTATATTAGCAACGATGGTAATGGTGGTGGTGTAAAACCCAGAGCGTAATTAGTTCGGCGATGCTCGTAAAAGGGGGTTTGTGACATATATAAATGCTATATATATATATATATGACCTTTATGTAATTTGTTGTTAATTAGGGTTTTCAGCGTACTAGTGTGATCTGTTATGTTCTGTGGTATAACTAATCGATCATTATGTTTGGAGTATGTTCAAAAGTTGCTTGCTCAATCGTTTGGATTATGTCTGATCGCCGTGGGCGCTGTAGAAAGCAGAAAATTGTTTCGTTGTTCTAACCTTATAGCTATAAGTTGTCTGTTTCTTTAGATAAGCCACATGCTACGAACCTCATCTTTTCGGGGGAGGTACATCTTTGGCAGCATCCCCTAGCTAATTCGGAAATCTCTAGTGGAAAAAAGAAATAAATAGTGATGATAGGCATAAAGAGGCTAAATATATGATTGCAAAAAGATACTAGGATTCAAAAGAAAAGTTGGGTTGTCTCAGACCTTGCTATGCACTTTTATTCATTAAATGAGAAAAGGGAATTATTCATTTTATCACTAATTAACTATCTCTTAGTGTACTTGTCCAAAAATTGTGTCTCGGTGATGCAAACAGTCTTTTATTATACTAATTAAAATTTAGGCGTAATTATACAAATAATACTTACGGTATAACGTTTTGGCAAATAAGTCTGTGGTAAAATCTTGTACAAATTCGTCCAATGTTTAGTAACATAATGGTCTCTCTTTTTCAGTTCCGCCATCGCTCTTAATGCTTAATATTGTAGTGGAAAAATATTCATGTGTGCACCAACTAACAAAAAACACTTGTACTACTCGGCCAATTTGACGCAACGTTGAAAACCCACTCATCACTCATCATCCACCTATGAGCCCTGTCAACATTTTTGTTACAAAAAAAAAATGCTGACTCATCAAAATAAGCTTCTCCCTCCCGATTCAACCCCACCACTGACAATCCAGCTCAAGCTTTTTCTTCAATCACAGGTTGTCTTCCCATCAATCTCCAGTTTGTGATGCTTCTTTTCATCCCTATCCAGCTCGTGTGTTTTCAACTGCATTACTCCTTGCTTTCCCACCTAGCTAGAGTTAAATCATCAATTTACATTAGGAACTGCGACATCTGCGCGGATTACACACTTGTTGAGGTCTCCACTTGTGCCGAAAACGAAGTAATCGTCTTAGATAAACGTGTGGTGTATGTAACTGATGGTTGAAGAATAGTCATGACGAGGAAGAATTTATCGGAAGTTATCATTGTTGAAATTCTCTTGGAATTCTTCGACTGGAGACCACAGGAAATTACATGACCGTGGATTTTCACCCCAGTTGTCACATATATGCGTGGTTTTGGATATGATTAGTCAACTAATGACTACAAGCTTTTTGTGGACCTGTATACCTTTTCCATCCTTCTCTTCGTGAATCTAGGTATTATTTGAATTATATTCTCTAATACTCCCCCTAGCGCGTGACTCTCTTTTAATTAGGAAGTCCAACACGTGCAATATTTAATTGAAACTTAGGGTGAAGTGTAAAGTCAGATCTCGAACTCAGGACCTTGGCTCTGATACTATATGAATCTACCACTCGTCTTAAAAACTTAAGCAGATAGGAAAAGAAAGATTTTATTATTTGAATTATATTCTCTAACACTCTGAGATTGATTTACTCTTTGAAAGAGAACAAGTGGAAAAGCATCACATCCCTTGATAACTAGTATGAGATTGACTACACGATAGGGATCCTTGTCAATCGTGCTCTGCAATATTGGTCAGTTGAGTTGGTCCCTCTTGATCAGCACTGGTTTAGGATTCTTGGGCTTGATTTAGCTGAAAAGAAATTCTGTGAGATGCCTCTGCCTAGGAAGGAAGACGATGATGAGGCCAGTATATGATTTTTGCTATTTTGAGTAATCCTAGACGAGCTCATAAATTGGGGATTTTTGGGTTTGAGATGGCCGAGTAGGACAGGTCATGCACATCGCTGGTTAGTGAACACATGGATATTTTTTTCACCTCAATATCTGGCATTAAAGGCAATGATAGAACTGGCCATCGTGACGAATTTATACAAACTTTTGCCGCAAGGATTTTTTTGTCAAAACATTATACCAAAGATATTGTTTGTATAATTAAGCCTAAAATTTAAAACTTTTATTAACCTTGGATCAAGTTTTTACTGGAAAAAAAATACAATAGATACCTTACACATAACATGCTAAGATTTGTCCCATTTTAGCGTATACTGCAAGTGGCTCTTTGGTTAATTAAATATAAGCCCATATAAGCTAAAACAAAGAACATCAATCATAACTAATTCCCTTACATATATATATATATATATATAATCTCACATATTGCGATTAACTTATTCCAGCAATGGGACACTACTGCATTACAAAACCAAGAATCGCACCATGAGCAATTCTATGTGAGCGCGCGCATCAATCGAATTCTACATTGAGCCCATACTAGGTTACAGGGAACTCCATTAATCCTGCTTAAATCTGTGCCTTTTAGTCAGGGAACGGAGTAAAGGAAACTTATCTTTTCCCTTGGCTAATGATCACATATTCTGGAAATAACATTAATTATTACAACTTCATATGCATTTACAACGAGTAATTCCCTCCGGCAATCGCGTCCCAATCCCCAAAGAGAATTCCATCCTTTCCAATCAATTTTCTTTAAAAGCGAATACTTACTGATGACTCTTTGCCGTGAGAACTAATCCAAAGAGTGAAATCAAATCTTTGCGTATTGCTTTAGCCAGCCTTTCCTTTGGGTTGAGCAATTTGAGCTTTGGCACGTGGATGTATTACTCATCCATCATAAAGCAAATGACAGAAAACAGGCTCATGATTATAAAACCTCCTCCAGCACATTTTTAGCTTTGTACCTGACTGGTCTCCCGGCCGTAAAGCTTCACAAGACTCGAGAGTATCGTCAGCTCCCAACTCCAGCGTCACCACTTATGTCATTCAAATTATAAAATATGAAGGACGAGGTACCTGAATTATAATTACCCACTGCACCGATCTCAGTTTCGATCGGCTGCATTAAGAGCATTCCCTGAAGTACTAACTTCTCGTGACACACCTCCCACACAATTTTCTGATTATATGACAGAAAAAAATAATAATATTCCCGGCCCAAACTTTCAATATTTTTTTCAGCAATGATTTGAAGTATCAAACAAAATTTTGCGACCGAATTGTCACTGTAATCCCGTTACCATAGACTTTTGAGTGTCTTGTCAATATCTGTATATTGTCACGTCAAAATCTTCAGCTTCACTAGTCATTTTGAAACTGTTGATATATAAAATACAACACGCTAAATTGCCCAAAAAAAACGAGTTCACACCCGGCCCATTGGTCACGTTTAAAAGGCTTACGCTATGGACTAAAACTCAAGGGTGGACACGAGAACAGACGAAATTAAAATTGTCCATTTCGGTTCCGGTTTCGATATCCACCAGAACGGAATTTTTTTTATTCCTGTTTCATTCCAGAATAAACCGAAAATTGAAAATTCTGATTCTATATTTGGTTTGAGCCCATTGGCCCAAAACTGTAGTTTTTAAATTTACATGATGCTTATTGCCTAATGTCGTCCAACACTCCAACTCCGCAATATTCAGTTTCAATTTAGTTGTTTCATTTGTAAGTTGTTTCTTGAAGACCCAAATGCTAAAATCAAAGACATCGCCGTCCAACTCCAATTGAAGACCCAATAAATTGTCATCCATCTCCAAAACCAAAATAAACTCTACATTAAAATTACAGCTTAACAAACAAATTACAGAATAAAATAAACACAGGCAAATAAACTATAAATTCAAATTACAAAAAAAAACAACTAAACAAACAATTAACCATACAAATAAGTAAATAAGTAAACAACTAAACAAGTAAAAATTCATCAAATAATCCAAATTCAAAAAGGCAAACTCTAAATTAAAATTACAATGTTCTTTGAAATTAAAAAAAACAATTAAAAGATTAAAGGAGATCCAAATTGAAAATCTCAAACTTCAAATTCATAGTTCATCCAACATTCCAAGCTTCTCCAATCTCCATCACTACGAAAAACAAAAACAAAACAAAACATTTATAAAAGAAGTAATAAGACAACCAAATGATCAATTAACAAAACAAAATATTTATGAGAATAATACCAAGACAAGACAACCTAAATCATCTAAACATAAACAACAAAATGAAATTAACTCTAAAGTCTAAATAGCTATGTTCACAACCTAAATAAGCTAAGCATCATGCATCAGGCATCAAAGTCCAAACTGAAAAGCCAACAACATAAAACCAATATCAGAAAAACTTCACCAAAGTCCAACCTATACAACATTCAACTAACAATATCAGAAAAACTTCCCTCAGATTCAAACAGAAGGAGAAAACAACATCAAAGTCCAATAAACTAACTCAACTTGCATTTCCAAAATTGTAGTCGGGCTTGCAATCAATAGAAATTAAGTGTAATAACAACCCAGACTATCATGCCAAAAATGATAAAATGTTGTCAACTATTTTAAGAAGCAACCCAACATATACGATTTGGAAGACTTTGTTGGTTCAATTTCTTTGTCTAAGAGCCGCGTATTTTAGATCAGATCAACATATATATATATATATATATATATATATATATATAGCAGTGGAGGATACCATGTAAAAAGTCTAGCCAAGAGCCCCTTCGTGATTCTCTAGTCTTTAAATTTGGTGAAACGTGATAGGCAAGAAGAGGGCCAAAGCAATAAGCATCGCAGAAATGGTAAAATGCTGTCAAGTGTCAACTATTTTCAGACTTGATATGCGAATACTACAAATGAAGCAATCCAACATATTAAGAAAAAGTAGTATACAAATCTTAAATTCTCATTACCAAAACAAAGAATCATAAATCGCAAGTGACTACTGACTAACTACCAGATCTGTTCATTGGAAAATCAAAATATCACCCAGTCTCCAAACGGAAGACAAAAGCCCAATAATATTCACAGCCGCGACATACCATAGTAACGGCTGAGGGAGAGAATCGGCCTAGGATGCGACGACGAGTGAGAGAGGGAGAGAGGAGCCATAGCCAGGAAGGTGGAGGGTGGAGCACGACTGACGGCTTGCTAAAACGGTGACGGCAGGGAGACAAGGAGAGGTGGTTGGGGGGTTGAGTCGTTGACGGCAGGTGAAGAAGGGGTCGGGAGGGAATCTCCTAGTCATGTGAAATTGGGTCGACTGGTGTCACTGGTCGAGGTATGTATGTTATTTATCTACCTAAGTATGATAGTACACGTATAAGAGTGTTAAGTATTAAGTACTAAGTACCAATAGAATATGAAAATTCTTTTAGTACTTAATGATGTCTAAGTAATTACAAACACATGTAAGTATCATAGCACATATATACAATGAGAGTATGAAAATCCTAGTACTACTAACTAATGATGTGTATGTATCATTATAAACACATTGTTATTAACTTTGTAAGTATGATAGTACATGTGTAAATATTTTATTACAACATAATGACAAATGTAACAAATTACAAGCACACTGTTATTTAAACATGTACCTATGTACTGCAACACATGTATAGGAGTATGAAAAAAATTATTACTACTTTATATGTGAGTATAATAAACACAACGAAAAATATAACACAAGTATACAAGTATGAAAATCTCATTTGTACCAATACAAGTATAAAATTAAGTGTAATAAATCATAAACACAATGTTATTAAGCGTAGAAAAATACGATTAGTACTAACTATTACTATTTACCATTAGTACATAGTATTTTATACGACATAAATGTAGTATATATATAAGTATTATACGTAAATATAAGTATAATGTACTATTAAATAATAAGAAAATGAAAATATTTAATTTTGATAAATTTTATTCCTTTTATATTTTTAATTCCTTTTACTATTTATATTTGAATAACCATTCTAAAGCTCACAAGGACAACGTTCGAAGATGGTTCTCTAGCATAAAATGACATCTTCAGTATTACCGTACATTCTAGCAGTTTCTAGCATTCAAACGGTTAATAATTTTATATAATTTATTTTGAGATTTCTTAATATGATAATAATTTTATACAATATAAATATTTATTATTTGTATTTGATTTATATGATAAATATTTTATCATATTATTATAATATCTAATAATATTCTGTGTTATTTTTTAATCATGATTTAATACGCATAAACCAAAAAAAAATAGATCATCAAGCACAAATACTATAATATGTACATATATAACTGTTCAAACATTTGAAATAAACATAAATAAATAAAAACAAAAAAAATATAAAAAAATTACTCATACTTCTTCTTCAGCTCAACCACCAAGTCTCGCTCGACATCATCTATCTCTCAATGATGTCTTCCCAGTCATCCTTTAGAGCCTGCTCTATCGTCTGCTACTTCGACTCAATCTGACTAAGTCTCTCACCCATGACTACAAGACTAGTGATAACAGGAATGACGACCTTGTCGAAAGCGCATGCAATGCAGTACTCTATGTCCTCAAGCAGGCCTACCAGTGGGGCTAAGAATGTGTTGTTCTAGCGAAAGACCCACCCGACTTCACAATAGCCTGAGCCGTATGCGGTCCAACATGTAGATGGTGTGATCCCGAACCGTATGCAAAGCTACATCGAGTTGTCACACTGTTGATAGGAACAGACCTCTCGACCACCAGCTGGTGCTTAAACATAAGCGTCTGCCTCTCCTCCATAGCCATGGGTTCCTTTGGAAGAACCTGTGAAGAAGAAGAAGAAGCTCCAAAATGCTTCGTCATTTTCACTTAATCTGCCAAAAAAAATATAGAAAAAACAACATCTAGAATGGACAAAAATAAAATATTACAGTTGGAATGAACATGGAATGTAAAATAATACAGCAGTTGGAGTGAAAAATTATACAAACCATCAAACGGAAAATCCAAAACATAGAATGGATAACAGTTCCAAAGGTTTGATAAAAACCTTCAAATGGTATTACTTAAATGAAATGTTTTAGACAACCGATCGATGTAGTGCAAAAATGGTGCGTTTCAGGAATATCATTCGAACATCAAAATCTTACCGTTCGAACACTGTTACACAAAAGCGAAAATGGCTAAGTCGGCTCGGCATTTTCAAACTCCCTAAAAATCTACTTTTCTATGTCAAATTTTTTTCCAAACAATCTTAAACTAGAAGCATACACAGTCAACAACATGAACTTATTTTTCAAGAGTAAGAGCATATTAAAATGGAAATTCACATAAAAAAATTAAACTATAAAAACTAAAAAAATAAGTTTAATGGATTAATATGTGTTAAAAAAACATTCCTGGAGTGTGTAGAGGCTAGGAAATATGAGTTGCACGAAGGAGATAAGATAATGAGAGATTGAGAGAAAAAGTATTTTAAAATTGTGAAAATGTTAGGAAATGAGGCTCGGGAGGGTAAAATAATCCAATGAACGCATTCAAACGTTTGCTAAAAATACCATCAGAAACCATTTGTTATCGGATGATTCATATTCCTGACGTTCATAATTTGTTGGAACATGTTACTTATTAACATTCGAATTGGATTAAAAATGATAAAATTGATGATGATGGGACGCGCATTTATTATAGTAGGTGAAAAATATTATTCCAATGAATTCTAATGGTATTAGGTTTTTCGGGACACAAACCGGCGTCCTAAAAGATTCTTCATGCCATTCGAACGAAGAATCTTAAGAACAAACGTGAACATGTGAAAACCATACCAATTCGTTCGAACAGGTATTTTGATGTTCGAACGAGGATATCGTGACAGAGTTTGACATGGGAGCACATAGACTTCTTTTGAATTATAATTTACATTTCTGATGATGGCTTAATGACACGAGTATCTAATTATGATTTTTCATAACAAAGGAATGCCAGCAGGAACTTTACTGTGCGCTTGATTGACACTTTTGTGTCTACCTTGCTAGTGTGGAATGTGACGACTCAAACCTCAAACCTCAAGCAGAAGGGAAGCGCTGGCAGCCTTGTTAATATGGGAGAGGGACAAGTCTGTCCCACCGCCAAAGACTTTTTTAAAAATTGTTTTGGATAGTATTTGTGTTTTTAATTTTTAATTTATGAAAATTGATAAAAAAAAAATAGTGAGAGATAATTTAAGTTTTTTTATTATAATTGAAATAAATAATTTTGATAAGGAAGTGAGATTATTTTATTATTATTTTTTAACTAAAATTTTTGAGACAGTGTTAAAATATGATTAAAAAATTGTGAAATATTTTTTTGCTAGAAGTAATGTATTTTATTAGAATATGTGCAATGTGTTGGACTTTATAAAAATGTGTGAAAGGTTTCCCAAATGGAGTCTAAAATTACAATAAAGCCACTGTCCTTTCCAAGTTGTCAATTCTTCGTTTCTTCAATTTGGGATATTTCATGGAATTTTGCTATTTAAAAAATCTTATCATTTTAAACTCTTTCAAAAACCTCATCCTTTAAAGTTCTTTCAAAATATAATTTTAATTTAATTCTACTCGGCATCCTAGTTAATCTTGGCTATTTTGGTGGAGCCTCCATCACTAAATTTGTATTGGCAACAGTAAATCATTTAAACCCTAGCATGCCTCTTTATTAAGTCGCTTAAATTCTTCTCCCTCTCCCTCAAGTTCCCAAATTAAGCATCTTACCCTCGACTTGGGTAAGTGAATATTATGTGAAAAATCTGGTTTAGACCCTATTAATACTTAGAGGGGTAGAATAAGTGTTT
This sequence comes from Myrica gale, assembly GCA_963930655.1. Lineage (NCBI taxonomy): Eukaryota > Viridiplantae > Streptophyta > Magnoliopsida > Fagales > Myricaceae > Myrica > Myrica gale. The sequence continues at coordinate 17,220,589 of OZ005602.1, read as the reverse complement.
CCCCATTATTTAAAAATTTAATAATAATTTTAGAATAAGTCCTAAAATTGTTGAATCTAGATCTGAATAATCAATTAACAAAATATATATGCAACGAAATAATAACATAAAATACAAAATAAGTCCTCGACTTTGATGACGTCTTATCCTTTCAAACTTTGAAAAATTCTTTAATCTCTTGAGCACTTTGAGCAAATTTAAAATACAACTCAATTTGAATTTGAATTTTGACACAGAATTAAGCCAACTTTAAAACACTAACATTTTGTTATTAATTTGTTTTGGAGATTATATTTCGAGCCAGTTCCCTTTAGACATACACACCACAACAGATTTGAGTTTCAGCGGCGAACCATATTTCGTCGTTGAAAATAACCTTTCCGCGACGCGAACAATATTTCGTCTCTAAATATTACAACTGATCATATTCAACGATGAAGTTAAAAAAGCATCGCCAAAACATTCGTTCGACCCCGTAGTTCCTGTTTGACCTATAAGAAAAAACATAAAATTAAAAAAAAAAAATAGAGAAATGAAGCCCAGATTGGACAACCTTAAGTCGATCGAAGGACATCCGGCGACGCTTAATTAATTTCGTTGCAAATAACTAAGTTGTCGTAGGTTAGAAATTTTCAGTGACCGAACAATTTCTCGCAAATTTTGTCGGTAAATGCAACCATCCGTGACGACCTGTCGTCGACGCAGAAGATTTGTCTGCTTTAGTTCGTACCGAGTATACCTAGTTCGAACAGATACGACAAGTGTTCATTGGTGATTGATTCGTGTGTGAGGCGTCGCAGACAGTATTGACCGTGACTGTTACGCCAAACGCAGTTCAAACACTTTGTGAGTTCGAACGATTTTTACTGGTGTCCGTGTCTAATTTGTTGTGGTGTGTGGTGTCGCAGGCAACGTCTTTTCATTGCCTGCATTAGTTCGAACATAGCCATATGGGTCGAACGAGAATGACAGGTGTCTGTGTGTCGTTGGTTTGTGATGAGGCGACGCAGGCAACGTCTTTTCGTTGCTTGCATTAGTTCGAACATAGTCCTATTGGTCCAACGAGAATGACAAGTTTCTGTTGGTTGTTGGTTCGTGATTGAGGAGACGCAAGCAACGTCTCTTTGATGCCTGCAATGCCTAAACGAGTTCAAATTAATATAGTGGGTCGAACGAGATTTGCATGATTTCGCCCACATTTAATTGTGGATCTTTTGATTTGTTCCATCTGTCCAAAAAACTTCAAACGACATTATAGCGGTTTGAACGAGAGTCCAATCATCGTCTTCCTCTAGAAACGTTCTGGTTGGTTTTAAAAGCTTCTTTGTTTGAACCATTTCGTCCACGACTCTCCATTTTCTCCACCGAACTACTCTCCATTTTATCCATTTTCTCCACCGAAGCACTCTTCATTTCGTCGTTTTCCTCAGGTACGTGGATCATCTCCGTAGCCTATATATATATTTTCATTGTTAGTTCGGTAGTGTTATGCTTAGAATTCGTGTGCTGGTTTGGTTTTTTCTTTTAGTGTTTGCTTGTTGTTTGTCTTTTGTCCATTGTTTTTTTCGTCTTGTACATGCTGCCAAGTTCGGTTCATCTCTGTTCATCATGTTAATCTACATATTGGTAGCATTTTCAACATTTTAAATCTTCTATGGTTTCTCCATTCCTATATATATTCTTCATTGTTAGTTTTTGGTTTTTAATGACTTGTTAGTTCGATTGATTAAAATGTAAAGTTTTTGTTTTTCTATTCGGGAAGCATTATTAAATGTTTTTTATATTTATTGTTCAAGTTGCTGAAAATGCATTTTTAGAAATAAGATACTAATGAAGAAGTATTTACATAAACAGTTGAAGAAAATTCAAAAGATAGAAAGACATTTTATAAGTTCAGTAAAAGTTAATATTTACATGTATTTTATTTTATGACTTGTTCTCCATGATTAATTTTGAGATATTGTAAAATATAAGGTATCCTTATGATTTTATTTAGAGAATCACTTTATTAATTATATACGAATTAATTTTAGCTTGAATAATTTTGCAGCTTTAAAAATGGCACCAAGAAGACGTGCATCCTCATCTTCACTAGCGGCTCAACCTAGTGAGTCATTGTCTCTAGCTCAGCATCAAGTGTTGATTTACAAGAGACCAATTGTTATTGAGCGAGTTGTTCACTTGAGGGATTTCAATGAGTTGGAGTATGAAGGTCAGAGCATACAGTCTAACTTTGAGGAGAGAGGATGAGCTCAGTTTCTTGGATCTACCTGTGATGTATACGTCGATCTTGTGCATGACTTTTACGCACAAGTTCTTACTGTTGATGCTAATGTCGAGGAGCTGACTATCCAAGTGAGGGGAGTATTTTTCACACTATCTGGTAATATTATTGCTGAGTTTATTGGATTACTAAGACCCCAGGTGCAGACATACCAGACCATTGACCCTCCATTTTACATGACACAAGAAGAAGTGTGGAAGGAAGTGACGGGTGCAGATATGACTGTCTCATCTACATTGATATGCCATCGAGATATGCTACCATTCTTCCGAATGCTCCATCTTATTATCATTTGGGACGTGGCGCTGAGACATCATCGCTCCGAGCTCAGTTTTGAGTGTGGATTCCTTCTCGTTATGGTTGCGTGTCGGCCTTCGATTGATCTCCCAGCTCTTATTTTTCAGTAGATACTTTGAGATGTGCGGTATACATCCGAACGAGATGGTTCCCACATGGCTTGCTGATCTCGCGCATGTTGGTAGTTGCTGGTGTTCCTATTTTACCTGATGAGATAATACAATTCGGCCAATATGTCGTAGTACATTCAGTCGCAAGGCAGCTCATCTTCCTCAGGCTGGAGCACATGTTGCTGGGGATGTCGGTGCAGATGAGGACGTCATGGACGGCAGACCACCTCCTCGTATCCAGCCCACACAGCAAGGTAGATCATCCACTTATGAGGTTGGTCAAAGCTCTTCGAGCCAGGTCGAGCGTCTTCCATGGATGAACATGCTGGTGGACGAGATTACGGCGCGGATGAGCTAGTGATTTGACAAGATTGAGGAGGAGCTTCATGCACTAAGGAAGGAGCGAAAATGATGTTGAGCTTAGAACTGTAGATGCTTCGACCGAAGTGGAGGAAATGGTTGAAAAGACGACTTTATAGATGATGAAAGTGATGAGGAAGAAGTCACCACAGATGAAGAAGAAAGTTTGTCAATTTCTACAGATGATAAAACGACTGCCGATGAATCGAATTGATTGTGCTTTATTTTGTCAGGTTAGCATCATGGCGATAGGTGGAAAACATTTGCGATCCACTCTTACCGTTTCATCAAACCATGAGGAGACTTCCCAACCTATGCAATCTACCCTAGGTACAGCGCCGAGCGTGTCGGGTGAAACACCTTTAAGTATTCCTCCTCTCGCACAAAGTAGCGTGGCCTGTAAGTTCTCCAAACTCTATACTACTTTTGGGTACATTAATTTTGTTATGAATTCACGTAAGTTTTAATCTTCTAACTCACTTGTATTATATTTGTAGCAACTGTTGGCTTTTGTGCACAATCGAGATTTTGATGATATCAATAAATGGATAAATTTTACAAAATGGACATCTTCAAAGACAAAGACAACTTGACGAAAAGAGCCAAACCTTGAGGAGGAGCTCCATGCACTAAGGAAGGAGCGAAAATGATGTTGATCTTGGAAACTGTAGATGCTTCGACCGAAGTGGAGTAAATGGTTGAAAAGACGACTTTATAGATGATGAAAGTGAGGAGGAAGAAGTCACCACAGATGAAGAAGAAAGTTTGTCAATTTCTACAGATGATAAAACGACTGTCGATGAATCGAATTGATTGTGCTTTAATTTGTCAGGTTAGCATCATGGCGATAGGTGGAAAACATTTGCGATCCACTCTTACCGTTTCATCAAACCATGAGGAGACTTCCCAACCTATGCAATCTACCCTAGGTACAGCGCCGAGCGTGTCGGGTGAAACACCTTTAAGTATTCCTCCTCTCGCACAAAGTAGCGTGGCCTGTAAGTTCTCCAAACTCTATACTACTTTTGGGTACATTAATTTTGTTATGCATTCACGTAAGTTTTAATCTTCTAACTCACTTGTATTATATTTTAAGCAACTGTTGGCTTTTGTGCACAATCGATATTTTGATGATATCAATAAATGGATAAATTTTACAAAACGGACATCTTCAAAGACAAAGACAACTTGACGAAAAGAATCAAACCTTGAAGAAAAAAGAACAAGAAGATGCAAGGAGCTAAAAGTGAAGTTTCAAGACCTTAGGGTATAATCCTTGTAACTCTTTATTCCACATTTGACAAGGATTTGAATCACGCACTTGCATATCTTTCAAAACGTCCATAAACCATTTTACCTTTTGTTTGAAAGATTAAATTGTTTTTAAAGGTTTCAAAACACCCCAAATATATTCCTAAACCCTTCATATACTTATGGGAATTAAGTCTTTAAAATTTGGTGTTTAAAAGTGGTCAAAAACATGTTTTTAAATGAACCGGTCGATAAACTTTTTGTAGCGGTCGACCTCTACATGAAGCGGTCCATAATTGACAGCATTCAAATTTATGACCGTTGGGCAACGGCTACTTGAACCGGTCGACCGATACATGAAGCGGTCAACCGGTACAACGGTAAAATTGTCAAATCGACCCCCAACGGCTATAAAAATGATAGTTTTCATATGTGACCTATAAATACACATCCAAAACGTCTAAAATAAGTACCAACGACCACATATCATTTCTACTACTTGAGAAATATTCTAAACCTTCTTATTCTATATTTCTCATACCATTCACACAAAATACACTTTCATATCCTTGTCTTTGTGTGAATAAAGAGATAGAGTCTTTCATTTTCATATCTACTCTATCAAGAGATTTTTTGTTCTTCCATCTACCTATCATAAGAGGTGTTTCCTTTAGTGAGGTTGTTCACTAAAGAAGAAGCTTTGAGAGTGTAAATCTCAAACTTGGTGAGGTTGTGAGTGGTGAGCCAAAAACCCACTTGGGAGGGCTTGAGTGTTAATCCAGGGAAAACACTTGTACGGTTCACTAGCACCCAGAAGCTAGTGTGTAAAGCTATTGGAAGATAGTGGAAAACCTCAAGGCTCGGTGAAGGAGCTTGAGGGGTGGATGTAGGCGGGTTTGCCGAACCACCTAAAAAATCACGTGTTTGCTTTCTCTATCCCTACTCTTTACATTTAACACTTACATACTTGTTGTATCATTATACTTGTGCTAAATTAGTATTTACTTTGCAAACACGATTTTGGAGTGTTTTAACCGAAAAGTTTAGAAAATCAATTCACCCCCCTCTTGGGTTGCCTTAATCCTGAAACTAGGACTTACAGCAACTACACCTGTCAGACGAGGGCATGGGAAGTCGAAAGGAGTAACTTTTGCCAAAGTGTGGGTGAGTGGTAAGATGCCAGTCAATATCCCCAATGGGCACTGGCGCACAGATGATGATAAATCTAGTCGTCTTGCGACATTGATTAGAACACTTGTTCAAATGCATGCTCCATTTGGTACGCCGACCTGGGCAAAGGTTCCAAATTCTGTAAAAGAATATATCAGGGAGCGTGTTTTGGTATGTATCTAATTGTTTAATTACATCGCCCTCATATATGTTACTAATTTGTTTTTGTGTTTTTTTTATAGGATGTCTTCGAGCTCAATTATGATCGACAGGAAGATAGAGAAACTGTCAATTCTATAATGAATGCGGCTTTAAAAAATCACAAGGAGAAACTACACAAACAATTTAAGAAGTTTAGGAGTAAGGATGAAGCATTGCAACATCGACTAGCAGATACGTCTGTAGAAAACTGGATTGCATACTGTGAACTATTCTCCCAACTTTCTAATCAGGTAATTCTTTCATGAGAAACAACAATGTTTTTTTAATCATAAGCAAATTATGGATGTTATTGCATTTGCAGGATCGTAGTCAAATTAACACTAATAATAGAGCAAAATTGAAGGTACATCACACTGCTGGTTCAAGACCATTTGTTTGGCATAGAAAGAAATTGGTAAGTATATTACATAATTATTACCATATTTTTAATTTCGAGGATTAGCTAAATTTTCTTTCTTTTGACCTATGAATTGTGCAGCAAGACCCCGAGGCTGGAACATCAATCGTTATTAGAATTATGTTATTAGGGAGAATTATGGTAAAGGGTGGGTGTCTGATGTTGCTAGGGAAAATTATGTAAGTAAATTTTTTTTATATTATTTTGAAAGATTACTCTATTATGTTATTAGAATTCATAATTTTGTTCTCTGATTGTAGGAGAAGATGGTGGAAATCCAATCTCAATCAACTACAGAGTCAGGAGCACCAAAAGATGTTGACATTTTTACTCAAGTCCTTGGGACAAGATCTGGCTATGTGAGAGGTTTGGGTCACTCTATGAAGCCTATTGCTGCCTCATCCTCTATTGTGTCCATACAAAGGGATCCCGAGCTTGTTCATGGGTTAGAGGCAGCTAAGTTACAATCGAAGAGCTGAAGGAAAGGCAAAGTGAGTATGATAACCTAAAAACCCAACAAGCATAAATGCAAGAGGCGTAGAGGAAAATTCAAAAGCAACTTCAACTACTTAAGACACAATTTAAGCAAAGAGATTCGTAGGTACGACTTCATTGGCAAATTACAAGGATTTCATTTAAGGTTTTGATATTGTTGTTAGTGAAGGGATTGTATATAGTTTTGGATTAAGTTTTTGAATGTTGTAACATTTTATAGGATTTTAACTTATTTGAATTAGATACACTTATTTTTGCAATATTATGACTTGTGCAACTTTGGTATTTTTGTGCTGGTTGATAGATTTATGGAATATTTGAAGTTTGTGTTGGTTGAGAGATTATGTAATTATTTGAAGTTTGTGTTGGTTGAGAGACTGTGAAATTTGAAGTATGTTTTGGTTGAGAGATTATGGTATTTGAAGTTTGAGAATATCAGGTTCAATTTGGAGATTCTGCGAAAAAGACAACATGTTCGAACCGCATATCGAACAGGTAATTCGTTCGAACTTGCTTTGCCGGTTCGAACGGATATTACTTTACGGGACGAAATAATTTCGTTGCTAATTTAAAAAACGAACCTGACGGAATCGTGTTCGAACAGTAAAACAAAGTCGAACAGCATCCTCGTGCGAACAACACGCTTTGTTCGCACCAAAATAATTATCAGCTAGGAAATTCTTTCGTTGGCGATATTGTCACTACTTCTCGTTCGACCCATATGAGCAGTTCGAACAATGTATTTGTGACGAATTAAACGATCGTCGCCGAATATGGACAAGATATTTGCGATGATACATTTCGTCTCAAAAAACTTCGTTCGAACGAAACCCTTAGTTAGAACGGAGACACATCGTGGTTCAAAAGAAACTTTCAGCGACGAAAAACGTCTTTCTGAAACGTATATATCTTCTATCAGCGACGCCCTGTTTAGTCGCTGAAAGTCACATTTTTGCGTCGCCCTTTAATTTCACCGCGGACGACTTTTTGCGACGGGCTTTTAGCAACGAATTGGCGACGAAAAAGTTTCCTCGTTGATAAACTTCAGCGACGAAAAATTTCACCACTGAAGGTGAAAACTATTGTAGTGACACTTGCGTTTCTAATTCCTTTTAACTGTTTATTATTTTGAGTTCTTATTGGCACTGAAACTTAGCACTAGAAGCTGAAGAATGAAGTTTCTGGTACCGGTACTAGTCTTCATGATGGTGAGCTCTTGTTTGGCAACGACCTCAAAAGAGTTTTTGGCAGAAAAGTTTGAGCAACAGAAACAGCTGGGTACCAAGTAAACGATGTCAATGATCACCATTTTCTTCGCTGGCAAATATGTTGGCAAGAACAAGGGGAAAGGCGGTGCTGTTATAACGTAGTATTGATCTACGGGTTGCCCAGCCCATATGTTCTAGACAGTAATAGTAAGAATTTATCTGCTGTGAACACAATTCATGCATGGCGGCATCAGCGGGTGGAAGTTGAAAAGATGGAGAATTTTCTTGATAATTCATTGACGAGAGGGCGAATGGAATAATTAACTGTGGCATTAAAGTTTCCATAATGATCGTCAAATATATAATTAATTGAGAATAACAAGAGGTCCTCATCTTTTCAGGTATTTATAAATTATGATCCTGTGTTATGGGTCCACCACCACGCTTTTGTATTCCCGTGTCACCACTAAAAAAAAATTAACTTTTAGTGTCAAATATCGTTACTAAAAGTTACGATTTCGTCACCAAATTTGTCAACGAAATAAAATCATTAAATGTATTTCGGGATGAAATTCGGATTTAATCACGTGAAGTTTTTGGTGGCGGAAAACTTTTGTCACTAAATGAACCAATCACTAGCTACAATTTCCGATGAATTGGGACACAACAATCAATTAGGGTCCAGTCAAACATGATCGATCGTTAATGGTAACGATTGGACGGTGGAACCACGATTTGAAATGATCCATCATTAAATAAGATCAATCGATCATCCATTTAAGGAAGATCAAACAGTAAACAACGATGATCGATCAACTCCATATGGATGATCGATCAGTACATTTAACTGATCGAACGCTATGAATAAAACGATCAATCATTTAAATTTTTCCGTTCGGACGTGTTTGTCTGACCAGTCGATAACTTGAGTTGGATGATTGAACATTGTATTAAGAATCGATTGGTCGGTTATTTTAGCGATGAAACGATTACTTTTGAAGTGATCGATCATTTGAATTGGATAATCACTTTTGCAAGGGGCGATCGGTCGGCTATGTTACCAGTCAATCGTTATTTTATACGTTTTAATATTTTCAATTGTACGGCTGATATATAATAACCCAGGTTGTGAATACCTCTAGCGATGTCTTATAGTAATGGACATCGTTGTTAAATTGAGATTATGGTCAATGGATGGATCGTTAAAGTAACAGTTTTTCTAAGTAATAAACACGATCAGGCTCTTTGATTCATAAGTAGTAAAACAAAAGAGTATCGAAATTCCTTCATACATACTACAAAAGAGTATAAAGAAAACTACAACAAAAAACTAACTACTACGATACATAAGACTAGAGAAACCCTAATTCTTCCTTCTCTACTCGAATTCATCCTTGCTTCTTCTAGATTTTCCTCTTCTTCACTACTTGGTTTCTCTTCTCTCTGAAATCTCTACCATTTCACTCAAATGGTGAGATTTTCTAATGGTCGAACCCTCTATTTATAGGCAAGCATGGCCTGTTGTATTCCGACATGTGTCTGGCCTATCTAGCCTACAGTAGCTACAAGGCAAGGATATGGCTGAAATCCACCTAGTTAGATATGGCGAGTCACCGCCGATTCACCCGGTTTTCAACACTTCGTGCTCTCTAGATTTTAGCCTTTTATGTCCTGCATTCTAGCCTTGATTCGTCATGCTTCTAGACTTGATTTCTTGTGCCTCATAGCCTTGCTAAGTGTCATCATCAAGGGCAGAATAACAATAAACATCAATAATAATACAAAATGTTCTGTAATTAGACCAAAAATAAATCATACTAGTACATAATATAGCAATCACAAAGCAGAAATGCAACATATCACATCTACATGGCGGCCCCCAAACAGGTTCAATAGTCGCTTTGAAATGTCGTTCATTTTCTTCTCAATTGCAGTGGTCATACATTGCTCCAACTCCTTTGATATTTCTACCTATAAGCACTCTAGTTCATTTCACATGCGCTCTTTATGCTCCAATCGCATTTGCTCTTGCTCCAACCGAATGCGCTCCCACTCCACCCTCTACTCTTCACGAAGGTCCCGCAGAGTGGCCTCCATCTCAACGTGCTTCATAGTAAAATCTTGCCTTCGCTAGCAACTCTCATAGCTTCTATCTCACCCCTTGCCTTCGCTAGCTGGAGTTGTAGATCAGAAGACTGTAAAATTAAAGTTGATGAAGGCGCAGGTTTAACCGCACGTCCTTATCCCCGAACATATCCCTACTTCTTGCCGAAAATTTCAGAATATACTTCAATTTTTGTGTAGGACTTCCCTTCTAATTCACACTAGCGCTAGTAGGTATCCATCTGTTGTAGAAAAAATTTAATAATTATCAGCAATATTAAAGTAGATAAACTGTAATACATACATCCATTAATTAGATTAAAATGAAATCAACTTACATAAATTATTTATTCGTGAACTATTTATATTTGGTAATGCTTAGATATATATATATATATATATATATATATACTTAGATTATATATATATTATTATATTATATATTTAAACCTTAAATTATTAAATTGTCACATTCTTATATCATTATATTATTTATTTAAACCGTAAATTATTAAATCGTCATATTCTTACATTCCTATATATTCTTACTTACTTGTATTGTTAGTCTGTCGATCGATCAGTAATAAGGGACGATCGATATGTACCATTAAAACGCTACCGTTCTACCCAATCAATCGCATAATAAAACCAATCTATCATGTCATGTAATCAAAACGACGACGGATTTCCACTATCGATCGGTTTGCAATTACGGTCCAATCGATTGTCCAAGACACAAGAAAACAATGATGTATTTACCGATTTATCAGATGATATGGCGGCGCCCAATAGATCTAAGCATCCTCGTGTTTAATTAATCGATCGGTTATCTTAATTATTATATATATTCTTACATTTTTTATTTGATTGAGTGCTAAATAATTTGTTTAAGTAAATTTGTATGTTAATACTGTTTAAATTCTTAATGTACATATTTGATCAATTGTTGTCATGTCCCGTGCTCATACTTACCCCCTAGGCTCACCTATAGTAATGGTATGCACATAGGCTGGGATTATGACACGTATGTCGCTATAAGTCTTAGTCGATTTATCAAGGAACTTAGCGGAAAGCGTATAAATCGTAATGGGAAGTTGGAAAAAGGTCATAAGGTAAAAACTCTACATTTTACAAAAGGTTAGAGAGATAATAAAATCTGAATAAGTCAAAAGTGTCGGATCATAAGCTTATGAGTAGAACTAAGAAGCTTGAGATAAAATATGAGAAAAGCATCACAAAGGAGATTGAAAACCTAATATAATACGGACAACTTTAAAAGTTAAGCTACATCCTCCCGCGACTACAAAAAAAGCTACAAGTTCAAAAACTTCCTGATACGCAGGAACAAACTCTGGAGAAAATATTCTAACAAGCCTAAAAAGGATGTTAAACCACCTCGTCCGAGTCCGATGTAAGATCTATACGCTCAGTCCTTGGAAATGCACTACTATCTCCCGTCAGTGGGGAAGGAATGTAATTGAGCCTCAGCCACTCAGGCGGTATATCTGGTAACCCAAAGTCCTCAAATCGGGGTAACGGGGATGATGGGGATAGTGGGGGTACAGGGAATGGTAGGGACACAGGGGATTGGGGTACTTGGGGTGGGGGCACATGAGATGGGGGTACGTGGGATAGGGGTTGGGCCTCCTTGAAGAACCAATGGGCCTCATGCTTCACTGATACTCCAAGAGAATCCGAGACCCATGTCCGAATCTAGAGCACCATAACATTGGGGTGGAAATCATAGGTCAACACTTCCTCGAATAGCTTCATTCTTCAATACCCAAGTCACCAAGTATTGCAAAAACAACATAAGAGAGAAAGGGTGAGTCCTATTAACTCAGTAAGGTGGGGGTGGGGGCATGATCAAACAAATACAGTGCATATAATTCACCAAATCATGATGTAGAACAAACTTCCAGGACAATAAGTATAAGCACAGAAAATTTGAAGTATGCAATGCATTACACCATCATTGGTTCCTGAGAGTTCTCGGTGTCTACTCTGTTCACCCCCAGAGTCGGGTTGTGCATCCCTTCCCCTTCTATGGGACTGTCCCGTGCTTCCAACACTAGGACCCTTAACATAACATTACGCCTTAGCGTTCATAAAAGAGCCCACCCACTCCCTGTAGTGGTGGGTTGCACATCTCCTAAGTTCCCGGTACCGTCACTACCATTCGGGGAACCCTCGCAGGCTAGGGGGTTCCTCACTTTCGTTTTTCCTCTTATGAATGCAATAACATATCCAAACATTACAGTACATAAGTAACAATGCACATTGATATGAACTTTGAAGGAATCATAAGTAGCATAACATGTTCAGAGAATAATTTTTGACAATTGAAACAACCATAATAATAACTAGAGAATTTCATAACATTAAAATCCAAATCAAGGTCTATTGGGCCTCTTTATACCATACTGGGCCTACTCCCAAAGTATTAGTGGACATGGTGTCCTTTTAGGGGTATTGAGCCTAAAATCCATTTAGGCTCCTATACAGGCTTTGTGATTTGAGCCCTTATTCCAACTCGGATTGAGCTCAAATTTGGGCTCCCCTATCATTGTTTTGTGCTCTATCCAACCATGTAATCATTTTATCACTTTGGACCCTTTTACCCTAACGAATTTGGCAAAATGTCGAATCTGCCCTTAGAGACTCCAGGAGTATTTTCGACCTTGTCCCCCGTCATTTTGGGCTAAACTTATTACAGTCATCCTAATATTAGATAAGGATACTATCTGGAAAGTTATATGTAAAAATACAACCTATAACTAAGGGTCGATTTGGACAGTGTCTATATTGACTAAAAACCCTAGCTAAGTGTTCGTGCATTTGATCAATTATCGCATTTATAACTTTAGACTGATGATACATTTAATCTACCAATACATATGAACTTACAGAGCACATAACATAAGGATTCTTCAAGAAAATTAAAGGCAAACAATGATCATTTGCAACATCATCATAGAATATGCACAAGGCATCATTTTCATGCTTTCATCTTTCATAACTTCTTTCTTGAGCTCAAGGCTCCGTTCTTTGGCCCCATTTGTCTTCTTATTGATCAGGGATACTTTCATGCCTCTTTGGCCATCGTCATACTCATTATTGCATCATCATTTCATATCACATATGCGTAACATTGTATCATGGAACCATGGAGTGCAACATGCATCATGCAACATCATTTTCATTGACCAACCCGTGGTCTTTACGACTTATCCCTACTGTCATAGCTCATAGATTATATCAAGAACACTTTTGAATCATCAAACCAACTCAGTAAACATGTTATAAGAAATATTCATCAAGCTTTATAATGCAAGGGGGGTCTAGATTAGGTTTTACTTCATGGCATATTTGAACCTTTCTTTTTGCAAAATCTTGCACCCGACATGACCTTAACATATTCATCATTGAATCACAGCTCTATGTACACCAATAAGAATGATCAATCATCACAAAAGAATATGTTATCCATCCACAAAACACAAGAGCCTAAACCCTCACTAAAGCATGAAGTTATAACCTTACCTTGGTGATCTCGGGTAGCTCTTGATGTTCTCCTATAAACATAAGATCTATAGGTTATTGAAACTGATCTAAGGCTAAGAAGAAGTGGAAATGATGATGAGGAAATAGAGAAGAGGAGGTGCAAGGGAGTGTTCAAGGCCTTGACCAAACCCCTTGTCAACTTACCTTGGCATGGAAGTTTTCACCTTCCTTCTCTTCTTCCTTTCCTCTTTCTCTCCTTCCTTTCCCTCTTGGCCGAATGCTGTCAACACTCACTCCCCTCTCTTTAACTCAAATGGCCGGCTAGGGTGTGAGGAATGCATGGCAAGGATTGGCTATAAAAGCCATCATTGCCATCATTTGGTCAAGAGGTGGCTGCCACAAGCAAGCCCCTTGATTGGGTAGCTTGGGCGGCATAAGGGCTGGAGGAGCCAAATGACACAGTCCTCCTTCCCTAGGAGCAGATCAAGGACATTTACACAAGCTAAGTTCACTTCAAAATCATATCAATTGTGATTGCAAGCAAGCATGGTCGGTTGGTCCAATTTTGCATCTCAGTATTCATGCAACAAAGGCCAAAAACATAAGGGAAAAAGACAAAGAGAGCAAGACAAAGCCAAGATCTCCTTGTGTGTTCCGTGTGCTTTAGGGGGGAGAGAGAGAGTGGGACCAATCATGACATCAAAGTAGACTTAGGTTAACAAAATAATTAGCTAAGTTACAAAGTTAATCAATGCATATGTTAGAAAAAGGAAATAGGTAATTAGTTAAGTAATTAACCGAGATTAGTGATAGAGAAATTAAGATTGACACTAGGTAAAGATTTTAAATGTAAACAAGAGAATGAAGAGGGAAAGAGATTAAGCATACCGAAATTCATTAGTGCAATTAGAACCAAATGAATCATATGTCAAGAAATCAAACCTAGTATTTAGAAGATGTTAAATATGAGCTATTGATGTATAGTTAGGAAAAATATCATGTGGTTAAATCAAGCAATAGGAATACTAAGGTTTTAATACGAAAATAGAAGAATATTTAAATGCATAAAAACTGGTAAAAATAGAGACAATCACGATCATAATCATTAATAGGCTAAATACGAGAAACCGAGAAAATTAAGAAATTTAGAGAAATTAGGGAATTTAGGGAAGGGGTGTCACAATCGTTACTAATTGTTTATATATATATATATATATATGTGTGTGTGTGTGTGTGTGTACATATTTTATTTAAATACATATTTTTTGTATAACATTTTGTGCTCGAAAGGATATTTTGGTCAATTTACGTATCAACATATTGGAAAATAAAAATAAAAATAAAACTTCTGTGGATATCAAGAATATAAACATATGTCCGAAAATACGTAGATAAAATGTACAAAATACATGGTAAATACGTCACATCTGCAGGAACGGGCCCAAAAATATTCTGTGGATCTGCCTCTACCTTGAACTCATTGAGGTTGTTCTGGACTTCCTCCATATGAGCAACAACAGCCTGGTTACGCAGCATCGCAATGATGCACTCCTCCTCAAAGTCCTTCCGGAGCGACTGAGTCTCCTTCTAGAGCTTCTGAATCTCTTGCTCCAATTTTATCCCATGCCCCTCAAAAGGTCTCAGAGCGTTCTGGACAACCGAGCTAACACGGGTATCGATGTCCAGAAAGAGTTGGGCCACCCAAGGAGGAGGCGCTCCCATGTCGATTGTTCTATGATTGAGGGGCTTCGGTGTCGGTCGATAGCTGTGTTGTCTAATCTTAGGCCGTTGTTGCTCTACGAGTGAACCGTGATAATAGATCCCCCCTCGAAGCCTCGGCGCCTTGCTCCGTGACATAATGGACTTGTTAAGGGCGCTTCTGACCAGCATATGCGGCTCGTATGAGAGGCTATGACTATGAGTTGACCAACCTTCCGCCACTATTAGGTTGTACATGTAGAGCGGGAAATCAATCCACGTCTGCTGGCCAAGGAGGAGCATGCACTGAGCTCTTGTGAATGGACACTTTGTGGAGTGGGATCTACCGTCGATGTTCAATGTCCAGATCAGGTGCATCATCTTCCTAAACAAAGTTCAAGTCAGAGATGTTGATAGGAAGCTTGGAGTCGTGGGCCGCTCACAGTTCAAGAAAGTGGCGATGACATACAGGGAGATTGAAAATTTCGCATCTCGTAGTGTCATCTGTAGTTCACCTCCATGCCCCGCAGCCACAATGCCACAATTGAAATCTCGTATCCACAGTGAAACCGGCCATCCAAGAGAGTTGATGGAGGAATCTCTGGTACTTGTACAACTGGCAAACCGGCAAACCGTGTCATTCTCGTACTCAACTCATAAAAATCAGAGAGCATCATTGGCCACCGGCCGCATCCTCAGGACCTTAATCCTGGCCTCTGTGGTCGACTCTGGCTGCTCCTCCTACTCATAGGACAACGAACCCGCCCTAACCTCGACATAGTGTGTGCACGCTTAGCTCCAGATATTTTATGTATGCTGCAACAATTTTTATAAATCTATTTAATAAATTAAAAATAAAAACGTGATTTAAATAATGAATCTGTAATATTGAAATCCATCACTTTTTGTATAAACGATCGATCGCTTATACAAAACTATGCATTTTATTTTTGGCACCGATCGATCGACACAAAACACCAATCGATCGATTGTACTAAAAAAAATTCACTGTATTACACAACTGATCGATTGACCAGGTTCCAATCGATCAGTTCCTACTGTAAATGCACAATTTCAATTACTGCTAACCGATCGATCAGTAACCACAGTTCGATCAATCGTTAAGATTTTAAAAAGCATTGTATCATGTGTTGATCGATCGTTTGTAATAATTGAAACACATAGTTTCAAATAACTGATCGATCAGTAAATGTGTGATCGATCAGTCCCCAAAATAACTTTACGATCGATCGACCAAAAAATACAATCTATTGGGAAGAAAGTAGAACGCACCATTTCTCCACCGATCGATCGACTTCCTAACCTAACAAACTATCGATCGATTGCTCAGTCACAATAATAATTACGCGATCGATCAGCAGGCTGATCAGCGCGACGACAATGGAAAAAAAAAACACAATTTCTATAATAGCCCAAAATCACACCAAATTTATCCCTAAATAACCCTAAACTCCTACAACAAACATTAAAACACAACATAACTACGTACATTTGATGTAGATGACAATGGGGGAAGTTTTTCCGCACTTTGGAGGACAATGCAGATGAAATGGCTCGTTGAAGGTTGAGAGGATTTTCTGAGTGTAGGAGAGAGAATTGGGAAAATGGCCTTCGGCAGTTTTCATATCATTCGTAGCGCCGATCAATCGACTTCTCCGCCAATCGATCACCTATTTTTTCCACATGTGGCACTCTACCATTCATTGACACACCGATTGATCAGTATTATCAATGATCAAACGACGATTCAAATAAGTGATGGTTACGCTTCCGATTGATCGGCAAAATGGGATGTTCGATCTCCTCCGCTGTAACATATGGCACACTTATAGTCGTTGAACTATCGATTGATCAGTTGTGTTAACCCAAGGTTATTTAACAAACAATCTATAAATAATTTTGATGATAACAAAAGTTTTTAAGTATTTGAGGACTTTAGAATCTATTTTATCAATCCACAAATTCCAAGTTATATTTCAATAGGATTGAGTTTATCTCTCTAAAAATCTTCTTAATGTACTTAAAGGTTTTTACACATGATGCTTGATAAATTCTTCATGATATGGCCACTTAAAATAGTTTTTGAATGGGATGAAAACTTCAAAAATAATGATTTTTATCTCCAGGACTTTTAGGCGTCGACACATTCAGGACATGTGTCGACACATTACACTAACACCCGAGACATGTTTTTCCAGGCAAAAACATGTGTCAACACATTGACCCTATAGTGTCGACACAATGCACCTACACCCGAGATATGTGTTTTTTACCAAAACATGTGTCGACACATTGCACTGACTCCCGAGCACTAATTTTTAGTTCAAATTTTATGTGTCAACACATTACACGGATTTGAGGATTTTCCGAAATGACATCAGAGACATCAATTCGCTCCTCATTTCATGGGAAAGTTTCCAACGACTATTCTCTCCTACCCACTCGACCGTTGAAGACAAAATGACTTAAATAGATGACCGGTTGTTGAAGAAAACAAGAAGCTCTCACCTAACAAGAAGACCTGCTATTTTCCTTGCCATATTCAAAGTCTTCTATTGTACATCTTATCCTCTTCATATAGTTTGCGCCACACATTTGTAAATTCGGCTTCAAAGAGCCAAATCGTGGTTTTTCATTTCATACCCCTTCAAGTTAAATCTTGTGAGTGTTGGGTAAAAACTGAGCCCTACTCTTGTGAGTAGAAGAAATCCCTAGGTATTGGGATTTGAGAAGAGGAGTTAAAGCATAAGCTCAAGAAACGCTTTGTGAAAGTTCCTTAGCACCCAAGAAGCTAAGGTGTACTACCTATTTGATAGTTAGTGGAGAAAGCCCAAGGAAGTCAATAGCCTTGGGGGTGAATGTAGGCAAGTGTTTTGGCCGAACCACCAAAAAATTACGGTGTCATCTCTTCAAGTTTCTTACTTTCTCTTATTCATTGCTCGTGTGGTTTATTGTGTCTTATTGTGATTGGTGTTTTGAAAACTATTTAGAAATTGTTAAATTCTATTAAAACCCAATTCACCCCCCTCTTGGGTTGCTACATAGACTTTAAAGTTGTATATCTCGATCGATCAACACTTCGTATAAGTGACGGTTAAACTTCCGATTGATCGTCCACTTTCATTCTTTGAACAACCGATCGATCGGTTGTCAGTTATGATCGATTGACCCTTCGTATAACTAACGGTTACGCTTACGGATCGATCGGTTCTATGGGACAATCGATCGCGGTGTGTGGACACGTGCCAGAATGTCCTTCGTTCTGCGATTGGGATGTGATCGGTGTCCCTTCGTGAATGATCGATCATCTAGAAGAAATCGATCGATCGGTTTGTCACAGCTCCGTAGGGTCAAACAATCGTCTACGTGTTCGATCGATCGGTTGTGTTGACGACATTATTTCATCACCAAAGCCCTATGCATTTCGTGACAGAGAATTTCGTCACAAAAAGTACGATCCATAGTCTATTTACATATCGATTGTGTCGGTGACGAAAAATTTCTTCACAAAAAAAATTTACCTTTAGTGATGAAATAAACAAAAGCTTAGTGACGAAATATAAAGTCCATTTTTAGTGACGAAAATAGCATTTTGTCACTAATAAAAGACTTCTAGTGACAAAATTCAGTTTGTCACTAAAAAGTTTCGTCACTAAATCCCAAAATTTTAGTAGTACTGTACATTGGACTCTGAAAGAAATCTACATCTTTGAAGCACACAATTCGTTTTGGAAGTATGGAAATATTACATTTTGAGACATGTTTTAGCTTGTAACAGCTAGAATATATGCCCAGAACGTCATTGGCTGAATTTTCTTTCATTTCAAAATTTGATTTTATTCCATTTCACAAATCGCCTGTTCGTATTTGATCACCTAACTGTTTACAAACGGCATGCTGATGATGAACATTAGCCGCAAGGTCTACAAAAAAATAAATTCATGAATATTGATGATAACAAACCTGCTTAATGAGTTTCGTATCCTCGGGACGAAAAGCATAGCATCGACCACGGTGCTCAGGACCAAAAGCTTAGCACCGACCAGAGCTCACAAGACAGAAAGCGAAGCACCAAGACGAGTAGAGGGCTCAAAGAGATTGATACCGCGCTCAACCCGATCAAGTAGAAATAAAGAAAGAAAGAGAGGAAAGAGACGGAATCAAGGGGAGTACGGAAAATATAATGTTGTTATTAATATTATGTTTTGGTATTGAGTACGTAAAAATATATACTTGATTTTGGTATTTTGATAATGAATTATGTATAATTGTGAGGACTATTAATACTCACATAAGAGGCAGTATGCACGTCTGTGAGTTTGTTGTAAGGAAAAAAAATTAAAGTTTTTTCAGAAATTTCAGACCCCTGCGTTCCCAAAAACTTCAATTGAATTAAGTTCAATCTTAGAATACTACATATGATGTCAGTTTTTTACCATACAAAACTACCGTCAGCAAGCTGACCAGCTTAGTCAATTTCGCTGTGTCAAAACCAGTACCTTATTTCTGTTCATTTTTCTATGGACTTGGGTGTTTGCAAATTGATCTAAAAGACCTAAGAATTAAGTAAATGGGGTGAATTGAGTTAAAAATTTTGCAAATAATTCTCAGAAAAATCAAAAGTAACAGCGCTCAAACACGAAATTAAAGGAGATAAGGACATAGAGAACAAACACTTTGAACGGATATTTACATTAATGATATAATAGTTGTGATTTAAGTTTGAACGGTATATATATATCACCTTTTTTTTAACGGAACGGCGTCGTCTTATAAAAATAACCAAATCGTTTGAACTGTTACATGTACGTTTGGACGGCAATGTCTCCGTGGACAAAGCCGTCCCAAAAGATAAACATTTTTTTGGGAACAGAGGTTTTTGTCTAAAAAAAACACGGAAAATTTTTGGGACAGCGAATGTTCGCACATGTCTAAAAAAAACCAACATTTTTTTAACAGAAGTTTGTCGTAAAAATAAAATTCATAGTGCAATATATACCTTTTAGGACAAGTTTATTTTTTTATCTCAAAAAATTAAATAGCCACATATTTAGGGACAGATGGAAAAATCCGTACCTAAAATTCAAATTTGTTGTAGTGCAGATCGACACTTTTGTTTGTATTTGGGTAGTTACACGGATAAGTAGGAATCTTTCCCATTTGTAGTGCCAATGTGCAAGGATAATTCTTTCGACTTCATCATTTGCATTGTTCTAAAACCAATCGTTAATTCAATAAAGGCATCCCACTTAGCCTAGTCGCCAATTTTGGTGGAGACACCAACACGCACTAGAAGAAAACAGACTTTGGTTGACAAAAAAAAATTTCACCCAAAGTGCCCAATTCGTCAACTATGGTTTTGGGTGACAAAACCGCTTTGTCACCTAAAGCCCGTCAGCCAAGGTTTTAGGTGATGATTTTGGTGTTCTGTCGCTCGAAACCGTTCGGACTGTTTAGAATACCGTCTGAACGGTATTGTGCCATAGTGACAAAATGAAGTTTGTCATCTACAAAATCGTGAGCACGGTTTCATAAGATCGTCCAAACGGTATGGAGAATCCGTGAACAGCGCTATGTGAATATTTTCATAAAGCCATCCACACTATTGTTTCATTTATGATGAAAAGTTATTACGTATAAAAGCTCGGATGCTTGTTACCTTGAAAATGTTCGAACGTGTTAATGTATCGTGTGCACGGTTTGTTATTTAAAGACCGTGTGGATGCGAGAAAAACCGTTCAGACGGACTAATTTAAAGCAAAGTGTGCGGATAGATAGTTATGCGTGCGCACGTTATCAATGAAAAATAATTGTGCGGACGACATTTTTTACCATTTGAACAGTTTTCTATATATTTTAATTAATTGAATTAAAATTATTAAAATAATTTAGAAATAATATAAATAGAAAGATATTCACTGCTCATAATAAAATTAAATATCTACAAATATGCAATCGTTAATAAAAGTAAATAAAATACATAATCAATAAGTAATGACAAAGTAGTAAAAATACATAAATCTACCCAAATTTTTGTTTGGGTGTTGAACAAGATTGCATCTATCTAATCTACTTCATCAGATGCTCACGCATCTGCTCCGCCATTAGTTGCATCATCTGTTCTTGTTGTTCCACTAGGTTCCTTTGCTACTCCTGCATCATCTCCAGGTGCTCCTCGAGGTCCCTCGAACTGATGAATCGTACCGAAGACATTTCCTTCCCACTGGCATGACGTCGTCCTGTGACCAAATAAATCAATATTAGAGAAAAAACACAAAGAATTATGTTACACAAAATGAATAAAAAATAGAAACACAAATTTAATTGAAACGATAAAGTTTTTTAGTCCTCGAAGTAATATTCTTCAAAATCATTACAATCTTCACTGAATGATTCCGAGGAATCATCGCTTCCTTCTACTTCTTGTTGTTGTGGACCACTCTCATCGGTTATTGGCACATAAGACTTGACATTATTTCTAGTCAACGGGAACATGTCAAATGAGCAAAAGTCTACAAAAAGCTCAATAGACTCATTCTCCTGGTATGTTTCACGGTTCGACGATCCTTCTCCATCTTCACTAGTTTCATCCTCAATAGGTGGAATATCATACGTGTTTATAGGGGTAATCTTTTGAACAATCTTCCAATGGCCGCGCAACTTCATATAATCGATATAAAACACTTCATTTCCCTGAGAAGCTAGCACGAACGGGTCATCTTTGTACCACTTTCGGGATGTGTTAATACTAACAAACCGATCACTTTTATCAAGACCTAAATTTTGAGTACTCAAGTCAAACTAGTCACATTTTAGTAAATAAACTAAATTTTCCCGCAAATAATGCAACGCGTAAATATTCACGACCTGACCATAAAAAATCAACATATTCCCCATCATGGCCCCCCGGAATAATCACACCACTATTCTGAGTGTTACGAAATTGTTCGCGAAAGACCGTGTAAAACCTAACTCCATTCACTACACACCAAGAGTAACAAATTGCTCGCTAATCTGGACCGGATGCTAATGTATACAAATCATCCCACACCGAGCTCGAATCTTCATTGCACATAGTTTTAACCTAAAATATAAACACGTGTTAACTTTGACTCTAAAAATTATGATCATCGACGTTCATGAAATATATAATAAATACCCGAATTCTAAACCATAACGGTAATTCTTCTTCGTGCCTCTTATCAACATTTATTGGTGATTTCCTCATCATCTCTTCCAAGTGCTCACTATAAAGAAATAGTTTATTTTATAATAAATTAAAATATAATGAACTGATAAGTGTTTAAGTGAGCAAATATTCATATAGCGCTTAAAATGTTGGCTGATTTTTGAACAGTTGTTGAGTACGTACCACTGCGCTTTTGTTAATTCATTTCTATTCAAATCTTGACCACTACCAACTCCCATCGGTCGAACACTTTGAGTATACACAGAAAAACGACAACTTCAATCATCCATGTCGGCATAATTCCGGTCTTTCTATTAAATTTCATTTAAACCGTACCGAGATACATTGAGCAAAAAGTTAGAAATTCATTTAACACATAATTCTCTATTATTGAGCCCTCACACCGTGCCATGTTCTTAAAATGTTGGCTGATTTTTGAACAGTTGTTGAGTACATACCACTACGCTTTTGTTAATTCATTTCTATTCAAATCTTGACCACTACCAACTCTCATCGGTCGAACACTTTGAGTATACACAGAAAAACGACAACTTCAATCATCCATGTCGGCATAATTCCGGTCTTTCTATTAAATTTCATTTAAACCGTACCGAGATACATTGAGCAAAAAGTTAGACATTCATTTAACACATAATTCTCTATTATTGAGCCCTCACACCGTGCCATGTTCTTAACGAAATGCTTCATTTTCCCCATATACCTCTCCATTGGATACATCCACCGATATTGAACTGGACCCCCAAGTTTCACCTCCCGAGGAAATGAACAGCTAAATGAACCATAATAGTAAAAAACGATGGAGGGAATATATGTTCCAACTTGCAAAGAATCATTCTGATGTCCTTCTTTTTGGTCCACAGCGTCTAAACGTATTATTCTTGAGCACAAGTCTCTGAAGAATAAGCTCAACTCAGTCAATGTTGTACATACTTTGTTTCCTAAGAACCCGTGTATCATTGCCAGTATCGAAGTTTCAACTCTGACCAGTACGGCAACTCAAAGTATATGTTGCGCTTCGTCTAACTTAACTCGTTGTCAGTGACTTCTTCAGACACCGATTCAAGTTGTTGAAATATCTCCTCTCCAGTGACTTCTTCAGGCACAGCTCTAAACTCTTTTTTCCCGTCAAATATGTCGACATCATGCCTCCATTCATGTGTCGCAGGCAAACACATGCGATGTCCCAAAAAATAATTTTTGCCCCCGTGTTTCAACCAAAATGACGTTGTGTTCGCATTGCAATTACGGCAAGCTAACCGTCCTTTCGTACTCCAACCCAAGAGATTAGCATAGTCGGGAAGTTATTTATTGTCCAAAGCAAAGCAGCATGTAACTTGAATGAACTTGATACGGCCGCGTCATACGTCTGCTTTCCAATTTCTCATCCACCAATGGTGCAAGTAGACGTTGATATCATTCTCGGGACTTCTTGGACCATGAACAAGCATCGACATCATAAAACTTAAATCCTTCATACATTTCCATGGTGGCAAATTGTATCGAATTAGTACAACTGGTCATATATTATACTATAAGCTCATGTTGCCAAACGGATTGAACCCATCAGAAGCCAAACCCAACCGAACGTTCTGAGATTCCCGACCAAACCATTCATACTTCTTATCGAGGTCCTTCCATACCCAAATTCTACAGGATGCAGGATGCCACCACATATCCGTTGTCTTTTGATAGAAACAATCTCTGCAACCTCGGTTTCATTGAAAAATGCTGCAGCACTTTTTGAGGAACCTTTGATTTTCTATTCTGACTATACTTCCATTTCGATTATGCACCCACCGGACACTCTTGTAACTCACTGTGCTCCTTCCAAAACAGTATACAGTCATTTTAAGCACGCATGTATGTTATCGTAGCTAAATCCTAAATTTTTTTTTAACTTTTTCGCCTCATAATAAGATTTAGGAAGTATCTCCCCCTCCAGTATTGCATCTTTTATCAAGCCCAACACATCTTCAAACGCCTTTACAGTTAAATTATTCTCCGACTTCACATGATGTAACCTAACAACGAAAGACAACTTCGAGTACTTCTTACACCCAGGATACAACTCTTGCTCAGCAAAACCGTCTCTAGACCGAGACTGGACTGTTTCAGGACCCGATATATTTTCACCCACGTTCTCATCAACCCCTGCTCCCACCTCAAAATATTTTAACATGTCTCTCATATCATCATTTATGTTTCCCTCAAAGTCCTCGTTGACCAGTTCAGGTTCTAAATTCACCACCCGGTTAGGAACTTCTGGAAATTGACTCTCCATGAAATATCCAATGAGTGTAACCCTGGTAAAACCCAATTATGAATAAATGGACATCTTATCAGACCCCGACAATCTGCATAACTATGGGAAACACTCATAAAATCTCCGAACACCGTCACTATAATTCGCACTTTTGAGTTTATCATCCTCATAAATCCAGTTCTTATCCATATTGTTCCTTCAAAGACGTAAATACAAACAATAATGCAAACAATGATAACATTCATACTCAACTCTAATTTCTTCAGATGATAGGTCCTATCCCATTCAAGTTTACAATATCATGTACTGCACGTAATTTACCTGACCATTGTGATCGATGCATTAGAAATTTCGACAACATTTCCCCTCAGTCCCCAGATGCACGCCTACAACATTGAGCCTAAACACCCACCATTTAATGCAGGTGTGTAAGCTCAATGTTGAATGTGTATGCGAAGGACAAAATGAGATTTGCATCAAAATTTCTAAACACATCTGTCACAATAGCAGATACAATTACGCACATTACGCATATTATAAACTCAAACTGTCCATAACGTGGACAATTCAAGAATTACATCCAGTTCGTTATTTGAACTTCATGTAATTCTTAAACGGGGTCTAAGACTACTAAATGAATGCATGACATAACAACAAAAAATCGTTCGTACGTAACAAAAACGTTTGGACCATACATATACATGTTCAGAAGCGTTTTATAAAGCGTTAGAACCTAAAATAAAGTTTGGACGGTACATTAACCGAGCAGACTGCAATTGTCAAACAAGATAGTTCTTCGACGCACAAACTGTATTTTCACCCCCAAAATCTTTTCAAAATCAACACAAATCACAAACACTTCAATATACACACATCATAACAAACCATAAACTTCATTACTATCATTTTAGACCCTAAAATTTCGAAAAACACGTGCTTTCATATATTAAAATACATGTTTTTCATCCTAAAATAATTCAATGAGATTGGACGCCCAAAATCAGCTCTCCGCTTCTCCTTCTGATCAAATCTCTCGTTTTCTAAGTTTTTCATTTTACCTCCACTATCTGCATTTCTGCCACTTTCATACCATTCGGACACATCAAAGGAATTTCGGAAGCATACGTGTATTAGTTTTTGAGGAATTGATGCCGCTAAAATTTCATAATAGTTCAAACTACAATGTAACGGTCCGAACTCCATCTTACAATTCAACACATTGTTAGTAATTCTCAACCGACAGCGTAAGCTCTTTAATATAGACGTTCGGACCGTAAAACACCATCCGAAGACTACCATACATCTCACGACACCGTTTTAGAAATACCAAGATGATAACGTCTAATCATAAACAACCATGTTCGAACGATATAAAACCCTCGTCCGCACAATTTTTTGAATTTCAGGCATCCTAACCGTATAAAAATGTGTTCATATGGTTTATTTTATATAATACGACACCATTCGAGCTTACATTAAAAAGTCCGAACGAAGAACGGTTTTTGACGATTTGATTTTTTTTTTCATATTTTAAAGCTTATACAATTAAATTTATTAGAAATTTTTAAATAACCAAAGTTAGTTAATAATATAAATAATCTTAACTGTATTAAGTTCTAATATCAATATTTTTTGAATGAGTGTACCGAAATTAGAAACGTAATATTAATTAACATATTGTATTAAGTTCTAATAAATACAAATAACATAACTGAAATGACATAAATATATCAACTATCATCAAAACATAATATGAACAAAAACATCAAATAAAACAAATACATGTCCACAAAACATAATATAAAAGCAAATGTGTCCTCAAAATAAACATTATAATCAGAGAAAATAAATGTAGACTACTGCTCATCGTCATCATCATCATCATCAACCGTGAGTTTTAGAACGTGACGGATGTGATGAAGGTGCTCCTCTATCAGCACGACCCGCTCAATCAGAGGCAAGTGCTCCGCACCGATTGTGACTCCCTTTAGGACCTCCTTAAGCACAGCGACCTCATTCTTCCACCCAACGTACATGTCCGCGACCTTCTACTTTAAAGCCGTCAGACGACGACTGATATCACTGACCATGCAATGGGTGGGCTGTAAGACCGATCGCATCCGCTAAGTCAGCTCCGTAATCATACCGTCCATCCAACTCGGTCGTTGTGCCCCAAGTCCCTAGGTTGAGCTCTGTCCAAGATCCTGCCCCTCTAACGCTAGCAACCCGAGCGGCTTGCAGCGCTCGGTATGTCTGGGCCATCAATTTAGAGAGTGTGGTCTTGTAGATCGACCCAAGTGGAAGCGCCCTCGACTCGTCACCACCCTCGAGTACCATCATAGCGTGCTGGAACTAGGTCAGAAGAATCCCTTGTGGCAATGAAATCGTAGCATCAGTCTTCAAGGCCTCTACACTGGTAGATGTATGATGCTATATCAACAGGTAGCCCCCATACAACTACCAGGTACAGGAACTCGGCCCGACTATAAGACAGCTTTGTGGTGTACTACTTCGGGTCGATGGAGGAGCATAAGATCAGATGCATGATCCGTCAAAAAGGAAGCAGCTGCTCGTGTACCATATAGGCTCCAACCAAAATCATTGTATCATCGGCCAGCATGTTCCGGAATACCTCGGCCTTAGTAGGCCAGCCCACCTCACACATTGGCAGGTTTGGGAACGGATTCAAATCTCGCTCGTACCCCAAGAAATTTGTCAGCTCATCGGGCGAGAATATGATCGGAACGTTACGGACAGTGACCTCCATACTAGGCTCCTCGAGGTCCCTCGCCCGTAATATAGAGCAATAAAATTCTTGTACCATATTCTTTGACGCATAGCCGATCCTGTGGATCAACGGAAGCCAACCTAACCCCTCCACCACCTCCGGACGTGTCCGATCCTCGAATGTGCGATCTTTAAAATCTGCCAACTTGATTTCCAGCTCGACAACAATCGAGCGAGACATAATGATCGTTGTATGCTGCTCCACCATTAAAGCTCGATTGAAAAGTTGCTCGTCATCGACCTTGCTAATTATCCTTGTATGTTGCTCCACCATTAAAGCTAGTATGTGGACGCTTGCTCATTTTTTCAGAATTTGCACAAACAAGCGTTCGCATGGTAAGAAACACGTCCCAACAAAAATAACGAGTCTGGACGACTAAATTAAGTGTCTAGACGCTTTCTAGAGGACGACAGAGTTAAATCACACTTAACACAATACAACCAAAACGCAAACAAATACACTTAAAACAAACCTAACACTTAACACAATCAATTTCTACATAAAAAACAATCAAAAAAACAAAATGTACTATCCAAAAATAGAATTGAAATTCTATACGTTAAACTATATAAAAAATGAAATTTTTACCATTAAAATCTTGTTAAAAGTAAGCAAAACACATCTGGATGTGATTAGATCCACAAAAAATTCATATTACATCAATATTTGTGAAGAAAAAACTTGAGTTTTGAGAGATTTTTTAGGAAAACGACGAACTGTTTGACTTTTCAAAATACGTCGCTAGCGTCCGGACACCAAGCATGTCGTCCGGTCTCTGTGTCTGCACAAATGACCCAATTAACGTACTTCGTATTAAATACCAAAATTTAAACCGTTTAAAACCGTTCGGCACAATAAACACATTCGGACATTTTATCAAGGCGTGCGAACGAAGTTCCTTTGAATTGACGCGACATGGAAGTGCACGTTTTGCAGAATAAACGCGAATCAAGTCCTAACGTCTATAAACCGTGCGGACGGGGACAACCGTTTTCAACTTTCGTAAAACGTAAACACGGGTACGCCATGCGACGGTTACGGGAACGTCCGGACGATGTTATAAACCGTTCGAACGCCTACCTCATTTACTCTCAGTTGCGATATGGGAGTCCGAATGCTCCTCAATCTCGTCCAAACGTCTAGCAGCTTTATTTCGCATGTTAAATTCACTAAATTTAATTTACTTCACACAACCTAATTTATTTAAATGATTTAATTTACGTAAATAATCTTATTTATTTCGTTCAATTTAAGGCAATGTAATTTGGCATTAACATTTAACTTAATTTATTTATTTTAATTACATAAAAATATATATAGTTATGCATAATTTTATTTTAAATATCTGTTATAACTAATCACCAATTTAGTTGTAATTGCAAGTTAATTACTCTAACCGTTACAATCTAATTATACTAACTGTTCCGTTAGTGTAATCACTCATTTAATTTTACTAATTATCCGTTTAAATTGTAATAAATTTAATCTAGTGAAAAAACATAATTAATATAAAATATGAAAAATAATCCAAATACCGAGCGAAAAACATAATCATAATGTCTAGTACAAGCCAGAAACGGTCCTTCAAACAATAAATAAATAATAGTGATAAAGCATATACAGAAGACTAGTCCAAATCACGAGCTGCCTCTGGCTTGTCCAAATCTTCTCTGAGGGCATCATTAACATGCGCCAAATGCTCCTCTATATTATCCACTCGTCTGACAAGTGTCTGCAGCTGTACCGAAACGGTATGGACAGACTGTGACAACTGAGACAATTGTTCTCTCATCCTTATTAGTTTCATCCGCATAATATTCAGCTTTTTATGTATAGCCCTATCCGTTAGAGCAAGTTTTGTCTCCAAACCGGACAACCGGCATTGGAGCTCCATGCACAACAAATGCGTCGGCTGCACTATCGCCCAAATACTCTCGCTTAACTCTGCTAAAAAGCATCTGCCCAAGCTGGTCGCTCTGTTTGTTCCCTGACTTTGGTGATACTTCTCCCATAGCATTCCTTGGTCAACCTAGCAAAAAACGTCCGAACAGTAGCATAAAAGGTCGTCCGAACTCAATCTGGCATGGCCAAGTGTGAATATAACCGAATAGAAGAGTTCGAATGCTAATCACAAACTCACTCACTTCTCTCAAACTTTTCTCCCAAACGTTTTCACTATCCGTTTGAGATCTCTCAAGGAAATTTAGGTAAAACTTCCTTCATGAATTTGCTTCTCAATTTCATGCATTTCGATTCAATATCGTCCGTTGTTTAGTTTGTTGTGTTGTTTGTGTCTATCAAATTACGTTGCTTTGCTAGTATTCATCGAAACACGTTCGGACATTTTTGATGAATACCAGCAAAACAGTATAATTTGATAGACACAAACAACACGACAAACTAAACAACGAACGGTATTGAATCAAAATGCAAGAAATTGAGAAGCAAATTCATGAAGAAAGTTTTACCTGAAGTTCCTTGAGAGATCTCAAACGGATAGTGAAAACGTTTGGGAGGAAAGTTTGAGAGAAGTGAGTGAGTTTGTGATTAGCATTCGAACTCTTCTCATCGGTTATATTCACACGTGGCCCTATCAAATTTAACGACATTAAATATGTCAGATTCGAAAAGGTTCTAGAACTTATATGGTCGGATGCTCGTTATTGGTCCGGACGGTATCGATGTCACGTGTCAGAATTTTTGCAACGTGGAAAAACAAGATTTGCGGAAGAAGTATTCATAATTGTGCGAACCTTTTTTGTACCGTCCGGAAGAGGGTATTTTTTACGTTGGAACATTGTTGACAACGTCTGGACTGAATAGAGTGTTCATAAAGATTTTTAATTTTTCACTGTATCCTGACAATTATTATTCATTAGGTAATGTCCGTTCAGACGTTGTATAAAAAGAGTTCATATGGTATTGTAAAAATTGTGACGATTCTAATTTTCACTCAATTACAACGTTTTGGAATTTGTCACCCTGCATTGAGTCTGAAAGTTTTCTTGTTCGTCCGGACTGAATTTTGGTTTTGTGACAATTTTTATCTTCACTCATTCGCGACGCGTGTATGTCCTCAGACCAGAAACACGTCCGAACGTTTTTTTTACCAGTCCGGACGGTTTTGGCGTTCCTGGATGGTTTTGGGTGACAAAATTTATATTTTTTCATGGAAAGTTCACTTTAGGTGACAAAATTTGGTTTGACACCCAAAATTTTGTCACCTAAAATAATATTTCATGTAGTGACAGGATCCACATTCATTAGAGTCAACTATTCATCTAGCTAAACTCTTTGATGCCTCTATAAATTGCATGAGCTTCTTCCTCATCCTTCAAAAGTTCCCAAAGCTTCTTATACCTAGCTGGGTAAGAAAATATTATGCATTGATTTCAGCAAATACAGATATATACTAATTATAACCATAGATAGCAGTAGTCTTTCCCATTTGCTATATTATTCAAGTTCTCGCTTAAAAACACATGTTTCTCCTTTTTTACTTTTTATCTTTTGGGTTTTGGTTGACAGAGAAAAACATCCAAAATACGAAGTATGAGATTTCTAGCACTTGTACTGGTCTTGCTGATGCTGAGTTCTTGCTCAGCAACAGCTCTGAAAATGATGGGGGCCGAAGTCTATGAGCAAAAGCAGCAGCATTCGATCGATGACGCCAGTCCTCACCATGGTATTCCATTAGGGCAATTTGATTGCTAGTTTAGCAACGACAGTAATGGGGGTGGTGTAAAACCAAAAGGGTAATTATTAAAACAAATCTCATTGATTGAGGAGACAACTTGATAAGGCAACACCTACCTAGCATGACAGCTACTCTATGCAACGGTCAAGACAAATCACAATAGGAAAGCTATTAAACTTCAACTTACAGCTACTCTATGCAACGGTCAAGACAAATCACAAAAGGAAAGCTATTAAACTTCAACGTACAGAAATAGCAACCATCTTACAAATTGTAATCTTGCCTTATACATCACATGTCTATCTCTATTTTAAAAAACCTATCAATAAAACACTCCTTACGGAGAGAACTTTATTCACCATCTTTTTTCTTTCCGTCTTTATGGTATCAGAGGTTAATTCTATAGCCTACGCTGAAAAGGTGTTGATCATGGCATAATCTCAAAAAGCCTACGTCTTTCACCTACTTCTCAGAAACTGCAAACCACACAGAAAACCACCAAACCAAATATACAATGGCATCACTTGCAAGTGTCAACACTTCCATTCAGCATCGTCTGACTCCAGACAATTACCAATACTGGAAGTCTCAAATGCTAGTGCTCGCTACAACTCATGATTCTCTGGGTGTTTTAACTGGAGTGGAGCAACAACCTCCTCCGACCATTGCTGCCTCAGGTTCCACCAGCACGGAATCTCCAGCCTCAAATCTTGAGTTCAAAAAATGGATGAAGAAAGACCTGCAACTCAGAGGTTGGATTATGGGAACTTCGAGTGATGAGTCTCTCAGCATCATTGTTGACCTTGAATTTGCCTCTAGTATGTGGTAAGCATTAAAGGAAGCCTATGCTCAGGCTTCATATGAAAGGAGGCTAAATCTCCAACAGCAACTGCATAACATTAAAAAGAAGGTTGAGGCTGTCACGCCCCGAACGCTAGCTAATACGAGGCTAATGACAGCCGCGAGCGTTCCCGACAAGGAACGCTCAAGCGTACTTACTAAAGTTCTTGCAGCGGAAAATATCTCATTCAGAGTATTATTGCAGCGGAAACATCATGATGCCTCAATATTTAAAAGAAGCCTTATAACACTAGCGTTTAACGCACATAGGAACATACTTCCCATCGATAACTTAAAGTACTTATAACATGGTCTCAAAATATCAACCAGTTAAAAACCTTAACTTACTAAGCCGAATAACCCATGACCACCACATCACGGAGGCTCATGCCGGCTCTTACAAAAATTATCTAAACCTTTACTAAAATTAAGTAACAAGGAAGAGACATTTTCGTCAACCCTTCTCCTAGGGTTCAAGGTCCTCTTCTTAAGATTCCTCCCCTGAAACATTATCTGGAATGATACAATTTAAAACTGTGAGTCGAAAGACTCAGTAAGGATTATAACTAAAACATAGATTTGAAATTGTAAGCATGCACTTGAACTTAAAATCATAATCGTGTAAACATAATGCGATTCATGCATGATCATGAATCGTGATGCACGTGTATGCCTCATGTTTGCATATGCACATGCACTTGCTCTTGAAAACAATACTTATACTTGTAAAATTCTTGCTTTTGGAAAAATCATTTCACATCTTATCCGATGGGGCTACTTGCCCTCTATTTACCCCTGACATTAGGGTTGTGCGTTCCCGTTGGAACTGTCCCCTATTTCCCTTAGGGACTTTACATATGGTCGAGCTAGCACACCTTCTCACATTCGTCCTTCAGTGGCTAGACACGACTCCTCGAGGTTCACACCTTCTTGCAAGCATCCTTCAGTGTGATTGCACCTACCTCGTGGACTACCCATCCTTCTTGCAAGCATCCTTCGGTATGGGTGTCCTAGGTGACATCCATCCTTCACGTAAACGTCCTTCGGTATGGATGCACCTTCTTGACTTGGTACGGTACCGACCGACTTGGGTTCATTAACTAACTTGTCATAAAGTAGCATTAAAATAGTACTTTCATTTGCATAAAATTTATCCTTTCTCATGAGGAAAATGAATGCAAATGATCATGATGTATTTATGTCGTGCTTGAGAATGCCATGCTTGATGTGCTCATTCATAAATACTTTCATGCTGTGTATCATTCCAGTTTTGAAAGGCATAAGTTTCTACTTACAATTTTCACTTACCTTCGCTTGCTCAAGTATCGAACGTCTCGTTACCTACAATGAATCGTACTATTGTTATTCATAAGTTTACTAAACGTATAGAGTAATCAATAAATTACTCACACGAATCTATTCCAATAGACCCTCACACTAATTTTTCATATCATATCAAAATTCTAAGTAATTTGAAGCTCGCTAGCCACCCAAAACCTTACCCGACAATACATGTCGCTGAAAATTTCTAAGCGGGCAGCCCTAGCGTCTCCAACTTAAAAATCCATAACTTCCAGAGCATGGCTCCAAATTACACATAATTTACCTTGAAATATTCAGCTTTCATAGGCCAATATAGGGAGTAAATTTCACAACAGCAGATTTTGTTATACACTTTCAAAAACATTTCATATTAAGCAAAAATCCTACAACCACACTATTGCTGTTTCCAGCTCGACCCTCCATTTTCAAAATATCACAACTTATTCGTCTTACCTCTAAATCACCTGCAATTTACCTTAAAACGTTCCTCTTTATTAAACTTAAAATTCAAGACCAACCCCGTAAAATTTGGACTCAAAATGATTCCTCAAAAGGGTGCTCGAAATGAGCTGACATTCCGGACGTGCAAGACTGCTGACAGCTTGACGTCCGGGCCTCGAACAACGCATATCTCATTCGATAGTTATCGGAATCGTCCAAGGTATGACTTAAAATCTTCCCATTTCTTAGGCCTCCACTCTAGGATCCACTCAATATCAAGAGATAACTACAAATGCATCAAAACACACTCTCTATTCCAGCCTTAAAATCTGCATATGTAAATTCCAGAAATCACAATAATCTTTCTAGCCCTCCAAATTTCCAACCACAAAGAATCCGAATCTCTCCATGTCACAACCAACATCCAAGGCTAACTTAACATTTTCTAGTAGCAACCATCCTCTCACCTTCCTCCCACTTATACAAGTTCAACTCGAAGTTTATAACCAAACCATGGTTCCATATTCATCAAGTTAACACCATTGCATTTATCCATTTTCTTGGGCTTTTTACCCAACACCTAGTGTGCATTATTGGCCCTCTTGCCTATTTTTCCAGATCTGAACCTATCTCTAACAATTAGGGCTTAGTGGTTCTCAATATGACTAGCATACATACAACCTAATACACCAACCCCTGAGTTCGGCCATACTTGCTAAATTTAGGTTTCAATCCTCTTTTAGCCCTTTTATCAAACACCTAGAGCACCAAACCAATTTCTCAAGAACCCTAATTTCGGATTCAACCATTTTTACATGTTCTCATGCAAAAATCTATGCTACACTTAAGCACTTGCAAGATCTACCCTAAACATGCATAGATCCACACTTAGCATGCATAGATCTACACTAAACATGCATAGATCTAAACTAAACATCCATGAACACAAGGATAAAAATTACTTAGACAACCCACCATCAAACCACAACCACACAACAAGAGAAAACAAGAAGATTCTTAGAGAGAGAGAGAGTAGCATGATTTTCGGCCAGCAAGGTTTCCTAAGAGGGCTGGATTTTTACCTTGCTTCACCTCTTCCTCCTTCTTTTCTTCTTCTTTCTCCTTCTCCTTCCTTCTTCTTCTTCTTCTTCTTCTTCTTCTTCTTCTTCTTCTTCTTCTTCTTCTTCTTCTTCCTTCTTCCTTCTTCTTCTACGGTTGGGTGACTTAGGGCAAGGGAGGTATGGTTTGGGTAAAGGAAAATGTGAAATGTGTGAAAGAGAGGAGGGGGTGTGGTGTTTAACGTGAAAATGGTTTGGGGAAAAGACAGGGCTGCCCTCCCTTATTTTCCCCCTTTTCATGAATTCCACCTCACATGTTTTTTAATCCGACAAAATTTCGAAAATGTAGTTAGATGTGTCGACACCATCACTCAAGGTGTCGACACTTCCAACGCAGCCAAAATCACGAAAAATGTAAACTTTCGGGTTTTAGTTAGATGTGTCGACACCATCACTCAAGGTGTCGACACTTCCAACACTTAGTCAAAAATCACTTGAGCTTCGGAAAAATGTAAACTTTCGGGTTTTAGTTAGATGTGTCGACACCATCACTCAAGGTGTCGACACTTCCAACACTTAGTCAAAAATCACTTGAGCTTCGGAAAAATGTAAACTTTCGGGTATTAGTTTAATGTGTCGACACTATGCTCCAATGTGCCGACACTTACATCAAAATCATTATTTTAATCATACATACATATTGAGGGAATCATAAGCAAAAATCTCTCTCTTATAAAACGACATAAATAAGGTCGGGATCTCACAGAGGCCTCCATCAATTACTATCTGCGAGATTTTAAAAAATTATGCGATAGTCTTGCTGCCATTGGGTATCCTGTAGATGACAAAGAAAAGGTTTTTTATCTTCTTCGCGGTCTTGGACGTGACTATTTACCATTTGTCTCCTCCATGATGTGTCCTCCTTCTCCACCCTTCAATGAGGTAATCACATTGCTCATAAGTTTTGATGATCATATACGTGAAGATGTTAATGCATGATCATATTCTGCATTCTATGGCCAAAGAAACAAAAAGAAAAATTCGCGTCATAGGTCTGCCACTAAGTCTGGACCTCCCCTCAAAGGATAAATCTTCTGCCACAAATTCCTATAGACCAACTACACCCAATTCACCTGCTCAAGGTTCAAAGGATCGTGATTCCACTTCTGTTGTCCATTACCAAATCTGTAAAAAAACTTGGCCACGAGGCTCGTGTTTGTTGGTGGAGATACGACCAATCAAAAATAGAAGATGATGTAGCGGAAGCTTTTACTGCCTTAACCCTCCACGATGGTGCTGATGACAATGAGTGGACACCTGACACTGGTGCTTCTGCTCATATTACATCAAACAAAGGTATTCTTCACAACTTAAAACCCTACCGTGGTAGTGATCAGGTTATGGTTGGTAATGGTGTTTTACTTCCTATTACCCACATTGGTGATGCATCTGTTATTTCTGGTAAACATACTATCAATTTAGATAATGTCCTGGTTGTTCTTAATCTAGAAAAAAATTTATTATCTATTGGGCAATTAACTGCCGATTACCCCTTTCATTGTGATTTTCATGGTGTTGGTTTTGTTATTAAGAAACCGGACACCAATAGGATCATTCTGAAGGGAACTAGAAGAGTCAACCTCTACACAATAAAGGCATTACCAGAAGCTCACTACTCGATGCGATTTCAGGCAGTGGATGGTACTTTGTGGCATCAACACTTATGTCATCCCCAAGGTTCTGTTGTCACAGTGTTACATTCCAAAGGCCTAATTAAAATAAAGGGCAAGAGTTCGCAAAACTTTTGTGACAGTTGCCAATTAGGAAAATTGAGCAAATTACCTTTTCTTCATGGTTTGAGAACGGATTATGCACTTTTTGAAAAACTACATTGTGATTTATGGGGACCTGCCCCTATTTTATCTCATGCTCGTTTCTCTTACTATGTTGTGATTATTGATGATTATAGTAGATATGCTTGGCTTATACCTTTGCGAAAGAAATCCAATTTTTTAGGGGAATTCCAAAAATTCTTGGATTTCATTGAACTTCAATTCCCTAAAAGACTCAAAAAATTTCAATCAGATGGCGGCAAAGAATTTTTTAGTTCTGCCTTTGGATCTCTTTTACAAGATAAGGGTATTACCCATCATATCTCCTGTCCACATACACCTCAACAAAACGACTTGGCGGAGTGATGCCACTGAATCATTCATGAACTTGGTCTTACTTTCTCCACGGCGGTATTTCTTCTTAATCGTCTTCCTTGTGTTGCTCTTAAAAATGTCTCACCATATTCAATGTTCTTCAATCGGGAGCCGATTTATGGCAGTTTGCGTGTTTTTGGTTGCAAGTGTTTTCCTTATGTATGGGATACCAAACGAAACAAATTTGATCCAAAATCCTTACCTTGTATTTCTCATTCTCTCAATCAATACACAATATCGCAGAGACTAACGAAGTATTTAAAAGACTAATTACAACTCAATTTAAAGAAGGACTCTAAATTTGAAAATATGATAAGAATGGCTTTTGCTATCCATTTTAAAATTCAAACATATTCTAGAAATATTCAAATTCAAAACTTTAAAATATAAAGTGATAAAGATAAAACACCTCTTCTCAAATTCCGAACACTTTAAAAAAGATAACATTTTCAAATCAAATCAACATTTCAAACTTTAAACAATTTTAAAATAAGATAGCTTTTCAAATAATTCGAAATTCAATTAAAATAATATTTTATAAACAAGAAGAAAATTCGGAGTGTTGCAATCTCCCCTCCTTAAATCCGAAATTCAATATTAATAATATTAATAATATCATAATACACGTATCAGTTTTTATAAGGCAAAAAGTTTTTTTTTCAGAAATTTCAGACCACTGCGTACGCAATAACTTCAATTGAATTGAGTTCAATCTTAGAATACTACATGTGATGTCAATTATTTTCCCTATAAAACTTCCATTAGCAAGAGCAGCTTTCGTGTCAAAATCCAGTAACTTCTTGGTCGACAATTTGTCTCCCTAAGAGGGCGGGGGGATTGGGAATACGCCTCACTTCGGAAGTCAACTCAGCCTTAATCTCAAAGCTCGCCTGGGCCATGCTGACCAAACGTGAGAGCCTGTGGGTTTCTGTTCTGGGCGGCAAATATTTGCGAGGCAATTCGTTTTGGGAGACTAAAGTCACAGCTACCGATTCTTGGCTCTGGAAAGGAATTGTTAAACATCGAATGACTTTAGCAGATGGGTGGTGCTACAAGGTTGGGAATGGACGTGGAATATTGGCCCTAAGTGATCCTTGGATAGGCTCGGTCTCTGGGTTCAAACCGACTCTTCGTAACGACGTAGTTCCTCCTGATGCCAGGTTGACCGTCCATGAGTTGTTAAATGCACCTGGATGCGGCTGGGATGTCGAGAAGCTTCATAGTTTGTTTGACCAAGATTCGGTGAACGCCATTCTCCAACTTCGATTGCCCATGTATGACCAGCAAGATCAGGTTTTCTGGCCCATTGCACCATCGGGTGAATTCTCTGTCAAAACGGTATATCATAAGTTGGTTGCGCAACGAGATGCATGAGTTAATCCACTATCGTCGGGTGATTGGAGTGTCCTATGGAAGTTGAAGATACATGAACGATTTAAGCTTTTGTTGTGGAAGGTGTTGTGGGATATTCTCCCGACAAGGACCAAAGTTGCTGGACGGATTGGAAGGGTCGATTTTGATCTTTTGTGTCCTCTGTGTGGAGAGGATCTTGAGACCCTCCAACATCTTTTATTTGCATGTCCTTATAGCCGGGTAATTTGGTGTGAGTCACCCTGGCAACTTAACAGCTTGGCTTTCACTCAGGGGACGGTGATTGATTGGATTAGAAGTATACTACATCCTCATCAACAGCTGGGAATACCCATTGAAGATCAACACTGGTTTCAACTATTCGCTGGGAATGCCATTGACATGCTGTGGTGCTGGAGGAATCGAAAGGTCCATGAAAATATGAGTTGTGAGGCTTCAGTTCTGGCATCACGAGTACGTACGACAAGTCTGGAGCATAGGCGCGAATGGGAAGCAAAAGCGGCTATGTCTACGCGTCATTTATGGAAACCTCCTCCGGAAGGTATTCTTAAAGTAAACGTTGATGTTGCTGTACGTAGGGAATTTGCGGTTGTCGCGGCTATAATGAGGGACTTCCAAGGTCGGTTACAAGGCTTTAAAGTTGCCCGTATTGGAGCTATGGGACCATTGATTGGGGAGGCTGAGGCGGCAAAGTTTGGGGTCAACTTGGCTGCTCAAATGGGCTATCCGAAGCTAATACTGGAGAGTGATTCCGAGACTGTCATTCTTGCTTTACAACAATATCCCCGGGTGAAAGACTGGACAATACATCCCATTATAGGAGATATTCGGCACTCAGTGAGGCGGTTTAGTAGTTCCACTTTCTCCCATGTTCGTCGAGGTGCTAATGTTGCTGTGCACCAGTTAGCTCGTTGGGGCGCTACTGAGGTTTTCTCAGGTGGCAATCCTAGTTCTGTTGAGCATTTTCCTGATTTATCTTGGTTGTATGCTGGGACGGACCCACCCTAATTTTTTTTGTAAGGTTTTTGTTTTGAATAAATAAAGGTCTTTTGATTAAAAAAAAAAAAAGTGGGTGAATTGAGTTTACAAATTTTGTAAATAATTCTAAAAAAATCCAATTAACAGCTCAAACAAGAAATTAAAGGAGATAAGGATAGAACAAACACTTTAAACGCTTATTTACATTAATGGCGGAAGTTGCAATTTACGCTCGAAGGGTATCACTATTTGGATAGAACAGTGTCGTGTGCCAAAAATATCCAAATCATTCGAACTATTACACGTACGTCCAGACGTCAAAGCCTTTATGGACAAAACCGTCCTAAAAGATCAATATTTTTTTTTGGGAACAAAGGTTTTTGTTCCAAAAAACACATAAATTTTTTGGAACGGCAAATGTCTGTAGCACATTCGTCCCCAAAAAAACAAACATTTTCTTTTTAGGACAATAGTTTATGTCGTAAAAATAAATAAAATTAATCGTGAAGAATATAACTTTTGGGGTGGGTTTATTTTCTCTATAAAGAAATTAACTAGCCACATATTTTGGGACGGATGACAAAATCCATCTCCAAAATTTACTTTTTTGGACAGATTTTTTAGCATTCTAAAAAATTTCGTCCCAAAATATTAAACTTGTTATAGTGTTGATTGACACTTTTGTTTGTATTTAGCCAACTACACCGATAAGTTGGAATCTTTCCTATTTGTATAGTGCCAATATGGAAGGATAATTCTTTCAACTTCATCATTTGCATTGTTCTAAAACCAATCGTTAATTCAATAAAGGCATCCCACTTAGCCTAGTTGCCAATTTTGGTGGAGACACCAACACGGAATTCACGGTTCATTAGAGTCGACTAGTCATCTAGCTAAACTCTACGATATATGCCTCTATAAATTGCATGATCTTCTTCATCATCCCTCAAAAGGTCCAAAAGCCTCCTAACGCTTGCTGGGTAAGTGAATATTATGTATTGCTTTCAGCAATTATAGATTTTATATAGTAATTTATAACCATAGGTAGAAGTACTCTTTCCATTTACTATATTATTCAAGTTCTCCATTCAAAACACATGGATGTTTCTCCTTTTAATTAATTCTTATCTTTTGCGTTTTGGTTGACAGAGAAAAACATCCAAAAGCCGAAGAATGAGATTTCTAGCTCTTGCGCTGGTCTTGCTGATGCTGAGCTCTTGCTCGGCAACAGCTTCGAAAACGATTGGGGCCGAAGTGTATAATGAGCAAAATCAGCAGCATTCGGTCGAGGACGTCAATGATCACCATTATATTCCAAGACAGGAATATGAGGGCTATGCTAACAACAATGGAGGTGGTGGTGTAAAACCAAAAGGGTAATTAGTTCGGAGACGCTAGTTAAAGGTTACTTAATTATGGCATAGATGCTATGGATATATATGAAGACCTTTATGTAATTTGTTGTTAATTAGGGTTTTCATCGTACTAGTGTGATCTATTATGTTCTGTGGAATAAATATCGAAAATTATGTTTTTGAGTATGATCAAAGTTGCTTGCTCAATCGTTTGGATTTTGTCTAATCGGTGTGTGCGCTGTAGAAACCTTAAATGTAAGTAGCTAGAAGTTGTCTGGTTTTGTTAGATAAGCAACACGCATGCAAAGAACTTCATCTTTTACACGGAGGTAAATCTGTGCCTACTGTCGCCACTCTCTCTGGCAGAATCCACTAATTCAGAAACCGCTAGTATAGCATGCACTGGAATTTACATACAGTAATGTATAAAGCTGCATGAGCCAAATG
Organism: Myrica gale; assembly: GCA_963930655.1. Classification (NCBI taxonomy): domain Eukaryota; kingdom Viridiplantae; phylum Streptophyta; class Magnoliopsida; order Fagales; family Myricaceae; genus Myrica; species Myrica gale. The sequence continues at coordinate 17,179,491 of OZ005602.1, read as the reverse complement.
CGCCGTAATACTATATCCTACCTTTCATTTGGTTAGTATAGCATGAGAAAAGTGAATTATTTATTTTATTGCACTAATTAAAATTTAAATCTTTTATTAACCTTTTATCAAGTTTTTACTGGAAAAAAAAATAGAAGCAAAAAAACAATAGAGACCTTGTAGATAATATCCTAAGGTTTGTCCCATTGTCAAATGGATCAACAAGTCATCTATCCGTTTTAGGTTATCATATTAGCTTCTCCCAAAAGAATACCAGGTGAGTTTCATGTTATGGCTGTTTTAATTTTGCATCCTAATTAGGGAGCTATGTACATATAGAAATTAAGACCCCGACTTTCTGGTCTATATCATAATAGTTTTTTTTTAAGAAGTTAAATTGAACAAAATTCCTAGTTTTAACATTTGATCTGAAATCGATTTTTCTTTTCCCTTTTGAATGCTACATTCAAACATAAAAATAAGTGTAAGAAAAAAGGATATAAGCTTTCCTATCTCTTACATTCGAATCCAATCTACGGAAAGTGAATGTCTATATCAATCCAAACGATTAGAATCATTCCTGCCCAATTTAGAAAGGGATAAACACGATGCTAGACCTCACACTATTAAATAGTGCTCATGTAAATTTCCAGGCAGCATAAAACCTACAAAGTTATCCACGTATTGTTCAAAGCCCCTTGAAGAAGTTGTAGAAACGTTTGAGTTAATATTTAGCATGATCGGACATGTAATTGGTTTCATGTCCAAATTTAGGAAACAACTCGTTATTGCTTTAAGAGAAACTGCTAATTAGTACTGAAAATATTTATAAAAATACATTACCAAAATAAATATATATATAATCATCGGGGAAAGATAATAAGAAAACAATCAAAAAGGAGATTTGAAGTAGTTCAACCCTGATGGTCATGGCGTACGTCCTTTTACACGAACAAAATATATAAGAAAATTCCATCCCCATATATATGCATGATCTCTTGCCACGTACCTTCCCTGTGGCATAATTCGGTTTTCTCCATACCAGAAGCCAATTTAGAAGATGAACATGAATAAATTATTTGCCCTTTCGTTTATTAGATAATCATTGATTTATTTGCTTTTATAATTTTGATCAACTTTTAAGAGAGGAGTCTTTCTTGAGACTTGAATCCTTCTTCAGAGAATATACCAACGATATTTTTTGTTTCTTTTAGTCAATGTTGAATGATTCCTTACGCCTTAAGAACGGCCTCCATTGATGGCTCTGCTTTATTATTTTCTACAGAGGTGCAAGGCATGCACTTACAACCAACAAGCCAGTAGAAGCACAATCGTCTCTGAAAGTGCTTATGTAAAATTGGCAAAATTTCCATGGTCAAAACAATTCTTTGTATAAATGTATTTTTCCATTTGTAGATTTGTAAAAGCAACTTGATTAAGTCTGGAAGGTCGTGGAGCTAAGGAGAAAGTTTCTAGAAGGTGTTGGGTGCATCTAGAATGCTTGGAAGACAGTTGCTGAGCAGTTAGATGGATTTACAGTTGGTTGGGTTAGCCTTGGGTCAGCCTAGCGGGAATTCTGCAGATATCATATAAACCTTCTAGAAAGTTGTCCAGTCATCATAACCTTTTCGTTTTGACTAATTTACCCTCACTAAAGCCATATACAACTTTCCCAAATCACCTGGACGTGATTCACGCATTGACCAAGCCCCAAACTCCAGAAATTTCCTCTCTATGCGATTTTCCCATTTCTCTCTTGTGCAAGATTCGATTCTAACCAGATCTGATTGTGAGAGTGTGTAAGCTTCCCTCTGGTGGAAGATCAGTGAGCCTTGTCATCGATTGAAGGCTGGATGTTCTTAGTTCTTTGCTGTTGAAGATTGGAATCACCAAGTGTTGAGGTTCTTGAGTGGGTTCTCAAGAACAGCTGCTGCTGAAAGTTTTCAGAGGATTTTCAAGCCTACGAGTTCGTGGGATCTGCTGTAGAACGAGTACCAGAGTTGCTGGTCTTCGTGTGAGTGCTGGGCACCAACCCAATTCGGTGGATTGGGTGATTTTACATAGGAAAAGGGGTCTTGAGGCCAAAAGGTTTTTGGTTAGATCACCATTGTAAAATCCCGACGTTCTAGTGAAAAAACTTGGTGGAAACACCCGGAGTGTTTTTTATTTCTCAGAAGACGTTCTTCTGGAGAAATTTTTCACTTCGTCAACAAAAATTTCGGTGTTGTCTATATTATTGTTTTCTGTTGATTTTGATCTTGATCTTGTTTTTTATCTAACCAATCTTGTGCTTATTGTTTTGCAGATCTCATTAGCTGAAAACTTGTTCTGTTAAAGGGCTAATTAGTTGCTGCATTAGTTGTGTTCTTTGGTATAAAATTTCCTGATCTTGATTGTGATATAGACATAGTATATTGCTGGATTTTTAGTTGATTAGTGCTGTATAAATAAATCATTTGATGATGTTATTGTTGCTGGAAATTTAGAAGGTAGTTTGCTGTTAATTAGAGTGAATCTTGATTTTTAGTATTGCTGAAAATCATCTTGTTCTACTTTCTGACTTGCTGTAAATTGTGCAGTGTTTCACTTGTGTTTAGTTCTTGAAGGGTTGTGATTATCTTGCTGAGATTATTAACTTTTGTGTTGGTTGTTGAAGTTGCTGTAGAAATCTCAGAATCTTTGCGTATATTAGGTTGAATAAATATGCATATTGTTTGACCATATCATTGATTATCTTCATAGAATTGGGTGTTTAAAGCGTTGGAAACGTGATCCATTATAAGCATATCAGTTACTATTGTTTGATCTTGTTATTAGATCTAATTTGCTTGATCTTGGTTATGATATTGTCATATCATATAGCTGGATTTTCTGGACATAATGTTGTTGCTTTATTACTTGAGTCTTGATTTTACAAGTGCTGGAATATCACTTGGTCTTGATCTTTCAGTTGTTGTAAACGTTCACATAGTCCTAGTTTTAATGTGCTGAAAATCTACAGGTCGCTTGATAAGATAGTTGCTGTAAATCATACTTTGTTTTGATTGTCTAGCTGCTACATATATCTCATTGTCTCTAGTTTAAAGTAGTCGAATTATTGAGAATATCTTGCTGCTGTAAATTCGCAATTGATTTGATTTATGGTTGCTGGAAAATCATAGAGTATTGGATTTTGTGTTGCTGGAAAATCTGCTATGTTTTTGGTTTTATTGTTGCCGTAAAATTGATATTATATTGATTTAGAGTTGCTGTAAAATCCATAAAACAGAGCATTTAGATTGATGTCCAGTTCATATAGCAGATAAGTATATGTGCTATAAAATCTGTTATGTGTGTTTAGTTTACAGTTCTTTAATTCATTGATTGACTGAAAAATTAGTTAAACTATTTTTCTGTGAATAGAAAGAAAGTGTTGATTATTTTTAAATACCTATTCACCCCCTTCTAGGTATATTCTAGGGTCTAAACGTAGTTTCAGTCTCCTTCCCCTTTTTCTTTTCTTGTTTTTGTTCTCCTTGATCTTGGGATCCTGCAAGAGATTATTTGCCGAAACGTTCAGCAATTTAGACACGGGAATCCACCCCAAAAGACACATAACTGAGTCAGCTAACGTGTAACAAGACCAAGTTCGTGATCAATAGATTGCGCCGAAATTGATAAACGAAACAGATGTAGGCTCGAGATTGAAACGTAAATAAATTTGGGCAGATTTAACTGCAACAGAGCAAGGGATCTTGGATTCATAGACAAAAACAGACCCATTATGTTATAAATTCTTCTCTCATTCTCTTCGTATAACTTGACGATCCAAGACCTCATCAAAGAATGGAAGATTTCTCACCTTTTCTGCTCCTTGTGAAAAGGTGCTAGCGGATGGTGGAAAATAGAACGATCTTTAGATATTACAGAACGACATCAGGTGATTCGAACCATAATAAAAGAAGAAAATACGCCTCCCATCACGCATCGGTACCCAGAATTATACGAATGCCTCCATTAAGACAACCGGCTTGTGAAACGAATATCTGTTGCCAAACAATTTCCCTGACCAATGCCCTACATGATGACTTAAGGAGCTGCAACTCCCGTTATTCACTCCTGCGGCATACAAGCTTAACCACCGAAATCGTGAATAATCCCCCCACCAAATTCTCGTCCAATTATGTGACCATCCTGTCGATGCAGCAGCTGTTGCTGATGCTGTGCATTTTCTGCACCATGCCTGAGACCCAGAGTAAGGGACACAGTGCCAAGACCTCCAATCTCAAGCCCGTGTTGCTGGTATGGCGCAAAACCCATCAGTGAACCATCCACACTAGTTGGAATCTGACAATCTGTTCTTGGTCGCTTCTCCCGATTCCACTGTTCGGCATCAAGTTCGTTTCCATTGCCCAGTGAGGAGCCAGCCCCAAAGCATCTTATTTGCTTGTTGGGCATCACATTTATGCTTAGATTGTTGGAGTGCTGGTCACGATCAGGAGGGCAGGTACCTCCAGCAGCAACGTTCTGATCATTCTGGCTTGAATTTTGGTTCGGTTCTGCCAAGCCTCTAGTTTCAAGCATATGTATTTCTTCAACCATTGGCTTCCATACACGCACTCGAGCATTTATGAACCAGTTAGATACCTGCATTGCTCAGTCAATACGTCATTGCAGTAACAAAAGACCAAATTTGTCGACAACTCATATTTAACAAAAGACCATATTGGCGATGACTGAAATTCTTTGTACAAGAGAGGCGCAAATGTGAGGGGACAAAAGTGACATAATGAGACTGTTCTAGCAATCATATTCTAGCTCAAAACCTCAGATGCGTAGATGCAAGTACTTTTATAGACATTCAGGTATCAATGAATGAGTGGCTAATATGTGCTTATCCCGTACTTTCCGGTCAGACTATGAGCTGAGTGGGGGACTAATAGACTCATGTCAAGGGGTGAGGTAAACCACAAGCTGGCCTGCATGCTTGAGTGATCTTGACAGCATCACTCAGTATGGTGTATGCTATGCAGACACCTAAAAACTGGTATAACATCTGCCAAATCAAACGGCGCAATACACAAGATCTTACCTGGTTTCGAGACAGACCTGTTTGAGTTGCTAACATGTGCTTGTCTGTGTCCGTAGGATACCTAAGAGAGGGTTGATGAAGAGATAAAAGTCACTTCAAACGTTGTCGAAAATCTGAGAGGGAGAGAGATGAGAGAGGCTTACGGGTGAAGAAAATGCTCAAATAGCCAAGCTCTAAGAATAGCCACTGAACGTTCCGGTAGGCCTCTCTGGGGCTTCCAGATGTGGTGCTGGGTTTCAAGGAAGCCCACATTGCCCCCACCATATTTGTTCCTTTGCATGCTCTGGTCCAAGTACTTCCACTTTTGTGTCTTTGCATCACCCTTACTACTGCTTGCACCACTTGTAGGCGATGACAAATCCTCCCCCATGGCTTTTCTTATGTGCTTAAGCTGGTCTGCAATAGCATTCTTCAGGCTCTGAAAGTGCCTGGTGATGGACTTGAGAGCCAATGAGATATAAGGGGTGGCAGAACTTAGACCTGCTACTGATTCAAAGGATGAAACCACCATCTGCATTTGCTGATGATATTGCTTATACCTTCTGCACACCTTTCAAAAAGTGCAATAACGAGTCACCAAGCAGGGTAAAAATGAATTAACACTAGAAGGACAGCGTACAATATTCTCCAGATAAAGAACATCAATGTGGCAAAATTCATCAGATTCAAGGTAAGATAATGCGATGATGATAATGCAGAGTAATAGATCTTTTTGAGTGCTTTAGGCAAAGCAACAGTTGAGAGGCAGTGTCAATAGTGACATAGCACACCAAGTCGGTATTACGTTGGCATTCAAATTGGCTGTCTGTTTCACAATATAATAAGGCTTATGGGATATTGTAAGACAAGGGTCTCAAACTTTAATAAAGTGACTTAAAAAGAAGTGGGGTGTACTGTTACATGAAATATAAATATAATGGTCCTACGCATAGAGAGCCGCGCTCCCAATCTTAATTACACACCTAAATGATAAAGTGGACCATCCAGAATTCCAATTTGTTGGTCCCTGAAGCTACTCTAAGAATTTAAAGTTGTTCAATGATTGTCAAACGTTCTCAATGAATCCATTAAGTCTTTGGAGTGGACACAGGCAATCATTACAATCTCATTGTTGAATATACACGTGTGAGACACTCTTTTACAGCAAACATGGAACCATGAATGTTTAAGAGCAAGAGCAGATCATTGAAACTTGTATACTAACAGTTGAAGAAAGAGTGGTTACACCATTTAGCTGCTAAAACTATTTGATAACGACTAGGCTCTAGACTCACTAGAAGAGTAAGAGTTACCCCCCCCCCCCCCCCCCCGAATCACCCTAGAAATTTAATTCTGAAACGTAAATTTGGAAGCGTTTTCAATCATAGAAAAGCATACAAAAGCTCTGAAAACCACCCTAGCAATTGGTCAAAGGAATTAGCTCCACTTCCATTCATAATATTATAGCAAGAAATTTGCAAAAGAAATGCAATACCAATTCCTAGGCATGGCTACTTGGACAGGACAAATAAACGCACATCAGCAATTTAAGGAGGACTGAATGAGACACTACGGATTGTACATAACATACCAAGTCTCTCACTGGACATATACCAAGTCGCTGTTAGGTTAAATATAGAGCCGTTAACATATTCCAACAATGGGACAAATCGTACCAGAGTTTAAGTATGTTCGAATCAGTATAAACTGAAAGACACTACTGCATTACAACATAGATGCATTTGACAAGAACACCAAGAATTTGATTGAGGGGCTTGTGATACCCTATCATGAGGAATGATGATTAGAATCCTATGCAAGCACATGAATTGAATTCTACCTTTAGCCCATACTAGGTTAAATCCGTGCCATATTAATGGGTATAGGGAGTCCAATCCTGCTTAATCCTACCTATAAAAGTATTCCAGCCATCTTAGATTTAGTTACGGAATGAAGCAAAAGGAAACTTTACTTGAATCACCATCGGACTACAATCCTCCAAAATCAAGATTCATCTCCTCCAAGTACAGATATACAGTAGTTATTACACATTGGGACATTATACAATTCATCTCTCTTCTTCATTTGTGTCCAAGATGCAATTGATAGTTTACGGCTTTGTTTGATTTGTAAAATTTTAACATAATAAAATAATTACAATATAATCTCTCTCCCCCATCAAATCATTACTTTTCACTCTAAAAAATTCATTCAAATCATCTCTCTTCAATTTTTCACCATTTTCAATACCCTAAAATTTTAACCTCTCCAAAATTTTAACACTCAAAACACAACCTAAAGCATCCAAGAGATTTTGGGATAACTTATCTTTTCCCTTGGCTAATGAGATATTCTGGAATAACATTACAACTTCATATGCATTTACAACGAGCAATTCCCTCCGAAAATTCGTCCCAATCCCCAAAGAGAATTCCATCTTTTCCAATCAATTTTCTTTAAAATTCTGTTTTGGGCAATTTGAGCTTTGGCTATAGATTTTCAACAGACTATTTGTAAAGTTCCACCAAACGCTAAACATTCAACACATAGAAGTATGATTTAGAATGCCTTGCGCCTTTTCAATTCAAACTTTTAATCTCGACAGCAACTTGTGAGATGTTAAAAGGTTTACGAACCAAACATCATACAATTAGCTTTTTAGACAGTGTGCATACAAGACATGGGCCCCAGACTTCCAGGAACATTGAATCCACACTAAATCACTGCTTTTAATACATTAGATAGTGTAACTTGTTTGTTTTAGTAATTCAATTCTTCCCAGAACAGATATCTTAAAAACTAACAGGCCACAGGTATATTAACATTACTACACAGAATAATATGTATGAGTGCATGGTAGCGCACGTGTATGTATTACTAATCTATCATAAAGTGCAAATGACAGAAAGCAGGCTCATGATTAGAAAACAGTCAAATAACAACAAACCTCCTCCTGCATATATAGGAGCTTTGCCTTCTTTTGCTGGTACTCTGGCCGAAAAGATTCACAAGAGCTACTCCCAACTCCAGCATCACCGTTTATTTCATTCGAATTATGAAATGTGGAGGACAAGGTACCTGAATGATTACCTACTGCACCAATCTCAGTTTCGGTTGCATTCAAAGCATCGCCTGAAGTGCTAACTTCTCCTGACACACCACATGTTTTGACAAGTTTTGAACTAGTTATGCCACAAAATTCATCTAATAGCTGCTGTGCAGGCTTCAAGAACTTTGAACTCATTAGAATAGTTGCATAGCCAGTGAATGGGCCAAGAGGACCTGTGTTTCGACAAGTGCTAGTAGAAAGCCCCACTATGTCTTGAAGAGATTTTCCACAACCTTTACTAATTATGGATGGATTCGGTCCTGAACAGAAATAACCAGATTTCAAATCTCGAGTATCCTTTGAAACTGTAGTCCTTGAGTCTATATCTTCTAAACCAAATCCTTCTCCAAACTGAGCTACAGGCAGTTTTGAAGTAGGATTTGATGACAGTGTCAGTGATAGGCCCTGTGGATTGGAATCGCTCACAACATTACTCAATTCTCCATCACTCTTTTTCATAGCAAAACCCAACTGACCACTCCACTGATGGCAACTCTTATTTGTCCAAGGACCGGCATCATCAAGACATAACACATCTGACTGGTTTCCACACGCTGGAAGAAGTGTAAGTTCATTCCCACCCTCTACTCTTGCACCATGCGCAGTTCCTCTGATGTTCTGCTTAACTTGTGAAACCAACTCTAACCCCTGGGTTCTGATACAAGCTGAAGTGAAAGCGTCATGGAGAGAATTTTGGTAAAGTGCAGATGTAAAATGCATCTCCCTTGAATGCTTTTGCCGATCTTGACTGGAAATCTCACTGCCTGGATTTTTCAACGAAGACCGAACGTCATGAAACTCACTGTAAGTAGGTTTTGAATATTTTGGATATGATGTATTACTTACTTCCCCAAAGAACATTGGGCTGGGAATAATGCTATCACTGCCTGCTGAACCACTGGCACAACTCAACATCCAATCACCGCTTTGCTGTGAAGCAAGGCTTTTCCAGTTACCAGAAGTATGTGGTTCGATGGAGGCTTTCGGCAAAGGATTAATGAAATTGGGTGAAATGGGGTGGGATGCGTTCACAAATGGAGCATAATCAGCGACACTTGGCCTTTCAATTTCAGCTGCATTTATTTCTTGATGCACCATGGTATTTCGTTCCACCAAAAATACATTGGGCTTCACCGAATAATTGACCATGTCTGAGGAATATGCGGCTGGATCATAAAGCAAACTAGCGTTATTTACATTCCGAACTTGAACAAGATCTGGGTTTAGCCTAAGGTGAACTGGTAATTGCTCCAAATTGTCAGGGAAATCTTCTAAATGGTGAGGTGAGATTGAACTTTGTGGAACTCTCAGCTTATCACGCCGGCTTTGCTGTGCTACATGCAATTCTGGTCTAAACCTATTCGTCTCCATAGAGTAAATTATCCCTAGGAGAGTCACTGTAGCATTCACCAATCCCGGTCCAAATGGGTTAACAGCTCCAAAGACGACCAAAAACCATGATAGCGTGCAGCCCAAGAACTCAACGGGCACCTATTTCTTTCAGCGTCCATCGAGCTGATACTGGCATTCTACAAACATTTTCCTGCAACACCATCGTTTTTGAAGTTCATAAAATCAATTTATAACTACACCAAAAATAAAAGAAGACACTGTGCCTCTGTGGTACCAGCAATATCCTTCACAAACTCACACTCAGAGACCATCAGGCAGAGAGAGGGGGTAGCAAGTAAGGCGAAAAAACAAAAATAAAAACAAAACAAAAAACGTAAATGCACGGCTTCGTATCAAAGTACGAAAATAGAAGGCTGACTACACACGTCGAGGCAAAAACTAATTCAGGTCTACTTCACCTCCTGGGACAGAGGGAGAGGAAGAGGAAGAGGAAGAGGGAAAGGTAGATGGAGAGGAGTAGCCTATTAGTCCCTATTTACTACCGCTACTTATTTCCTGTCATAGCAATAAATTACTCTATAGCCTTCACTAACGAAGGTTACGAAGCGACATAATTTTTGCACACAACGCTTCAAAACTTTCCGCAAACAGTGTAATTCCCTTCACCATGATCACCCAAAAGCGAAAAAGAAAGAAAAAGAAAAAGGAGGAGCTCCAGATCAATACCACTACTTCAGTTCATCACACTTCCACCTGTGGCTTATTTTCACATGTCATAGAGAAACCCTAATCCGATACTCTAGTACTTTAACGAACCCATCAAGAAAACTACAGTTGATATTATAAGCTCCAAGCTCCAGATCCAGATGACCGAGCTAAATAAATTAAAGCTCTCAAACTTGGTCGATGAAAACGCTCGTGCCCATAATCTAGACATAAACCATCTCACAGTAGTTTTTATCATTAGTTTCCTCGAAGAAAGATTTCAGACAAGAAGTGTCATAATACAACGAAGACCCATAAGACCAGAAGCCTAATAAACCATAATTAGGAACACACTTTAGTGCGCAAAAACTCAAGCTCCTCAGTAGATCTTCATCCATCTTGAACCAAAAAAAAAAAGAAGTTGGCAAAACTTCGTACAGAAAAAGTTCACTCATATTTACCTCAGACAACGAAATATAGTAGCGCAGATCTGAGTCTTTAGAACCACCCGTTTAAAAAAGGTACGTGTTCTGTTGGAGATTCCAGGGCGCAGTCCGGCGAGGTCGGGTGAGTAGCTTGATGAGCCTCGACAACAATAATTGCGAAGCACTAATCGCCGTTAGCTTTAACGTCCAACCGCGGTCACGCTTTTTAACGCATATTCCCCGTGAGTTTTAACGGCAAGAATAGTCGTAGCCGTGTGAATCTGCCAGCACCTGGCATTCAATTGGTGTCGCTCCCTGCCCCCGGGGGTCCCCCAACCGAAATTTCTCACCCCATTCTCTTGGCGTGATATACAGGCATCGTATGCTAGTTCTTGGAAACACCCTCGACGGACGTGACTAATTACCGAAAGTACCACTCTTTAGTGCGGAATTTTGCCCCGCTTAAACTGCGTACAACGTACGGCCATGTCTCGTTCGAGTCGTAGATATTCTTGTTGACGCTCTTAATTGACAAAGCTGCCCTTTTAAGCCTAGCTTCCATGTTCTCATTTTGTCCTATGTGCAAGTGTATTCTACGTTAAAACAAATTATGTTTAAATTAGAAAAACATTTAAAATTATTAACCAAACATATCTCTTTTTTTTTCTTCTTAAATATTTAATGTTGGATAAAATTTTTTATCTAATCATTGATTTCTATTTCTATGAAAACAATACAAAAAATCATAAAAACTCTTCTCACAATAATCTTCATCCAAACATATTTTTTTACTCTCACATTATTCAAAAGAATAAATTTTAAAAAAATATTCTCGTTTCAAACATCATTTAGGTTGATTCCACCATTTTCACAAACAGTTAAAAAAATACCTAAATTTTTTTCTTAATCATTACACATAAAAATGTTTCCATGTGTTTTTTGTTGTGAAAGGATATTCACATCAACTAACACTATCTCAATTGATTTTTTAAAATTATATAATTTAATTTGATGAGAAAAATTAAAAGGTAAATTTTATACTTTTTAACACCATATATATAAATTTTTTAAATAATATAAGGGTTTATCTATTATCCCGATACAATTATACAATATAATCGAGACAAAGAATTATCAAAATCGACAATAATGAAAATCCAGATAAGGAATCATGGGCATCTTCGTTATGGGCATCATCACATTATTTGGTAAAATTATGGGCATCTTCGTTTTCAAGTTTTTTTTAGGATTCGAGTCCATTTACAAAACTATCACTGAACATCTAAAAAATTCAAACACAAATACCAATACATTTAACACAATCTCCAACAACTTTTTACACAAACTTCAATACATTTTCAAAAAAATTATAACAAATTTTATTTATATACTTTTTCACCTAATTTTAATATTTTTTTTATTAAACAATTGCATCAAATCATCTATCTTTATCATATGCACAAATGCTTATAAAAAAATTATTTTACATAAATATTCATAATTCTACTAAAATCTTACAGTTTTTTGCAATACGAAAATGAAAACAAAAGCCTTGAGCTTGTTCGGCATAAAAAAATTTTCAAGATTTTTTTGAATACAAAATATTCACGACCAAACATCATTTTTAACCCTACATAAAAATAACTACAACACGCATACCAATAAAGTTAACATCACATAAAAATTCTCAAAACACAAAAAAATCCTCAAAATATTATACAACCGAACAGCCCCCTTGTGTTTTTTTTCTTCTATTTTTCTTTTGCTATATTTTTTTAATTCTATTCCGGATTGCCAAACATCAGATAGTCTCATGTTTTTTCTGCACGAATGTTGGGTTTCTAATTCAAAACAATCTAACAAAAATAACTTTTTTAATAAATTTCTATTAAATTTCTGAAGTCTTTTTCAAGACATGCCTTTGTTGGTTAGCCAAAAGACCAAAATCTCCCACACACAGTCCTAGCTGCTGAACCTGCACACATGAGTCCATTACTCTACGTGCAGAGTACCGATTGGAAAGGTACTCTCTGCATGACAGAAGGCACTGTACGGACAACTGGAGATTACGTCACCTGCGGTCCTGCATAATATTGTACCCTTGCTGGGAGATAGCTCTCTGGGCCAGCTTTGAATGTCGACCGCCTGATCGTTTGCTTGGAGTTGGAGGACGGACTGCTTTTTCGTTTACCGATGGCCGATGAGATAAAAAAAAGGAAGAAAAAAAAAGCCTGCCTGTTTCTTTCTCTCAGAAACTCTCACTCCCAGTCTCATCTTTACCGTTGAAGGATTTTTCAGGAACTAATCCGACGGTCGGGAGAAAGGTACAGAAATGTGCAGGGACAGATAGAGAAGGCAATTATACGAGACAAAAGGTTTGCAACTTTGCATATACGTGGATGGGCTAGCCGATAAAGACATTCATCGGTGAAAACGAAAGCGATGAAGGCCGTTGGATGGAGAGCGGAAGGCTGGTAAAGGCATCTGGCAGTCTGTCATGAAAATTGATGCCACTGGGAACTGGGTAACCGTCCAATCGGGAGCAGAGATAGGGATCTCTGGAGATAGATGGATAGCTGGGTGAACCACGTGCTCCGCTGAGCCTGTGATGATGATGGAAGAATATCAGATGACAGCCTAACTTCAGATCAGAGAACCCAAGCATAGAGATCACTGGACGTCTGTGACCGCCACGTGGCAACAATCTTTCTTCTCTCGTGTGCATGCAGCGTCTTGTTCGGCTACTCCGGGACCCACTGTTTTTTTAATTCAGACCTTAAAAGGAATAAAGCAAACAATAAAAAATTGTAAAAGAACCAAAATATTAAGCAATTTGAATTAATCCGTTGATGTTCAAAAAGAACATTTGTTTTCAAAAACAATTGAGATGACATGGCATCCAACTCGTTAATTACTTCGTTCTACGAGAGGGTTCGCAGAGTGACATTTTGCTTTGAACAGGTCACATGCATCACAATTGCTCACCAAAATTTTTTAAAAAAAGTCACATGTATCACTGTTACCAAGTGATTAAGAATAAAACTCTAGACCAAGTCCAATCTAATGGGTCATGAAATACTCGGTCCGACTAAACCACTTGGGTCCGGCCCCATTAACCAGTTAGTCATTCTCGTCTATAAGACCTCGCATAGGAGTTTGACATCCAATCTCACATAAAAGTCTAGTTATCTGAGGACTCCTCATTGCAATTCGAATGATCGAGGGCACTCTCCTAATACAACTATACTATCTTAAGAAGTAGTCTCCTAACATGACTACGACGCCGGTACAAATATAAAAACTCATGTATTCTCCTCATTAGATCTCTCCGGACCCAAGGCCACCCTCTCGGTGATTCTTGCAGGTTCACTTGGCTTCCAAGCATTGTGGAGATTCTTGACATTATCAGTTGGCGTGTCTGTGGGAATTCTCGAAAAAAGTCACTTCTAAACAATACACGCTCATCACAGTTTCTTGCGACCATCTCTTTTGCATCCCTCATTACCATTGTTATCTGGCGTAATTTCACTCAAATGGCGGTCAACTCCCCCTAGCACCCTTCCCTAAACAAGATCTCAGCAGGCTTGACTTGATCACATGGCCTGCCCGGGACAAGATTCCCGCAGAGGCCCGACTGCACTGAACACCCTACCTTGGACAAAATCTCTGCAAAGGGTAAACTTCGCCGAGCATCCTGCCCGAAGAAAAATGACCACATGCTTTGACTCGATCACATGCGCTGCCCAGGACAAGATCCCTACCTGGGAGAAGATCATCGCAGATTGTCAACTCCACCGAGCACCCAGCAAGGACAAGATCCCCGCAGGTTTGACTCGATCATATACCCTGCCCGGGATAAGACCAACTATGTCGAGTACCCTGTCAGGGACAAATCCCCACAGGCTTGACTCGATTACATACCCTGCTCGGGACAAGAACCCCGCAGAGGCTCGACAACGCCGAGCACATTACCAGGGATAAGATCCCTGCAAATGGTCAACTCCGCAGAGCACCCTACCAGGGATAAGATCCTCGCAGGCTTGACTCGATCACATTCCCAACCCGGGACAAGATTCCAACAGCGGTCGTACAGCGCCGAGCACCCTACATGGGATAAGAAACCCCGCAGACGGTAAACTCTACCAAGTATCATGCCTGGGACTAGATCCCCGTAGAGGGTAAACTTCGCCAAGCACCCTGCCCAGGTCAAGATGCCAACAGGCTTGACTCGATCACATGCGCTGCCCGGACAAGATCCCCGCAGGCTTGACTCGATCATATGCCCTATCCGGGACAAAATCCTCGTAGGTATCACTCGATCACATGCCCAACCCCGGATAAGATCCCCACATAGGCCCGACAGCGCCGAGCACACTACCAGGGATAAGATCCTTGCATAGGGTCAACTCCGCCGAGCACCCAGCCGTGATATGACCCTCGCAGGCTTAACTCGATCACATGCCCAACCCGGGACAAAGATCCCAACAGCGGCCCTACAGCGCCGAGCACCCTACCTGGGATAAGAAACCCCGCTGACGGTCAACTCCACCGAGTACCCTGTCTGGGAAAAGATCCCAGTAGGCTCGTGTTGATCATATGGCCTGCCTAGGACAAGACCCCCGCAGAGGCCCGACAGTGCTAAGCACCCTACCTGGGACAAAATCATCGTAGAGTGTAAACTTTGTCGAGCACCCTGCCAGGGAGAAGATCCCCTCACATGCTCTGCAGCACCGAGCACCCTACTTACTAGTAGATCTTCATAGAGGGTCAACTGCACCGAACACCCTGCCCGAAACAAGATCCCCTCTAGCTTGACTTGATTATATGTCTTGCCCAGGAAATAAAAACCCCGCAGAGGCCCGACAGTGCCGAGCACCCTACCTAGAATAAGATCCCCGCAAAGGGTCAACTCTGCCGAGCAGCCTGCCCTAGATAAGATCCCGCAGGCCTTACTCGATCAGATACCCAAATTGGGACAAGATCCCCACATAGGCCCGACAACGCCGAGCACAATACCTGGGATAAGATCCCCTCAGATGGTCAACTCCGCCGAGCAGTCTGCCCTAGATAAGATCCCCTTTGAGGCCCGACAACGTCGATCACCCGATCTTGAAGATATGATCCCCGAAGAAGGTCAACACCACCAAAGCACCCTGCCCAGGACAAGATCCACACAATCTTGACTTGACCACATGCTTTACCCGGGATAAGATCCTCGCAGAGGTCCAATAGTGTCGAGTACCTTACCTAGGTCAAGATCCTTGTAGAGGGTTAATTTCACCGAGCACCCTGGTCGGGACAAGATTCCCGCAGGCTTGTCTCGATCACATGCTTCGCCCGGGACAAGATCACCGCAGAGGCCAGACAGCGCCGAGCTCTCTACCTGAGACAAGATCCTCGCAGAGGGTCAACTCCGACAAGCACCCTGCTCGGAAAAAGATCCCCGCAGACTTGACTCGATTACATGCCCTGCCCGGGACAAGATCCCCGCAGAGGCCTGACAGCGCCGAGCACCCTAACCGGGTGATGAATTTAGAACCTGAACTGGGTAGCTAGGACTCTAAGGGAAACATAAATGATGATATGAGAGACATGTTAGAAGATTTTGAGGCGGAGCAGGAGTGACGAGAACATGGGTGAAAATATGCCGGGTCCTGAAACAATCCAGTCTGGGTCTGGAGACGGGTTTTTCGCGTATACCAAGTTATGAGTGGATGCTAAGCAAGAGTTGTATCATGAGTGTAAGAAGTACTCAAAGTTGTCTTTCGTTGTTAGGTTACATCATATGAAGTCGGAGAATAATTTGACTGTAAAGGCGTCTGAAGATGTGTTGGGCTTGATAAAAGATACATTGCCGGAAGGGGAGATACTTCCTAAATCTTATTATGAAGCGAAAAAGTTAAGAAAGAATTTAGGATTTAGCTACGAAAACATACATGATTACTTAAATGATTGTGTACTGAACACGTGTTTACTATTTTAGGTTCAAACTATGCACAATGAAAATTCGAGCTTGATGTCGAATGATTTGTATGCATTAGCATCCGGTCCGGATCTGCGGACACTTTGTTACTCTGGGTGTGTAGTGAATGGAGTTAGGTTTCACACGATCTTTTGTGAACAGTTTCGTAACACTTAGAATAGTGGTGTGGTTGTTCCGGGGGACGATGATAGGGAATATGTTGATTTTTATGGTCAGTTCGTGGATATTTACGCGTTAAGTTATTTGCCGGGGAATTTAGTTTATTTACTAAAATGTAACTGGTTTGACTTGAGTACTCAAAATTTAGGTTTTCATAAAAGTGGTCGGTTTGTTAGTATTAACACATCCCGAAAAATGGTACAAAGATGACCCGTTCGTGCTAGCTTCTCAGGGGAATCAAGTGTTTTATATCGATAATATGAAGTTAGGAGTCCACTAGAAGATTGTTCAAAAGATTATCCCTAGGAACACGATAATATTCCACCTATTGAGGAGGAAGCTAGTGAAGATGGAGAAGGACCGTCGAACCATGATGCATACCAGAAGAATGAGTCTATTGAGTTTTTTGTTGACTTTAGCTCCTTTGACATAATCTCAGAGTAGTTATGCGTGTAAGTATCTTACCCCATCAATCTTTATTAAATTTTTTGACTTTTAAATTTTTATGCTTAAATGAATTTTAAATTTATTGTTCTTCATTTGTAGCGACGTCCGGAATCAAACACGTTCGAGGTAGTACGCGCTAGATTGCCTTACTCAAGGCTCGCACCGGAGGAAAACTGTCGGTCCATATCCCTGATGGACGTACAGACGGTGATGACAAGGCGTCCTCAATGCTCTCGAGTCATATTGGTGCGCTCGTTCTACATCATGTCCCATTTGAGATGAGTAAGTGGAAGAAGGTCCCCGAAGAAGTAAAATTGTATGTGATGAACCGAGTGTTAGAAAGTATAATTTATTAAATTTTAATTGTTGAAATTTTTTGTGTTTCTAACTGTTATATTTGTTAAGGATGACATCCAACTAAATTACAACCGAGCCGATGACCGCATCACTGTGACATATGCGATGAACACAACGTATATGACGCACGTAAATAGAATGTTCAAGCATTACTCGGTGTTCAATTCCAAAAAAAATGTGTTATAGCACCCGTATCTCGATATGAACAAGGAAGAATGGACTCGTGTTTGTGATTTATTCGCGAGCGAGCAATTTCAGGTTAAACATTTTTATTCCATCCTGAACGTTTATTTATTATTATTATTATTATTAATTGTGGTAACAACTATGAATATACAATGCAGAGGAAGAGGCAATCGACAATGAGAATAGAGCTAAGCTGAAGATTGTACACACATCAGGATTGAGGCCCTTCCAATGCACTAGAGCGTTGTTAGTAAGTAATAAATTTATATTTATATTATTTATTATATAAATAAATGACTTAAGTATTTTAATATGCATGTTCTATATGTCTTTTGGTGTACAGAAAAATCCAGAATATGATAAAACTAGTTCTTCGTTGCTTTGTAAAAAGACGCATACTAATAAGGATGACATGTGGATGTAACGTTAATCCTTAGTCCTTGGCTTGAGTCCATTTGTAAGTTGTAACGTTAGATTTAATGATGCATTCGTATGCGTTTATGTTTCATATGTACTAGTTTTATCTTATTTTCTAATTTTGTAGGAAAAAATGGAGGTGTTACAGTTGCAGCACGAGTAAGAGAGAAAGTCATACACTGAAGTGGAGATCTTCACTAAGGTGTTGGGGATGAAAGCGGGTTACATGTGAGCTTTAAGGTGTTCAGTACGGTCTGTTGGATCATCTTCATCAGCATCGTCTGTTGATTTGTCCCGGAGATTAGAGGAGGCCAGATTACAGATTGAGGAGTTGAGGGCTAGACAGTTGGAATATGAAACACTTCTAGTCAAGCGGTCAGATATGAAGCAGACGATGCGAGAGCATCTGCAGATGATAGAGGAGCCAAAAGGGAAGAAAGACAAAGAGCTGATGTAGCTGATGGCGGAGCAGCAACGGAAAAAAAAATAAAGTGCACCAGAAGATGATGCAGGAGTTGCAAAGGAGCCTAATGGAATAACAAAAACGAATGATGCAACTATGGCGGACCAGATGCATGAGCAGGTGATGGAGCAGATCAGATAGTGGCGATCTCGTTCGACATCCAAACAAATTTTGAGGTAGATTTATCGATTATGTATTTTATTTACTTTTAATAACGATTGAATATTTGTAGAAATTTTTTTATATTACGAGCATTGAATATCTTTCTATTTATATTATTTCTAAATTATTTTTAAAATTTTAGGTATAAATGCGAAATTAGTCCCTGTGCTATACACAAAAATTGATTTAGTCCCCGTGATATGAAAAACATAAATTTAGTCCCTATGATTTTAGAAAGTGATAAAATCAGTCTCTGATAGAGGACCAACAACAAAAGAAATTAGAATAACAGAGACTAAATTTATGTTTTTCATATCACGGGGACTAAATCGATTTTTGCGTATAGCACATGGACCAATTGTGCATTTATCCCAAAATTTTAACTAAATTAAATCAAATATAAAACCGTTCGAATGGTAACAAATGTCGTCCGCACATATAACTATTCGTCCGCACACTTTCATTTAAATTCGGATGTCTGCACGGTTATTCTTGTGTGCACACGACCTTAAAATAAGAAACAGTGCACACGATACAACAATACGTTCGAACGTTTTCAACGGAGCAAGCGTCCGAACTGTATACGTAATTGTTAGAACGGATTTTGCAGATGACAAATAACTATTTCGTCATAAATGAAACAACGATGCGAACGTCTTTATTAAAGCGCTCGGGCGTGATATATTAACGTTCGGACGATGTTATGTAACCGTGCGCACGGTTTTGTAGATGAAAAAATTCATTTCGTCACATTGGACGAACCGTTTGCATCAACTGTCCGAACGTATGGTCCGAACGTATGAAAAGTACGTTCGCACAGCTCATGCAAACGGATGGACTGTACTGGACATGTCAATTTTTAATTTCTTTAATATGACACAAAACCGTTCGGATGATATTGTAAACGTTCCGAACGATTTCGAGCGACAGAACACTTTAATCTTCACCAAAAACCTTGACTGACGGGCTTTAGGTGACAAACCGGATGACAACTCGATTTTATCATCCAAAACAATAGTCGAAGAAATTAGCGCAAATTTTTTTACATACAAAATCTATTGTATTGTAGTGAGGCCAAGTGACATCAACCCACTTGTACGATTCGTGAAGACTTTGAGAACTGTGTAAGAATCGAGTGCAAAATATGTCCTGAGCACCATAGCTGCCACCACATCTGGAAAATGAATAGCCCCCCCCCCCCCCCCCCCCCGGGGGCCCCTTAGGCCTGCCCCTAATTGACGACAGCTCGCAACTCCCTTGCAGCGATGATGGAAAGGAAAACACAGCAAAAAGAACAATCCAACGATAGCCCGAGCTAGACGACGTCGCCCTGTAATGTCACTACAGAAACCCTAGTAGGCCCTTTTGTATGCAGTAAATCTCTTTAAGCTTCCTACCCTACTTCCAAGACACACAACCAACTTGCTTTTCCTTTGTTGTTTTGGAGGTCGCTGTCTGCGTCTTTCTGCACTCGACTTTCCTTGAAATAACGCAACTGCCACTACGTGTTTGGATTATCCCCACTGACTAAACTGCCCTCTACGTGCACCAACATGTTCGTTCAAGAAGACCCTAATATCGTATATATGGATCATTGGAAGTCGTCGTCAACGCGTAGCTACGGGCGATACGGTTGGAGCTGCCCAGCCCAGCACAGGCTTCCCCCTTTTTTTTTTTTGGTTTTGCCTGGACTGAGTTTATTATTGGAATTCAAAAAATTTCAATTTTCTTTTAAAAAAAAATAGACAAAACCTGTAATGTTTATATTAATTATCAGATATATTTGCCCCAGGGACGAAGCAATTTCCTTTATACGAGGCCGAAATTTCAAGTTTTTTGCAATTAGTAGTAATCTTTGTAATGACCCTCTAATATTTTTGAAGAAATAAAATGAGAGGATGAAAAAACTTGAGAGAGAATAATTACTTTATAAGTGACCTCGACATCCTATTAAAAAAATTTCAAACAAAAATTATATTTGATCCCTTAAGAACAAATCTAAAAAATTTCAAACAAAAATTATATTTGACCCCCTTAAGAACAAATCCTGACTTCGTCCCTATTTACCCAATTATATTCAGCGTCTCCCTTCTCTAATGAATTAATCATTTATGGGTCTCTATCGTTGGGATGGTCTTGAATACTTCCTTTGAGTATTTCTCATCATCTTACTAGCTCCTTATAACTTTCTTTCTTCTGTTTTCTATGTTCAGTCGAAACTGCTATTATATACAGAAGAAACGTTCGTCCTCTAAATTGTGAGAATTCCTCGCAATGATCCCAGCCTTGTTTGTTTATTTTTGTACTTTTAGAAACTTGTCGTTGTATAATTAATAATTTACATAGAAATAATGATGTGACTAAGTGGATCATATGCCGAAAAATATGCCATATATTCAAGCCTAGATAGGTAGGTAATTTTGAGGCCTAGCTAAGAAAATCACCGAACTTCCACGATGATATATTTTAATTGAAGATTCCCCTGCAGTGATCAGGTTGACTATTCATGTGCTTAATTATATGAAAGCATCTATGGAAGTGGGTCCTTCAATCGATTTCAGAGTAATCATGCTCCTATTCTTTTTACCCGTATGGAAAACCACACACATATATATAAAACGAATTAATTGAGATCGTTTATACAGTGAATCACGTTGTAAAAGTCTTTTATCGGATTCGATCGGGATCATGACCATGAGTCATGTGGAAGCTAAAAGGTTGGTTACGAGGAAGAGAGAGATTATAAAAAGAAACCACCTGGAAAAGAAAAAGAGATCAGAAACAGAGAAACATGACCAAGTTTGGAAAGTTTTGCTGTTCATGCTGCTGGACAGCTTACTTAATCGAGTATGTTAGCATAAATATTATTCTAATCTCAATATGCACCGCCGAAAAAGTTTATGGATCTAACCTCTTGCCATTGATGTTTAAGCGTTGATGTAGATCTGAAATTGAATCTCAATTTTCCCTGTAATTAAGAGAGAAAAACTGTCAGAGTAATAACAAGAAAATCTTCTAGCCTATAGCCTAACCTTTAAGTTTGTCGTACTTTAGATGGAGTGAACATTCCAAATATATAGGATATGACTAAGGACCTTTTGATAGGCAATAAAAATCCTAGTTTAATCCTTCCATCAAGGATTAATTACATATGTACCACAAATAATTCTTTATTTATAATTTGACCCAGCACCTAAATTAAAACTATTATATATCCTATGTGTCATGTGGAACATATATTCTAACCGAGTATGCTTAGGAGAAAAGGCAGATCAAAAGCATGCAAAGTTAAAATTCTTGTTTACTTTTGACTCCCATTTTAATTCTTTATGATAGTAGAAAATTTTCTGCGCTGTTGCCATGGTGTTTGGATCCTCAATAATATTTTCTGCGCCATTGCCATGGAGTATTTTCTGCGCCATTGCCATGGAGTTTGAATCCTCAACAAATAGATTACAAGATCCTCGTTTGGAGAAGATGGCTCGGCTAACATATATAATTAGCCCTAATATAGCATGAAAATTCTGAGCTCCTAAATCGAGAACCAATTATAATGAAGTCCCATAAACCGTTAAAGGGTAACTCAATGATGTATGCAATGATGCAGTGGAGCATTCGCTCTTCAGAGTTGTTTACAACATGAACTGATCATTTCATGTACTGAAGATCAACGGCTTAAATGGATAATCTTTATTTTTTTTCAATCATAATAATTTTAAAATTTCATTTCTTTATAAAGATTTAAAGACCCACAATTATTTACAAGAAACAAAAAGAAAAATTATAATTAATCATCTGTAGCTCATGACTTCTACTGATTGGCAGGGCAGACAAATGCTGTTTGAGTGTGGAAATTTTGGGTATTGGGGTTTGAAAAATATTATGAGAGTTGGTGAAAAAGTGAAGAGGGAGAAGATTTTTAATAAATATTATAATAAAAAAAATTATATGATGAATTTTTAATTATTAAACCCAAATAATTGTTGCTCAAACAAACACTTGCGCCTGTTTTGAAATTGCTCCGATTTTTTTTTCCCTTCTTATTGTTTTCGGCTTTGATATTTTTAATCCATGGCGGGGGCTCTAAACTTATAAAACTATTCCGTAGTTTATGGGGAAGCGCAATTTGGGATGCAGCCCCTTTTGGGCCCAAAAATAATGGACCGAAAGGAGGAGAAGAAAGTAAAGGCATCGTTGTTAGCGGGTTATTGACGTGAGAAGGGCCGATCAAGAAACTGGGTCAGTCCCTTCTAATTAAACGCCCAAATTTGAACTTAGGATTATGCTGAAGCCCTCGTCCTAGCTAGCTAGTATTAGCCATTAACATTATTAATGAAGTGTCCCGTAAATGGTGCTTGTGTGTCGATTTTGTTAATTTAGGTGAGAAACGTTAAGTTTTGATAGACTACTAATGTAACTGATTAAATTTAATTACTGTCGCAGTAGTGTTGTGATTAAAATGCTTTAAACAATTGTTTTAGGTAGTCGAATATACATAAATATGGATTATGGATATAAAATACAAATTCAAATTCAATTGGAATTTCATTAAATACAAGAATCTTACTTGATTTGTTCATTAGTATCGACAACAAATTCAAATTCAACGAAGAATAAGGAGCTAAGTT
This sequence comes from Myrica gale, assembly GCA_963930655.1. NCBI lineage: Eukaryota > Viridiplantae > Streptophyta > Magnoliopsida > Fagales > Myricaceae > Myrica > Myrica gale. The sequence goes on along the minus strand of OZ005602.1, from coordinate 17,156,068 downwards.
GGCATGGCTGCTTGCAGCATTGAAAGGCCTAACAAAAGACACCTCTTTCCAACTTAAAATAACACAAAATGGAGAGGTATTTTGGGTTACTACAGGCCATTGGCCATCAATAGCATCCTGAAATGAGATGTATAGAAGTACACACAAAAATCCACTCAAAGTATTTTGAAATTAAGACAGTTCTCACTACAAGATATATTGGATCTAATAGAGCCAACTATTGTTTGCAAAAACATGCAAATTGGTTGGTAAAATCAATTTCGTACCCATATCTATTTGGCAAAATTAATCTCGTACCCGCTATTATCAAAACGGCGATTTGAGCCCTTTATCTATTGAACATCATCAATGTAAGCCCTCCGTCCAAATTTAGTGATAGCACCTTGATGTGTGCTACTCGTGCCACCTCACCATGAAGACCACTTCTCATGCCTAGTCTTCCGCCTTGGCCATTTCCTGTGCCTAGTCTCAAGCCTTGTGACTAGGTCTTAAGTGCACATGTGCTTGCTAAGCACAACAACCTTGCACTTGAATAGGTCAAAGCGCCTAGGTGGCACACATGACTAGGTCCAACCCACAATCAATGCCTATGATCAAGGAACTCGAGATTTGGCTTTGACTGCTCGTGTGCATGGCTTGCTGCATGCCCAAACCGCCCACGAATCTCGCCCTTTGACTTGGTCAGCTTTGACTTGATCTTGGCTGCTCCTTGCAGCCACCTCGCATGCTATGCCACCGCTCGCTCCTAGTTTGTAGGAGGTTGTTGCACTCAGCCCCTTAGCCATGTCTGCATGCCATGGCCTTGGCTTGCAAGTGTGCTGCACCCCCTGGTCGTGTCCCCCATGTGCCGCCAAGCCATACCATGTTGCGTGCCTTGGCTTGAGTCCATCCCAAGCTCCCTGAGGCTAGTGTCAAAACCTCCTCACCATGTACCTTCCACCCCACGCACCTTGACATCCCATGGTTTCATCCATGCTAGGAGCCACGACATACCACCATGGTTAACCCTCTAAGGGTCTAACAAAACATAGTGGCTTGCATGTTCTCGCACTTCTCTCTACATATTTCCAACTCACTCATATATTTATCAACTTGTTCGGTGAGATGAGTGACTTGAGACGAATGTGATGAGGGTGCTTGTTTAGATATAGCAGAATTCCTTGTCCCCAATGACAAGAACTTCATTGAACACTTTCTTAGCCATTTCTTTTGAGGTTTTGCTGCAATCTCTTTCTCCAAATAATGCTTCCATCATCTCTTGCGCATATGACAATTCATTTTCATTCATAATTATTAGAACTAAATTAGATTAACAAATTTGGCTATACCTTCAATCTAATGTATACTCACATATCTTTATTTTCCTATTGTGGCCAGTGAATTTGCTGTTTTTGTCGGTGTGAGACCTAAAGTAAAATTGAATTAGGTTTCCATCCTCCCCCATCTGCATTGGGGAACACAAACTACTAGATATTAGTAGCTGCTCTTGTGTCACTTGATTATAAAAGATCAGGACATAAGGATCCCTACTATCTTTGTACACCACCAATAGGAAATTGAGGATGTTAACAGAAAACAACACTATACATATATGAGCATGTAGGAACTAAGGATCCCTATTATGTTTGTGGTGTGCAGGTAAATCATCGTGCAAACATTGAATTCGAAGCGTGGAGTTATTCGAGGTGGTCATAAAAAATCAACTGATTCATCAACAATTCATGACCCATATTCCCACTTTCGGTTATGGAAAGAGGTGCAACCATAGGGATGAAGCTAGGAATTTACAATTGGAGGGGCCAATTGCATAAAAACATATTTCAAAAAATATAACTAGGTTGTTTTTAAAGTCCTAAATGTTGGCTTTTGTTCACAATCGACATTTTGATGGTTTCAATAAATGAATTACGTTTACAAAAAATGGACATCTTCAAAGACAAACACATTTTTATCAAAGAGCCAAATACAAGAAATTGAAGATAAAAAAGATGCAAGGAGCTCAAAAATGAAGATTCAAGACCATAGGGTATAACCTTGTAACTCTTACTTTCACTTTTGACAAGAATTTGAATCACACACTTGCATATCTTTCAAAATGTGCATAAACCGTTTTACGTATTGTTTGGAAGACCAAAAGTTTTAACGGTTTCAAATCTCCCCAATCAAACTCCAAAACTTTTTATATACTTATACGATGTTTGTCTTTAAAATTGAGTGAATCAAGTTGGTCAAAATCGTGGTTTTTAAGGAACTGAATCATGTGCTTAAGTTGTGGAGGTCGACCGGCTAGTGAAGCGGTCGATCGACCTACGACCGCTTAGTGTAGCGGTCGACCAACATATGTTTTAAAATAGATATGTTGAGTTATGACATTATGACCGTTGGGGTAATGGTAACCTGCAACGGTCGACCGGTTCATGTAGCGATCGATCGGCTCGTCGTGTATTTTGACAGATCGACCCCTAACGGCTATAAACGACTTGTTTTCAAATGTGACCTATATAAATACCTTCCTTTTGTCTCAAAATAGGAGAGAACAACCACATATAATTTCTATAACTTGAGAAAGATATTAAATCTTCTTATTTTATATTTCTCATATCATTCACACAAATTACACTTTCTTATCCTTGTCATTGTGTGAAGCAAAAAGATAAAACTTTTAATTTATTATCCACTATTTGAAATAGTACATTTCTTTTATCTTCCTATTCAAAATAGGTGTTTCCTTTAATTAGGTTGTTCACTAAAGAATAAGCTTAGAGAAGATATATTTCAAGCTTAGTTAGGTTGTAAGTGGTGAGCCCGAAAATCCATTTGGGTTGTCAGTGTTGAGCCCATGAAAGCACTTGTAAAGTTTGCTAGCACCCGAAAGCTAGAGTGTACACTATTTGGAAGATAGTGAAAAAACTTTAAGGCTCGGTCAAGGAGTCTTAGGGGTGGATATAGGCAGGTTTGCCGAACCACTTAAAATTTTTGTGGTTGCATCTCTAACCCTAATCTTAACATTTAGCACTTATTTACTTGTTGCATTAATATACTTATGCTAAACTAGTCTTTACTTTGCAAACACGATTTTGGGGGTTAAAAGTGAAAAATTTGGAAACCCAATTCACCCCCTATTGGGTTGCCTAAATCCTAAGAATTACAATTGGTATTAGAACTTGATGCTCGTTTTACAAGATTTAAGAATATTGAGTTAGAATGACAACCTCTAGCCTCAACACTCTAGTTGAAGGGCTTTCAACACTTGAACCACTATTCTTTAATGGTAATGATTAATGCACATTGGAAAGTTAGGATGAGAATTTATTTTCAATCTATTAATTATGATTTATGATTATGCATATTGAATGACACACATATTCCCACAAAGAAAGTTAGAGAGGTTGAAACCTCCTAAAACAAAAATGAATATAGTGACCTATAAATCACCTTTTCCCTCAGGCCGGTCAAGCGGGTATGAATATCCATGCACAACGTGCGTCAGCTCCATCATCGTCTGGATACTCTCCGTCAGCTCCATCATCATCGTGGTCGTTCAATCCGTGCCTCGGTCTTGGTGATACTTCTCCCGGATCGATCCATGACCAACCTGACAAAAATCATTCGTACGTCCTCCAGACAACGACGTTTCTGATAATTATGTCCAAACAAAGAGTCACCTCGTCCGAACAAATAAAAAATAAGATGTTTTAACTACGGTCTGTTCGGACGGATTTCAACGGTTAGATCTACACATGACCCAATCAAATTCAACATCATTAAATATATATCTAAGGCAGATTCGAAAATCTTTTAGAACCTACTAGTGTCTGGATGGTCTGGTTGTTGTCCGGACAGTGTCGATATCATGTGTGTGAAATTGTGCAACTTGGAACCACACAATTTGCTGAAGAAGCATTCCTACCTGTACAAGCAACATTTCAGAGTTTGGATGCAATTATCCTTTTTTGGCATTGGGACACACATGTTGGCCTCCAAACGGTTCTAAGTATGTATGACAATCTTCAATGTGTAACCAACTGGTACGATCATTAACATTACCTAAAGTTGGTTTGGAAGTGGTAAAAAATCTATCTGGACTGGGATGGAAAATTTGTGACGATGCTAATCATCACTCATTTACGATGACTTGTATTTTGTCACCCATGTGAGCTTCCTACAGTCCACCTAGCCTATACAACTGCGTTACAAAGAATAAAAAACAGAACACTGCCATCAAAAGAAAATAAAAGAAACGATGGAACCGGGGGGGGGGGGGTACAAAACAAACTATGCATCGAAAATCTATTCGACCCTTAAATAATCCAACGTCCTACTTAACAATAAAAAGGCAAACACAAAAAAAACATAGAAGAAGTGAGTCCTATTGACCCAGTAAGGGGGAAAGGGGACATAGCATACAATATAATTAAAACAGAAACAACCATTGCAATAAGAAATCAAGGATAAAGCAATACCCATAATAAACAGAATAATGATGTATGAGCGATGCAATGCATAATGATTCATCTGTTTACCAGTCATTTCATTTCCTTTCTTTTTCGGTCCGGTATAGGTGTCATGCCCCGAACGCCATCCCGCAGGGACAGTGACAGCCACGAGCAATCCCGAGGGAAAGCCCCAGCGAGCTTATACATACATACATACATACATACATACATACATACATACATACATACAACGGAATAAGATGGAGAGAGAGACGGGCCAAAACTCAACATGACTAATCTTACAAATTAGATTCCAAAGAAGTAGTAGCTTAATTACATAACACAAGAACTTCATAACATAAGTGGCAGACCACAACGGTCAGCAATCACCACAACAAAATACATAACGTCTTCTTTCTAAGACAGCAGTCTTACTGACTTCCTTCACCTGAAGCATCTGGAATGATACATTTGAAAAAATATGAGTCGAAAGACTCAGTAAGGGAAAACTTAAACTTAAAAACATGAGTTTATTACTTGCATATGAATTTCGTGAATAAACATAAGTCTTGATGCACATGCATGCTTCATGGTTGCATATGCATGTGTAATAATCTTGATCTTGAAAAACATATTCTGGAACTTGAAATTGACACATGGTCCTTTGAATTATTTTCTTCTTGACTTGTGGGTTACTTACGCTCCATTTAACCCCTAGAGTCAAGGTTGTGCGTTCCCATCGGAACCGTCTCCATTTCCCATGGGGACATTTCATTTGGTCGAACTAGCCCACCTTCTCGCATTCGTCCTTCAGTGTGGTTGCACTTACCTCTAGGGTTCACCCATCCTTCTTGCATTCGTCCTTCGGTATGGGTGCCCTTCTTGATGGTAAGCGGTATTGTTGGTTTGGAAGGAGCCTTCCTCTTCTGCTGCTCATGATCAGCCGCTATTCTTTGTAGTCCTCGCTCCACAATCACCGCCCTTTCTATCACCTCAGCTAGGGTATTCAGATTATGGATATAGACCCTGTCGTAGACCCGTGGATGAAGTCCCTCCTCGAACTTCCTAGCCTTCCTTTCTTCGTCTGGTACTAAGTACGGGGCAAACCGCACTAGCTCCATGAATCGGCCAGAATACTGCTCCACCGTCATAGTTCCTTGAGTAAGGGTAGCAAATTTCCTTGCTTTCGCCTCCCAAGTTGTCCTTGGGAAGTAACGATCTAAGAACTCTTGTTAAAATCTTTTCCAGGTTATGGGCTGTTCCCCCAACTCCTGACTTAATAGTATTTTCTCAGACAGCCACCACCTTTTGGCATCTCCCTGTAGCTTAAAAGTAGCAAAGCTTAATTTCTAGGCATCCGTACACCCTAAGACTTCAAGTAACTCTTGTATCTCCACCAGCTAGTTCTCAGCCAAAATCGCATCTCTTTTGTCATTGTACGTTGGCGGGTGCTGGCGATTAAACTGATCAAAAGTGCATCCCTCAGGGCGACCTCTAGCCCCTTCTACATTGGCACCTTGTTGCACCTGCTCGGCAATAAGCTTAGCCATGTGCCTTAAGACTTCATCGGTGGTAACACCCGGATCTTCGAGTCCCCGATTTCTCTGTGGTGCTCTAGGTGTCATCTTGCACTTCAAGGTCATCATTTAGGATAGAGCAACACCCAACTTAGAGGTCTAGCATATTCAACACTTAACATATAGCTTATATCTTAGGGTTTAGGGTCCTAATCCATTCCCTATGTCTCATGGCCCTACTCTCTATCCCTCTGATACCACTTAACTGTCACGCCCCGAACGCCATCCCGCAGGGACAGCCACGAGCAATCCCGAGGGAAAGCCCCAGCGAGCTTAATCATACATACATACAGCGGAATAAGATGGAGAGAGAGACGGGCCAAAACTCAACATGACTAATCTTACAAATTAGATTCCAAAAAAGTAGTAGCTTAATTACATAACACAAGAACTTCATACCATAAGTGGCAGACCACAACGGTCAGCAATCACCACAACAAAATACATAACGCCTTCTTTCTAAGACAAACAGTCTTCCTGACTTCCTTCACCTGAAGCATCTGGAATGATATATTTGAAAAACTATGAGTCGAAAGACTCAGTAAGGGAAAACTTAAACTTAAAAACATGAGTTTATGACCTGCATATGAATTTCGTGAATAAACATAAGTCTTGATGCACATGCATGCTTCATGGTTGCATATGCACGTGTAACAATCTTGATCTTGGCTACTTACGCTCCATTTAACCCCTGGAGTCAAGGTTGTGCGTTCCCATCGGAACCGTCTCCCTTTCCCATGGGGACATTTCATTTGGTCGAACTAGCCCACCTTCTCGCATTCGTCCTTCATTGTGGTTGCACTTACCTCTAGGGTTCACCCATCCTTCTTGCATTCGTCCTTCGGTATGGGTGCCCTTCTTGATGGTACGGTACAGACCAGAGCCCTTAACTTAACTTGACGTATCATAAAAATTTTCATACATCATTGCAATAAACTTCTTTTAGAAAATCATGTAATGCTCGTGTCATGACATGCTTGCTTATGACGTCATGCTTGCTCATGTAAAACAATGCTGTGTATCATTCCAGTTTTGAAAAAAATGTAACTCCACTTACATTCCACTTACCTTGCTTCTCTTGATATAGAGACGATGATTCGCCTACAAGCGAGTCAATTACTACACTTAGATGTTTTGGAATTTAATCACATAAACATTCAAAGAAACACTTATAATTGTTTTGGTTTACCAAAGGTACATATCTTGAAAATACTATTTTGTTTTCAAATGATTACTTTAGTAAACTTTCATAAAACACTTGAAGAAAGCAATCAACATAACATAATAGGATCCTAACCCCAAAACAACAACTAGTAAGGTGTCCAACTCAATTTCCTTGCTCTAAACCTTACCAAACCTAATGTCCATCAAATTCCACCAACTTAACCTCATTCTTCCTCTTATAGACTTGCTGATCTACTCCACTTACATTAATTCCTTAAGTTAGGCCACTGACCAAAGCCTTAATTAACATAATTATATGGCTTACCTCCAATTATTTCCATATCTTATTCAAGACTCCAAACAGCAAGCTATTTAGTGTCTTAACTCAAGGTTGCCATCTTCTTATTTCATGCATTAAGGCTATTCTTTGTTAATTAACTAATTCATCTTTTCCAATCCTAATCATGGCTAATCCATGATTATTTCCTCCATCTTCCATCCAACCCGTGACACCTTTCTTAACACTAGATGCTTAGGTTTTACATTTCACAATAAACTTCCTTTAAGCAACTACATCTATTTAGCCAATAGCATTTTACATATATACTTGCATCATAAATCTCATTTGCTATTCTTTTATTACCTAGGGTTTTTTTCCATCTTAACTTAACACTTACAACACCATTGATGAACCTCAAATCTTGGTCTTTTTAGTGATCTCTAATTGGATGCAAAATTAAACCAAACCTTAGCATCAAACCTAGAGTTTTTCTAACTCCAACCATTTGGCCATCAACCTAGTTTTCAATTCTAAGCCATTCGGCCACCAACAACCCATATGCATGCAATCCTCTTCACATCCAAACATGTAATCCCATCCTCCAGCAACCAATTTCACAACTTAGGCATGCAAATCAAAATGAAAATGATCAGATCTACACAGTACACAAGCATGCATGTAATTATTTCAAGGAAATGACCTTAAAACAGATTCGGCCAACCCAAGGAAAACCGAATCTCACCATGCTATTCTTTCCTCTTCCTCTTCCTCCAATCATCAACAACATCACAACATTTCTTCCAACAAACCCAACCTAATCAAATCTAACATTCATGCATTTACAAAACAAAAGGACACAAGGCACTCGGCCAAAACAACAAACCAATTTCTCAAACCTATCTTACCTTGTAGTGCTGAAAACAAGGGCTGGTACCTAGCACAAAACATTCAAGATCAGAACCTAAGAAGGAAAGGAACAAAATAATGGACATGCAAAGACACCAGATCCCATACCTCCTATGACACTCGGCCAACACCAACTTCCTTCCACTCTAGGTTCTCGGCTTCTCACTCTCTTGTGTGACTTCAAAGGGTTGAGATGAGAGTTTGAAGGTGCTGTAATGAAGCTTGAGATGAGAGAATGGGATGAAGGCAGCTGCTGGAAAGGTGTGAAGAAAACAAGGGAAGGAGCTTGGAGAGTGAAGTGGTTCGGCCAAAGAGAGAATTGTGTACAATGAGATGAGTTGAAGTGAATGAAGGAACCGAATGAGCTGAAGATTATGTGTTTCTGTCAAGAGAAAGCTGAGCTGAAAATGGTGAGGGGTTCGACCACAAGAAGAGCTAAGCAAAGTGAAAAGATGGAGAGGTGAAAAATGAAAGAGGTTTGAAATGAAGGCTTTCACGTGAAGGGAGGGTTTCTCTTGTTTGTATCGCCTATAACCATTGGTTGCTATGGGCGGTGACATAATCCTTGTCTTTTCTTCCTCACTTCACACTATTTCTTTGTCTCCTAGTTTAAGCCACTCACGTGATTCACCCAAAGCCAATTCAACTTTCTCTTCTTGCCTATCACGTAAACTTCTCTTGCCTTTCACTTTATCTTTCTCTTATCACATAGGCACATGGACTTATCTCTATAATAGACACAATAACTTATCTCCTTACAAGCATATCAACTTATCTCTATAATAAACACAATAGCTTATCTCCTTTATAATCACACTAGCTTATTTCTATTATAAGCACACTAACTAATTTCCATAATAAACAAACTAACTTATCTTTTAATTCTTTATCAAGCTATCCTATAACTTACCAACTTATCACTTAATTCTTCTAATGATGCTTAAGCCTATCTAATGGTGATTAAGGTTACCTAATGAAGGACACAAAGTAATCTATATGCTCAACATAAATTTCATAACTATAGATTATTATGCAATGATTTCTACTTAGAGAATTTCGGCAATAAGAAACAAAATTCTCTTCATAGATTTAATTTCATAAATCATGGTGGCATAATTATATGCAAATGGAAAAATTAGTTCATAAAAGAAATCTACCTTGAAAAATTCGGCTCTTAGGAAAATAATAGAATTGCATCAATAAAATTTCACAATGATAATAAAACAAAATACCATAAGTATTAAAGTGAAGTCATACATTGGCCAAAAGTATGGCCCCTTGAGTTAAATCAAAACAAATACATAGAAAGATAGCAAACACGAAGTACGGGGTCTCACAATAGGTGTCCTCCCGCGCTCTGTTTAACACCCAGAGTCTGGGTTGTGCATCCCTCCTCTCCTCTGGGACTGTCCAGTGCCTCGGCACCAGGACCCGGTTATGCATGCACTGTTCCATTGCCTAGAGATATCAACAACTATCCTCTCAGTGGTGGTTTGCACTATCCCACTGTGCACGGTACCATCACCCGATCTCAGAACTACATCTGGGTATGAGTTTCGTTTCGGTCATCAGTAATCACATACCCATGATATGTTGATGCATCATGACTTATCTTCTGCATCATTGATAAACGATTCACCAAAGACGATCAATGTAATGCATATAGCATATAAAAATGCAATTGACATATCATAAGCAAAACATATTCACATAAGTCGATTATAAGATGCACATATTCACTTTCACATTTTAATGGAAAGGCATAGCGCAAGAATGCATTTGAACTTTAATAAAACATTAAAGAGGAAAAGAAATATTAGTACGTACTAATTAAGTACTATTTATATTTCATTATTAGAACTTTGGACTAAGGTTAATATTTAATGTCCTTCCTTTGATGTACATTAATAATCTTTTTCTTTTAATTTGGTTTAATAATGAAATAATCATGTAAATGATTAATCAATATAAAATCTTCTCTAAAATCTATGAGTGAGGGCCTCTTGGGCCTTATTAGACCCTAAATCTACTTGGTTTTCATCTCAAATTTGGCCATCCCCATCCATTTTTCGCGATCTACACAGAAATAAAGTTATTTTACCCGTTTGGACCTTTCTACCCTAACATTTTGTGTGAAATGCTGAAACTGCCCTTAGAGACCTCCAGGGCATTTTCGACCTTTCCCGACCTCCGACTGAATTGAAAATTTTACAGGAATGTTCTGAACCCTCATACAACCTATATGGAAATCATCCAAAAATTCAAAAGGAATCTTAGGGTCATTTTGGACAGCAAGCATATTTCACTAAAAATTCTAAAATAGCTATTTGCATGTTAAAATCAAGTATCCATATGCCTTAACTCATTTGATCCAATCATCCTCCTTAGTTCAATAACATCACATCACTCCTTTGATGACAAAGTAGAAAGAAAATCACATGCAATCGTTCATACAATTTTAAAATCATTATAAAACCATACATGTGATGATTTAGCCTTACTTCACCATCCTTAAGCCATTTGACTTCTTTTACCTGGTTTTGATTTGCCATTTAATCTGTATAGCCCCTTCCATTCCCTTTAGCCAACATTAAGAACTCTTCATAATATTTTGCAACAAATGCATGTAAAACACATCACAAAAGCAAAGGCAACAGGCCATATGTTCAACAATAACCCAAGCCAACCCGTGGCTCATTGGCCTTCAAAAGTGCATGTTTCGGCCACTAATGTGGCTTAGCAACTCTATCGGTTATATCATATAAGCACAACACCCATTTCAGCAAGGAAGTCATACAAAAATGAAGGATTTCCACATGCAAGCATGTCCTACTCATATTTTTATGTAATAAATCAATACTATGGCTTTCTTTCTTTCACTGAATGATTAAACACTAATATAGAATCATACAGCAAGTCAAAATCATGAAGAACACGTTTTCCCCAACTCAAATGCACAATAGAAACTACCCCTTACCTATATTGAATACAAGTCCTTCTTCTCCTCTCTTCCTCTTCTTCGGTTCCTCCCTTTTATCTCTTGGTTCTTCTCTATTCTCCTATGTCTCTCTCCTCCTATCACTTTCGGTCAGGTGATGGTATTCTCTAAACTCTCGATCTCTCTCACTTTGGTCGACAAACACAGAGAAATGAGCTGCCGGTCATCTATCTCTCTCTCCCCATTTTTCTCTTTCTTTTCCTCTTTATTTCTTCCCTCATTCTTCTCTTCTTTTTCCTTTGGTCTGTCCTACGATCTGCCACTTTCCTCCTTCAGTCAGCTTCACTTTTTCATTTTTGGTCAGTTGGTGTCTCACGCCACTCTCCCCCATTTTACTATTTCTCTTCTCCTACGTAATTAGGTAGGCACTCATTCGGCTAACTCTACACACCAAGTTGCACCCACAATAAATTCTCTAGCTCCCACGTCTTCTTGCATGTCAATAAGTCAACAAAGGAGCCAATGACAAGCTCCATATAGTCGGCTAAGACGTGTGTAATAGCAACAAAGGATAACAACACCAAAGGAGAAGAGAAAGAGAGGTAAAAAGTAACAAAAGATAATATGCATTAAATGTAAAGTGTAGATAACATACGGCCAAGACATTTTGACCCAAAATGGGAAGATGAAAAGCATGTGAGTAGAGAGACATATTCGGCTACCCCTAAAAATAAAAACAAAGCAAGAAATAAATCTCTTTTTACATACTCTTTAGTAATAACTCCTAATGTTAATAGTGCCAAAATATTCACAAGTATCAAGCTAAATAAGTTCAATAAGATATAAAATGAAAACGAATGCAACTACTAAATTTTCCAAATTCAAAGAAATCACAATGTGCAAAGAAATAATAAATGGAAGACATAGTTTAAACAACATAATTTTAAAAAAGAAAAATATCATTAGCAATTTATATTATAAAACAAGGGAGGATTATGAAAAAATATTCAAGATCATAATATCTTACCTTATATTCGGCTATAAGCTGAAAAATAATTGAAGGTTATGCAAAAATAATTAAATATGCCAAATAATAAAATTATAGGAAGATGCATTGGAAAGACTTTTAATAGAATTAAATCCTCTAATAGCAAATATGAAGCTCCTAGAGAAATAATATGCAAACAAATGTAAACATTTACTTGAATAATAAGAGAATTGATTTTTAAGCTTAATAAAGGAATAATTCAGACTGGAAAACTCCAAAGAGCATATTATACTAGTTTTAAATATGTCAAACAACTAAAAATAAAGAGGGGTGTCACATAAACAATGAAGTTCCGGTGTATGAAAGAGTGGAGTTCCAATCGTGTAGAAGTAGTTGCTTTGTTCAAGATTCATTGAGGTGAGAGAGAGATTTAGAGGTTCCGATTATACCACTTGGTGAAAGTTCAAGTGAGTAGTTCGAATGGCTTCCTTCGGGGTTTGTTAGGTAGCTGAGGTTTTGTGGTACACGAGGTCACCGATTGTAAGTGATTCTCTCATTTAGTGTATTAGTTAACCAGTAGTGAGCCCAAAGTAGTTTTTTCCTATCAAAGGAGTTCGCTATAGGGTTTTCCACTTCGTAAACAATCTCTTATGTTTGTGTCATTGTTTGCGTTCCTTTTCGCTCGTATTTGCATGTTCATGATTAGCTTTAGATAATTTTGAATCTTGCTTCAAAAATTAGAATAAGAGTATTTTGCTCACCAAGTGTTTGTGGTAACGTCTAAGAGTTCTTAGATTGTTTAATTTGATTAAACTGAGTGATTTTTGTCTTTATTTATAACTGATTGATATCTTACAGATTTGTATAGGTTTTAGTAATCAATTATACTCAGTTTTTGTATTTGGTTTTCTGCAATAGGGTGTATTAGTTTTGCTGTAATTTTTTAACTTACTATTTACCTCCTCTAGGGTCTAAACCGTGTCCCACAATAATGTTAGGATCAATTTTGGACAAATAAATATAAATGTGAGAAATGATACAGATAAACCACCACTTATCGTCTTTCTCTTTGAAAGAGAAGTAAATAATTATTTGTTCCTTTCATTACAAGTCGTTCTATCAAGCCAATCTAGACATATCAATGTTAAGCACAGCTGGGGGCTGTTGTAAAACGTTGGATTCAAGTGGTAATTTCACCGCATCTTTCCGCTTTTACTCCCTCTATTATTTATTAGTTTTTCCCTTAATTTGCTCCGCACAGTTTGTCTAGTTTTCCCTCGGTGTGCTTCTTGTTCTGTTTTTCCTAGCAGCCTGAAGATGCTTTTGCTGGGGGCCCGAAGTGGTACCAGTTAGTCAACATCTGCGAACCAACTGGGGGCCCGAAGTTTACCAAATTTTCATGGTGGCTGTACAAGTCTTCCCACTGGCGGCTGACGATCGAGTAGGCCCGTAACACATACAAAGATTCTTTAATTTCTAGCTGGCCCTGCGATCCACAGCAACTAAGACTAGGCCATTGACTCGAAGCATTTATTACTTTAAGTTAGTTTTAAGGTTGTTCAAATATATATATAAGTTGCTATTAAATGAGCACGGACTATTAAAACCAGGTAATAAATCATCACTGTCATATGTGGATGTATAATCACTATCATATTCTTCATACATGCTTTCATCTAATGCATTGATATTGTCTTCAAGATATTGAGAAGATAAATATTCACCATAAATGATATTGAGAAACAAAAATGCAAGCAGCATATTTAGAGTACCAGTACGTTTAAGCATTAAAGTAATAGCAAGTAATACAGAAAGGTCTTGACTCATATTGAAAAGTTTACAAGGTACAGTAGCAAAGCTTAAACACACTTACAAGATTGAAGACTTGAAACTCGAAATAAACTTGACAGGAAATATTCTGAAATCGAAAGGTAAAATTAAAGGAGATTGAAGGAGTAGAAGTGAAGGATGGGTAAAGGAAATATCTAAACAGTGAAGGTATCTGATACGAGAAGTAGGCGGAGATAGATAGGCGGAGAGAAGAAATTGAGATTCTGAAGGTTGAGAGAATTGAAAGGTTTGAGAGATTTAGGAGTGTAGGTGAATGCGTGAAATGAACGATGAAAACATCGTTTAAATAGAAAAGAGGGACGAGAAAAGGACGTGAAATGTCCTTAGATATTTTAGAAAAGGAAGGGTATTTTTGGAAAGTGAAACAGTACCTGTTGGCAGAGTACTGTAGATGAACAGTTATTTGTGTCGGTAAACAGTAATCATTATCTAGAAAAAGACGGTCTTGACCTTGCTATTCTGAAAAATTGCATTGTTGATATGGTTGACGTCATGCTGGTATCATCAAAAGAACTGTTGATTGATAGCATTTATTTCTTCATCAGATAAATGAATTAGGTCATTTCTGTGAACAATATGGTTATTCTAATCCAATTGCTCCACAATCTGTTGAAACACAAGACATTAATAATCTCAAGTCGCTGCTACCCCTTTAATTCGTCAAGGTTTAAGTATTATTAACCGTACTGGTTTACTCATTTGTAATGATATTAAGTTGAAGAAAACAATCGAATTTGAACGAAAACATACTCATCGTGAATTAGGTCATTTCTGTGAACAATATGGTTATTCTAATCCAATTGCTCCTTCTAAACGCAAAAAACAATCGAAACCTTTCAGAACTAAAAAGCCCAAATATTATAAGTCTAATAAATGGTTTAATATATCAAAATCCAAATATCCTTCTAAACCTAAACCCTCTAAGCCTTATAAAAAATTTAAAAAACAAAAAGATAGAAAAAATGTTGTCTGTTGGAAATGTGGTAAGACTGGCCACTTTGCTAATAAATGTTATGTTCGAAAGAAAATAGAACAATTAGACATTTCTGACGACATAAAAAATAACTTATTTAAAATATTTTTAAATGATCAATCACCTCCTTCTTCTCCTTCTTCTTCTTCTTCTTCTAAGGACACTTCTTCTTCAGAAAATGATGAAGTTCAATTATGTAATTGCTTAAATGATAATTGTAATTGTAAACAGATTTTTGTTCTAAATAAATCTGATCAACTTTTATTAGATGCTATCACTCAAATACAAGATAAAGAAATACAAAATGAATTTCTCATTAAAATGAAAAATATGGAAATACAATCCTCTACATCCAATTCCACAAATAAACAACAACCAATAGTCCATTATGATTATAATAAAATCTTAGCCCGATTTAAACCTTCAAACAAACCTGCTACAATTTTAGATTTACAACAAGAAATACAAATTCTTAAGCAAGAAATAAAACAATTACAAAACTCTCAAATAAATCTGACAAATATCACTGAACATTTATTAACAGAAATTTGTCTTTTAAAAGCTCAACCTCAACCAGCTGATACTACTCAACTTCTATTAACCGATACTCCTTCATCATCTACACCCACTAATACAGATATTCCCTTACCATCAACTGAAGCTTTCTTACAAATAATTGATAAAATTATTTTTCAAAAATGGTATTCTGAAGTTACTATTCGTATTAAAGATCTTTCTTTTACTGTTATTGCTTTGATTGATTCAGGTGCCGATTTAAATTGTATTCAAGAAGGGATCATTGATTCTAAATATTTTGAAAAATCAACTGAACGTTTATCTCAAGCTGATGGCAAGAAAATGACAATAAATTACAAAATTCCAAATGTTCATATCTGTAATAATGGTTTTTGTTTTCAAACTACTTTTGTTATGGTTAAAAATTTAACTTCTAAAGTTATTTTAGGTAATCCTTTCTTATCTCTATTATATCCTTTTATGGTTACTGAACAAGGTATTACTTCTCGTGTACTTGGTCATGAAGTTACTTTTAACTTTTATTATCCTCCTTTCTCTCGTGATATTCAAGTCTTAAAAAATATTTCGATATCAAAAGAAATTAATATTTTAACTCAAACAAAAGTTTTTCGTAAACAACAACATTTACAATTCCTACAAAAAGAAATTATGTATAAGAAGATACTATTTGCTCGACTCTTCCTAATGCTTTTTGGAATAGAAAACAACACATCATTACTCTTCCCTATGAATCTGATTTTTCTGAGAAAAATATTCCTACAAAAGCTCGACCTATACAAATGAATAATGAATATTTAGAGATTTGCAAAAAAGAAATCCAATCTTTAATGAATAAAAAATTAATTCGCCCTTCTAAATCTCCTTGGAGTTGTGCTGCATTTTATGTCATGAATAATGCTGAAAAAGAACGTGATGTTCCTCGTCTTGTTATTAATTATAAACCTTTAAATAAAGTTTTAAGATGGATTAGATATCCTATTCCTAATAAAAAAGATTTACTTAATAGATTGCATGATGCTTGTGTTTTCTCTAAATTTGATATGAAATCTGGATATTATCAAATACAAATTGCTGAACAAGATAGATATAAAACTGCTCTTACAGTTCCTTTTGGTCATTTTGAATGGAATGTTATGCCTTTTGGTTTAAAAAATGCCCCTTCCGAATTTCAAAATATTATGAATGATATTTTTAATCCTTATTCTTCCTTTGCTTTAGTTTATATTGATGATGTTCTTATCTTCTCTAAATCAATTAAACAACATTGGTATCATTTAAATAAATTCCAAAAAATAATTGAACAAAATGGTTTGGTAGTATCTGCTACTAAAATAAAATTATTCCAATCAAAAATAAGATTTTTAGGTCATACTATATATCAAGGAACTATTACACCAATATCTCGCGCTATTGAATTTGCTGATAAATTTGCTGATAAAATACTTGATAAACAACAATTACAACGCTTTCTTGGTAGTTTAAATTATATTGGTGAATTTTATAAAAACTAATATTTGTGCAGCAACTTTGTAGGGATCACTCTCATTGTCATAAGGGCTTTCAACGAAACACACCAATCTGATATATGATTTGGGCATTAAAGGATTATTTTCTGGTAAAGGAGGGGAAATTGGAGTAACAGAGGTAGAAGGTATGGAGGAAGAAACCTTTTGACTAAAAGTAGCATTCATTGGAGGAGGCACAGAAGCTAAGGGACTTGATATTTGAGGTATTTGTCCTAGAACAGTAAATTGATTTTGTATTGGGATGGCACCAGGTCGTGGACCAGGAGGACGAGGACCAGGTGGACGGGTATTACCACGATAAACAAGAGGTAAAGGTGGAAAATTTGACGATTGCTCTGAAGAAGATTTATTACTCATGATTTATTTTACCCTGTAAGAATTCACGAGTGAGAAAATCAGGAACATAATTTTGAGAGCCTTTGATATATTCAATATCAAAATCAAAAACAGATAAAATACCTTGCCAACGGGCAAATAAATGTTTAGAAGCAAGATTTTTAACATCTTTCATCAAAATGTCTTTTGCAGAATGACAATCGACACGGATTAAAAAGGCTTGATTTAACAAATCATCTTGAAATTTAGAAACACAAAGTACTATTGCTAGAACTTCTTGCTTGACCGTACTGTATTTTTGCTGCGTGATATTCCATGCATGAGAATGATATCGTACTATTTGTTCATTGTCATCAGGATGCAGTCTTTGTTTTAAGATACCACCATAACCTATATTAGAGGCATCGGTTTCTACAATTTTAAATGCATGAGGTGATGCTATGCCAAGACAAGGCAAATGTTTTACATGCTTTTTTATTTGTTTAATTATTTCGGTATGTTGATCAGTCCAAGGAGAAGGTTTTTTCTTTAATCGATCAAACAAAGGTTTACATAGTTTTCTTAAGTTTTTATAAAATTCACCAATATAATTTTTCATAAGTTTTAAAGGATTCCATGGTACTGAACCAATACCCCATTGGTTTCTCCAGTGGTGGGACCGATTCGGTCCAGATGAAAAACTTTTTTCCCGAAAGTCTCAAAAAAGCTTATGATCAATGGGCTGCAAACCCTCATGATACACCTTCCCTAGACAAATATCCAGCAATGAAAAACCCTCCATTTAAAAATATACCCGGTTGGTGCGACCCGTTTGAAATAGCTTATTGTGAAAACGTACTGTGGTTTAAACAGGATGTTTAGACGATCGAACAGTAGAAATAGTGTTGCAAGTGGAAGTTCTAATAGTAATAGTATGGACAATAGCATTGCAATTGATAATACACTATCATCAGCATCCAATATCAACACTGATGAATATCACATCTCATTAGGCATTAATAAACCCTAAATAATTGGGTCATACCTAAAGTCAAAGACTCTCAATTATACAAAAAATCAACCTTTGCTTTTAATACAGATTATGCTATTAAAACCATTGAACAATTAATACCAATCGGTCAAGAATATGAAACGAGGACATTTTAAATTTAAAAGGAAATCAGAAGCTCTTTCTCGATAAACATCAGGAGAACCAACAAAATTACGTGTAATAGTGTAAAGTAAAGTATTTACAGCATCAGGTATAGTTTGGTTATTATCATAAATAATATTATTATTCGGTCTCTTTTAACAGCATTAGTGACAGCAGTGCGTGCTTCTTCAGTTAAATATTTATCCCACCAATTTTTTAATTGACCAGTGAAACCAGAAATTAAACAGTTAGCGGCTTCTTGTTCAGTTCGATGACTATTTGAAGGAGTAGAAGTGAAGGATGGGTAAAGGAAAAAATCCAATCTTTAATGAATAAAAAATTAATTCGCCCTTCTAAATCTCCTTGGAGTTGTGCTGCATTTTATGTCATGAATAATGCTGAAAAAGAACGTGGTGTTCCTCGTCTTGTTATTAATTATAAACCTTTAAATAAAGTTTTAAGATGGATTAGATATCCTATTCCTAATAAAAAAGATTTACTTAATAGATTGCATGATGCTTGTGTTTTCTCTAAATTTGATATGAAATCTGGATATTATCAAATACAAATTGCTGAACAAGATAGATATAAAACTGCTTTTACAGTTCCTTTTGGTCATTTTGAATGGAATGTTATGCCTTTTGGTTTAAAAAATGCCCCTTCCGAATTTCAAAATATTATGAATGATATTTTTAATCCTTATTCTTCCTTTGCTTTAGTTTATATTGATGATGTTCTTATCTTCTCTAAATCAATTAAACAACATTGGTATCATTTAAATAAATTCCAAAAAATAATTGAACAAAATGGTTTGGTAGTATCTGCTCCTAAAATAAAATTATTCCAATCAAGAATAAGATTTTTAGGTCATACTATATATCAAGGAACTATTACACCAATATCTCGCGCTATTGAATTTGCTGATAAATTTCCTGATAAAATACTTGAAGAATTGGTTTTTCAAAATTTACAATACGCAGGATAATTTCACCCAAAGAGTGGGGTCCACCCTGGACTCTAAGAGCTCTTTCTGAATCTTTTAGCAATATCAAAACAATTTCATATTATGACTACATTGACGCATGGACATACACTTTATTTTTTGAAAACAATAACCATCGTCATACGTGGTTCATACGTTTTAAAGGATTCCATGGTACTGAACCAATACCCCATTGGTTTCTCCAGTGGTGGGACCGATTCGGTCCAAATGAAAAACTTTTTCCCGAAAGTCTCAAAAAAGCTTATGATCAATGGGCTGCAAACCCTCATGATACACCTTCCCTAGACAAATATCCAGCAATGAAAAACCCTCCATTTAAAAATATACCTGTCCTTCTCCGTTTCCATATACAGTTTAACCTAGTCCCTTGGATTTTCTGTTGGAAGTTTGTCTTTTCTCATGAAGACAATGTTAAAATATTAGCCCAAATTTTTTTTATTAAATGGTGGAATGTTTATACCACTGACCCTATCATTGCTGCCATTGACAAAGCAAAAACACAAATAGCAACCCATCCTCAATTCCTTGCTCAAAGAAGTCAATTACAAGCTGAACTTGCTGCTGCCCAGAATAAAGATGACTAATAGCATAATCTGTATTAAAAGCAAAGGTTGATTTTTTGTATAATTGAGAGTCTTTGACTTTAGGTATTAGTTAATTAGGGGAAAGAGAAAATAATCCACGTCGTAATAACCCAAACTGTTTGATTGTTTAAATTTTTTAATGGAGATATTAGTGATCGATCATTTGTCGCAGGGTACTTGACTTGGAAGAGCTTGGTCCATGGATGCCCTCTCACTCTTTGTCTACGGAAGTCTTTGTTTTGTTTTACTCTTCTCAATTCTTAATTCTCAACCACATCGGCAGTGGCGGATCCAGGATGGATTTTCATGGGGGTCGAACTTTACATGCAAAATAACAAGAATTTTTTTTTCTTCGTAATGCAAACAATTTTCTTAAAGTTACAATATCGAAAATTAAATACTAAAAGCATTAAAAATAATAGAATACATGTACTGTACTATGTAGTACGACTGAGAGATGACAATTACATCCTACGTTTTTGCATACTTATCCATTATCTAAACAAAATAAAACAAAGTGAAAACAATCAATCAACAAATGACTACCAGCCAATCTACTACAAATGAAACATACATAATGCCATGCCAACAGCAGCAGGCAATTGAATGTGTTAGGTTTTAAGTGCGCTTAGTTAAAGCATCATAAAGTCATGACAGAAGGAGTGCTATCAATATAAAAACACTATCACGAAGAGAATGGCCAAAGACAGCAAGCATAGACGGACATTGACTTTCATAACAACAATTTTCATAGCCTCATAGGCCATATCAAATCAGATAATAGCAAAACATATATAACCAAACAGCCTCAGCTTTATTGTTACCAGACTCGATAATATGGCCGCTGTTACTTCTAGCTGCAACAGAAAGGCCATGGAGATCACTCGTTCTAGCCGCTAACTGTCAACAGTACACAAAGTAATCCTATCACTTATACATGAACAATTAGGAGTAACAAATGGGAGAAAGACCATGCATTAACTTTCGGCATATTGGCAAAACTACCTCTGGGAATGAAGACAACTTCCTTGAACAGAGTACTTTGTCATCATACAGGAATGATTCTGTCATTAGAATAAATAATACATAGTCTCAGAATTCCAAGGCAAAGTAGCAATATGCAATTGCAATGGAAAATAAAAGCTATATATAATTCACAGACATGGTTTATCAACATAAGTCATTCAAAACTCAAGAAATCATATAAGTATCATTCAAAAGTATGTTTTCAAGTATTTGTCCATTGAAATATTCATGTGTGAGCAGTGGTTCATATATTGCTGAATTTGTACGAGGTAACAGAATTGATTGGGTTCTTGCTTTCCTTGAAGTGTATCTATCAAACTCCCCCCAGACAAGATTCTCCATCAGCGTCTTCTGTATTGTATACAATCGATGGAGTTCCTCCACCTGGATATACAGCAGTAGGAAAAAAGTATGTACAATCGATGGAGTTCCTCCACCTTGATCTACCAAAGGGTAGTTTGAAAATTTATTACATTTATTTTATTCCATCAAAATGCTTGCCATTTACAAATTCCTATCTATCTTGGGAAGGATTCAGTAATTATTAAAGCAAGAGGCACAATTTTTTCCAAGTAAGTCTTTAACTACATGAATGGTTCATCACTACACAGGTTAGTAGGAGTTCCATTGAGAGAGAGAGTACAAAATACCTCCAATGTCTAGTTAATTAATTGAAGCACCTAATGAACAAGTTGTAATCCATGACTAAATGGAAAGCTTGACCAAAAAAAATCTAAAACATATTTAGAATCAAAAAATGGGACATAATTCATGTCCAATAAGGACACATGATCCTAACTTGAGTCAACATGAAAATCAACCAGCATGGTGATAGTATCTGCATACCTGGTTCCTGAATATAACCTCCTGGTTGAGAATAGTCTACTTCAGAGCTTCTTTGTGTGACTCAGTATACATTTGTACTGAATTCAGATAAAAAAAACTCCTTGCATCAGCATGGTGCCACCCAAAATTGGAATTAATTACATCAAAGCTGCTGTTGAATCTTTAGCAGCAGCAATCCGCTAGGTTTTCCTGGCCTCACCCTGAACTCTTCTTAAAAAGAGATGCTTGTTAAACCACCTCACATAGGAAAAAGGGTATGGGTCTTTTTCTTGAAAATAAGGTGTTTACATGAATGTGGGCACTGCCACTGCTACAAAAGCACTAACCATCCACAATTG
This sequence comes from Myrica gale, assembly GCA_963930655.1. Lineage (NCBI taxonomy): Eukaryota > Viridiplantae > Streptophyta > Magnoliopsida > Fagales > Myricaceae > Myrica > Myrica gale. The sequence goes on along the minus strand of OZ005602.1, from coordinate 17,133,627 downwards.
CCTTCCGTAATAAAATTATAGAATTGATATTGTTAAGATGGGCTTGTCACCAAAAGCAACGGCATTTGCAAACAATAAAATTAGGCTGACCAAACAAAGAAAGACCATAGCAATCTTATTTACTGAAGGTTGTTTTAGTTTTCCATTTCTCTCGTTAACCATTTATTCCACAACCCTAAACTGCACAAGGTTGATTCCTTTCTTCCATCGATGTGCAGCCTGAATAGCTCCACGAGGTATCTCAACACAGAATTTCCTTTTTTGATGGGGGCAGAGGGCCCAGGGGTTCCAACAGAGCTATATTCAAAGATAGATACACACACACGCACGTGTGATGGTGTTTGAAGAACGTACTGACCCAAACCATGCGTCATCAGTGTAACAAGCTTTAGGCCCAAAAATGTTTTTTCAATCCACACAAACCAAGACAACAATACCAAAATAAATTCACCGCCAAACTCCCTCCCTCTCCAAATTCTACCAACTAGATCATTCCACTACAAAATGGACCCTGATGAAAACGGAAACGCGCAACTTTATTCACAAATCGAAATTATCGAATAATATTTCCAGCTTCTGCAAACCGTAATCGCTTCACCGTTTCATTTTTTTCCTTAGCATATGAGGAATATTCACGAAAGGTGTTATAGTAATTAACTATATGAGTCGACTGTCGACGAAAATTTTAAGTTATTCAAAATCCAGAACAAAGACAAACTCACAAACTTTCTCTTTTATAGAGAGAAACAGGCAGAAATAGAGGGAGCTGACGAGGAGGATTCGATCCCTGGTCAGTGGTTTGGATGGCGAGCGGCTGGGTCAAGTCGTTGCACTGCAAATCCAGAGCGTTCGAAGACGTCTACCTCCCCGGCTCCCCGGCCCCAAACACCTCATACCCAGCGCCAGTTGTAGAAAGAGCGTCCAGAGCATTAAGGACGTGATCGATATCGCCAAGCAGAAACCTAAGAAGCCGAAATCCACGTCGCCTAAGAGAAAAAATAAAGGGCCTGGGCCAAAAGGGCCCAGGCCCGAAGGGAAATATCTGGAGCGCCTGGGCCAATGGGGGTCGGGCTCCCAAAAGCCCATGCGCTCCAGGGTTGGTCTGGGCCTATGGGGATCGGGCTCCCATAGGCCCAGACCAACTTATAAAAAAAAACAATTTACATGTAAAAATTTTTTTTTGCCTGGCCAATGGGTGGCGGCCGCCCAGGGCCGCCCCTACATCCGCCTCTGCACATCGGCCTGTAAATGACGCACGTTTTGTTGAATTGGTAGGTAGACGGCAAAGATCAGAACGTTATTACAGGCTCCAATATCTCACTACAACAAACGTCATTCTTTACTGTTTCCTCCCTCTAAAAAAGGCTAAAATGCTCCGTACGTCCCTGGGTATGACCCTTTCCCAATTTAGTCCTTAGGGTATGAATTTCCCTTAAAAAATCTCTGGGGTTTAGCCCTATTCCCCGAACAGTCCTGTCGTCAACTAAATGGACGGAAATGCACACGTGGCTGACGGCGCACACGTGGAAACTGACAGCTCGATTACCAACCAATCGCAGTGTGACACGTGTCAGTGAATAAAAAATAAAAGATTTTTTTTAAAAAAAATTAAAATTTAATAAAAAAGTATTTTTTATTATTTAAAAAAAAAGAGAGAGAGGGGAAGGATCGGATCCGATCCTTCCCCGGTGAACCACCAGCCGGTGGGTATTTTGGCCGCCCAGAACTGGGAGGCCAGCGGGGGAGGAGAAATCCTCTCCCACCGGCGCGGCTGGGGGACCTCCCTCAGCCCTGGGCGCGCCCAGACCACCGCCCGGTGGAGAAGGGCTCCCTCCGCTGGCCGCCCATGCCTCCTCCACCGGGCGGTGGTCTGGGGCGGCTGGGGGACCTCCCCCATCCGCGCCCGGGGAGGATAAGAAGTAATCGAGCTGTCAGTTTCCACGTGTGCGCCGTCAGCCACGTGTGCATTTTCGTCCATTTAGTTGACGGCAGGACTCTTCGGGGAATAGGGCTAAACCCCAGAGGTTTTTTAAGGGAAATTCATACCCTAAGGACTAAATTGGGAAAGGGTCATACCCCAGGGACGTACGGAGCATTTTAGCCCTAGAAAAAATAAAGATTCCACTTCAAAAGATCTTTCGATTTTTTTTCCAAAAGATCTTTTGAGACGGATTGAGTCCGTCCAGACCGCCGTCTCAATATCCACTTTCCAAAAAGTTTTTTAGGAACGAAAAAAATCACTCCTTCCAAAAAGGTAGTTTTTTACGACGAATTTTATTTCCTCTCCAAAAAAATTTACTTTTTGGGACCGACGAAACCGTCCCAAAAAGTGGCACATGGTGTTGCATAATACTCATTCTGTCTTGATAGACACTAACCATTTCGTTCTTTACCATTCGCAAGGATTCAAATAGTGGCCGGAATGCGACTTTCTTTTCGCACGAATTCACAGATCGATTCACCTCAATCTCTGACTGCGCCTACCGCAATGAGTAAGCAAGATCAGCAGATACTGATGCTCAAGACAACGAAGTAGGAAGAATCCGACTTTCTTTCCTAGGATCTCGCTGTAGACTTTCAGCTCAGTGTATGACTTGCCCTCAGATATGCACTTCTACTTAAAAGCTTCTATCTTTTCCTATACACACTCATCCTAAACACATTATTGACTATAATGGAAAGTAAAATTATACTACAACAGAAGTAACACTTGATATACTTTACACTAATTTATATATTTGCAAAATTTGTCCTTGCAGTGTCACACCCACTCCTTTGTCATTTGTATATTTTTTTATACAACTCAACTGGATTGACCTTGTCAATAACTATTATTATACTAATAACATGAAAAAAAATTTAAATTACTTACCAACAAATTAAAGATCCATAAAAAAGCTCTAGTTTTTGCGGGGACCTTAGACCAGCTTTCGTAGTACGGTGGTGCATTAACACGAAGGAAGTTTTTAATTTTGGACGAGAGCGGGCAGCACCAACTCACTCACCGCCCGCCATACCTTCAAGAATTTCCTATTAGCTCGAGTGTCACAATACTTCAATTACCACGTTTGTCTGATTTTGACATTGGAGGCTCCCTACGGCTCAGAGGGCCAATTTCTTCCATGTTGCAGGAGAACGAAGTCTGAAGTGGATTGTAGAAGGCCCATTGCCTGGGGACTGTCATTTCCCTATTGGCTAGAGATCACTGTGCTAATAGGGGGTGTACTATCGACATGGACAACTGATATCTCATTCAATTATCATAGCTACATTACAAACCAGTTACTTAAAATACTCTAAGAAGTACTACCAGCAACATTCACATACTTTCTAATGTCCATTTTCGAACACTTATCTGCAAATCAAACGGAAAGGTTCACCATCTGTATTGCAATGCTACAAACAACAACACTGTAATTCCTTGCCGTTTTTGTAATGAGGGTGAGAGAAGCGGATATTGAATATAGGTATTGCAAATATTTTAATGCATAAAAGTACCAAAAAATCAAGAAATTTATACAGATACATCTTAGAGCCATAAATTCATATGTACACCATTGGCAACTTCTTCGAAAAATAACCAATGTGGTGACTAAGGGGGCGTTTGTTTGCTCGAAATTTCGGGGCCCGAAATTTCGAGCAAAACAAACGCAATTCTGTTGTCCCAACGATTTGAACGGTATACATTTTAGGACGTTTTTGTCCTTGAAACAACATCTCACTTGCCAAATATACCCATCAACAGGCGTAGGATCTCTTAAAACTTTCGGAGGGCAAATTTGGAATTACAAAACACGTTGTCCCCACCGTTTCAGAAAAACCGACGCATCTGTCAGACCTCCGACGGCGCACCTGACAGGTCACTGCAGATAAGAAAAAAAAAACACAAAAGTTACGTTACTGGAGCGGAAAATGTCGGCAAGTAAACAAATAAAAACAAAAAAAAATCACAAAACCAGAGGCGGACAGCAAATTGCCGCGTAACCAACAAGAAAGGAAAAAAAGCCACCAGAAAAAGACAAAAGACATGTGTGCAGTTAAAAAAAAACAATAAAAAAATTAATAATGCAATCATTACTTTTTATAATTACCTTCAAATTTTTAAAAATATTTTAAAATTATAACATCTTTTCACAAACCCCAAAAAATTTCTAACTTCACAAGATTTCCAAAATTTTGGGAATATTCTCCAAAATTTCGGCAAACAAACGCCCCTAAAGGCTACTTTGTGTGTCTCAATAAAGTGGGAATCGAAAGAGGGGAGGATGTCACGGCCCAACGGCCGCAAAAGAATCAAAATTTAAAAATGCTTATTTCCCACCATTTTCGTTGCGACAAATGAACAGAGGATGTCAGTACCCACTGGACGCTTCTTGTCGCCCTTTCGCTCATCTCCACAGTCAGCCCTTTCAAATAAAGTTTACCTGCTTGTTAGTCACAAGGTAACATGACAATGACCCTGTTTACTTTAATTTTAATGATGACAAACTACTTATTATATATTTCTTCAGTTCTTCCTCTCTCTCTCTCAGCATCATCAATTATGTTTGATCGGGTAGGACATTTTTTGGGCTTAGAAAGAGATTGCTACATTTAAGGCCCAATGAAAAGAAGGGTGAGCCCAAGGTGAGAAGAGAAAGGTTGGGGCCCATCTTGGTATTAACAAACCCGCGCAGCCTAGCTACAAATCAGTCAGATAGGAGGGACAGACCTCTCTCTTAATGTCAGGTCACATCTAACCTAGAGGATGAATCGACGAGAAGAATTAATCATCTGATTCCCAAATAGAAACGAACAAGTGGAGAATAATATCTGCTCATTTAATAAGTGAGTAGGGACCGTCATCCCTAGGGGCAATGGGGAAAGGGGAGAGAGAGATAGACCCAATTGCTTAATAAATGCGGGGCAGAGGAGGCTTGGGGAGGGGCGATAACATTTGACTTCATCTGTTGATGCCGTCTATGAGAAATCTCTACCAACCACAGACGAAACAACTTTCTAAAGTTCTCCTCTCAGGCTTTAGCGGTTGGAAGAGGGCTCACCTCGAGGCAAAGCTATTTCGGTAACTCAGGACTCACCCCATCCCCAAGCTAGTGACCCAAAAGTCACGACCAACACACCGAGAGCGGCTCAAATACTACCTGCTCCTATGGAGCCCCCTTCAAGAAGCTTCACCTGGCTTTGCGACCTTCTTTGCAGGAGGAACCACCCCATGGCATAAGGATCCGTACCCCGGTGGGTATCGACCCAGGACCTTTGGGAGCTACATAGGAGTCCAGTGACCACCTGGAGGACCTCGAGAATAATTACGGTTTATGTTGAAAGATGTTTAGAAGAAAAGTGCTATCAAAGCGAGCGATTGCTCCGCCAACTGAAAGGAAGGCCCCATGCCCGACGGTCAGACCGACACTCCCCTCGGACTTCCCTTGAATGGACATAGCCACCACTACGCTTTTCTAGTCTGGAGGGGCGCCAGCGAAGGGAGGTTATTTTGACTGACGAGGAGTGCCAGGATGGGCGGCTTCGGGAGACGGAACGAATGCTGGAGGTCGTGAGGGGCGAAGGGGAAAACATTCTTCAACCATGAGTAATCTTGTTCAGCAAACTGATTCCCCTTTCACTCACCAAATTTTGGAGTATCCGACCTTCCAAAAGTATCTCGCCCCACCCATGGAAACATTTGATGGGGGCAGGGAGCCCCACAAACCATCTAGAAAATCTTCAAGGGATACATGGCTTATCAAGGGGTCGGGAACGCCCTCATGTGCCTGGCTTTCCCCTTTCCTTATGGAAGTCGGCCCAAAAATTGTTTGGGCACTTCTTCCCAAATAGCATTTGTAACTTCGAAGAACACAACACTTTCGTTAGCCATTTCTTAGCTGGCCGCCTAACCAGGAGCCCCCAACTCACCTCTTGAGCAAACGACGGAGTTAGGTTGAAAGCCTTCCCAATAGGAAAGCACTTGATGTCGATAGTACCGAAAATAACTCAATGATTATGGCTATAATAAATGGATTAGCCATGAAAAGTGACTTCTTTCACCACCTGGCCCGAAACAACCCCCTAAAGTACGCTGACCTGATGGCAAAAGCCCAAAAGTTTACAAGAGTTAAAGAAATCTTTAAAGCCTAGGAGGCAGCCCGTACGCCAGCAAATATGTACAATACTGCCCAAGCCAGTGATTGGGGGGAACAAGTGTATACTCCCCTGAACATAGCACTTAAAGAAATACTTATGTAGATTGCAAATGAGTCGGGCTTAAGGTGGTTGAGCAAAATGAAAGCAGCCCCAGAAAGGAGATCCCGCGACAAATACTGCGACTTTCATCAAGACCATGGACATACTACTGAGGCATGATGTAAACTTACAAATCAACTCAGAGTCCTGTTGTAGCAAGGAAAATTAAGACAATTCATCCTTAATCATGGAACTTACCAGCCCCAAAATTGACAGCAAGGTGAGACTAACATGCTCCCCACCCGAGAGACAACGACAAATCCACCTCCTCCCCCATCGTAGGGAGAGGTATGATCGTATCACAATTTTGCTAATGTATCACTTGAGAAAGTTCCACAATTACACCATTTCCACTAGTAAATGAGGAAATTATGCTTTGGACTTTAGTAAGGAGCGAATTGTTAATTTTGACAAAAGCAAGTGTAATTGAGTAATTTTGAGTTATTTGCTTTCTCCCTTTTCACCATATTTTCATGTCTCCATTTTCATAAATATGATTGAAATATTTCTTATATTAACTTCTATTTTTATGCTTTGCATATGAACAATGGAGATAAATTGAGCTCATGGAAGTGAGAGGGAGGCTGAAATCAAAGAGTCGCTCGAGCGGACGTTGAGCGTTGGTCGAGCGTTATTATGCTGTTTGAAAATACGAAGCCGCTCGAGCGGTACGTCGAGAGGTGGTCGCACGTTACAGTTCTGTGTGAAAAATCTCAAAGGGGCGCTCGAGCGGAAGTTGAGCGTCGGTCGAGCGCGACACGTCTGACGCCATTTTTGAGGGTATTTTTGGAAAACGATAAGAAGCCCTAGGGTTGGTGCTGAGTCACGACCGAAGCCCCCCCAAAGCAGGTTTAAAAGAGACCTTTTTGGGGGCAAAAAGGAGGAGTTCAAAAGTTGGTTTTTGGCTGGTTCGTGGGTTGCTCTTGGGCGGCTGCTGGGTCTCCAAAAGCTCCCAAGTCTTTTCTCTTTTTCTCCTTTTGCTGCTAACGTAGAGACCAAAAGCTTGTGGCTTTTGGCTTGTTTTCTTTCACAGCTTTTAGAGTAGACTTGTTGCTTTCAGTTCTTTTAGTTGGAGTTTCTTTTCATTGCATTTTCTCTTGCTGTTGTGTAAACCGAATCTTCCATTAATATTTGCACTTTCATTTCAGCTTTAGAACATATGTGGACCGAATGTGATGTTTCATTTATTTTCCAGATTTGAGTTTTGCTTTGGTTGGGTGATTTAATGTTTTGTTAAGTTCCATTTCACCTCCTTAATGTTAGAGCAATGTTGTGGTTTGTTTTTGTTAGTTGGACTGAGTATGAGTATGTATGGGTTGTGACTAGCTAAAGTTTGGGTACTAAGTGTTCGATGAAATGTCTCTTAGAGCAGGATTAATGCCAAGTGATATTTCGTCGACAACTACTTGAGTTTAACTAGTTTCAACTCCATCTCAAGCTATTTTATTATCATGTATTGTTGGTTAGCTCTTTATTAATCTCTTAGCTCTCACATTGATCACAACTCAAAAATCTCAAAAATTATGGATGATATCCTAAAACCCAACCTCTCCATTTGTAAATACCATTTTCATTGTAAATAGAACATAGTTTTCTCTTATCGTAATGGTGATTGGAATGAAAGATTGAACACATCGTTCCTTGTGGAGATGACCTAGGACTTCCCTAGTATTACTTGACAACCTCCTACGATTGAGAGTAATTCGCTAATCATTTTTAGTCGAGTCAAGGTCCACACCTTTCACACGATAGTCGAGGGCTTAGCGGTGAGAGGTCCCAGTTGAGATGGAAGAAAGCCTTACACCCGAGAGGCTCACTAGCACCAAATATGCTGAGTTGAGACCTCGCTGGCTAAAAAACCAAGGATCATATTAGCCTCTTTAACATTCTCTGGCAAGAAAGCAGAAGGAGTCCTTTATCCCTATACCGATGCATTAGTCGTTTTGCTACAAATTTTCAACTTCACTATGCACCGCGTCTTGATGGATAATGGTAACTCACTGACATTTTGTACTTGTCTGCCTATAAAAAACTGTGAATTGAGGAGGCTTGGTTAATATCAGTGTTCAGCCCGTTAGTGGAATTTGTCGGGAAAACTATCATTCCGATTGGCTACGTTCTCCTGCCTGTGATCTAGGGTATTCACCATGTGTTGTTGACCACCATGATGAAATTTTTGGTAATTGATCACCTGAAAAGGGCTCCGGCCTACAACGCTATCATTGGACGGACCACCCTGTGTGCAATACAAGCTGCTACCTTCGTTTATTATTCAAGATGAAGTTCCCAACTCCGTTCGGTGTAGGAGAAGTTCGAGGGGATCAGACACAAGTCCATAGTTATTTCAATATCATGCTGAAGGGGGCATGAAGTGCTGCAACATCTACCAGATAGAGGTATGTATGTATTTTGTCAAAACCATTATGATCCTGTTCGTAACAGTGAAATAATATATATGCTTTTACAAAATAAAAAGTATGATCTGGAGCCCTCATGCCTAGATATTTATGAATTGTGATCTGAAGCCCACGTGCCCAGATATTTATGAAGTCTTCATGCCTTGGAAAGAACACCAATTTGTGGCACACGAACCAAAAAGTGTGATCTGGAGCCCTCGTGCCCAGATATTTATGAGGCCCTTGTGACCTGAAAAACACTGATTTATGGCATTCGTGCCAAAAACCAAAAGTGTGATCTGAAGCCCTCGTGACCAGATATTTATGAGGACCTTGTGCCCTGAAAAGAACACCAATTTATGGCACTCGTGCCAAACAAAAAGTATGATCTGGAAATAACACCGATTTATGGTACCAGTGCCAAAAACCTAAAGTGTGATCTGTAGCCCTTGTGCCCAGATATTTTTGAGGCCCTCTTACACTGGAAAAGCACCGATTTTTGGCACTCATGCCGAACATGAAGTACACTCTGTAAAAACACTGATTTATGGCACTAGTGCAAAAAACCAAAAGTGTGATCTGGAGCCCTCGTGCCACATAAATTTTGAATGTGAGAGAGAGGGAATGAGTGGCGAGAGCATGAAGAAAGGGCGAAATTTATAAAGTAATCAGCCATGAGTTCATCATCAATTCCATGGGGCCTTCTTTTAGTCCCTTGACTTCGTCTGAATGGCAGAAGTTGTGAAAATTAAAAATCCAACATCGCCTTAAAATCATGTTATGGAAGGTGGCTGCTGAAGTACTTCCTTTGGGGGGGAAATTTGGGTACTGGTTGAGGAATCCTCAGGCGGAATCTTGCTTGTGTCTCCTTTGCAGAGCCTATGAAAAATCTCCTATTCATTTGTTTTTACATTGCCCTATCAACGTTCTTCTTTGGATTAATTGGTTGTTTGCTTTAAAAAAAAAGTGAAACAAACTAGGGACAAAGGATGGGGTGGGCTGGGTCGCTGACCCACGTTAGGCCCTTTAAGATAAGAGGGCTATTCTTTTTTATTTTTTTCTTTTAGCTTTATACTTTATGTTTTGTATTCTCTGTTCTATGATTCTGTTTCATTTGATGGCAAAATTTTCGTCAGCATATTTTAGTAACGAAATTCTATATTCGTCTCTAACGTTTTAACAACGGAATTGAGTTCGTCGTTAACAAAATTTCTAGATACGAATGTATAATTTTGTGGCTAAAAACATATATTTTACGTTTTCCAAACAAAATATTTTTACGTTTTCCAAATTATTTGAGAGGTTGTTCTGTCTTTTAAGCTTCTTGCAATTTCAAAATGTGATTCTTTGTTCCAAAATCAGAGAAGGCACAGTTAATTTCACTTGCTCTTTTGTTGGTTGGCTGTCGATTTCTTCTCTGTTTCTTAACAATACATAATTGGATTATAAAAATGTTCCTTATCGACATATATAGAACACTTACATCTGGAAAATAAAAAAACAACTCTAAACAAATTTAGAGAAGAAAATTCCAGAAACTAAAAACAAAGATACAAAGACGTGACCACCTATAATAGAGTTACATGCACATAAACATTCATCCACTTCTATGAGATTTGCAAAGTTTTGTCTCATCTTGAGTATCTGCTTATTTTATTTCTAAGTAAACAGAACTATCTCATAATTATGCTTCGTTTAGACATTAATGTGGATACCATCTACAAATTGGCGACTAATCACACTGCAAGCAATTTTGGCTCCTTGAACTTTCGTCCACCTATAAAAGAGCTGACATACAACAAACGAAGTATATTTATTTTCTCCACAACAGTTCCAACAGAACGACCAATAAAAAACAAAAGAATAGCACTTTACTTATATTTGGTGGCCAAGAGGTGTAGAAATGACAGTCCCACATTTGTCCAAAATTTGTACCAATAACAATTCCACATTTTTGTACCAATAACAGTTCCAACAGCTTTTCTCCAAGATTTGTCATTACCTGTCGAAGCTGAATAATTTTAAACCATTAACACCAAGTTTAAAAGCACCTCCTTAAACCATTAACACCAAGTTTACCTCCTTATCTGAGATGTAAAATTCACAAATGGTTCAAGTTATGTTGATGAAAGCAGCTTCTCTTTAGTAACCAAATTAGGATACAAGCTGGTCCAAGCAACCAAACTCAACTGACCACCATATAGGCCTTCTGACTTGAGTTCTGCAGGAGATGGTAAGCTGCAAAGATTAAAACATCTTGATTAGATGCAAACAGAAGGAGATGGAAGATAAATGGTTTCCAAATTCCCAAGAGTTCCCTCTTTGATTAGTGAAACTTTCTTTGATCTGTCACCATGAAATTCAGAAATATTGACAACTACTACCATTAGTATCCTGAATAAACAGCAAAATAAGCTAAGCCAACTATTAGCCGACACTATTAGAAACATGAAATAAGTATATAGCCAAAATGACTTGGAACGTATTTTGTGGTCTTCTTGAGAAATGTTAGTGCAGGGAAATTGGGCTTTACAACATGCTTCCAACTCTTGTCTCTCTTCCTCACCCCTACCAAATTCACACAAAGAATGAGCTACCTTGTCAATTTCAAATCTCAGGTGCAGAGCTAGATATCTGGAGGCTTTCTTAGCACGACTAGTAGTATTGTTCTTAACTGTTTCTGCTGATGAACAAATAAGATAATGATCCAGCACTCCAAGTGACCTGCGTGCTGGCGTAACCTTTGAAGAAGCAAAGCACCAGTTTCTTGTATTTTTGGAACAAATTGCAGAGCATGTAAATTGCATCTGCATCAAAGTCTCTAAATGAAGTTCCCGAATTAGGAGGAGAAAAATAGGAAAGATGTTAACAAACTAAGGAAGACCAAGTTAGTGCAAAATTCAACAAATATTGCTTACAATCTATCAGAAACCTGAAATAGAATGGAGTGTCAGAGGATCGTGATTCACCTGCAGCGAAAATGGCATTGGGTCAAATGCCAAGCGATTCCCAAATCCAAAAAAATGGACGAATCTTTCTTGAATAGAATTGGGGGTATCTTCTTTAAGTAAAAGTTTCCACTACAATTCAGATTGCATTTCTTATGCTCTGCAACATCGCCCAGCTTGCACGCCATATAATCTACAAAATGACCGAGAATAAAAGATCCAATTAGCAGATGAATTGTAATAGGAAAATACTAGACACTGTATTTTTTGTGGAAATCAAAACATTCGTCTCCATTGTAGAGAGAGTCGTTGAATAAACCTTGGCCGACCACAACATCCGACGGTGATTTGGTTTAAGTTTTTCGCCTTTTAGACTCGACAACAACGAGTTAACCGTCGAGGAAGTTGAAGCTTTTTGCTAACAATAAGCCCTTTTTTTAAATCGTGCGTGGCTGATAAATGATTTTCTTAGGTTTGTGTTCTTAGCCTGTAGAGTCGACGACAAGGAGTTTGTGGTGGAGGAAGTTTGAGCTTTTGCCAACGATAAGGCGGATTTTTTTTAAATGTCCGCGACTGATTCGCAATTTTCTTGTAGTGAACGTTCGTCATCTTCCTCATTTGCCGAGACCTCTACATAGCAGGATCCTGAGAGTCTGGAGGGTTATATGACGCAAGAGGAGCAGCTGGAGCAGCTGCGGGTTAAGATGCTCAGCAGATCAATTATTATAGAATGTGAGGTCTCCGTTGCTGACTTCAATGAGATGAAGTATATGGACCGGAGTATCGGGGACATTATGGATGACCATGCCTCCAATCTTTTTTGTAGACATATGAGGACCATTTAAAATACAAATCCATAAATTAAAATTAATAGATTGAAGATAAATTTGCATCCTAACTTTCCAATATGCATAATCATTTCCGTTAAAAACTGGTGGTCATAGTGAGGAAAGCCCTTCAACTTGAGTGTTGAAGCTTGAAGTTGTCATTCTAATTCAAGATTATTAAATATTGAATAATGAACACCTCGCACTGATACCAATTGTAAGTCCTAGGATTAAGGCAACCCAAAAGAGGGGGTGAATTGGTTTTCTAAACTTTTTTCTTTAAACCCCCAAAGACGTGTTTGCAAAGTAACTACTAATTTAGCATAATATGCAACGAGTGTAAATACGTGCTAAAAGTAAATAGTAGGGATAGAGAAGTAAGCACGTGATTTTTAGGTGGTTCGGAAAACCCGCCTACATCCACCCCTCAAGCTCCTTCACCGAGTCTTGATGTTTTCCCACTATTATTCAAATAGCTTACACTCTAGCTTCCGGGTGCTAGAGAACCGTACAAGTATTTTCTCGGGCTCAACACTCAAACCCACTCAAGTGATTTTTCGGGCACACCACTCACAACCCAACCAAGCTGAGATATACCCTCTCTAAGCTTCTTCATTAGTGAACAACCTCACTAATGGAATCACCTCTCTTGATATAAAGATTGAAGAACAAAACTCTCTCAAAGAGTAGATATGAAATTGAAAAACTCTATCTCTTGATTCACACAAAGACAAGGATATGGTAAATGTGTTTTGTGTGAATGATTTGAGAAATATAGAATATGAATGTTTGTAATATTTCTCAAGTAATCTAAATGATATGTGGTCGTTGTGTATGCATTTTGGATGTTATGAAGGTGTATTTATAGGACACATAAGAAAACTAACCGTTTATAGCCGTTGGGAGTCGTCTATTAAACTGAGCCGGTTGACTGCTACATGAACCGATCGACCGCTTCAAGTTACCGTTACCCAACCGTTATATTGTCAAAAGCTTAACGACTCTATTTTAAAATCGACCGGTCGACTGTTATACCAAGTGGTCGAAGACCGATCGACCGCTTCATCAGCCGGTCGACCTCCTCAACTTAAGCACATGATCCAGTTCTTTTAAAACTATATTTTTTTACCACTTTTAAACACTCAATTTTAAAGACTTACTTCCTTTAAGTATATGAAAGGTTTGAGAGTTTGGTTGAGGTGTCTTGAAACCTTTAAAAATATTTTAATATTTCAAACAAAAGGTAAAACGATTTATGCACATTTTCGAAGATATGCAAGTGTGATTCATAATCATTGCCAAAAATGAAGTAAAGAGTTACAAGGTTTATACTCTAAGGTCTTGAATTTTTATTTTTGAGCTCCTTCCATTTTCTTTTTTCAAGTTTTTGACTCTTTCATCAAAAAGATTTATCTTTGAAGATGTCTGTTTTATAAACTTGATCTATTTATTGAAATCATCAAAATCTCGATTGTGCATAAAAGCCAACAGAAAATGCCCTTACCACATCATCAAGCCCCATCGACGTCTTCCCGGAGTCCCAAATGTCCCCTTTGATTCCCTAATCAGCCGAAGTTCTGGATCAGGTTTTGTTTCCCCTTGATTAATGACAAGAGCGGAAAGTTTGTGGTTTATTGTTTTTCTTAGGCATGGAACGATGTCAAGTCCAGGACAGCTACGCCATGTGTGTATTCTGTTTGAACTTTCTTCTAGCTATCTTTTGATTGGTGAGAAAGTGGGAGATGTCACGAGTCTTGAACAGTGTGTTCTGCTTTGTGTAGTCAGTTAAGGATGGAAAGACCAACTTAGCTTGTTTTCGTCTTCAACATCAGAATTTTCTTTTTGGGTTTTGTTTAGTCTTCGAGAAAGTTGAGGAAGAAAAGAAATGAAAATATAATTTATTCTTTATCTCGTTTCTCCTTTACGGAGCTCCTCAAACAAATAAGCTTTGGTTCTTCGAATCTCCGCTTTCGTAGCGACGGTACTAGCCCCGTTCTTTTCGGTGGCAGCCGCCGCTGATTTTTTCAGAAAAACAAAATGGCATTGATTTCCTCTATAAACAAAGTGAAGCATCAAATTTTTAATTTCTGGGTCTGAAACTCACTAAAACCACAAAACCCCGCTCTAAATTGACTGCCATCGACGTCTTCCCTAAATCACAAATCCCTAGAACCTTTTCGTTTGAGCCTTTTGGTTTTTTTGACAACTTTCTGACTTCGTTTCAAACATGGGTTCTTTTTCCTTTCTTTTGTCGTTGCATTGAATTCTTTTTTCTCTCTCTGAAAAGCTGTTTCCAGGAAAATTCTGGATAGTTGACTACATTGACTACCCATCAAGGAAATATTTTGATTTTGAGCTTTGAGTAGACTTGTCTCCGGGATTGGTTTTTGGATTTGGTGAAGTTTTCAATCTCCAAACGATTGCTTTTAAGCTTTCTGTGTCATTTTACATGATAGTTGTCCGTTCAGCTCTTTTTGGTCACTGAGAAACCTAACAAAAGTAAACATTAGTGATTTGGGAAAGACGGCAATGCCTTGATGGTTGTGTTTAGTTCTTTAATGACATGACAGGGGTATTTTCTGGCATAAAAAATTTGTTGCCGGAGAGATATTTTGGAAAATGTATATCACCACCAGAGCAGAAAAAGAAAATAAACCTTAAAAGTATATTCAGAAAAAGTCTATATTACAATTTACAGGGACGCACCTAATTAAGGGTGCGTTTGCATATACAATTTTATCCAAAATATTATCTCTCTCCTAATAAAATACTACAATATAATCTCTCTCTCCCATAAAAAATATATAAAAATTACAAAAAAATATAAAAAAATTACATCTCTCTTCACTTTTTCACTAAACCCAATACCAACACAAAACTCAATACCAAAAATATTTCAACACAAAGACAACCTAACTAACAAATGAATCTCAAATATACGCACACAAGGAGAAAAGTCACTTGTGTGCGTATCTCTCCCTTTGTTTCCCCTATGTTTCTTCGCTCTTCGTTGATCTTCACTCTTTCTTCAAACCAATCTCATGATGCGTAATCAAAATATGTTTTCTATAGGCACATCAGCAAAAGACAAAAGAAGGAATTGATCCACCCCAGCTTCCTTTTTTTTTTTTTTTCAATAGGGGGAGACCAAGAAGTTTCAAAGTCGTCCTTGTAAAATATATTTGCCGAAGCCTCCCGGAACCTTCAGAGCATTTTCCCTGCGCCATGGCCCATCTCTTTTAATAGGGGGAGACCAAGAAGTTTCAAAGTCGCCCTTGTTTCGACAACCTGGTCTGAAAGATATATTTGCGGAAGCCTTAGGAACCTTGAAAGCATTTTCCCTGCGCCATGGTCCTTCTAATTTTCTGATTTCCCTTCTTCGTCTACCCATTACTTGTCACGCTCTTCTCTCCCACAAGCAGATCAATAATCCAGACATACTTGAAGCACAGCTTAGAACTGTCCAGTAATCGCTACCCTTTTGACGGTGATTCAGCTGGTAATCTCACCCAATCTAGTCGCTTTCACTTCCTTTCCTCAAATTTGTTCTACTTTACTTTGTATGGTTGAGCAGTTCCCTGAAGTCTTCGTACTCAGTGTTGGCGTTTAGTTGTGGTAGTTTGGCAAAGGAATTGGTTATGGTTTTTTAATTGAAGGTGTTAGGATTAAGGTTCGGGGTCTTGGGGGGGGGGGGGGGGCGCATGGGGATCTGATGCCTCATTCGGGGAGAGAAAAGTCCAGCTGCAGCTCATAAATTCCAAAAATACTCACCATATTTGTATTCAACTTATACCAAAGGAGTTTATTTATAGTAGACAAAGACTAAAGTCATCAATGTCGAGCCAATGAGGGCTTATTCTTTGAAGTTACCCGGGAAAAGATATTAAAATAAGAAGGTTTTTGAACGTATGAAATCATAAGTCCTCAATCCCATTGGTAACAACTGGTGTTCGTGTTTCTTCTTAAATTGGGAGCTGCTTGCATATGTCTATAGTACAGAGTTTCTGCCATGGTAGGGACTATTGCTGCCCCTCAGCTACAGCAGTTTATGGTGCTCTCGTAATGCTTTATTCTGTTCTTCTCTGCTTATATTTCTTTTTTGTTCTCTTCTTGAGTCGAGGCGTTCTATACGAATATGTGCTTTTACTGATACTTTTTTCTTTCCTCCAAGCTATTTAAGGTTTTAAGGCTTACGATTCAGCACAATAAATAAATACACGAGGAATTAGAATATATTGAGTGTATATATATTGTGGGGAAACTCTAAACTTCCTGTGAAAAATGAAACACAAGGTGGAGATGGCGAGGAGCGACACAGAGGAGGAGAAGAATGAGAAGGAGTACCAAGAACGGTTAGACAAAGCGGCAACCGCTCAGTTGGTAGTAGCTACACTCATTACTACTGTGACCTTTGCAGCAGGCATTACTATGCCGGGGGGTTTCGTAGGTAACGATGCCGGCAAACCCCCAGGCTCACCCCCAAGCTCACCCCCAGGCTCACACCCAGGCTCTGCGATACTGAGGAGTAGTGATGCTTTCATGGCATTTGTTGTTTTCGATAACATATCCATGGTATTCTCCAGTTCCGCTGTCTTAATTCACCTACTAGTGCCATTGCTACGTAACAATGAATCGCGTGCCAAATTTTCAATGGTGGCCTGGTTGTTTATTTTGCTGGCGATGGTAACAATGGTGGTGGCATTTGTCACAGGTTCGTATGCTGTATTAGAGCACTCCTCAGGTCTTGCCATTGCCTCGGGTATCATTGGACTATCTTTCATTCCCATCCTCTTCTTTATAGTTGTTAAGTTTTATAGTTATTTTAATTAACATGTTGTAGCTTTAAAAGATGAGGTTTAAGATTCAATTTACAAAAATGTTCGAGCATTCAGTTTCTGAGTACTCGAGCATGATAAATCTATCTTAACATTGATTTAATGTGGTTGTTTGCGTAGATTTTTTTAGTAGGTTCCTCTAGGGGCTGCCACAAGTTTATTTATTCAAGGGATAAATGCACTTTGAATCCTCCAATTATAGGGGTCTAATTGACACTTTGTACCCTCTGTTAAAATTTGACGGAAATTGATTTTTTTAACTAAAATTACAGTTTTACCCTCTTAAAATTGGTCAATGTAAAAAAAATTACAAGATAAAATGACCATTTGCGCGCTAAAAAATTATTTTTCATTTAAATTAATGTAAAATCTTAATGAAGGGTGTAAAGTATTTGAAATTAACCATTGGTAAATGTAATGTGATAAAAATGATAAATCACAAAGTATCAAAAAGGCCAAGGAAAAGAACAAAAAAGTACCAAGGAAATGCTCCGTCATTTCTTCTCTCTATTTTTCACTACAAAAAAAACGATATTTAGCTAAAGGTAAAAAAAATCGCTGATATAGCTTTAGCAACTGTTTCTTAGCGGTGGTCACGACCGCCACTATATTTCTGTCGCAATAGGATTATAGTGCCAGTTTGCACGACTGCTGGTGAAGGCAGTCGCGACCGCCGCTATAGACCCAAACCGCAATTTTGTTTTTTAAAAACGCTGTTATAGGTTAGCTCAGTTTTTTTGTATGTGCCAATATTTTTAAAACGCCACTAATTTTTTCCTATATTTTCCTATACATGCTTTTTTAATCGGTAATACAAATTTATTTTAATAATCATAATTCATTGAATGTAAAAACTTAAAAAATAAGGATAATAAAACAAAATATATTTCATCATTGATTAATAATATTTTACAACAAACACAAGAATCTCTACAAGTAATCTAAAAAGTAGCATATTTCTAATATAAATTAACAATAAGGAAGAACCAACTAAAATATTCAAATACAACACAATAAGCAAAGACCAATTAAAATCTTCCTCCTTTTACACATTGACATCCTCTTGTATTCCTATAATTGAAAACAAATATCACATGAGAAATAGAAATAAACAAAAAATTTATGTAAACATACAAAGGTCATGGAATTATCATATACATGCCATCTCAAATGGTTTGATATATCATAAAGCAAATGTACACTAACTTTTGTTTGACAAATGAAAAACACCCACTATCCATGTTTTTTTTCCTATGGAAGGGGAGAAAACTTGTACCTCTTCGGTCATGATATCCCCAACCTTGGTTGATTTGGATGACCCTCCATGTACTATGATTTTCCTTAGATAGTCTGCAGATACATCACAAGATAAATCAGTATTGATGTATAGAGGTAATAAGACTACAACTTCTAAAACATCGGAAACAGCCCCCAAAATAAACTTGCAGAACTGCTCAAGACAAATTTAAACCGGATAGTGGGATTCTTCAAAGCAGCAGAAAAAAAAAGTTCAACAGAAAAAATCACATTCATAATATGTACTGAAACATGTAAAAGCGAAATATGAATGCGAAAAATGCATATAATTGCGTGGATCAAATGTATTGAAATTACCTTTACTGCTATATCTAGATGAACAATTGCAGAACTGCTCAAGACAAATTTGAACCGGTTAGGTTGTACCACAGGAAGCTCTTTGCATAAGATGAAGGTGTAAGTCCTAGGATTAAGGCAACCCAAGAGGGGGATGAATTGGGTTTCCAAAATTTTTCATTTTCAACCCACAAAGTCATGTTTGCAAAGTAAATACTAATTTAGCACAAGTATATATAAACAACAAGTATAAATAAGTGCTAAATATAAAGAGAAGGGTTTAGAGAAGCAAACACGTGATTTTTAGGTGGTTCGACAAACCCCCTACATCCACTCCTCAAGCTCATTCACCGAGCCTTGAGGTTTTCCACTATCTTCACATAGCATACACTCTTGCTTCCGAGTGCTAGAGAGCCGTACAAATGTTTTCTCAGGCCAATACTCAAACTCACCCAAGTGGTTTTTCGGGCTCACCATTCAACCTAACCAAGCATTGAGAAATACCCTCTCTAAGCTTCTTCTTTAGTGAACAACCTCACTAAAAGAAACACATCTCTTGATAAGATACATTGAAGAACAAAAAATCTCTTGATAGAGTAGATATGAAAATGGAAGACTCTATCTTGATTCACACAAAGACAAGGATATGAAAATGTGTTTTGTGTGAATGATATGATAAATATATAATATGAAGGTTCAAAATATTTCTCAAGTAGTAGAAATGATATGTGATCGTTTTGTTTTTATTTTGAACGTTATGAAGATGTATTTATAAGCCACATATGAAAACTAGTCATTTATAGCCGTTGGGAGTCGTCTGTTAAAAGGATTCGGTCGACCGTTACATGAATTGGTCGACCGCTTCAAGTTATCGTTAACCAACGGTCACATTGTCAGAAGCTCAATGAATCTATTTACAAAATCAATCGGTCAACCGCTCACTAGTCGGTCGACCTTTTCAACTTAAGCACATAGTCTGGTTCATTTAAAACCATATTTTTTATCACTTTTAAACACCCAATTTTAAAGACTTACTTCTCATAAGTATATAAAAAGTTTGAGAGTGCAATTGAGGTGTTTTGAAACCTTTAAAAAACCATTTTAATCTTTCAAACAAAAGGTAAAACGATTTATGTACATTTTGAAAAATATGCAAGTGTGATTCATAATTCTTGTCAAAAGTGAAACTAAGAGTTACAAGGTTTATACTCTAAAGTCTTGAAACTTCACTTTTGAGCTCTTTGCATCTTCTTGATCTTCTTTCTTCAAGTCTTTGGCTCTTTCATAAAAAAATATTTGTCTTTGAAGATGTCCGTTTTATAAACTTGATCCATTTATTGAAATCATCAAAATTCGATTGTGCACAAAAGCCAACAGAAAGATCTAAGCCTAGCAAACATATCCAGAAAAAATGGCCTCCACTTATATGACAGTGAACATGAAGAGACATATTTCCCTTTACTTTCTTCCACTCTCCCACGAATTTGTCTCTTTGTAATCTGTTGTACCACCATTGCAGCTGTAATATTATCACCAATTTCTCATCTTTTAGCTTCCGAAACATAATATATTATAAATATGTATAAAAGCACATTTCACTAGCACGTATACCATTAGCTCTGTAATCCCCTGCTTTCCTCTGTCGTCTTCTTTTTATTATGCCGATATTTTATGATAACCCCACATCAAGTGGTGGAGAGAAAAATCACATTTTAGGAAAGATTTTCCCGGATTCCTACACGACTTGTTGAGGCAAATCTACTTTTTATTGTGCCACTAGGCGGTGCTACCCAATTGGAAATATAACAGCAGCATGCACAATGAAAAACAAGGTTTAATACCAGAGGGAGGACACTAGAAGCAAGTTTAAATACTATAAAAAGAGTCACACCATTGAAATGGACATGTTGATATAAAACAAAGAGAAAACCTAATGAACGGACCTTCATTAAAAGAGTACGGGTCCTCCAACCAAGCTATGAAGCAAGTAGAACTTTTTAACTTCCAAGTTTAGAATTTACCATATTACGTCTAACTGCTATTCAGAGTACTTTACATGTTTGTATAAAATCTTCGGGTCCTTACAAAGGAAGAACAAACTTGGGGCTAAAATCAGTACAATAAGGTATCCCTTTCAATGACAATAAACCTAAGGGGATAGCACTCCAGTTCAAAGATTCTCAATCTAAACATTAATTAAATAGGCCACACAGTTGCAAAATCTGCTTTGGGCGGTTTGACTCTTTCCCGAAGAGAGGTCATCAAGATTCGAGACGCATACATAACAGGGGCAGGAGACATATCTTTAAGAACCAAGAAATGGATATTCGCACTAGCAGAAGGAGGAGAGCAAAGAGATGAGCAATTGATCATAATGCTTGCAAACCTAAATTATTACCATTTAGCCAGAAAGGTTTACCATCGGGAGCGTCAGTCTCAACATCCCGATAATTAAAATGCAGTGCGAGTGCAAACGGGTTCTGTGGAGAAATTCAGACATTTTCTTTTTCAATAGGGTAAATACGAGGCTTAGGAAGGAATTGTATTCAAACGGTGACATAAAATGTTTCAATTACAGAGCTAATTCCCGCAGCGAAGAACGAAGTCTAAATCTTCTTTTGAAAGTTTGAAACAATAAGGCAGTGAATTTAGAAGAAAAGAGGAACCCGCCCGAAAACGAAAAAGAGGGAAGTCTAAAATTTCGCTCCACGTCGACCCGATTTATTTGGGTGAGTCTCTGCTGCAGTTCGTGAGAGGCAGGAGTGGGTCCCGCACGGGATCCACACCTGCCCGAACAGGGGAGTCTTGTTCGGGCAGGTGTGGGTCCCGTGCGGGACCCACTCCTGTCTCTCACGAACAGCAGCAAGATTTGCTGCAGTTCGGGCCGACCACGATTTATTCATGATTTAGATATAATGGATGATTGTCGAAATATTTGGTTGTGTCATTATCTTTAAAATATTAATATATTAATAATATAAGACTGAATCATATGATTACATATAAATATACTTATACTAGATTTCTAATTGATTCTACTTTTATAGATAAAAAAATACCTTGTAAGCTAGTTAATTAATATTTAATTTACTCATATATCAAATACTATGCTACAATATATTAAACATGACATACATCCATACTATATAATATCCTATAATGTATGGTTTAGCATGCTATTTGCTATATATTTTTATTATGATATTCTGAATTAAAATAGGTTGGTAGTAATAATATATAATACTTATAATTTAAAAATATAATGCCTTCTATAACATTGCGTGATATGTTATATGTGTTTATCATATAAATGATATGTACTAATTAAACCAAATACTTTATATGTATGTACCAACTACATCATAGCCTCTAAGACCATATATTAAGTTATGTATTTTAATTGCATAAGTTAATTTCACAATATTTTTTGTTTGAAATTAAATAATATGTCATAACTAAAGAATATTATATTACTAATTATTCAAAATATATATTTACATTTTAAGTATGATAATAGATGTTTTCTAAACTACTTAGATTTAATCGATAAATATGTAATTACCATAACAACTATGGATTATGATTTAAAATATATCATATAACAACTTCAATTTTCACAACACTCTCTCTCACTTCATATTTTATTAAGTAGGTCCTTTAAAATAAAATTTTTCAAATACATGACAAAATAAAATTATATATTAAAAATAATATAAAAATATATAAAATAATTATTTACATGAATTAAATAATAATTAATAAATAAAACTATTATTTTTAATTAGAACTATAACACTGTTTAATGTTTTTAAAGGTGGGTACTTTAGGGACGGTCACTGTGACCGCTGCTAAAGGTTGGACTTTTAGCGACTTTTGTTCACAAACCGCCATTATAGATGATTTTTAGCAGTGTTTTTTTACAAACGCCGCGAAAGGGTGTCTTTAGAGGCGTTTTGAGAGACCGCCGCTAAAGACCAATTTTTTATAGTGTTTTCATAGTATGGAGGAAAATTGTCGTCTAATGTTTTTATTTTTCACTTTATAACCTAACCATCATAATTTAAATGCCCTTGTTTTGGTTTTCCTTCCCTGGCCTTTCTCCAATTGTTGCACTTTTCTTGTCATTACCTTCTGTTTCGTTGGTCATGATCTCCTAATTAACTAATCTGTTCTCTAAAAAGCTAATTGCAAGTGCTTCAATTTGAAGAGTTTTGAAGAAATTTCAGATTCTTAGAGTTTAGTTTGTATTTTAGGGTTGGTTCTTCAAAGTAAAGGAGTGATGGAGCAAAGATGAAACCACAAACGTCTCACTGCTACAAAAAAATGGCTTTTAGCAGCGGTCGAAAACCGCTGCTAAAGGTAAAAAAATTGCTGCTATAGCTTTAGCAGCGGTTTTTTAGTGTCATAGGTCTATATCGGCAGTTCGGGTGACCGCTGGTGCAGACTGCGGGTCTATAGCTGCGGTCGCGACCGTCGCTATAGACCCGAACGCAATTTTGTCTTTTCGCAGCGTTTCGTGAAAACTCTGGCACAGATTTTTTGCAGCGTTTCGTGGACATACCCAAATTCTGCAGAAACCCAACGACTAAACAACCGCAACAAGGACCCCAAACCACGAAATAACAAGTTGTAAACATCTAAAATACAAAAGGATTTCATCTAGACACCAAACCTGGTTGGGGATTTCAGTAAATCGTACAAATTCTTGAGGTTTCACCCAAAATAGCTCCTACAAAATCAACATTCGAATCAACAGACAACAACATTCAAAGAAGAGGAGAAATGGAAACTGAAGGAGATGGACAAGCTAGGTTACCTTTCGTTCTCCTCGATCACGTACAACTGGGAACCTCCCTTACCCAGTCGAAAGCTCTACGCCTGTTCAGCAGCTTTGTGCACAAATGAGTATGTACGAAGCTGCTAGGTTTTTTTTTAAGTCTGTGTTCCTAGTTCGAGCTAGAATACTCAAGTTCGGATTGGGCTAGTAAGTTGGACGACATCGTTTGGTTCCCAGATAGTCATGTTCGAACTAACCTTTACAGGTTTGCACTTCACAAATCAATGTTCCAACTTACAAACCCGGGAGATCAAAGTAAGTTGGACGACACCGTTTGGTTCCCATTCGTTCATGTTCGAACTAACCTAACCTAGTTTGCACTTACCAAAACAATGTTCCAACTGACAAACCTGGAAGATTATAGTAAGTTGGACGACACAGTTTGGTTCCCATAAGTTTGGACTTGTTATCGACGTAGTTCGCACTGTCGATTACGATGACATAACCTGTACATGGAATAGTTAGAACGTAATATTCGATGTTTGAACTTTAAACAGACTACAATCAATTAAAAAACACGTACCAATTTAATATTCAATCACAATCCGATTAACACTTTCTAATGATGAAAATAATGTGAAGAAAATATGATAGATACATCAATTTGAGTTAGCACTCTTTAACATCTTGGAGTGATACACCTATTAGTACACATGCTACACATATTACTAATGTGACAACCCTAACATACATTTGCTCAACACGCCTTGCACATCTATATCACCGGGTTATCAAACTTTTTTAAACACATTCTAACAAAATGAGTTTAACACACATCAATTCACATGTGCAAACTCATTATCAATGTCCTCAACTTACCATAATGATCTTCATCACTTCATTGGTGTACATATGATCAGAACATGATAGGTACATGAAATGAAGATGAAATTTAAAAAATATTAGTGTACATCTGATAAACATATGGTAGGTAGATCGTAGTAACATAATGAGCTTAACACACATTACCATAATGAGTAATCTAATGTGAATATGCAATTCAAACTAACATATATTCGTTGGCACTATTAATCCCTGCGTCCACCCTACTCTAATCATGTTTGCACTTCAATATACCAGTTCGGACTGAAAATGCAGGGAAACAAAATTTGCAGGGTCACATGAAAGTCAAATAAAATACATGTTCGTACTATTACATGTACACATGAAAACTAGAGGAAACAAGTGCGAACTAGTAAGATTCGTAGTTCGTACGTGTCTTTCTATTAAAACTAAA
The DNA here is from genome assembly GCA_963930655.1 of Myrica gale. Taxonomy (NCBI): domain Eukaryota; kingdom Viridiplantae; phylum Streptophyta; class Magnoliopsida; order Fagales; family Myricaceae; genus Myrica; species Myrica gale. Next base: position 17,108,717 of record OZ005602.1, on the reverse strand, counting down.
TTATCAACATCTGAACTATGTTGTAGTTTGAACTCTAACTCTGTTATTGTTCGCACGGGCGACAGGATAGTTGGGACGTAAATCCTAGAGTGCACACTGAGTTAGAGTAAGTACTAACTTAACTTTTTCAGTTAAAACAGAGTTCACACCAGTTTCTCTCAAACTGCCACAATATCAACAATGTTTGGAATACTACCCCTAGTTCGCACCAGTACAATAGAAGTTCGCACTTACCGAATCAAATATCCATCCACATGTGTGTATCCGCAAACGTCGTTCACACTTCACATTATGCAGTGCGCACAACCACAACATTAGTTAGAACACATATTCCAGTTATATAAAATGTCAAATTTAACATGACGCTAGGATTATTGCGAGAAAAAATTTAAAAAGTGCATACTAACGGAATATAGTGTGAACCTAGTGATACGCGGTCCGAACTCTTTCTTACGTTGAATCCAAATTTGTAAAGTCTAAACAGTTCGAACGTGGAAAATATTAGTTGGGATTTATATTCTCAAGTGCACACTAAGAGATAGCTAGTGCGGACTTAGACTTTCCAGTTGAAACAACTTTTACACCGTTAATGTTTTTTTGCCTTGAATGTTTTTTGATAACGTAAATTAATTAAAAAAAGACATAGACAGTAAAAGTTAGTACAAATCAGTAAAGTTGTTTGCACTACATTTCACAAGTCCGCACAACAATAGAGAAAGTTAGCACATTTATCCCTATTACATATGTTGCAAAGAACGTAATATTAGTTCGGACTTACCTGATGCATTAAATGAAGGGTCACATCACATCGCGTAGGTCTGCTCTGTCTGCAAAGTTAGAACTACATAGATGCTAGTTCGGACTTGTTTAAATATATCAAATTTTAGAAAGGGGTCAAACATGGGGAGTTTTAACAGTCAAATCCCATATTAGTTCGAACTAATAGATATGAAGTTCGCACGTCGGACGTCAGTGCCAACGTTGTTCCGAATAGTCCCAACTTGAACCTGACGCATTAAATGAAGGGTCAAATAAGGGTTAATTACTACGTAGACGCTAGTTTGGACTTGTTCAAATAAGGGTTAATTACTTTTTGCACCCTTGACCCTTGTTGTTTAATGCAAAGTTAGAATTATGTAGACGTTAGTTCAGAAGATCAATTTTAACACATTATATCCATATGGTTTGGAAGTTTTACAAAATGCTCCCCATTGTCACATTTACTGTCAAATTGGACGGAATGAAATCTCACGTGCATCGCCTGTGCCACTTTTTAACCATTTTACCCTCCATTTTCGAATTACCTGGACGTTGATATTTTCAACTTCTTCGAGATGATGATAATACCCTCTGCTTTTTGCATTTCTTTCGGCTAGCACAAAGGATTATTTCTTTTCGATCAACAACGAAGGACATCAACAAGACTGTGAGCCCTAGCCGTTCGTGGTCGCAAACCCATTCCCTCTTTCGTGGTTGTCACCGTTGCCCACTTCGTCTTTCGTCGTCAATGGCATCTCATGGGTATGTGTTCATTCCATTTCATCGGTTATGAGTGTCATGGGTAAGTGCTCATTCCATTTCATCGATTATGGGTGTCATGGACAAGTGCTCATTCCATTTCATCGGAAAGCGATGTTTCTTTCCGATCAACAACGAAGGACATCAACAAGAATGTGAGCCCTAGCCGTTCGTGGTCGCAATCTCATTCCCTCTTTTCTTTTGCTGTAGTATAGTTGCCCATTTCGTCTTTCGTCATCAATGACATCTCATGGGTAAGTCTTCATTCCATTTCATCGGTTATGGGTGTCATGGGTAAGTGCTCATTCCATTTCGTCGAAAGTGTTGTTGTGTTTTTGCAAAATTATCAACCACAAAAATTTTCGCATATTCATTTAATAGACCTTAGCTTAATTTGTGATACTTGGTGTATTAACTATTCTGAAGATAACAAACCATTAAACAAAAACAACATTTCAGCAACTAGCACATGCTAACCTCAAACAATATATATGCCTCATATCTTGTTATTATTTTTATGTTTTTACGTTTGGATATCCTACAGTAGTGCATGCTCATGTGGTAGTAGTGGAAGTTCAAGTGCAATCAGAAGTGGAGGCCAAGTTATGACCCCTTGTTGTTACTGTTCAGTTGAAGCCTGCTTGAAGACCTCTTATACTGAACAAAATTTCGGGCGTAGATTCTGGAGTCGTGTCAATTATAAAGTAACTTAATTCAGTTGTTTAAGTTTTTGAATTTTGTACTAAGTGATTTTAAGTCAATATGTAGGCTTCCTTTTTTTTCCAATTTGGGCAATCGTGCGGATTCTTCCATTGGTACGATCCTCCAATGTGTGTTCACGTTAAAAGAGTTTCGAGACGGTTGCGGGAGAAACATGAAAGCTATTGCACCGAGGTTGACAATCATGTGTCAATGGCTGAGCACGGGACTCTGCAGAAGAATGCAGAGCTGGAAGCGATCACCTCACAACTTCGTTCGGAGTTGGAAACTATAAAAAAGAAAAACAACGAAGATCAACGCACATCTAGGAAAGTGTTAATTATATCGTGGGCTTTCTTCTCAAGCTTGGATCAATCTTTGACAACCATCTCCATGCTTCTTCACTAAGCCCATCTGACGGTCCGAAATAAAAGCCCATTTGCCTTGAGGCGGGTGCCCCAAATCAGCAATCAAAGTCTCTAAGAACCAGGACCAACTGTCTTTGGTATCCGCTTCAACGGCAGCAATACCAATCGGATACATGTTCTCATTGTCGTCTTTGCTAACATCACTTAATAAATGGACCTTTTAGAAAACACCCATCGAGTCCAATTAATGGCCGACATCCATTCTTGAACCCATCCTTAGAGGCAGCCAAGGAGAGATACATCTGCTGGAATGTTGGTGGCAGCTTTGGTGCAATCCTCCGTACTTTAACAAGGACACAGCTTCCTGGGTTGGTATGGCGGATGATTACAGCATAATCCCACAGGCGATGGTACTGTTCTTTATGCTTGCCAAAAATTTAGGTGCGTGCACTTTTCCTTACCCGGTAAATTTGGTTGTTATTCACATCCACCTTATATCCTCATTTCACTTCATTCAAAACTGTTTCAACCGGCATATCAGGCTGCACTCTGAATTGCTCGATGTACTTCTTCGCAATAAATCTGGAGTTCACAAGTGAGCTCCGATACTTGCGGCTGCATCTATGTTCATCTGTGAATGATCTAAGTTGAAAGGTCATTTCCTCAGTCATCCACCTCCCATAAACTCTATATGGGCAACTGGGAGCCTCTCGACAAATTATAATAACCTTGTCGCTGCAGTTTTTCTTAAACTTGATGTCTTTACCCTTCGCAATGTTGACCTCGCTGACAGATTCTCTTAAAAGTTGGACAAATGGAAACTTCATACCCAACGTCATAACTGGACACTCGATATCGCGCTCATGAAACACCGGGCCAGGATATGTCTCGGGGCTATCATTGCGAACTTCCTCATGGTCACTAACAGCTAGTGAGTCAAGAATATCGCTTCTGTCCATCTCAGAAGCATCACCTGAAAAATAGTAACAGAAAAATGTCAGACTAGCTTAATATTGCAGGTATTAAAGGAGTAAAAAACCAGTATGGGGAAGTAGTACCTCCATCATCTTCATTGCCTTCACCATTTTCACCCTCATCTTCACTTTCTTCACCACTTTCATCAACTTCATCGATATCATCAACTTCATAACTGTCATCAACACCAGATGGTTCTGCAATGTGCTGTGAAGAAGTTCCAGCACCTTGGTATGAAGGGCCAACTCCATAATTGTTACGTTGAGCTGTGTCAACGTCAACATCATGTAACTCATCATCGGAGCTGAGTACCGTGCTCCAAAAGTGGTCATTGATTCTATTCGTCGCCTCTCAGCTTCTTCATTGGCTTCACCTTGAGCCTCAACATTGTCTTCATCTCCACCAATCACATCAAAAGAAACTATATACAATACGACAACTTGTTCGACTTTGTGGCACCTGACCATCTGAAGAACATCATGGTCTGATGACACTAACTTTAGCCCCTCAACAAGACTCTTTCAAGGTTCCTTATACTATAATAGATCTCCGGTGTTGTATCCATATGACCTTACAATTGCTTCCATTTCAAAGAAAGAAAGGCAATCGCGATCATAAGGCTCGTCTGCAACTGCAACATCCCCCCCAACGTAGTTACAACCCAGTTGTCGGTTGAACTTGCCTCCAAAATGCACCTCAAACAAGAAGGGATCACTAGATATGTTTCACACGTGCTTTATAGTATGCACCTGCAAAAGAAGAGACGAATTAATTATGTCAGTAAAAGACACCTTATTATAAACAACATGGCATCTAAACATATTAGCAGACAAACAATTTAACTTAGTATGCAGACAAACAATTATTATATAAAGAGCTTGGCAGCCAACCAATTATCGTCATTGGAGATGCACATATTGAAACAGGTGAAAATTGAAGTAGGATATATGGAGATGCTCGTAAACATGTGGAAAAAGGTTTCAAAACATCTTAGTATGCAGACATTTAAATGGGTCCTCATGCCTCAGCCATGGGCAACCACACATTTATTAGAATGCATATAAGTTAACTACCTAGACTGGCATCAACATCAGTTCATTTATATTGCATAATGGGGACCACAGAACACATGTAAACTGGCACTTGAATCAATTTTATCAAAAGGGGGACCACAGAGCATATCTAGAGTGGCACTTGCATAAGTTTTATCAAAAGGGGGACCACAAAGCATATCTAAAGTGGCACTTGCATCAGTTTTATCAAAACAAGGACCACATATCCGTATCATATTACAGATTGCATTCATTCAGGCTGCCAACAGAATAAAAATTTCAAACATGGGACCATATTTCATGTGAAATGAATATAATTATAATACAATACAATACAATACAACATCCACAATGAACGAGACATCTTCGAAAAGGAACCCAAGAAAGCATCTGAGTTGACAAAATGAGACATCATTCGAAAGAAACCCAATAAAGCAACTAACTTCGACCACAAAGCAACCAAACAAAGTATGAGGCGACAAGAAGAAAAAAGAAAAACCTTTTTGCCAACTCAAAGGTTAATAAACGAAGGAAACATCTCTCATACCTCAAGTCAGTGACAGCAAATTTCCTCCGACAACAGGCAACAGAATGGGCCAAGGAGGAATAGCGACAAGATGGGAAAGGGGTGCGGAGAAATCGGGTGCCCTAAATCGTGAGACAGTGAATGGGGGTTAGGGCAAAGTGATCGAAAATGAAGGGGGTAAAATAGTATATCGAATCGATTTGACAATAAACTTTTGACTTTTCATTAAACAATTCCACGCGACATTAGCTAATTCGAAAATGGAGGGTAAAATAGTCAAAAAGTGGCACTGGAGATGCACATGGGCCTTCATTCCGTCTAATTTGACAGTAAATGTGACAGTGGGGTGCATTTTGTAAAACGTCCAAACCATATGGATATAATGTGTTAAAATTGATCTTCCGGGGTGCAATGTGCAAATGCCATTAAACCACAAGGGTGCAAAGTGTAATTAACCCATTAAATAAATAAAATTTTAGACAAGTGTCAAACATGAGGAGTTTTAACAGTCAAATCCCATATTAGTTCAAACTAATAGATATGAAGTGCGCACGTCTGAAGTTAGTGTCAACGTTGTTCCGGATAGTCCCAACTTGAACATTGTTGGGACGCTTTTCTACTGTCCCAAAGCTTAGGTCCGAACTTCATTCATAGTAGTTGCAACTTATTTCTTTGTTGGAACGGTCTTTAACCGTCCCAAAAAGGTAGTTCGAACTTAAGGAAAAAAGTTTGAACTAGCTATATTTTTGGGACGAAATGTTACCGTCCCAAGTTTCTTCCTGCCAAATTCTTGCCATCTTATTTGGGACGGATGCTGGAAATCTGTCCCTAAAACCCTATCTTTAGGGACAGAACGAGGAATTGTCCCTAAAGACATGACTTGACACCCCTTTTTGGACGGTTCTTTTTTTGCGTCCCAAAAGGGGCCCTTTAGGGACGGTTTTGTGTCCGTCCCAAACAAAAACCGTCCCTAAAGGCAATTTTTCTTGTAGTGTTTGGAATGGAATTTGATTTTCTTTATATTTTTCTCTAACGGTGTGTAATACATTCAATATTTTTAATAGTTAATATATATAGTTCCAATTACGATATTATATCGTGACCAATTTCATTCTACAGGTAAGCTTATGTTGTGTCTTTGTTGCGTGTCACATTTATCTACCCACAAAATCTCCATGTGGTAGAACACTTAGCAAGTGGGTCAAGTCTTTTTTCTTTCTTCCCTTGAAAATTTTGTTGGCAAGAACCCCCAAGGCCTGAAGATCTATTAGGTCATCACCATGCATTAATGTTGTGAACTTACATGTAGTTAACATGTGGGTCATATAGGGTCCATGAGAAATTTGAACTATTTTCTGCAATATGCCTTTTTTTTTTGAAAGATCTCAATTCATTGCAGTGCTATTGGCTTACATGACAATAAGGAGGCACCAAAATCCGATATTTTATATAAGACTAATCCGACACACAACTTATCTTTTTAGACATCAATTTCATCCTCACTTCACATGAACAAAAGAAGTTGGCTCACTAAATTGAACAAAGAAAGAAATAATAAAGTCAAGTAAACAATTTTTATTCTTCTTCTTCGTAAAAGAAGTAGAGAGATTGTTCCTTTTCCGCTTCTTACAATACATTGAAGTAGAGAATATTTAGGGTTTTCTTTAAAAAAATTAATTAATTGTAATTGATGAGACTGTAAAGCTAAAGGTTGTGATTGCTTATAATATTAGGATCATTAATCTTGGACAAAAAAATATAAATGTGAGAAATAATAAAGAGAAACCACTACAGCCGAGTACTGTGAAATTCAAAAGTACGTTGTGAAAAGTAGATTCAACAAGTAATCTCACAAGATGATCTCTCCGCTTTTAGTCCCTCCATTAATTATTAAATTAGATTTCCGCTAGGGTTGCGGAGAAGAAATTGTATTGAGTCGTTGAAAGGGGTGTCGGGTGAATAGCTGGATACTCAGGAAGATATTGGCAATCACATTTGCCAATATTTTAAGGAGCTTTTCACTTCTTCCTCTCTGGATTTCAACCAGGAAATTCGAGAGCTAATAACTCCGTGCATCACTGCAGAAGATAACACTATCTTGGATGTGGTTCCGGATGAAAAAGAAATTTGGATGGCCGTCCGATCCATTGGAGCTGCGAAAGCACCTGGTCCAGACGAAATTACAGCTCTCTTTTTTATCATCAATACTAGATAATTGTGAAAAAATACGTCATTGAGGCGGTGCAGCGATTCTTTACTTCTGGCTTCCTACTCCATGAGGTAAATCACTCTAACATAGTCTTGCTTCCTAAAACTTAGAAACCCTCTCTTGTTGGTCAATATCAACTCATAAGTCTTTGTAACCTACTCTACAAAATTATTGCTAAGATTATTGCTGGTCGCTTGAGACCACTTCTGAGTAGACTCATCTCTCCAATGTAGGCTGGATTTGTGCCCTACTGATTGATTCAAGAGAATGCTATCCTAGTTCATGAAATTGTGCATTCTATGAAGCATAAGAAAGGAAAGCAAGGGTTGTTGGCTTTGAAATTATATATGGAGAAGGCATACGACCATATTGAGTGGAAGCTTTTATTGGAAGTGTTTTCAAGCTTTGGTTTCTCGCAAAAATGGGTCGGTTGGATACATCAATGCATAAGCACGGTGTCCTTTTCAGTTACGCTTATTGGTTGTCCATTTGGCTTTTTTCAACCTCAAAGGGGACTAAGGCAAGGGGATCCTCTATCTCCTTTCCTTTTTGTCATCTGCTCGAAGGTTTTTTTCCCAAATGCTCATCCATGAAGAAGCGGAGCAGTGCATACAAGGTATTCGGATCAGCAGTACTGGGGCTCAACCTATCTCTCATATGTGTTGGATAATTTGAAGAGAGATCAATGAGATTTTAAAATTTTTAGTACGACAATCCAGTGAATATGACTAGGGTTACTGGTGTACCTGCTAAGTTTGGCTACTGCAAAAGCAATATCAGGCCTAGTACATGTCATAGCATACATTAAACACCTAATAACTCTAGCATATTTCAATTGATCTAATGCTTTCCCAATATGATGATATAATTGTAGATTTGTATCAAAAGGTGTACTTACAAGTTTGCAATCATACTGGTTAAACTTTTTCAGTATCTTTTCAATGTAATGAGATTGAGTATGAATTATACTATCATTATTCCGCATGATTCTAATGACCAAAATCACATCTACAATACCCATATATTTCATTTCAAATTCTGATGAAAAAAATTTCTTATTACCCTTAATACTTTTCGTATCAGTACGAAAAATTAACATGTCAACAACATATAAGCATATAATTACACCTTGATTTCCATTGAACTTGCTATAGATACACTTATCAGATTCTTGTATCTGAAAACCGTGTGACAATACAACCTTATCAAATTTTGCATACCATTGTTTTGGTGCTTGTTTGAGTCCATAAAGCGACTTGACCAACTTACAAACTTTTGTTCTTGTCCAGGCATGACAAAACCTTCAGGTTGTTTCATGTAAACTTTTTGCATTCCCGTCTGATTTAACGCTTGATTTAGATGTGGGACAAAGATTGATAAAGTTAGGGGTAGTTATGTGATTTTTGCTCAAACATAAGGGGCTAACTGTAACTTTACCTCTAACATTTAAGTTGCTAGAAATTGATTTCACTGTTAGCATTTAGATTTGTGAAAATTGCTATAGCCTTGATATTAATATTGCTGTAAAATTGTTATAGACTTGATATTATAATTGCTGTAAAATTTCCATAGCCTTGAAATATAGTTGCTGTAAAATTGTTGTAGGTTGGATATTTTACAGATTTCCTTTTTGTTGATTGACTGAAAATTGTAGAGTTCTTTTTCTGTGAAAAGAAAAACGCTTGATTATTTTTTAAATACCTATTCACCCCCCACCCCCCCTTTCTCAAGGTATAGTATTGGGTCTAAAGCTTAAGTTTCATAAAAAAAAAAAGTTAAGCACCAAAATTACCCCTTTTTCCTGTTGAAATACTTTTAAAGACCGTTCGAATGCTTTTAAATACTCTTCGAATGCCTAGAAGAAGAAGGAGGAGGACGAGGAGGAGGACGAGGAGGAGAAGGAGGAGGAGAAGGAAGAGGAGGAGGGAAGAAGAAGGAGGAAAAGGAAAGAGAAGAAGAAGAAGGAGGAGAAGGAGAATAAGAGTATTTTAAAAGAGTTCGAACTATTGCCGTTAGATGTAGCGCTCGAGCGGTTAAAATATGACTGTCCCGAAAAAGTACTTTTGGGGATAGAACAAATTTTTCTCTCCCAAAAAATCTTTTTATTTTTTGTTGAGACAGTTGGTGTGACAGATGAAATTGGTCCCTAAAAACCAATTTTTTTGTAATGACAAGATGGATGGAGGGGAATGCTTATAATGTTAAGATCAATCAAGGACAAAAAGTGTAAATGTGAGAAATGATAAAGACAAACCACTATTTATCGTCCTTGCTCTTTGAAAGAGAAGTACATAATTATTCTTTCTCTTTTTTCTTAAGCAAAATTTTTGTTTCTTGAAAATTAAAGGATCATTCCATTTATTTTTCAACAATAAATAGAAGTAAATAATTGTCATTTTCTTTATTAATTTTTCCTAAGAGAAGTTAACTGGAGATGTTCTATAGGTTAGCTCAATAAGTCCACTTCTTTAGCCCTCATCTGTGGATTCCTTTCCCCTTTATTTTATTAACGAAGAAAAATAAGAACTAAAGAATTCTTCCTATTTCTTTTTAAATTATGTTTTTCCTCTAGTCATTTGTGAAGCTTTTATTCGTTTACCTTTATATATATATATATATATGATACAACCGTTGCCTCATTGTGACTATCTTATGCCGTCCTTCCTTTGACACTCTTTCCTCTCCTTACAAGTCATTCTATCTAGCCAATCTAGACATATCAATTTCAAGCACAGATGAGGATGGTTGTAAAAGGTGGATTCAATTGGTAATCTCACCACATCTTTCCGTTTTTACTCCCTCTATTAATTATTGATTTTCCCTTAATTCGCTCAGCACAGTTTGTCCAGTTTTCCCTTGGTGTGCTTCTTCTTTTTTTCCTAACTAGCTAGCGGTATCACCAAGGTGCTTTTACTAGCTTAGCGGGTCTATTTGGAACGCAAGTGGTACCTTTTAGTCAACATATATTCGTGGTTGTGATCGTACGACTTAGGCCCACGAGAAAAAGACATTTGCTTTAGAATTTGCAAATGCTGCAATTCTTTTATTTCTCCTGCGGATTTAAGACTCACATCGTATATATTTTATATATATACCGTATAATGATTGTTTGCCTCAAATTAGTATATTTAATATTGCTTATACACTCGTGATAAACATGATGCTCACTTACATAAGTTATTATATACCTAATACAGAGAATTATAAATACATATATTATCTTTACAACACTTAATTAAAGAGATCAGTACTATATCCACTTTAGTACTATTCTCAAATTCTTGAACACAGAACTAATTAATTAAAAGACTCATTAATTTCATATATAGACCGCAGCGAAGGGACAAAACAAAGCATGCTGAGTTCACAAGAACGCTGTGGTCCTTAATTATTGGTCTGTAAGTAGAATATTCTTCAACTAGCTGGCATCATCAGGAACCAATTATTAGTCCATATTAGTATACTTAACTATAAGTTGAGTACAATTCATTATTCTTTGGTCCTTTTTGGGCCTAGCTAGCTCCAGACCTAGGTGATGTTCGTTTTGAGAAAAAATGTAGGATTTTAGAGAAGTTGTGAATTTTTATGTTGAATAGTGTTTTATTGGTATTTGTGTAAAGTGGAGAGAGAAATGATTTGATGTAATTGTTTAATAAAAAAGTATTAGAGTTATGTGAAAAGGTATAGAGAGAGAAAATTTATGTTGAATAAAAAATTAAAAAGTTGTTGGAGATTGTGTAAAATGTATTGGTTTTTGTATTTGAATTCTGAATATGTTCGGTGGTAGAATTGTGAATATACTTAGAATCCTAAAAAAATGGTGAAAACGAACATACCCCTAGTTTAGGCCATAGACCAAGTGACGTCTGCGACGCCCTGATTTTTATCCAGTCCCAGTGCATCCCAAACAGCACTTGACCCGTCCACAATGTTATTCTTGCACGGTGGCTGACCTGCATGCTCTGCATCGCACCCGTTGACGGAGTCACACTCGTCCACCACCTTGGCTGTAACACTCTTCCCGTTATTAGCAGTGATCCTAATCATTTTAAGACACCGCGACCGTTGGTTAAACCACCCTGTCGACAGGGCCACGATTCGCTCACTGTTACTGTGGTATTGGTCGTCGCACTCTGATGGGCCTCCCCCGTCGCCGCCTGCGCTAAAGTCGTTGAGTGTTAGACGTGCAGGTGTGGAGGATGTGACCGAGGGCGAGCACCTATACTGAGGGTAGGACTGGCCTCGGCACGTCAGGGTGCCTGAGGGCTGGCAATTGCTTTGGGGGGGCCCTCCAGAGCATATGCGAGTCCCAATATCTGGGTCATCGTTGCATTTGCCGTTGATGCAAATAAGTTGGCCAGCGCAATCATTCAGGGTACGGCATGGGCCGTTGCAGGAGGAGATGGCGTATGTGGGGAATGGAAGCTGGGAGATGAGGCTTATGGAGAGCAGAACCGAAAGAAACAAGAGAAAGTTCACCATTTTCGGAAGAACTAATAATAGTTGATATTGTTGAACGATGAGGGCTTGGAAGACGAGAAGAGGCTGGATGTTGTTGTTATATAGACCCTTCCACAGCCATGGTGCTGAAATCGTGACGTGTGGAGGATGCAGTTTGTTCCATTTTCTCGATGGACCCTCTTCTTCCTACTATTAGCAAATGCACATCTGCGAACCAATTTGGGGCCCGGTGTTTACTGAATTTTCTTGGTCGGTGTACAAGTCTTCCCACTGCCGGCTGTCGAGTAGGCCCGTAACACATACAAAGATTCTTTAATTTCTAGCTGGCCCTGCGATCCACAGCAACTTAAAGACTAGGCCATTGACTCGAAGAATTTTTACTTTTAAGTTAGTTTTAACGTTGTTCAAAAATAAATAATTGATATATAATCACTAGAGAGAAATTACAGCCTCCAATATGTCACTACAACAAACGACGTCATTCTTTACGGTTTCGTCCGTGTAAAAAATTAAAAGATTCCTCTCAAAAGATATTTGGGATGGATTGAATCTAGGACCAATGAGAAAGCAGCAAAGGGGCGAAAGGCCAGGCCTAGCAGAAAGCAGGTCGGGGGATTAAAAAAAAAAACACAGGACTACGTTCGTTTCGAGTAAAAATATATGATTTTAGAAAAGTTGTGAATATTTACGTCGAATAGTATTTTATTGGTGTTTGTATAAAATAGAGAGATAAATGATTTGATGTAATTGTTTAATAAAAAAATATTGAGGTTATGTGAAAAAGTATAGAGAGAGAAAATTTATATTGAATAAAAAATTAAAAACTTGTTGGAAATTATGTAAAATGTATTGGTGTTTGTTTGTAAAAGTATTTGAAAAAAATTGTGAAAACGAACCTGGGGGTATGTTTGAGGGTGAAAATTTTGGGTATTGGAGTTTGGGAAATATTATAAAGTAAAGAAATGTTATGGGAATTGGTGAAAAAGTGAAAAGAGAGAAGATTTTTAATAAAAATTATAATAATAAAAAATTATATAGTGAATTTTTTAATAATAAACCTAAAATTTTGAGCCCATCAAACATGCCCCCAATAAACAAAACAAAAACATAGAAAAAATCTCTCCCGAGTTGACTGGCTAATAGACTTTGTGATAGGCCGGCTAACTTGGCTTCAGCATTGTCCATAACGTCTTCCCTGACATCATGCACAGCTACCTCCACAGCGTCAAGTCGCGATCTGAGCTGTCTCAGTCCCAGGCAATCCAGCATGTGCCTCATCGAGGGAAGCCAATCTAACGACCATCATAGCCAAAGTGGTCATCACCGAATTAATGATGCATCGAAATGCCGCCATCAATCTCTGCTCAAACCAAGCTGGGATAGGTTTTACTTTCCATCGCGAAAAACAATTTTCCCCTATTTTTTGTGAGGGATTTTAAAATCCATCCACATGCAAAGAGTAACTTTAACTTTTGTTTGTGTGATTAGTTGATGCTCTATTGGTGTCTTGAACAACAAGAATTTAATCTTTAATGTCACCTCTCAGTATCAGCAAATAGTACGGTACGTGTATTTCAATATTTTTAGTGTTTTTAGTCCTTAATTTTTTTTTATTTATACTCTGAAGATATTTTTTTGCATTAAGTAGTAAAAAATTTTTTTTGTCATTTTTCCTTATAAGTTTGCCCCCCATTAATTGGGTTTCTGGCTCCGCCACTGGCCACCATCAATCTCTGCTCAACCCAAACTGGGATAGGTTTTACTTTCCATCGCGAAAAACAATTTTCCCCTATTTTTTGTGAGGGATTATAAAATCCATCCACAGCGTAACTTTAACTTTTGAGATGGATTTTTTAGCATCCAAAAAGTGAAATTTGTTGTTGTGTCATTTTTATTTTCTTCATGAGATAGGTTTGCCTGCTGTTAAATCTACAAATAATCTATTTTCAGACATTACTTAGTTATGACATATCGCTTTGGGTCCTACGAATGAGAGGTTCGAATATTTTAAACAGACGGGATTTGCTTTGTGATTAGAGGGCGGAAAAGGTTTTGACTTTTGTGAGCAATGTATTTTTGGAAAGCAGAGCAAAGTTAAGTTCAATAAAGTAGTTCACAAAACCAATGGTACATTATCTTTGTCACATACGTTATTAATAAGGGACATGAAATGTTTATCACATTATATATCGATTTTATAAGAAATGACAAATGCGATATAAGATATTGCATGAAAAGATAAAATGTTTATTAGGCTAGCTATAGTGTAGAAAACTCATGCTAATTATGATTTAATAAGCTGGAGAGGTGGCAATAAATTTTCAGTTCCTTGTAAATCTAAAATTCTTTCAAATAATAGTAGAGAGAAAAGTCACTTTGAGCTCCTAGTTTAACTACCAACTAAATCTCAAATATATGCACACAAGAAGAAAAGTCACTTGTCTGCGTATCTCTCCCATTGTTTCCCCTCTGTTTCTTCACTCTTTCTTCAAACCAATCTCATGATGCTTAATCAAAATATGTGTTCTATAGGCACATTCACCCATGTTATCTCGCTCTATTTTCTTGTGTTATATTACAAGAAATTGATCCACCCCAAAAGGCAAAAGAAGGAATTGATCAACCCCAGCTTCCCCCCTTTTTTTTAGAAAAAAAGGGGAGACCAAGAAGTTTCAAAGTCGTCCTTGTAAAATATATTTGTCGAAGCCTCCCGGAACCTTCAGAGCATTTTCCCTGCGCCATGGCCCATCTCTTTTAACAGTCGGAGACAAGAAGTTAAAGTCGTCCTTGTTTCGAAAACCTGCTCTGTAAAATATTTTGCCGAAGCCTAGAGGATGAAGGTTTCATATCCATGCGTATCCAACTTGAAGCTTATCCAGCTTGACCTAATCTTATCCATGCTTGATCTTATTCAACTTGAAGCTTATCCTCTTCCAGCCAATTTCATTTGCCCTCCTCCCCTATAATTAGACATGTAGAGCTTGAAGAAAAATTACACTGGACGACCATTAGAGAGGAGAGAAAGAGAGGGAGAGTAATTGTAAGGAGATGTTGTTGTTCTTGTTGTTATAAGATTTTTCTTTCAAAGTAGCTCGTGTTCTATTGTTTTCGATCCATATTTCCCTAACAGTGGTATCGGAGCCTTGTTTAGAGATCACGGAGCTAAATTCCGGCGAGAAAGTTTGTGTTAGCCCAAGGTTGTTTTACAAACAATCTATAAATGATTTTGATGATAACAAAAGTTTCTAAGTTTTTGAAGACTTTAGATTCTATTTTGCCAATCCACAAATTCTAAGTTATATCTCAATAAGAATTGAGTTTATCTCAATAAAAATCTTCTCAATGCACTTAAAGATCTTTCATGATGATTGATAAATTCTTCAAGTTATGGACACTTAAAAAGGTTTTGGAATGTGATGAAAACTTTAAATACATTGATTTTTGTCTCCAGGATTTTTAGGTGTCGACACATTGTATGTTACAATTGAAGAAGGCTGAAGAAGGTTGAAGAAGAAAGATGGAATCTTGTGGCTGAAGAAGTTAAAGTCAGCATTTTGTGTAAGTCTGGAAGGAGTTGAGTTTAGTGGTTCGGTGATTCTAGAAATCAAGTGGGCATCCCACGTGGCCAAGGGTGATGTTCCTTGTGCCTCTTTTATTAATTGTTGGGCCGTTGTTGGGCCTTAGGCCATGTTAGTAGTTTTTGTTGAGTGGGCCTTTATCCCATTAGTTATCTTCTTACCTGGTCCAACCCATTGTCGGGAGATTAGATTATAGGGCAGTTAGTCGCCTTGGAGAGGGCATCGAATCTGTGAAGATTGTTTTCTTAGCAAGGAGGCTAGCCACCTCGAATTGGCGTTCTTGTTATGTTCATTCAGTAATTTGAATACAAAGGAGATTTCAGTTTACAATCATAAACATTTGTAACAAGTGGTATCAAAGCAGTAGTTTCTGGATGGCGGAAGGTACTCGTGTTGTGAAGTTGAGCGAAGGGCTGGAGGAGGTCAGGCAGGAGCAGGAGGCCCAGAGGCTTCGGCTGGAGGAGTTGATGCAGCAGCTTGGAAATCTGACCATGGGCTTGCAGGCGGTGGTGCAGACCTTAGATCAGAACCGTGAAGAAACACCCCCACCTAGACAGCATCACAACAACCACAATCAAGCAATTGGAGGTGTTCAAATGAGGTCAGTTCGTTTGGATTTTCCTAGATTTGATGGGGAAGACCCTACAGGGTGGTTATATAGAGTCAATCAGTTTTTTTTATCTTTAATCAAACTGCCCCTCAACACAAGTTGTTCATGGCATCATTTCATATGGAAGGGAAGGCTCTGATCTGGTTTCGGGAAGTGGAAAGATCAGGAGCGATCATTAGTTGGGAGGTATTTGAAAGAGCATTGTTGATTCGATTTGGCCCACAAGCTTATGATGATCCTATGGAAGGGTTAGTGAAGTTAAAACAAACTGGCACTCTAGAGGATTATACAAGTCAGTTTGAGGTGTTGGCTAACCGACTGGGGGGGCTTGATGAAGTCTACAAAATGAGTTGTTACTTAAGTGGTCTCAAGGATGAGATTAGGCTTTCTATTAAGATGCTTAATCCAACAAGCATACAAAGAGCCTTTGCATTGGCAAGGATGCAAGAAGAATATTTATCAGTGGCAAAGAGGGGAATGGGCCCTGGTCCTAGTAATTTTTCAGCACCAATTGGGGGAGGACAACCAACTCATGTTGCTGCCAAACAGAATGTGCGAGTTCAGAGAATTTCTCCTCAACAAATTAAGGAGAGGAGGGATAAGGGCCTCTGTTATCACTATGATTCCAAGTGGAACCCAGGGCATAAATGTCCCAATCTGAAGTTATTTATGGTGGAGGGCAGTGAGGAGTTTGTGGAGACTGCTCCTTATGAAGAAGGAAGTGAAGAGCTAGCCATGGTGGAAGAGGTCCTGGAGGTGGAGTCGTGTGAAGACAAACCCAATATATCTATCCATGCTCTTACAGGTTCAGTCACTTCTAGAACAATGAGAATTATGGGCAGGTTGTACAACCAGGATATTGTAGTGTTGGCTGATAGTGGCAGTACCCACAATTTTGTGGATTCTGCAGTAGTGAGGAGGGCTCTATTATCCATAGACCCGAAGCACCAGCTGAATGTAACTATAGCAAATGGGGAAAAAATACGAAGTGAAGGGGGAATATGTGACATTAAAGTAAAATTTCAGGGACATGCATTTACTGTGGATGCATATGTGTTAGTGTTGGGAGGTTGTGACATGGTTTTGGGGGTCCAATAGTTGAAAACATTAGGAACTATAGCCTGGAACTTTAATGATCTGAGCATGAGATTTGTGAAGGACTTGTAAGAGATTCAATTAAGAGGGCTGGTGGCCTCGCAATTTATGCAAGATACAGTTAAACTCAAGATGATCAAAGGAGAGCGGAGAGGGTTGATTTTACAGATGGTAGTGGAGGATAATTGTGACCGAGAGAACCAAAATAACAATGCTGAAGTGGCAGAATTGTTGAGGCGTTTTCCTATGGTTTTCGGGGAACCTCAAGGGATGCCTCCTAATAGGTCCTGTGATCATGCGATTGTACTGCATGAAGGAGCTCAACCGGTTAGTGTACGACCCTATCACTACGCTTACTTTCAAAAGGATGAGATTGAGAAGATAGTGCAGTAGTTATTAAGATCTGGGGTTATTAGAGCTTCCCAAAACCCCTTTTCTTCCCCCGTATTATTGGTTCGTAAAGCGGATGAGAGTTGGCGACTATGTGTAGACTATCGGGCCCTAAATAGTGCTACAATCAAAGACAAATTTCCAATATCGGTCATTGACGAACTGCTGGACGAACTCTATGGAGCAAGGGTATTCTCAAAGCTGGATTCGCGTTCAAGTTATCATCAAATCTGGGTCCGAGAGGAGGATGTACCCAAAACAGTGTTTCGAACTCACGAAGGGCATTATGAGTTTCTTGTGATGCCATTTGTGCTAACAAACACACCCTCTACCTTTCAGTCACTAATGAATGAGGTTTTTAAGCCTTACTTGCAAAAATTCATTCTGGTTTTTTTTTTATGATATTTTAGTATATAGCAAGAGTATGAAGGAACATTTACAACACCTAGAGATTACACTGAAGCTGTTGCAGGAGCCTCAACTCTTTGCTAAGGACTCTAAGTATAGGTTTGCTTGTGGTGAAGTGGACTATTTGGGTCATATAATCTCAGCCCAAGGGGTTCGGGCAGATCCTTCGAAGCTGCAAGCTATGCTTGATTGGCTACTTCCAAAATCTCTTAAGGCTTTGAGGGGATTTCGAGGTCTCACGGGGTATTACCACAAGTTCATTAAGGGTATGGAATGATTGCAGCCCCCTTAACCAACTTACTTAAGAAGAATGAGTTCCAATGGAATGATGAGGCTCTCATGGCCTTTAATCAACTGAAGCAAGCAGTGACCAATCCACCCGTATTGGCACTACCAGATTTCACTAAGTCTTTTGTGATTGAGTGTGACGCTTCAGGCAGTGGAGTGGGAGCAGTTCTCATGCAAGTGGGTCAATCTCTAGCATTTTTCAACAAGGCTTTGATGGGGAGAATGTTGTCTATGTCAACCTATGAACAAGAATTACTGGCTTTAGTAAGTGCAGTCAGAAAATGGCGGCCTTACTTACTAGGTCAAACTTTCAAGATTCGCACTGATCAGCAAAGTCTAAAACACCTTTTAGAGCAAAAG
The DNA here is from genome assembly GCA_963930655.1 of Myrica gale. Taxonomy (NCBI): domain Eukaryota; kingdom Viridiplantae; phylum Streptophyta; class Magnoliopsida; order Fagales; family Myricaceae; genus Myrica; species Myrica gale. The sequence continues at coordinate 17,090,180 of OZ005602.1, read as the reverse complement.
GTGGGAACACCCTTACAACAAAAATGGGTCACTAAGCTCTTAGGGTATGATTTTCTTGTAGAGTACAAGCAAGGACGCGACAACAAGGTAGCTGACGCCCTTTCCAGGAAGTTTGAAGAGCTGCAAGGAGAGGAACAAGGGGAATTGAAGGTGATTTCATTCCCAATTGCCTTATGGTTGGATGACTTAAGGTCTACCTACTCTACCGATAGCAACCTGCAAGATCTTATCACTAAGCTCCATGAAGGGAAGCTGGATTCCTTGAAGAACACCCTAGTAAATGGATTACTCCATTATAAGGGTAGGTTGTATATAGGGGAGAACTTGCCTCTTAAGGAGCAGGTACTACACATGACTCATGACAGCCCAGTTGGGGGCCATGCAGGGTATGAAAAAACGTACCAGCGAGCAAAAAGGGATTTCTATTGGAAGGGCATGAAAAAGGAAATTAAGGCCTACATCAAACAGTGTCGAGTATGCCAGCAAAACAAGTATGACACAATGTTGCCTGCTGGGTTACTACAGCCACTGTCAATCCCTCTTACTCCTTGGACAGATATATCACTTGATTTCATTTAGGGTTTACCCACTTCACAAGGGTTCAGTGTTATTCTCGTGGTAGTAGATAGACTCACTAAGTACAGTCACTTTGCATCTCTCAAACACCCCTACACTGCAAAGACAGTAGCCTAAACATTCATTCAACATATCTTCAAGCTACATGGGTTACCTCAGACCATAATCTCTGACAGAGACCCGGTTTTCACCAGCCATTTTTGGCAGGAATTATTTCACATGCAAGATGTTAGACTCAACTACAGTACCTCATACCACCCCTAAACAGATGGGCAAACAGAGGCTATCAACAAGTGCATAGAAGGGTACTTAAGGTGTATGATTGGGGACAAACCTAATGTCACGCCCCGAACGCCATCCCGCAGGGACCGTGACAGCCGCGAGCATTCCCCGGGAACACTCCAGCGCTTACACTAACTCTTACAGCGGAATTTTTTTTTAATACACATCGGAAGACTTACTCAGGAAACACATGTTGGCTGAGATACAAGCTCAATGAACATAACCCCCTTCAGAAAAGTCTATACATTGCATCTTGTTCGCAAACTTATACAAAAAGTGATAGGGCAACATAGTGCCACTCAAATCAAACCAGCACTCACTCGTGCTAACTCAGAGTTCACCAATTCCGACTCCAACTCCTGAACTTCTAGGATTTCTACGTGAGACAATCCTCTGCTCCCCGATTTTCTTGTGGATCTGGAATGATACAATTAAAAACTATGAGTCGAAAGACTCAATAAGGAACATCAGTATGAAACATGAGCTTTGATAAAACATGGCTTTAAAACATACTTACTTCAATGCACTGTAGCGATAAGAGAAGAAATGCATAACTGGAAATCATGAGTTAGTGCATAAACCATGATGCATATGCATGCTCCGTGATGTACATGTCATGCACTAAAATCTCTTGCCACTCTTGGCCCTTTCAAATACATTTCAAATCTCGAAATTGGCCCCAGGCCCTTGAAAATATTTCTTTCATAACTTGTTCTTGAAATTGGCCCATGGCCCTTGAAAATCATTCATTTCATATCTCTTGCCACTCTTGGTCTTTTCAATTTCATTTCATATCTCTTACTGCAGGCTCGCTCCATTTGACCCCATGAAGTCAGGGTTGTGCGTTCCCATCGGAACTGTCTCCCATCCCTTGGAGACTTAACATCTGGTCGAGCTAGCCCGTAGTTGCCCCAGGCCTGATGGCTAGACACGACCCTTGGAGGCTCACACCTTCTCATTGTCCTTCAGTGGGGTTGGTCGAGCTAGCCCGTAGTTGCCTCAGGCCTGATGGCTAGACACGACCCTTGTAGACCCACACCTTCTCATTGTCCTTCAGTGTGGTTGCACATGCCTCAAGGACTAACCCATCCTTCTTGTAAACGTCCTTCGGTATGGGCGTCCTAGGTTCCATCCATCCTTCTCGATCAACGTTCCTCGGTATGGATGATGAACCTCACTTAACTTGGTACGGATCCGACCAAAGCCCCAAATCGAATATCATAACATACGTACTATTTTCTTTCGCATAAAACAACCTTTCATGTTTCTACGCAATGAACATGTCATGCCACACTTGAAAACATCGTAATTTCATTTGCATCAAAACGTCTCTCTCATGCGTTCATGCAAATGATCATGCTATGACATGTTCGAAATATCATGCGTACTTGAAACATTCTTTATGCACAATACATGTCACTTGTATTAAAAACATCTTGCCATGCACTATAAGACATGCAATGTATCATTCCAGTTTTCCAAATCGGGTAAGATTCACTTACAGTACTCCTTGCAACCTTCTCGGTTCTCACTTGGCCCTTTGCCTATAAGCAATGCTTCAATACTTATTTATCAACACCCAACCAAGCATACAACGTATCATATACCATTTTAGTTTCAAAGTTCATATCTGAAACTTTACGAGAAATTGTACATTAACTTCATAATACTACAATTCTCTTGATCATTTAAATCCCTATTCATTCCTCCAATTTCAGCTTCTGATCAAAGCTTAGATTATCTAATTACTCAACTCCATTGTAATTTATTTCCATTATTACTTAGAACTCTAATCAGCAAGTTAATCATACTAAGATTCAAGTTTAACACTTTCCTTCATTTCGTGCATTAAGATCAATCATTTCTAACTTACTAATTCTTCACTTCCCATGCATGATTGATCTATTTATATTCTTATAGTATAGTTAAGGCTTCTTCTATCCTTACAAATTCAACTACTGTTTTGAATCTCATACGGTTCGGCCAGCACCTAATTATCTTACTTGCAACTTCCATTCGTAGCTTTGATACCATTAGACTCTGTTATTCATACTAACTAATGTCACCCGAACCATTAAACCACATCATTCATGAGTTCATTTATGTGTAAGAAGACTTTTAACATAAGACCTAGGTTTGATCATTCGGCCAAAATCTTGATTCCCCAAAGTACTTGTAACAAACTGTCCTTCGATACGTGTAAGGTTGTTGTTTTCACCTTCTTCGTGTCCACTTCGTATTCAACCCTAGTACACTTATTCATCCCCTCAATAACATTGATTTCAAGACCTATCTATGAAGGGCAGCAATAACATTTCATATTAAGAATTCTATATCAAATCAGCAACCTAGATCATGTCCAATTTCTATTCTCCTTTTTCCACACTTTTAATCTTCCTTTGCATGGACTAATAACCATTAATGTCATCACTTAACTTCATGGAACATGATATATTGTTGTTGCCGAGACCTATAGGACTTGACCTAATTTTCATGTTCTTTCATCTCCAAGTTTTTCAAGCTCACGAGAGTACCAATGAACACATTTAGTCCTTACTTCAATGGCCAACCCGTGGCAATATTCACTCCTATACTTATTGACCTAGACCCAAAAGATATCTTAGGTTCACAAGTCCACATATGTCTTGCAAGATCCATGCAATTCATTGAAAGCACTCAACATGTCATAAATCTCCATATTAACCCGAGCCTTTAAGCTTTCTTATCTTTGTTCTCTCTCACATACATGTAGTCTTTTCTTTGCACTTAGGTTTTTATCCTCTAATCTATTCAGCAATGACCTCATTCATCCATTACATGTAAGTGTAATTCCATTTGTTATTAACTTGCCATTAGGGTTGCCTTTTACTAGGTCATTCGGCCAAGCACAAATCCAAGTATTCGTCGAGTACAATTTCTTCTCCAATTGTGATCTCATCCTCCATTAACAGATTCACAACCTAAGATCTACAATTCATAGCAAAATCACAAGATCTCATGCAATCCACCATTCGGCCAACACCATAATTCATAACACTAACATACACTTACATGGTATCTATGACATGCAAATCTTATTCTCTTCAAACATAGCCAACCCGAGACCTAATACCATGCTTAATCTAGCAATTAAGCTTCATACTTACCTCAACAAATCCATACTTCGAGCACTTCATAGATATTTTAACATAGCATGCATTCGGCCAACACAACGAATCACATCCATTCATGCCGAAACTAACCTACTTTGCAACATGCATTTCCTTTTTCATTTCAAATTTCCTTTTTCATTTCAAGACCAAACTAGCATGCATTGAGCCCTACAACCTCATCTCTTCATTATATCCAACAATTATTTACTGGATCTAACTCTAGAGAAGCTAACAACAAGAGATTTAAAAGAAAAACCAGCATGTATTCGGCCAAGTGTGGTGTGAGTTAAGATCTGAACTTTCCTAACATGCTTTGATCATTTCTTTGCATTTTTCTAACCTCCAAGTTAAGATCTCATGTATGCATGATCAAATCTAATATCACAACACAACCCAAGGTGTTCCAAGCTCACATTATACTCTATGGGTTGATTAAACTCCAGATCTAACTAAAATAAGACATTCGGCCAAGTAAAACTTCCAAGAGAACCGGATTTTCCTTGCTGCCTTCACTTTTCTTTTTCTCTCTTCCTCTCCTTTTTCCTTTCTTCTTTCTCTTGTCCAGTTAAGTCACTAGTCTCTTAAATACAACCTTCAAATATTTCCCATCATCAACACTAGGATCCATGTACAGCTCACCTTAAATAGAAATTAAGTTCAGGACCAAAACATCAACAACATATGCTAAGATTAACTCATTCGGCCAAAGGCTCCAAAGAACACACTTACCTTGCTGTTTTGCCCTTTTTTTTCTTTCTCTTTTCCCTTTTTCTTTTCTTCTCCTTCCTCCCTTACACTGTTTCTCTCTTGGTTCACCTCTCTTTCTTCCCTTGGTTCTCTAGCTTTCGGTTTCTCTCCCTTCTCTCCTTTCTCGGTTTCTCTCAATCCATTTCACTTGTGTTGCACGATCAAATGAGGGAAAAAATGAAAGGAGATGTGACCTAGGTGAGAGGTGAAGCAAATGGGGGAGTGAACTTGGCCAAATTTTCGGTCAAAGGGGGGGTTCTCTCTTGGTAGCATAAAAAGTCAACTTTTGCATCTATCAAATCATGTCTCCTTATTTTATTTCTCTTGTATGGTTCGGTTACACATGCTTAGTTCACTTATAATGTTTGGTTACAACCCAACTAACTTAGTTACTTTAGTTACTTAGTTGGCCTAATGAAGTTGTAAGATAACTAGCCCAATAACATAAGTCTAAAGGCCCAATAGCATAAGCATTAAGTCCAAATCATAAGTCTAAAGGCCCAATAGCATAAATCTTTAAAGCCCAATAACAGTATATGGCAGCCCAACCATTATAAGTTCTAAGGCCCAATATTAACCCAATAGCGACCCAACTATTATAAGTCTTAAGGCCCAATATCTGTCACGCCCCGAACGGCATCCCTCAGGGACCGTGACAGCCGCGAGCTATCCCCTGGATGCTCCAGCGTTCTTACTTATATAATTACTTGATTACGGCGGAAACGTACAGGATCGCGAGGGATTCGAGCTAATCTTACATAATCAGGGTTCTCATTAAGGTTTCATACAAGACATAAATAACATATAAAAAGCCAACTAGTGACGATCAAGCCACTATCATCAAAAGTATGAAACATAATTCTTAGGCTTCTAGGTCAGGTATTCCTCCTGACTCTCTTCACCTGAGGCATCTGGAATGACACAATTTTAAAAACGTGAGTCAAAAAGACTCAGTAAGGGAAAGACATAAACTTAAAACATGCTCTTGAGTTATGCCCGCTTAATCATGAAAGAAAGAAAGAAACTTGGTAAGTGATGCACATGCATGTCATGAATTATGCATATGCTCTTGCTTAGTTTCGGCCTCAGGCCCTTGAAAATCTTTCTTTCGTACTTGCTTGTAAAACTGGCCCTTGGCCCTTGAAAACCACATATTCGTACTTGTGCCTCTCTTGGCCTTTTCATAATTATTTCATATCTTTTATTGGTGGGCTCACTCCATTTAACCCCTGAAGTCAGGGTTGTGCGTTCCCTTTGGAACCGTCCCCGAATTCCCTTGGAGACCTTACATGCGGTCAGCTAGCGCACCTTCTCTTATTTGTCCTTCAGTGGCTAGATATGACCCTTGGAGGCACCACACCTTCTCAATGTCCTTCAGTGTGGTTTGCACAGCCTCGTGGATTCACCCATCCTTCTCACATTTGTCCTTCGGTATGGGAGTCCATCTTGATGGTACGGTACCGACCAGTGCCCCTTAACTTAACTTATCGTTTCATAGAACCTTTTCATAGTCTTTCCATAAACTCATTGCATAAACATTCACTATAAAAAATTCATGCAATGCTCATGTCGTGTCATGCTTGATTAAAATTCATGCTTGTTCATGAAACAATGCAGTGTGTCATTCCAGTTTTGAAAAAGAAACACTTACTGTCCACTTACATTTGGTCTTCTTTGGTCGTGTATAAAGACACGTGGATCGCCTACAAGCGATTTAAATATTTCTTTAGACTTTAAGAATAATATGCAATCATTAAATATTTGCATTTTTGAAATCGGTCATCAACCAAAGATATATATATATATATATATATATATATATCACTGAAATTCATTTAAAATATTTTATTTATTCTTTCCTTAACTATTATTCAAAACTTAGTTTATTAAATCATTAATATTTTATTGCAATAAAAATATATTTATCCATGTACATGCCTGATTAGGGTTTAATTAATACCCACAGATTTAGAATTAAACCTAAGTCTCTTATTATTACATGTACTCCATTAAAACCTTATATTAAACTATTAATAAATTAATCACGATTAAATCTTAACTTGGACTTTAAACCTCAATTAATCCCGAGTACTAACCCTAACTAGGGTTCCAAATAATATTTTCATTACAAGATCACGGTTCTTCAATATTTATTCCAACTAGCCTAAACCCTAATTTCCTTATCTATCACAACAATGATAATCCATAAATCATAAATTGTACTTAGGGTTTCATTTTATTATAACATTCGGCCATTACATGATTTCATTCAAAAGATTAGGTTTCCCTTTGTTTCTTTTAATATGCATGCATCTAATACCTAACATAATCATCTACCTTTCATTGGGTCATAAATCTTGCATATATCATGGCCAAAGTCCAGATTTAAATATATACAAAATTATACATGAAATCCTAAGCATCTCATATTCGGCCATACCTCAAAATGTCACCTTTTTCTTGCTAAAAATTATAATATGCATATCCTTTGCATTTGTGACCTAACTAGCATGCATCAATTTTATATCTTCATCAAATATTCCCATCAACATTAGATCCACACTTTATACACACTAACATCCATAGATCGAAGTAAAATAATCAACTTGTATCAAACCAACACATCAAAATCTAGATCTAACTTCCTTTAACATGCATTGTTCTCCATTTGCATTTTTCTTCACATTCAACCTTAGATCTAAGGTTTTCATGGTTAGATCTAGCATTTAAACAACCTAGGGTTCTTAAGCATTCAAGATCTAACAACATCAAGGCATATCACAACCTAAAACTTCAAGATCTATACATAAACCATTCGGCCACCTTTATGCTAAACCAACAACATCACATTTGGTCTTACCTTGTTGATTATCCCAAGCTTGAGTACCTAGAAAATAAAATGCCTTAGGTTAGTATTTGTGAAACTTAAGGTAAGATCATCAATAGAACCAAGCTTACCTCAACCTTCACCAACTTTTCCGAAACTCTTCTTTCTTCAAAGTTTCGGTTCACCCTCCTTAGAAAATATCCAAGCTTGACTTGAGGAGCTAATGTGGGTTCTTATGGTGGGTAAGAGAATGTGGTAAGCTTGAAGAGAAATGAGGCAAATAGTTAGGGTTTTCAAGGAAGAGATGAGATTGCACCAAGAGAGATTTGGCAACTACAAAAGAGGTCTACACTTGGCTTTTAGAATGAGATTTAGAAAGCAAGAAGAATGTGGTTTAGAGTGCAAGAGGAAAATGAGCAAACCTTGAATCCTAGGGGGTGGTTCGGCCAAGGCAAGAAAATGGGAGAGAGTTTGAGAGAAATGCAACTTTCGGCCAAGTGAGGAGAAATTTGGAGAATGAAATGCATGAGTGATTCGGCCAAGGCATTACAAATGAGAGGTGTGAGAGAATGAGTCTCCCAAGGAGAGTAAATGCTATGACACATGCCTTGAAGTGTTGAGATGACAAGAGGGAAATTTGAAAGAGGAAAAGGGGATGCATGGGGGGTTTTGGCCGACCAAGCATGGGTCCTAATCTCTCTCTCTTCTTTTATTTCTTTTCACCTTTTTATCTCACATCACTTGTCTCCAAAAGCATGGCTTGTGTTGAATTAGTCTCTCTCTCTCTCCTCACATGAATTCCAACGAAAAGCCTCCCTCTCCCTTGCTTTTTCTCTTCTCTTTTACTTCCATGTGTTGTCTTATCACATTGCATGCATCTTACACTTCTTACACCTCTTACACCTCTTACACTTCACATGGCACCTCACTTTTTGGCTTTTCAATTTCACCACTAGCCCATTCACGTAAAAGTCATCCAATTTGCTTTGTTTGGTTGCTTTCCAACCAACCTAGTTACTTCCACATTTAAATTGCAACCAACTTTCAACTTGGTTACTCTCTCTCACCTAACTTATCACTCATAAGCTCTCTAGCTTATCTAATCCATTCCAATAGCTTATCATCTCATAAGCATGATATCTTATCCTATGATAATGGCCCTAGCCTATCTCTACAATAATCACAAGGACTTATCACCCTAAAAGTTTCCTAACCTATCATCATGCTTGCTTATCACTATGATAAGCAAGTGTGCTTATCATTTAAATCTCTCTTAGACTTTATCACATTAATACATAACTTATCATTGAATATTCTAATGAAAATTCTATTATTAATCTAGGCCACATGGTAATAATACATGTCACATATGAATGATATAGAAATATTCAATCAATGCCTTCAAAAGAATTTCATGATTTAATCCATTAACCATTTTCGGCCTATATAAAGAAATCTTAAATCATAATTTAAATTCTATAGTCCATGAAACATATTAAGTAAAAGAAAAATATAAATCCATAAGAGAGAAACTTACTTGCAAAATTTCGGCTCCTAAAGAAAAATATAATTTAAACTTTGCATAAAATGACAAGAAAATTATTAAAGAAATTTCGTGAAATAAAATCCCATTTTAATCGAAGTACCATAACATAAGGATTAAGCCATACATTGGCCAAAAACATGGCACCATGATGAAATAAAAGCTAATACATTGGAAAATAAAAGATAATACATAAGAAATAACGTAGGAGAAAATCGGGGTCTCACATTCTCCCCTCCTTATAAAAATTCCGACCTCGGAATTTCTTTTACCACAAGAAATTTTGTCCTGATTGCTTAGGTGCAGGACAATAGGGGTTGGGACGAACATTAGTGCTTGTCCCACTACTAATTTCCCCCTGGTAAACGTGATCTGGGGAATTACTCCCCGTCCAAGACTGCGATCTAACTCCTTGGCTTGGTTCCTCTAGACTAGGGTCATGGATGATGTTCTCGGGTGGTCCATGAAACCTAGGTCTAGACTCTACTTCTTGTGAAGAAAAGTGGGTCTCAGATCCAGCGTCTTAAGCCCTAACTCTTCTACGATGTCTTCTCTCGTTACATCGCCTAGGTGTACACTCACGTCTCGAGTTACGACGTCTAGATTCTTCCTGGGACCGTTCTCTAGTCTCATTAGGTATCGGATGTTGTTCCATGGGGTCTTCTTCCGGATCCTCCCCTGGATCCTCTTCCGGATCCTCCTCTGGGTCCTCCTCTGGATCCTCTTCCGGATCTTCCTCAAGGTTTTCTGGTAACAAGGTCCTTAAGGGAATGGCATTTATTGGCGACTCTGGCCAATAAATACCCTCCAGATATCCAGAACAATCTGGAGATAAGGGTTGACCCCACCTGGAAGGTCCAGGTTGGTCAGGTGCCGGGGGTGGCGGGGGCTGGTTCGTCCCCGCCATACCTTGCTGCCAATACGATACATGGGTTTGGTACGCTCTTCCCGGGTCCCCTCTATCTGTCTCATGCGATGCGTGAGTCGGAGCCTCATGGCTTCCCGACTGTCTTGTTGAACCTTGGGTTCTATGGTTAACCCTGAACAGGCTACGGTACTCAGGTGCTGTCATCCTTTTCTGTGAAGGAGTGCCCGAATGCTGGGAACGAGGGGGTCGACTACTCGGTGGCATCTGACAACATAATACAACGGTCAGTCATGTGTATATACAAAATATCATCATATTTCACAAAGATTTAGCATTCTTTATGTAAGGAAGTCAAGCACAAATATCAGACAATAATACTCATACATGTCAATCAATCAATCAAAAGGGAAGGAAGTAAATATTCGGATTTTATTCTCCTCTTAACTGGGGGTACTTCTCATACATATCTCTTTCCAACTCCCAAGATGCCTCCTCTACCCCATGATTCTTCCATAGAACCTTTACAAGCGGTATCACCTTGGTCCGCAATTGTTGCTCCTTTCTATCGATGATCCTTACTGGCTCCTCCACATAGGTAAGGTTTTCCTTAATCTGCAAAGGCTCATATTCTAACACATGGGTAGGGTCAGACACGTATTTGCGTAGGAGCGATACGTGGAACACATCATGTACTCCCGCAATTGATGGCGGTAAGGCCAGCCTATACGCCATTGGTCCAACACGCTCCAGGATCTCGAAAGGTCCTATAAACCGGGGTTGAAGCTTCCCTTTCTTCCCGAATCGTGCTACCCCCTTTATTGGAGAAATCTTAAAAAACACTTTACTTTCTTCTTCAAAGGCCAACTCCCTTCTTCGATTGTCCGCATAACTCTTTTGCCGACTTTGGGCCGTAATAAGTCTTTCTTTGATCAACCAAATCTTCTCTTTTGTCTGCAAAATTATCTCCGGCCCCAACAGTCTCCCTTCTCCTACTTCATCCCAATATAATGGCGACCTACACCTCCTTCCATACAAAGCTTTATACGGTGCCATGCCAATACTCGATTGGAAACTGTTGTTGTATGCGAACTCTGCTAGCGGCAGATACTGAGCCCAGCTACCTTTGAAATCAATGATACACGCTCGGAGCATGTCTTCCAAAATTTGAATGGTCCGCTCAGATTGGTCATCCGTCTGTGGGTGGAAAGCAGTGCTAAAATTCAATTTAGTGCCTAGGGACTCCTGCAACCTTCTCCAAAACCTTGACGTAAATCTCGGATCCCTATCCGACACTATGCTCCTCGGTATGCCATGGAGTCTCACAATTTCTTGAAGATACACTTCAGCTAGCCTCTCCGGGGTATACTTCACCTTGATGGGCAGAAAGTGGGCTGACTTGGTCAATCGGTCCACCACTCCCCATATTGCATCGTAGTCAGCTGTCGTTCTTGGTAGCCCTACTACAAAATCCATGGTTATTCCTTCCCACTTCCATTCAGGGATCTCCAGAGGCTTCAATGTCCCTGCTGGCCTTTGGTGCTCCGCTTTCACTCTCTGACAAGTCAGACATCGAGCGACATACTCCGCGATCTCCCTCTTCATATTCGGCCACCAGTAAACTTTCTTGATGTCCTGATACATCTTCGTTCCTCCAAGGTGGATGGTATAGAGCGTAGTATGCGCCTCTGTCAAAATCAACTCTTTGATTCCCCCATCACCAGGGACACATATTCTATTCCGGTACCTCAGCACTCCATCCCTATCCTCAAAATCGGGGTCATTATTCTTTTCAATCCTTTCCCTAATCCCTACTATCACCGCATCGCTCTTCTGGGCCTCGCAGATTCGCTCCTCCAGCGATGGTTGTAATGACAGCCCTGCGATGGAAACATACCGGTCGGCCAATACGAGCGTGATCTCCTCTCTCTTTAGGTCCTCCATGATCTCCTTAGCCACTACCTCCACGGCACTCGTTTCAGCCGACTTTCGGCTTAAAGCATCAGCCACGACGTTAGCTTTCCCAGGATGGTAGCTAATGGTGCAATCATAGTCCTTAATTAACTCCAACCAGCGTCGTTGCCTCATATTCAGCTCCTTCTGAGTGTTGAAGTATTTGAGGCTCTTATGATCCGTAAATATCTTGCATTTAACCCCATAGAGATAATGCCTCCATATTTTCAGAGCATGCACGATTGCAGCCAACTCCAAGTTGTGAGTGGGGTAATTCACCTCGTGGGGCCTCAGTTGCCTCGACGCATAGGCTATGACCCTCTTTTCTTGCATCAACACACACCCAATACCTTGCTTTGAGGCGTCCGTATAGATCTCGTACTCCCCATGCTCTGAGGGCAATGCTAACACCGAGGCAGTAACTAGATGAGCCTTTAACGTCTGGAAACTTTGCTCACGCTCGTCTGTTCAATCGAACTTAACGTTCTTCTTGGTCACGAGGTCATCGGCATAGCTATCTTTGAGAATCCCTTAATAAACCTCCGGTAATATCCCGCCAATCCCAGGAAACTCCTTACCTCCTTAACATTTGTAGGTCTAGGCCATTTGAAAATCGCATCAACCTTTCCGGGATCTACAACAATCCCTTCTCCCGACACTACATGCCCTAAAAATCGGACTTGCTGCAACCAAAACTCGCACTTGGAGAATTTAGCATACAACTTCTTCTCCCTTAGGATCTGCAAAACAATCCTGAGATGCTCCTCACGCTCCTCCTGGTTCCGAGAATAAATCAGAATATCGTCTATGAACACCACCACAAATTTATCCAGGAACTCCCTGAATACTCGGTTCATCAAGTCCATAAATGCGGCCGGGGCATTAGTTAACCCAAATGGCATCACCAAAAATTCATAGTGACCATATCGGGTTCGAAAGGCCTCTTAGATATATCTCCCTCCTTAACCTTCAACTGGTGGTAACCCGACCTCAAATCAATTCTTGAAAATATTTGTGCCCCCTGCAATTGATCGAACAAATCGTCAATGCGAGGTAGCGGGTACCTATTCTTCACGGTCACCTTATTCAACTCCCTATAATCAATGCACATCCGGAGACTCCCGTCCTTCTTTTTCACAAACAGGATCGGTGCTCCCCAAGGCGACACACTCGGCCTTATAAATCCCTTCTCCAAGAGATCTTCCAATTGAACTTTCAGCTCCTTTAGTTCTGTCGGAGCCATTCGATACGGCACCTTAGAAATTGGGACTGTCCCAGCTTCCAATTCAATTCCGAACTCCACCTCCCTATCCAGCGGTAACCCCGGTAAGTCTTCCGGGAATACATCCGGAAACTCACTCACTATTGGGGTTTGATCAAACGCAGGGACCTCGTTCTGCGTATCACTTCGCGTATCACTTGCCCATACTAGAATTCCCTCGTGCCCTCCTTGCAACAATCTCTTAGCTTGCAGGGCCGAGACAATTGCTGGCCTTCGTTCCATTTTCCTCATACCGGTGAAACAACAATCCGGTCTCCCCTCCTTTTGGAACAAGACCTTCTTCTCATAGCACCGAATGTTGGCACCATGCTTCGACGACCAATCCATACCTAGGATGATATCAAATCCTCCCATCTCCATAACTATCAAATCAGCCAACATGACTTGCCCTTCTACTTCTATCGGATAGTCCTTCACCATCCGGCTACATTCGACTCTTCCCCCGGCGGGCGTTGACACAAGGACATCACAATCCAACAACTCACTAGTTAAGGCATGTGTCTTGCAATATGCTGATGCAATGAATGAATGCGTGGCCCCTGAATCAAACAGAACTAGGGCTTCCCCCTGGGGCAAAGGCAACTTACCTGCCACTACTCGGTTCTGGTTCTCCGCATCTTCCGGAGTCATTGCATATAACCTCGCCTGCGTTGGGCCTCCTTGCCTCCTTGCATTATTCTACTGCGGGGGTCGGGGTGCTTGGTTTGAGCTGCCTGCACTCCTACAGTCTCTGGCGATGTGACCAGGCTTCCCGCATTTAAAACATAAGCCCTGCCTACACTCCCCTGGATGTCTCTTGTTGCACAGAGGAAATTGATTCCCTCCGGCATTCTGAGCTCCACCAGGCCTCTGGTTCGGCCTCGGGTTTGACCTCTGATTCGGCCTCTGAGGCTGCCTCTGTGATGACTCTGGCCTACTTTTCTTCCAGGGCATCTGCGGTGTGGTTAGGTTGGAAGGAGCCTTCCTCTTCTGCTGGTCATGATAGGCTGTTATCCTCTGCAGTCCTCTCTCCACTATCACTGCCCGTTCAATCACCTCTGCCAGGGTTTTAAGATTATGGCTATACACCCTGTCATAGACCCGTGGGTGTAGCCCTTCTTCAAACTTTCGGGTCTTTCTTTCCTCATCTGGCACCAAGTACGGGGCAAACCGTACCAGCTCCATGAATCAGCCTGCGTACTGCTCCACCGTCATGGCTCCTTGGATTAGGGTAGCGAATTCCCTTGCTTTCGCTTCCCGAGTCGTTCATGGGAAATATCGATCTAGAAATTCTTACTGGAACCTCTCCCAGGTTATGGGCTGCTCTCCCAGCTCCTGACCCAACAACACTTTTTCGGACTGCCACCACCTTTTGGCATCCCCTTGCAGCTTGAAGGTAGCATAACTTAACTTCTGGGCCTCGGTACACCCCAAGACCTCAAGTAGTTCTTTCATCTCCACTAGCCAATTTTCTGCTAGTATGGCATCTCCCTTGCCGTTGTACGCTGGCGGGTGCTGGCGATTGAACTGATCGAACGTACACCCCTCAGGGCGTCCTCGGGCCCCTTCAACATGGACACCCGGCTGCACGTGCTCGGCAACGAGCTGAGCCATGTGCCTTAACACGTCCTCGGTGGTAACTCCGGGAGCCTCGGGCTCTTGGCTTCTTGTTGGTCTCCTAGGTGCCATCCTGCACTTCAAGGTTATCGTTCAGCTTAGAACAACCTCAACCTCAGAAATTCTTATCGTAACTAACCCTAAACGTGTTATCTCATGCTTTAGGGTTTAGGGTTCTACTTTGTTCCCTATGTTTTACGGCTCTACCCTCCGATCCTCAGATACCAACTTAACTGTCACGCCCCGAACGACATCCCGCAGGGACCGTGACAGCCGCGAGCTATCCCCTGGATGGCTCCAGCGTTCTTACTTATATAATTACTTGATTACGGCGGAAATGTACAGGATCGCGAGGGATTCGAGCTAATCTTACATAATCAGGGTTCTCATTAAGGTTTCATACAAGACATAAATAACATATAAAAAGCCAACTAGTGACGATCAAGCCACTATCATCAAAAGTATGAAACATAATTCTTGGGCTTCTAGGTCAGGTAGTCCTCCTGATTCTCTTCACCTGAGGCATCTGGAATGACACAATTTTAAAAACGTGAGTCAAAAAGACTCAGTAAGGGAAAGACATAAACTTAAAACATGCTCTTGACTTATGCCCGCTGAATCATGAAAGAAAGACACTTGGTTAGTGATGCACATGCATGTCATGAATTATGCATATGCTCTTGCTTAGTTTCAGCCCCAGGCCCTTGAAAATCTTTCTTTCGTACTTGCTTGTAAAACTGGCTCTTGGCCCTTGAAAACCACTTATTCGTACTTGTGCCTCTCTTGGCCTTTTCATAATTATTTCATATCTTTTATTGGTGGGCTCGCTCCATTTAACCCCTGAAGTCAGGGTTGTGCCTTCCCTTTGGAACCGTCCCCGAATTCCCTTGGAGAGCTTACATGCGGTCAGCTAGCGCACCTTCTCTCATTTGTCCTTCAGTGGCCAGACATGACCCTTGGAGGCACCACACCTTCTCAATATCCTTCAGTGTGGTTTGAAAAAGAAACACTTACTGTCCACATACATTTGGTCTTCTTTGGTCGTGTATAAAGACACGTGGATCGCCTACAAGCGATTTAAATATTTCTTTAGACTTTAAGAATAATATGCAATCATTAAATATTTGCATTTTTGAAATCGGTCATCAACCAAAGATATATATATATATATATATATATATCACTGAAATTCATTTAAAATATTTTATTTATTCTTTCCTTAACTATTATTCAAAACTTAGTTTATTAAATCATTAATATTTTATTGCAATAAAAATATATTTATCCATGTACATGCCTGATTAGGGTTTAATTAATACCCACAGATTTAGAATTAAACCTAAGTCTCTTATTATTACATGTACTCCATTAAAACCTTATATTAAACTATTAATAAATTAATCACGATTAAATCTTAACTTGGACTTTAAACCTCAATTAATCCCGAGTACTAACCCTAACTAGGGTTCCAAATAATATTTTCATTACAAGATCACGGTTCTTCAATATTTATTCCAACTAGCCTAAACCCTAATTTCCTTATCTATCACAACAATGATAATCCATAAATCATAAATTGTACTTAGGGTTTCATTTTATTATAACATTCGGCCATTACATGATTTCATCCAAAAGATTAGGTTTCCCTTTGTTTCTTTTAATATGCATGCATCTAATACCTAACATAATCATCTACCTTTCATTGGGTCATAAATCTTGCATATATCATGGCCAAAGTCCATATTTAAATATATACAAAATTATACATGAAATCCTAAGCATCTCATATTCGGCCATACCTCAAAATGTCACTTTTTTCTTGCTAAAAATTATAACATGCATATCCTTTGCATTTGTGACCTAACTAGCATGCATCAATTTTATATCTTCATCAAATATTCCCATCAACATTAGATCCATACTTTATACACACTAACATCCATAGATCTAAGTAAAATAATCAACTTGCATCAAACCAACACATCAAAACCTAGATCTAACTTCCTTTAACATGCATTGTTCTCCATTTGCATTTTTCTTCACATTCAACCTTAGATCTAAGGTTTTCATGGTTAGATCTAGCATTTAAACAACCTAGGGTTCTTAAGCATTCAAGATCTAACAACATCAAGGCATATCACAACCTAAAACTTCAAGATCTATACATAAACCATTCGGCCACCTTTATGCTAAACCAACAACATCACATTTGGTCTTACCTTGTTGATTATCCCAAGCTTGAGTACCTAGAAAATAAAATGCCTTAGGTTAGTATTTGTGAAACTTAAGGTAAGATCATCAATAGAACCAAGCTTACCTCAACCTTCACCAACTTTTCCTAAACTCCTCTTTCTTCAAAGTTTCGGTTCACCCTCCTTAGAAAATATCCAAGCTTGACTTGAGGAGCTAATGTGGGTTCTTATGGTGGGTAAGAGAATGTGGTAAGCTTGAAGAGAAATGAGGCAAATAGTTAGGGTTTTCAAGGAAGAGATGAGATTGCACCAAGAGAGATTTGGCAACTACAAAAGAGGTCTACACTTGGCTTTTAGAATGAGATTTAGAAAGCAAGAAGAATGTGGTTTAGAGTGCAAGAGGAAAATGAGCAAACCTTGAATCCTAGGGGGTGGTTCGGCCAAGGCAAGAAAATGGGAGAGAGTTTGAGAGAAATGCAACTTTCGGCCAAGTGAGGAGAAATTTAGAGAATGAAATGCATGAGTGATTCGGCCAAGGCATTACAAATGAGAGGTGCGAGAGAATGAGTCTCCCAAGGAGAGTAAATGCTATGACACATGCCTTGAAGTGTTGAGATGACAAGAGGGAAATTTGAAAGAGGAAAAGGGGATGCATGGGGGGTTTTGGCCGACCAAGCATGGGTCCTAATCTCTCTCTCTTCTTTTATTTCTTTTCACCTTTTTATCTCACATCACTTGTCTCCAAAAGCATGGCTTGTGTTGAATTAGTCTCTCTCTCTCTCCTCACATGAATTCCAACGAAAAGCCTCCCTCTCCCTTGCTTTTTCTCTTCTCTTTTACTTCCATGTGTTGTCTTATCACATTGCATGCATCTTACACTTCTTACACCTCTTACACCTCTTACACTTCACATGGCACCTCACTTTTTGGCTTTTCAATTTCACCACTAGCCCATTCACGTAAAAGTCATCCAATTTGCTTTGTTTGGTTGCTTTCCAACCAACCTAGTTACTTCCACATTTAAATTGCAACCAACTTTCAACTTGGTTACTCTCTCTCACCTAACTTATCACTCATAAGCTCTCTAGCTTATCTAATCCATTCCAATAGCTTATCATCTCATAAGCATGATATCTTATCCTATGATAATGGCCCTAGCCTATCTCTACAATAATCACAAGGACTTATCACCCTAAAAGTTTCCTAACCTATCATCATGCTTGCTTATCACTAGCAAGTGTGCTTATCATTTAAATCTCTCTTAGACTTTATCACATTAATACATAACTTATCATTGAATATTCTAATGAAAATTCTATTATTAATCTAGGCCACATGGTAATAATACATGTCACATATGAATGATATAGAAATATTCAATCAATGCCTTCAAAAGAATTTCATGATTTAATCCATTAACCATTTTCGGCCTATATAAAGAAATCTTAAATCATAATTTAAATTCTATAGTCCATGAAACATATTAAGTAAAAGAAAAATATAAATCCATAAGAGAGAAACTTACTTGCAAAATTTCGGCTCCTAAAGAAAAATATAATTTAAACTTTGCATAAAATGACAAGAAAATTATTAAAGAAATTTCGTGAAATAAAATCCCATTTTAATCGAAGTACCATAACATAAGGATTAAGCCATACATTGGCCAAAAACATGGCACCATGATGAAATAAAAGCTAATACATTGGAAAATAAAAGATAATACATAAGAAATAACGTAGGAGAAAATCGGGGTCTCACAATATCAGCCCACTATCTTTTCCATATAAAAGGCCCAATATCAGCCCACTATCATATCATAAGTCATAAGGCCCAATAACATAAATTAACATTTCAAAATCATTAAGTAGGCTATAAGGAAAATACTTTAGAGATATTCAGCAACTTGGATGTTAAAAATATCATAAGTTCTTCTATCATCATCACCATAAAAAGTTACCTTGAAGAATATCATAAGTCTTATGGAAATTATCTTGGAGAAATTTACCAAAAAGAAATTCGGCCACCAAGAAAATATTGACTTCACCACCATAATAAAAATACTTAAGGAAAGTGTAGCAACCCCAATTCAAAATAACATAGGTCATTGTGGTATAATATCTTGCTACGTATTAAGAAAATTTACCAATAACAGCCCTTTAAATATAAATAGCAAAATACGTAAGCATAAAATGACATTGTAAAATTCGGGGTCTCACACCTAAGGGTTGGATTCATTGGTTAGCACTGGCCGAGTGGCACCACAACACAAGCATGAATTTTTCATCCAAATTGACACCCTTTGAAGCAGTTTATGTCTACTTACCTCCCCGGTTTCCGATCTACGAACCGAGTATTTCATCTTTATCTTAAATAAAATCTTTAATATTATTGACATTTGATAATGATATAGATGTACGTTCGCCGGGAAAAAATCTGATTTGTTTGTTATTTTATAAAATTAGTTTCCTAATACTCTCAACTAATTAGTACAATACATGTTTGCATAGATGAAATACATTGAACGTTCATTTGAGAAAATGGGTGACGTTCATGCACGTAGAGTATGGTACCAAAGGGAGACTGAGAATAAAAAAAAAAGATGAAACTGGGAAAGAGGAAGAGATGGAAGAAAATGAAGAGTTGGGAGAAAGTCAGTTGGAGCCCATTTGGTTGTGTATCATGCATTTCGAGTGTAACACAACTAAATTAGGAAAAAATAGGTTTTGATGGGTTCATTTGAACTCAATTGTAGAATTGAACCAAACCATCTCACAATTGAAATTTTAGATCAGTATTCAAAAGCAGCTTATAGCCCTAGATTCAATCCATTTTCTCTAGTCTGCAACTTGTTTTATCTGATCATAAGTAAAGAGATCGAGAACTATAGTTGATATAATCAATATATTTCACGTTCTTGTTTGGAATGGAATTTGATTTTCTTTATATTTTTCTCTAACGGTGTATAATACATTAAATATTTTTAGTAGTTAATATAGAGTTTCAATTACAATATTATACCGTGACCAATTTCATTCTACAGGTAAGCTAGCTTATGTTGTATCTTTGTTGCATGTCACATATATCTACCCACAAAATCTCCATGTGGTAGCACACTTAGCAAGTGGGTCAAGTCCTTTTTCTTTCTTCCCCGGAAAATTTTGTTGGCAAAAACCCAGGCCTAAAGATCTATTAGGTCACCATGCATTAATGTTGTGAACTTACATGCATTTAGTTAACATATGGGTCATATCAGGGTCCATGAGAAATTTGAACTATTTTCTGCAATATACAATTTTTTAAAAAGATCTCAATTCATTGCAATGATATTTGCTTACATGACCATAAGGAGGCACCAAAATCCGATATTATATATAAGACTAATCCGACACACAACTTATCTCTTCAACGTTCATCAATTTCATCCTCGCTTCACATGAACAAAAGAAATTGGCTCACTAAATTGAGCAAAGAAAGAAATAATAAAGCCAACTAAATAATTCTTCTTCTTCTTCTTCGTAAAAGAAGTAGACCGATTGTTCTTTTTCCACTTCTTACAATATACTAAAGTAGAGAATATTTAACGAACACATAAGATTCAACAAATACAAGATGGACGAAAGTGAATGCTTATAATATTAGGATCAATCTTGAACAAAGAAGTATAAAAGTGAGAAATAATAAAGAGAAATCACTATTGCCGATGACGGTGAAATTCAAAAGTACGTTTTGTGAAAAGTAGATTCAACTAGTAATCTCACAAGATCTCTCCGCTTTTACTCCCTCCATTAATTATTAAATTAGATTTCCGCTTGGGTTGCTCTGCACAGTTTGTCCAGTTTTCTCTTGGTGTGTTTCTTGGAGAAAAGATTCGGTCAAAAGAAGTCACTTTCAAAGACCTCAAAAGCACCTGTCCAGATTTGAAAAAGCGGATCTAACAGTCTGAATTTTGCCACGTCTCTTGATGATAAAAGCGGAAATGGCTTGTTTGAAAGGCTCCGCTTTGGCTCAATTTTTTTACGACTCATTTTTAGCCATCTTCCCCAACAAGCTTGTCTATCATTTTGTTGTTCTGGATTGCTCAGCATGACTCAGTTTTGGCTTAAATCTAAATTTTTTCGGACATTCCTTCGTCTTGCAGAACACGCTTCCCTGTTCCCCTGCTTTCTCCCTCTTCTATTGCACTTCGAGTTGGGGAACGAACGAAATGTTGCTACTTCGAGTTGGGGAACGAAAGGCTGCTTGCCTTTCTGAAGCGAACTCCAACAATGTCTTCTCCTGAAAAATGAAAAAAAAATGTTATAGAAAAGAATGAGCAATCAAAAAGAATGACATCCCATGGAATGTTCTTAAATTTGAGCAACCGCAAAAAATAATGCCTTTCTAAAGGGAACTCCAACAATGTCTTCACCTGCTTTTTGTATTTCATTGATTAACGTAGGCACCAATGCTATATCCCAGGACATTACACGTTTTGTCTTTGGAAACAGTAATCAATTAATTCATTACATAAAATATTTTCACGGGAAAATGTAAGCAAATTTCGCTGGATCGGAGTGAAGTAAAAAATTATCGCACACCAAAAGTAAAAGGGAAACATATGCCTCTACAATGCGTACAGCTAGTCCTTCAGCAATGGCTTTTTTTCCAACGCCACTTTGACCAAGAAGAATGGAGCTATTTTTGGTTCTTCGACAAAGTATCTGCATAATTTTCTGAAGTTCGGCTTCTCTGCCAATAACAGGATCTATGAGTCCTCTACAAAGCAGTGACATCCACATATAACTGCTCTAAAGCACTTTTCTCTGATCATTATGATAGTTGAGTTACAAGGCATTGCTCTCTGCTTTTATAATTAAGAAAGCAACAAACAAAAACTGATATGATTAAACTAAAACAAAAGTACAAACTAATACAACTAAGGAAAAAGAAAACTACAAACGGAAAAGGAAAACAAGCCTTAAAACTAACGAAAACAAAAATGCAGCAAAACAGAGAGTCAGTAGGGTCCTTAGGAGAATCTGAGGGCTAGGGGAGAAGAAGAGGGAAAAGAAGAAATAGGGGCAAGAAGAGAACCTGAGTCCTGAGGGCTCAGGGGAACTGGTGCACCCATTATCTCGTCTGATGCAGACACAACAACCTTGTTGAGTCTTCCTTGCCTGAAAGCAAGAGAAGTAGTCGAAGAGAAAGCAGAGTTCAAAGGTAGAAGAAGATGGCGGGTCAGTAGAGAACTCAAACGGGCTCCTAGTGCCATGACTAATATCCGCTAACATGGATGAGAGAGAAAAGACTGAAACAGAAGAATAGGGTCTTAGAGACATTGTTAACATTCAGAGGTTAGGGATTTCAGAATAGAGAGATTGGCAATCCAGAACAACAAAATGACAGACATGCTTGATGAGGAAGACGGCTAAAAATGAGTCGTAAAAAAAATTGAGCCAAAGCCGATCCTTTCAAACAAGCCATTTCTGCTTTTATCATTAAGTCACGTGGCGAAATTCAAACAATTAGGTCCGCTTCTTTAAATCTGGACCAGTGCTTTAGAGGTCTTTGAACGTGACCTTTTAGACCGAATCTTTTCCCGTGTTTCTTGTTGTTTTTTTGCTAGCAGACTGAAGGTGTTTTTGGGTCTATTCGGTACCCAGGTGGTCAACATCCATGATTGTGAACTTGCGGCTTATGCTCACGCGAGCAATGACTTTTGTTTCTCTCAAAGATGTTAAGATTCATATCTTGCTGAAGTACTGAGGCTATACGTTCTTAGTTGATGAGTACAACTGATATTAGATTCCAAACCCTACTAATCTTGTTTAACTAGCATCTCATAATTCATGACTGGCTAGAAGTATTATTTTGGCGCCAAAAATTTTGATCTAATAAAATAATTACAAAATAATCTCTTTATCAAATATTCATTCATTTTCACTTTAATAGATATAAAAAAATTCAAATTATTTCTCTTCATTTTTTATACTAGCTCTCAAACTATCTTAATTTTTTCAACAATTTTCATATCCAAAATTTTAGCGCACAAATGCTTGAGGCACTAAATTCCTTCAGCAGAAAAATACTCAGAAACTGTAGAGAAAAATGAAGACATAATGGATTAGAATAAGAAATTATAGGGGATGTTTGTTTGTCAAAATATTGGGGAATATTCCCAAAATTTTGAAAATCTTTACTTTATTGAGATTTATTGGGGCTTGTGAAAAGTGAAGTGTGTAGGTGTAAAAATTAAAAATTTTGAAGTTTGTTTGGTTTGTCCGATTTGTTGAGACCCCAAATATTTGGGGTCTCAAACATGCCAGATTCATGTGGGTTCATCTTCATCCTGCAGTCCGATCTAGTTGGCTGGGGAGTTCAAAAGTTGTGTATGCGCCTAACATCCCTTCAAGATCATTAAGAACTTTTCTTACCTTAAAACGTGATCAGAGAAATCCAAAATCTTGAAAAGGCAGCCGCAGGTCAAAGCTTTGAATGTTTGGTGAAATTTTTCTTGTTCCACTTCTTCCCCTTTTCTCTTTACTCTCTTATTTTAAATTTTCCCACTCGTTAGTAATTTTCTTTACGGTTCCGTTCCGGGCTAACTGCTTTCGTTCGGTTTGGAGAGCTTACTCACTGGCTATCGGCCTTATGCGGCCCAAATGGCTATGACCCTTCCTATCTTGGGCCACTGGGTCTGATTTTGGTAAATCAGCAATTATCAATACAGATACACTGTAAATGAAAAGTTTTCCAACTGTCTGCTTAAGAGAAAAGAGAGGAAAATATTACGACCCAAACAAAATATTCTTCTTTCCGCCTCAACTGTCTCGTTTATTCGTTGTTTGATACGGGGTTAGTCGGAAAAACAGCAGGGCAGCATAGGACCCTTCGGGAGAAAACTCTAATTAATACGTATAAATAAATAAGCTCATCATCCAAATAAAAACATGAGATTTAAAAAATCACCACTCAATATAATCTCACACGCGATACAAAATAAGAACTCGTCACACATCGAAATTTACTAAAGAATAATAATTAACTCGTCACTATCGAAATCCACCGGCGGAAAATAATTTTGAGAATAAATCATTTTTTTAAGAAAAGTCTTAAGCTCAATATATGAAAACACTTAATTATCCGTCTTTTTTTCCATTGCTAGAGAATGGTACAAATAGAAGATAGAACAGTCATCAAACATAAATAATAAAGAATTACATCTTCCAAAACATTAATTAAGATTTAAGAAACATATAAAAGACTCTAATTAGAGAAATGAAAAGAAATCTTGAAAATCCAAAGATGACTAAAAAAAATCGTCCAAAATAACAACACTTTGTAAGTAGCTGCCATCCTGATCTCTTCGGAATAATTTTACTGTAACTGCTTTTGATTCATTGAAAACTAGATTGATAGAGTTTTCTAATAAGTCATAACTCGAGCGATAATAGTTCGTAAATCATTTCCCTAAGTGTTCACCACTCGTATGTTATTGTTAATCTTTTAGGCATGTGCGTTCATGCATCACTTTTTCATTTGTACTTCTTCCAGACAAAATCGTATACACCAAAACACCAATATTGTCGGCACATAAGTAAGGTTGATCCGACAGAATAAATGGGGAAGGTAATAATATCATTGTGTGTACTCATCATGAGAAGTTTCTATTTCCCACCACGATTTAATATATGATTTTTGTGTATCAGTAATTTATTTACCAAAAAAAGTGGGGGTATTAATGTGTTATTAATTAACTACTTAAAAGAACAGATCCATTCTTCCACCTTAAACTATTACTATTTTCCATGTTGAAATGGTCCAAACAAATTCGGGTACCCTCTCGTGCAATACTGATGGTTCGTTCAACAACTCCATTGAAACATTTGCATCTCTCGCGCGCCTTAAAAGATGGAAGGGATTCTGAGACGACATGACCTAAGTCGTCGCTAATACATGTTTAGCCACCAGCAAACAATATTCGTCATTATTGAGGGTCTTATGGCTAATTGTCGTCTATATGCTGGATACGAATTCTCTTTTGATCACCAGCAAACAATATTCATCAATAATCCTCGGATAAAATTTTCATCATAGCTAGTTGAGAGATATGCCGGAAATGTATCCCAAATCTCAATAATGAAGAGATATTAATTTATGAATAAAATAATCTATTCATAATATCTCAGTCATTAGGATTTGGCTTATGCACAGAAGTTGTTCGATGAAATTTCTGACAGAGATGTCCGGGAATGGACAATTCTTATTTCAGGTTATGCTCGACTTAGAGCGTCTACAATGGTATTGAATGATGTGGAGGTGAATTTGGGGAAATATGAGATCGGGGGAAAACTATCAAAGGGGATAATGTGTAAGAATGGAGGGAAAACTATCGAAGGGGATAATGTGTAAGAATGGGGGAAAATATGAGAGATTTGGTTAAGGTTCTCTGTTTTTTTTTCTTTAATACGATATGACAGTACATGAGGTAAAAAGACACGTGTCTAAAAAATATTAGTTCATGTATCTACCTGTGAACCACGTCATCATTTACAGCTCAATAAAATTTGAGACGTGAATAAAAGACAAAAATAAAATAACATAAAAAAGCAAGAAAATTTGCTTTTGATTTTGAACTGACGACAAGGAGTAGAAAGCAAAATAAAAGTTCACATACTATATATATATATGTGTTGTTTGTTTACCAAAATTTTAAGAATATTTTCAAAATTTTTGAAATTTTTTTAATGTTGAAGTTTATTGAGGTTTATGAAAAGTGTGAAGTGTATGCATAAAAATGTGGTATGCATAAAAATGTGAAGTTTATTGGACTTTGTGAAATGTGTTTGGTGTGGTGAAAATTTTGGACCCAAAAAATTGGGCAAACAAACACCCTCGTAAACCTTTTAAAAAAATTATATTATATATACACTACCAAACTCGAAGAGACAATACCAAGAAAAAAAAAGGAACGGATTGGATTTGGTGAGCGAACATTACCCAAGGCGAGGCAGTACTATAAAGGGAACGGATTCCTTTCGAACGAGAGAATTCTAAAACAAAAATACACCTCATTTTATGAAAAAGCTTGTGGCTCGGCTTAACGGCTCAAAATCTCCCAAAAAGCTCTCTTTTCTTTCTCTTCTTCCCATTCTTTCTCACGCAAGTTCACTTTCCCACATTTCCTTCTTTCTCGCGCAACCTACCTCTCATATGACACAATAATATTTACTTCGACAAAGCAATCGTGGAAGAAGAGACGGATGGTTGCAGGAGCTATAAAAAAGGGTTTGTTGAATTTCTTTTTGACAACCTCCGTATCAATGCTTTCGACGTCCTGGCAGATATCAGCATATTAATTTCACTTGAGTTTTGCTGATGTTTCACAAGGGAAGAGACACAAACAGAGGCAAAAGTGAACACAACAAAATGATTAAACATACCCATTTGATCAAAGAGTTGAAGTTTCTATGGGAAGGAATATCGGTACAGATCAAATTTATACATGTTGGATTTAATTATGTGAGAGCGTGTTTGGGTCCATGTCGATGGCCACTTAGGGATCCACATCCTTCGGGCACGCTGATTTGAGCTGGCTCGCAGACGTCTTGTTTAGCGTTGGGTCCACTAGATTTTACTTGCTGAAGTTGTATATCCGGCCCGAAAGAAGGATTGAGCCATCAGTGGGACGTTCCCATTTCTGGGTCTGAAAAGGAGTAAGTTGGGAGAGGAGAGAGAGATGGGCAATGAAGAGGAATTTGTGCGAGAAAGAAGGGGAAGAAGAGAAATAAAGGAACTTGCTGAGAAAGAAAGAAATTTGGAAAAAGGAACTTGGGAAAGAAGAGAAAGAAAGGGGAAGAAGAGAAAGAAAAGAGAGTTTTGGGAGATTTGGAGCCGCTAAGCTAGCCACAAGCCATTAGCCTTTTGCTTATAAAAAAAGGCCATTAGCCTTTTATTTTTATTTTTCATTAATAGATCATTTGCTTTCTTTTAATCTGGACCTTCGGTAGGCTTCGGAATTCCCTCTTTGGACGGAATCCGTTCCCGTACTATAAAAGCGACCTCACATACCAAACGATCAAGAGATGCCAACCAGCTCGCTGCTGACGACCGAAACGATGACGACAACCGCCATTTCTTCCACCTTCGCATTGCAAAACCCGCTGAAGGGATTAGCCGTCGTTAGCCTTCCCCCAATTATGGTCCCTCTCACGCGCACCTTCTCCACGCGCATGGCCAAGTCTGTACGACGGCTTTTTTGAAGTTCAACTCTACAAACAGTCGGAACACCCAACTATCCATTCAAATCCTCTGTGCTTTCCCAATCCCCGTGCCCAAATTCCCAATCTCCTTCGAAACGACATTTATGCTTATGTGCAAATCCAAAATGGCAGTCGACGCCACTGCTCCAACTTCAGCCACCCGCTCCTCTCGAACTCCCCGAACCCCGCGCTCCCCCAGGCGAACGGCGACTTTCACCGCCTCCTCGTCTTCCGAAGCATCCACCTCCAACGCCACCAGCGGCCCCTACACCTCCGGAACCTCGGGCTCCAGCCGCACCTCCCTCTCTAGCCTCCGCGTCTCCCTCCCGAGAACCCACATATCTACGACTACTCCGAGCTCTGCTCCGCTACCAACAACTTCCTCGCCAAGAACTACACCTCGACGGCCTCCACCCGCTGCTGGCGCTGCACCCTCCGCGGCAAAAGCGCCATCGTTTTCCAGCGCAAGTTCCGACGCAAAATCGAGATGCCCCAGCTGAAACATCTCCTCTCCGTCATATGCCGCAGCCACAACCGTAGCATCGTCAAGCTCCTCGGCGCTTCGGTCTCTGGCGAGCACATTTTCCTCGTCTACGACTTCGTGGAAGGTGCAAACCTCGCGAATTGTTTGCGAAATCCCAAGAACCCGAAGTTCACTGTGCTGTCCACGTGGATGTCTAGGATGCAAATCGCCACGGATTTGGCGCAGGGGCTCGATTACATTCACAACCAAACGGGGATAGCCATGACCTTAGTTCACAATCATATTAAGAGCAGCAGCATCATTGTCACCGAGCCTTCCTTCAACGTCAAAATCTGCCATTTCGGCACCGCACAACTCTGCGTCGAGATCGAAGAATACGATCCCAAAAAAGACCGGGCTTCGGGTTCGAGTTCGCGATACGAGGGCGAGATCGAGGTGTCCGAGGATGCGAAAAGGATGCCTTCGATATTGAAGCGGTCCGATAGTGGGAAAAGGCAATTTGAGGGCGTCAGGGGGTACATGTCGCCGGAATTTCAGTCGACGGGGATAGCGACGCAGAAATCCGATGTGTACGCGTTTGGGGTCGTACTCTTGGAGCTCTTGTCAGGGGAGGAGCCTTTCAAGTACAAATACGACAAGGGAAGGGGAGGTTTTGTTAGGACGTCGGTGATAGAGACAGCAAGGGCCGCGATTGAAGGTGTTGGAAACAATAACAACGGGACGTGTATGGAGGGGAGGCTGAGGACGTGGGTGGATAGCAAGTTGAGGGACTCTTTTCCGGTGGAGGTAGCGGAGAAGATGACGCGTCTGGCGCTGGATTGCGTGCACGGGGACCCAGATGTGCGTCCCGACATGGGACGCGTGGCAGGAAAGATCTCCAAGCTTTATCTGGACAGTAGGATGTGGTCCGACAGTGTCCGAATGCCGACCAATATTTCCGTCTCGTTGGCACCGAGATGAGTCCAGCATTTTTTTTTTAAACAAACAGATGGTGAAAATTGGTACTTATTGGTGGGTAGGTAATTAGGGTGCATTGGATTAGACAGAACTGGAGGATAATGTATTATTTTGAGTGTTTATTGAACAAAGTTAATAGAATACTGTTTTATATTCTTGTTACCTATAAGTTTCAGAAGCATTATTGAGTTCTGAGAAGAAAAGGTCAGAATTGACTAGAAAACATATATTATTAAAACCAAAAATAAAATAATAAAATAATTTAATTAGAAATTATTAAAAAAAAGTAACCAATAAAATTAGATTAACGTAAGACGTTGGATTTGAAGCTATTTTTTTATGTTCACCTTGCGTGCGAATATACGTTAACAAATGAATTTTTAATAGTGGGACCAGCACCGAAAAAGTCAAAAGTCAACAGCACCGTCCCGTTCGTAAATTGGATTAAAAAAATTGCAGGTGGAGACAGTGCTGACCTTGAGGATGAAAAGGAGGATATTGACAAATCCCAGGGGTTGTCAAATGCCATGGGTGAAGGGTAAAGTTGGAAGAGAAGATAAACCGATTAGACTTTAGAGCATCTTGGATTGTTGACCACAGATACATGAGCAACCGAAATTTTGCTACTCCAAAATTTTGACCTAATAAAACATTTTCAATATAATCTTTTCAAATCAAATTATCTATTTTTATTATAATAAATATAAAAAAAGTTCATTCAAATAATCTATCTTCACTTTACCATCTAACTTTCATACTCTACAACTTTAATCACCCCAAAATGTTGGCACACAAACACCACAAACTCCCGAGCGCCTGGAGCATCAAAGAGTCATACCTAAGTTGTCTAGCTAGCATATAGTGCATCCAACTCCAGTTATCCCATAAGTTCGTATGCCTGAGTGAGTGTAGTGAACAAAGATAGTTGGAAGATATTCTCTATATTGGGGTGGGGGTTTTCAGCTGTAAAAAGAAATAAAATAAAGATTAACAGAAGATGCAGTTCTCAATCCATGTATTTCTATCAGTACTAGAGCTTTCACAACTACATCAGTTTTTGCTAAATCCTAGTGTCGATTTCTTTGGCCTATTCTATCCTGAGACACTAGTTGACAGAGCCACTGACATAGTATTGGAGGCTGCCCGAAAGGAAGTGGCGACAGGGGTGGTGCACGATACCTTGGAATTGTTTCCTCTTGCATACGGATAGGTAGAGGCGGCTAACCCTCTCACGCGCCACAGAATAGAATCCGGTACTCGGTGTACTGCTTGTTTCTTCCCTTGTTTGAGCTGCGTGAACCAGCAACAACAAATTTAGAGACAAATGAAATAACTGCTTAACACACTCATACTAGTTCTCAACCTTCACAAGCCCAACCTCTGTATAGCTCTAGCAACAACTGTGGAAGATGGTCGTAATTCCTTATTAGTATTTCACATAACACACGCGTCTTATAATTAGCTTGCCAATTACATGTTGCTTTTATAATAGTTATATGTCAACAACAGAGCATCATAGTAAGATAAAATAAGAACAAATTCAAAAAAAGCATAAAATATAATTCATGCGTCAAAGACTCAATGTTGACAATAAAAGCTTCAGGTTGTGTGTATAGCATCTTATTCAAGTAAGCGTCACAGATTGAGATGTAAAAAAATTGGTTTGAATCCAGCCATGAGTTTCAGACTTGTCGCAGAATTATCAGTTCCGATATCAAAAGCAATTGATAACAAAATAATTGCAATCCAACCTTTCTTTTGCTCTGCAACTGAGCACAGCTAGCCCGTAACAAATTTCGCCATTTGTCCTGGCAACCCGCAAAGAAGATCATAACTTTCAGTTTCCCCAGGAAAACAAACTAAACTAATACCGCAACACAATAAACTACCTTCAGATCAACAGATGTTCTACGTGAAGATGATGGAAACAATAGTCTCTTTATTTCGGCCCATCTTCCAACTCCGCACTTCGTAACCCCTTCAATTAACTTCATCACTTCGGACGGAGACCATGATATATGATGCTTTCTATGACTGCTCCCTTTTCGAGGATTACTCCTTGCAACAAAATCATCCTCAGAAATGCGATTTGGTGATGGAGCTGAACAAGGCTCTGTATGCAGTTCTTCTTTTGGAGATGGAAGTCTGTCACCTCTGCAATCCTCAGAGTCCTGGAAGGAAAGACGGATTATTCACCCCATTCGTGCAAGGAATATTGACGGTTGGCATAGAGAACAATTCAAGAAAAGTGCATATCAGCAAGAAGCGGCAGTGTCACAACCATTAGCTCATAAGCTTAAATAACTTTGCTTCTTGAAGAGCAATGCATATTGCTCCATGATTTTGTGCATCTGTTCCAGTTATCTTACTCAAAATTAAGTTGACTCAAACTCAAAGTTAAGTTGATGAAATTTTTTTGCTCTGCATCATTAACTTGTTTGATGGTTAACATAGTCGCACTAATTGTTTGAAGAAACCAACTCTACTAGAAAGGTTTGTAAACGCAGTTACAGCACTGTGAAAGTTCTAATTTTGTTAGTTGATTGGAGAATCTGGCACCTTAGTGAGCCATGTCAACCATTAGCTAACCAATTTTTGTCAAAGGGACTCAGACAGGACAAAGTGAACTTTTTTCTTATATGACTTCGTAAGACCACTTGAACTTTCTGATTACGCATGATAAAAGATACATTATTAATCAGTGAAAGCTGCAAATACAATCCTCCATCCAGATTGATGCATAATAGGACACCAAACTTTCCATCCGTTCAATTATAGTAATTTTTAGCCTTTGACCACCAGCAAAAGAGGTCAAGACATTTTAAGACCACATATATCAAATAGAAATTCACTCAAGCCATACAGCTATGTTCCTTACCCAATATGATGCAGTTGTCTTCATGTGCCCTTCCTCTACTGGAAGACCAAAGGGAACCTGAATGCAACTTCCTTTGAAAGATTTTTCAGGGCAAATCAATTGTGAAGCTCCAAATCCCTTTGGGCACTTGCGAGATCTAAGAGCTCCACTTTTTCCCTTAAAATATCTTGATTTAGTGTCCAATAACTCTTCAATGTACCTTTTTGGAGGCTTGCGCAATCTCTTTTGAGCGACAACTGCTTTATCTCCTTCATCAAGGGAACAGAATTCAACTTCACTAAACTCGGAAGAGGAGGTCTTCAAAGCATCAAGGCCCTTCCTTTCAGCATGCCAACCTACTAACATATTTTTGTCACCAAATATACAATTGATGGAATCAACGGCGCCTACAGATGAGTCACTGCTCACTGCTACAAGAGCATACAGTTTTCTCTTCAGTTTTATAGGAAGTTGTATCACATTTTATGAGGTTCAAACCGTTGTCTAAACCAACTTGGTTCCGCAAGCCAAATAAAACATGGTGATTTAGCCAATGTTCGTCTGTTACTGAAGTTTCATGTCCAAACATGCTCCTAAAGGCCTCCAGTAGTTATTGGAATGTCATTTGGTCAAGCACAAGAGAATTTTGGTTCCGTGTGAAATGGATTGCTGAAACACTTGCAGAAGACATGTCTGCTATTGCATCAGTACAATCTCTTTCATTGATATCTGGGGGGAGGCTCTCTAAACCCTGATTTCCCAGGTAGGATTCTTTGCATGGACCATGATCCAAATTGCCAACTTTAGTAACAGGTTTGGCATCTACAGAGGGGGGATTTTTTTTTGGTGGGTTGGGGGGGGGGGGGGTTGGTTTGGAGAGAGGAAATATCAAATGCCCAAAATTGAACAGAAACAATTGAATTAAACAGGTACAATATTTTAAGAAGACTTACCCAAAATAAATTCTTCGCCTGTTGTTGGAAGCATACTCTCTCCATTAGGAACCTCATCATGAGCTCCTTGCCTCTCTCCAACAAACTGAAAGCCCAACCACCACCACTACATAAGGCTGGATATTATTACAAGAAAAACAAATACACACGAGGGCAAGCTGTTTGAATTTATCATCCCACCAGCCACCAAAGAGGAAGGAAGAAAAGGGGAGAAAAAAGCCTGTCTTAACCTGAAACAGAGGTGGCATTGTTTGGAAATACCTTTAATTACTGGAAGCTGTGGATACTTTACATTGGACGTCAAATGCATAGGGGGAACAGTTTGAACTGTTTAATCTCAATCTTGCTTTTCCCTTTTATTCTTTTTCCTTTAGTCTGTTGTCTTCCCTTTTTTTTGTTCTTTTGGGTTACTTATTTTTTTTTGTGGAATCAACTCATTGTTCAACAGCACTAAAGTTCTGCCAAGGTTACCATTAGAATCCTCCTTAGGCAAAAGGGCAGCTCAAAGGTAGCAAGGGTTTTAGTCAACATGGTAGGACCAAGCACATGGAGGTAAACTTGCAACACATCTCAAACTCTCCAAACCCTTGAGAAGAATTTGAGATTAACATTTGGAATCTCACCAAAACCATTTAGTGCTTTTTCTTTCTGCTATAATGTATATTAGAGAAGGGGCAGGTACACTATTCGTGCAACAACTTGATTGTGTTTATTGAACAGAAGCGCATCAGGAGTTTGCTATTACTAAATTCGAGAGAGCTAGCTCATAATCTATCTCTATTCTACCCTTGTACCACTTCCCTGTCTAAGATATTGATCTTCAGTTTCAACTCAAGCAGCACCCACTTTCTCACAATAGGAGAAAAAGTACTTTCTAAGGAATGATGCATGAATCAATGGAAAAAGTGGATACAAGATGAAGCTTCAACAATTTAAATAACAAGCTCAAAAAGCACAGTCAACCAGGTTGTTAGTGGCAAGTGCATACCTAAGTGGAGAAGTAGGAGGATAAATAATGGGCATTGAGGCATAAACTATCGTCCAATGAAATGAGTGACCTTAGCATGGGCAAGTATTATTACTTATAAAAAAAAAACATGGACAAGTATTATTATACCAACGACAAGTATTATTCTACCAATGATTAGCATTCAGCATTAAAAAAGCACGACGAAATGATCTTGGAATTGGCAAGGTAGGACAGAAAAATGTAGCACTATTAAGAGTTTTATAAAATCCTTCATTTATGAATCTCGAGTAGAAAAGAAAGAGAAACTTCAAATTACAACTAGGACTGGCTTTGTTAGCACTAGCAAACAGGGCTTTACCTCCAGCTTTTCCTTCTGTATGTCTTGAGCAATATTAGAATGCACAGCATCTGCAGTGAAAGGAAATATGAATCATTTATTCTATGAGAAAGAAATACAATGTCCACAAAGAACATAAACACTCAAATTCAGAAGCTCTACGAGTTGTGTGGTTTATATATTAATACACAAACATGTATGCACTGAACATTTTACCTGCAGTCATTCCCATATAAGTCCGTTATGCACTGAACATTTTAGCCACTCATACCAAAATTCATAAATACGCACTCATAATCGTACTCAAAAGCAAACATACATAAATTGGACCTCCATCATAAGAACTGAAATCTATTGTACAAACATATGACATTCTAGAAACAAAGTTCCCCGGGCCACGCATTCGTACACACACATACACAGACCTTTTTTTTTTATTATGAGAGAGAAAAGTACTTGTTCAGATTCTTTTACTACCACATTTCTTTCTGATACCATGGAAAGCTCCTGGGGCAAATACTTCCACAATTACAGCTCAACAGCAGTCTTATTAAAGTAAACTGTGTAGGAAAGGTGATACATGGATTCTATTAGGGGCTTTGGTGGATGCACTTGCAATACAATGTGTCATTCACAATAATAATTGAAATCAATTTAAGAAACACTCTTGAGTATGACGCTTGAAATACCTAGTAAAATCAAAACATGCGCATATACATACATATGGGGGCATGTATGTACGTTATCTGTATGGATGCACGAAGAGAGAGAGAGCTAACCCCAATCATACTGCTTTATCTCATCATACTCAATGGCACCCGAAAAATCTTCAACATCGCAGAATTTCTGTGAATGGAAACTTTCAAAATCAAATACACCAACTAAGTTTCTGTTACATTTAGGTTCTATCAAGAAATGTTCCATTCCTATAGCTTCATGTTCTGAGGCAGCAAAAAGGGCGAGGTCAACCTGTCAAACAGAAACACAAGAATGCACAACTCCATGTATTACATTGGGAATTAAGGTAAACCTCGAAAATTCAGCAAAATTCACATTTTAAGGTTAGATAACAGTTTCAAAACATACTAATGAATGAGAGAACCATTAAACCAAAATAAATAATAAAAAAACCATAATCTTCAGAAAACAACTAGCCACACTTGGCCAGAAATTTAGATCGGGCCTGTATCCTTCATAGATGTCAAATAGTCTAGATACTTCAAGAATCAACAAGGAGTTGTGATGCGGAATATAATGGAGAAATAGAAATGAGATTGAAAACCAGAGAAATAAGAGAGAAGAAGAGAAGATAAGAACCAAAGAGAGGGGCAAAACACCATTTGAGTGCAAAGGCAGCCACCAATAAACTTTATAATCTCAATCTGAATATTTTAAGCTTCTCACAAACCTTAAATAGAGAACAAAAGGTCTTAAGCAAACCCTAAAAGCCCATGGGCTAAAGCCTAACAAAACATAATAACTAATAACATCACAAAATATAAACCCCAACCTAATAAAGTAAAAAAATTAATTGAAATGTCCCCATTAAGTTGGTTTTACCAACAACACAAAAAACAAAGAAGTTACCATAGTTAGATAGCCTAATACTTGTGAGATGTGGAAGAGGAAAACTGAATATACTTTTTACGAACCTCGAAGAACGTGGAAGTGAACATGTTTGCAATCTCATTAAAAGACGTTACTGATGTGTCCTTTGACTCGGAAGTCATCGAGTCCTGAATTTGCTATCGCCTTCCTGTTTATAACGCAAGCATGGAAAATAAAGGACAATAAATACATTACAAAAACGAAATTTACCAGTACCATGAACTTATTTATCCTCCACATATTTCAGCATATTTAGAAACAATGGTAAGTTAAGGCAAAGAAATAAGAACTGCAATTTATCACTGCCCAGCTATAATGGCAGTAATCAGTAGTGAATAGTACACTAAACCAGATCAACTATTTTCAAACACTTCCATTTCTACCAGAAAATGGGACCCTCTTTTTAAACTTCATTTCAACCATTTTCCTTGTGATTTTTAAACCAGAAAAGATTTGCTTTCATATGCACAGATGAAAGATTTCCATCAAATATTTTCAAAGAGAAAAGATTATGGGGTGAAAAGGAATTTATCAGCAAGTAAAACCGTAAACTTCACAGTCCTCTTTTAACACAACCTAAACTCAACTAAACAACCTATACAGGGGAGACTCCATTCAAAGGGGAAACTAGAGGCAACAAGATCTGAAATTTGGGGGGTTTAATTCTGTTCTACACAGAACATTATGCGTATCTCAAGAAGCAAGAAAAAGGAACCATACAACAATTAAGGTGTTTGTCTCACCTTAATGTTCCCCACCTCCCTAAAAATGACTTAAGTTAACTACTTAACAAAAATAAAAATAAAAAGACAAAGGCTAAGGCTAACAAATCTACTATCACCTTCTTTGGTCTTCTTTTGGGCGTAGTTTTATCATTAAAAAAACGCAACGCGTAATTCACTAAACGTTAATGGGACAACCAAAGACATGCAAGAGTGTCCCTGTTTCTAGCATGTTTCCTACTTTATTACATAACATAAATCTGTGCATAGTAAACCCCATGCACCATCGTACATATAATAAATAATTGTTTCTTGTAGAACTCATTAAACCCATCATGAAGATGGGCCACTGATCATCATTAATTTGGAAACCACAAATTGAACACAAAACAAAGAGCACTACAAGAAAAACCCAAGCAGCAAACAACCCCGAAGAAATCCTGTCTTCCAATATTAAGAGAAAACAGAAATTGTTTCTGTGCAGATGTTAAAAATGAAATGCATGCTAAAGTTCAGTTAAAAGAAACCCGGAGGAAAAAAGTACGAGAAAGTACCTCAGCACCAGTGAGGACGAAAATGAGTCCAAAACAGAGGAACCACACCAACTCTGAGAGTGTCAGACAATCCAGAAGATACAAAGAAGAAAGAATAAAATTCAAATAGCTTCATCACATTGTGGTGTCAGCGAAAGCAGGAGAGAATTTCAGCAACCAAAAGCTAAACCCAGGAAGGGAGCGAGCGAGGGAAAGTGTGTCGCAGGTGGAGGTAAAATTCCAGTTCCTTTTTTGTTTTCCCCCATTTGGGAGACCGGATTTGAAATGCACTACAAAGTTGGATTGAAATTTGAGGGTTTGAACATTGGGTGGCACGTGGGTTCTACAATTCTCACGGCCACTCGCCGCCGTCCACGAAAGAAAAACGGCGTTAGTAGTTAGTACCCATTTCTAATGGTACGCGTAGCGCTTGGGTCGCCGCTTCTTTTCCCAGTTCTGCCCTTGTTTTTTTGTTGGGCAAAGTTCTTCTATTCGAAACTTTGTTTTATTTGTTAAAAAGCTAAATTCTATGTCTAACTTCTAATTACTGCTCATTTTATAATGGATTAATTACAAAAATTCTGCTCAAATTATCTCATTTATCTAAAAATTCTTCTTAAACTTGAACTTGTGTCAACCGAATTCCTTAAACTTAAGTAACGGTATCATTTTCGTTTTTTATTCAAATTTAACGTAGTCGTACTACTGCTCATTATTCCGTCACACGTGATAAAGACGTGAGCTCCTCATAATTAAAAATCCAAACTGCCCCCACAAACCCATTTATTCGTTGAAAACCATTCGTGCAGCATAACTACTTTATTCCATCTTTCATGCATTTGTTTACAAGCCATTACCGTCATCGAAATTATGCTTAAATTAGCGTTCGCTCCTATTTTTTCTCAATCTTTCCAGCAAAACCAGAGTTATGTTCGTTCTGAGTAAAAATGTAGGATTTTAGAGAAGTTGTGAATATTTATGTTGAATAGTGTTTTATTGGTGTTTGTGTAAAGTGGAAAGAGAAATGATTTGATGTAATTGTTTAATAAAAAAGTATTGGAATTATGTGAAAAAATATAGAGAGAGAAAATTTATGTTGAATAAAAAAGTAAAAAGTTGTTGGAGATTGTGTAAAATGTATTGGTGTTTGTGTTTGAATTCTGAATATATTCGGTAGTAGTTTTATGAATATACTTAGAATCCTGAAAAAGTGTGAAAACGAACATATTCGACAACTAACTGTTCGCGCAGCCAACTAAATGTTCGACAAAATGCCTCGCCTGACACCCGAGGAGTTCCCTTTGCCTTCTGAAACGCAGTCGGCTGATTTCTACAAAATGGCTTCAATAACACTTTCTAATGTTGTTTATAACCATTATGAAATTAGCAGTTACTGCAAGGATGTTTTTCGTGCAAGCACAACCTTTCGTATTGGAAGAACAAACCTTTCTATGGTTTTGGCCTTGGGTCTGCGAGTTATGTTGGAGGATTGAGGTTTTCAAGCCCAGCGAAGATGAGAGAATACTTGGGTTATGTGCATAATTTAGAAAATGGGGGTTGTGGACTGCCGTGGAAATGATTGTATCGAAGCCAAGGAAACGGCCACAGATGTTGTGATGCTCTCTCTCAGAACTGCAAGAGGCCTAAATCTCAAGTCTTTCGGAGAAGCTTTTGGTGACTCTACTCTTGTTTTCGCCCTTTTGAATGTATAAACCTTATGTAGATAGCAGGCACATTGTTTGCTTGGATGAGAACAGTATAGCTATTAGTGCGGATGAATTTGAGGCTGCATTGTTGAATGAGGACACGATCAAAAGGAGGTTGGCTTATGTTCGGCTAAGTGATCCAGATGGTTTCCTTCTATCAAATGAATTGATATCCGTTGCGTTTGGGGGTAATAGCTCCATAGCACGACTATCCTTCATTGGAACCAGGGGATTGGGAAAGTGACCGGCAGCTGAAAATCATTTATGTGGAAACATCTCAGCAGCATCCTTGGCTCACCGTTTGAGAAGAGCCAGCAGTATAGCCCCACTAATGAGTCTCTAAACTGTGGAGATTGTTTGGTGAAGGGGAAAGTACAACTTACCAAGGATTTGCTAACTTCGTACATGACAATAAGACGTTCGTTTCGTGATTTGTAAACAGGTAATGCCCGTTTTTGCATCCTACACTGGCAAAGACAGAATGCCCTACAAAATGCCATTTCTAGCATAATGTATACGGATAACTATGTCAATGACACGAACCGTGTTTCCTAATTTCAGAAGCCAAAAACATTTTCTGCCCTGCAAAATGTACATTGTATAGGTACATGCAAAAGGGTTGTATGCAAAATGGGACAGTGCAGATTGCCATTTCTCAGATGCATATAATCATCTAGTTCTGAAAATTGACGCTGCAGGGCAAGAACTAGATGGCAGGCAAATATGCACTTAAGCCAGAACAAGGACCAAGAAAGGTGTACAATGGAAAAAGTTCCAATCCAATAAAAAGAAGATAATGGACAAAATTCAATATATCTTTTTCATTTCATTAACAAATGGATCCTTATTAGGGGAGCATAAGGTTACACAAGCAAATGGAACTCTAGCTAGGTTGTCCTCCCGGTACGTTCAAACATCCCCAACACAATTTCTTTCCTTGGCCTTTAGTGACAGCTACAGATTTACACATCATTCTATTGGAAGAAAGTGTTGATGTATACAACAAATATTTCAATATCCTCCCGTTCACCTACTGAACTAACATATTATATTAAGTTCCATTAAATACAAATAACATAATTGAAATAACATAAATATATCAAATATCGTCAAAACATAATATGAACAAAATAACAT
Source organism: Myrica gale (assembly GCA_963930655.1). Taxonomy (NCBI): domain Eukaryota; kingdom Viridiplantae; phylum Streptophyta; class Magnoliopsida; order Fagales; family Myricaceae; genus Myrica; species Myrica gale. The sequence goes on along the minus strand of OZ005602.1, from coordinate 17,050,660 downwards.
TAAATAAATATCAATACTTGTCCACAAAACATAATATAAAAGTAAAATTTCTTCAAAACATAATAAAAAATAAATGTCCAAATAAAACAAAACTAATAGATGTCCACAAAGCAGCTAGACTATTGCTCATCGTCATCATTGGTGAGTTTCAGAACGTGACGGACTTGGCGAATGCGCTCTTCTATCAGCACGACATGCTCACTCAGGGAAAGAGCACTGCACCAGTTGCCACACCCTTCAGGACCTCCTTAAGCACATCGACCTCCTTCCTCCACCTAACATCCATATATGCGACCTTATGCTCCAAAGCTGTCAGCCGACGACTGATATCACTGACCATGACATGGATGGGCTGGAAGACCAACTCCATCCGCTGAGTCAGCTCCGTCATCATACCGTCCATCCAACTCGGCCGATGTGCCCCAAGCCCCTGGGTCGAGCCTTGTCTAGGATCCTGCCTCTCCATTGCCTCCTCAAGCTGCTCCTGTCATCAAACTCTAGCAGCCCAAGCAGCTTGCAGCGCTCGGCGTGTCTGGGTCATTGATTTGGAGAGCGTTGTCTTGTTGATCGCCCCTATTAGAAGCGTCATCGGCTCATCAGCACCCTCGGGTACCATCATGGCGTGCAGCAATGAAATAATAGCATCAGTCTTCAAGGCCTCTGCACGAATGGACTGAAAGATGTATGATGTTATATCAACAAGAGTAGCCCTCGTACAACTACCAAATACAGGAACTCGACCCGGATATAAGACAGCTATGTGGTGTGCTTCTTCGGGTCGACGGAGGAGCATAGGACCAGGTGCATAATCCTCCAAAAAGGAAGCAGATGCCCGTGTATCATATAGTTTCCTCCAAAATAGTTGTATCCTCACCCAGGATAGTTTGGAACACCTCTGTGAGACCCCCAACTTTTTATTTTTTGCACTACCCTGAATTATTGAGAAAAGACATGTATGGTTTACTTGATTTAAAATTATGTCTAAGGTGAGATTTTCCTTTGGCACTTTTTCTTGCATCATTATTAATAATTAGTAGTGTTAAAATTTCATTATAGGTGTCTAAAATAAAAACAATTAGATGAATAAATGAATAAAGTGAAGGGAAGAGGCATGGATAGGGAGACACATGACCAGGAAAAAAAAAAGCACCCGCATGTTTCACCAATTGTGGGAGGCGTTACAACAAAGTTGGGGGTAGGATGGTCTTTTCCTCCCCAATTTGTTTCGCGCCATTTCCCCCTTCCCCATTTCCTCATTCGACTCCCTTGTCACTCACGCACTCACGCACACAAACAAGAGAAGAGAAGAAGAAGAAGAAGAAGAAGAAGAAGAAGAAGAAGAAGAAGAAGAAGAAGAAGAAGAAGAAGAAAAAGAAAGAAGGGAGAATTGTCGTGTAAGTAAAAGGAGTTTTAGTGCAGTAGGAGGAATCAAGAAAAGCCAAGGTAAGGGTGTTGCTTTTTGTGAAATTTTCATGAGAAACCGTGGATGTCATGGAGTGTTTGTTTGGGTTCTACTGTTACCTCTTCTATGCTATGCATGTTAGAATAGATAAAAAAAAATTTGGAGTCTAGGATGGCATGCATGATTAAATCTTGAGTTAAGGTTTCAATGACAACATTGATGTACCATAAGTGTATGATGGAAAGCCTAAAAGAGGAAATAAGGCATTGACATTGGCTTGGCGATGATAGAATTGTTGTATTGCTTGAGGTTTTGGATTTGACTTTATAGTTGAATTTTTATGAAAACAGTCTGTTATGAGGTATTTGGCAAAATCTGAAATTGTCTTATGTAATAGTTGTGACATTGAGTGTTGTCCTTTGATATTTAAATGGGTTGAAGTTCAAATGACCTTTGGAATGAGTGAGGTTGTTAGGGAAAAGATGTGAACCAAGAGCATGCATGGGTAGGATAAGAGCAAGTTTGAAACAGAAACTTGCTAATGTTAGGATCTTGAGAGGAAAAAAAAACCCAGATCTATGGGTATGTAGTGTTGCATGTATGCTTTCAACTACTGTGTTAAGTTGCTAACTTGAGAGAATGAGAAGAACTCGGACAAGAGTTCTCACTTTTCAGCTTTTACGGTCAGTTAGTTGCTCTTCATTTTCTTTTTCAACTACCGACATTACCGTCAGAATATTCAAAGGCAGCAAATTTTGTTTTCATTTCAAATCAGGATGCCAAACATTTGGGGGGGAAAGTCATAGAAATTTCAAATTGCTTGTATTATGATTGTTGTTGGTCTTTTATCACATATCACATGGAATGAAATCCAAGCTCTGCTTCTATTCTTGTGGCTTCTTTGCAGACGTTCCGTCTATTTAATATGTTTAATTTTATGTGAATATCTTACTCAAATTTGAAGTTGTATCCATCTTGTGTTTTAATTTTTTTGTCTTTTTTCTAATTTTTTCCTTAGTAAAACACCAGAAACAAGTTAACTAGTGTAGTACCAAACTATATTCAGGGAAATTAATCTCAGTTCATTTAAGGAAGGAGGAATTAATTATCCACATTAGGACCTAAAATTTCGTTTAGAAATTGATGCATTACCCTATGTGTATTCCCGCCCATAACTGTTTTTTTCTGAGTGGATTTTGTTGACTTTGAACTTCGCTCTTTCATGTGCATATTCTTTGAGTGCTCTGAGATGGTATGTACTTCCTATTATCTTTCGCTCTTTCATACTTCTTTAGTACTGTACTGATGGTGACAACGACATTCTTTATGATCAATGAGTCAACAGACTGGAGTTTGACAGAGTCTGAGGGTTTTGCTGTACTCCTCTATACAGTAAGTTTTTCTACTAATGATTTGTCACCTAACATTTCTCCTTGCCAAATTTATTTTTTGTCTTAGTTGTAAATCCATCAGACTTTACAGAATTTTCTAGCAATTTTTCATGCTCTGGGTCCTCATGATATGCTGTTTATTTTAATTATTGAAGACTGTACATGGTGGTGATTCCGTTTTCTGAAGAGGGCTTTCCTCACCTCACATTGGTTTTGTGAATGTTTTGGTGGTTTGCCTTCACTGACATGTATTAGAGTGTCTCATTGACGAGTGAAATATGACCAAGTGAAACATTTCTTTGCCAGAGTGAGCTTGGGAATTTTCAAGTTTTATGACTACAACTCTGTAATGCTATTTGGTCTAGTAGAATGCTTGTCCAAAAACTAAACTGGTCTTACGTAGAGCATTGAGTTGTCAATGGAAAAAAGATTCGAATGCTTTGATGATTCAATCAGATTAAGGTGCTAATACAACCACATGGATCCAGTGGTTGAAATGTGAAAATCTGTTCTTGTATATTGGCTTATATAGATCTCAGTATTATTGGGAATTGATTCTGTTAAGATCCACAGCCACAAAATATTTATCAGAATAAACAGATATATACTGACACTATTGGCGGATGGTCGAATATAAAACAGTGTACGCATGTATGTATTAAATCATTTTGGACTGAAATCAAATCCGGGCTTTTGGATTTGAATTTGTGAGTCCTAGTTTCAGGATTAAGGCAACCCAAGAGGGGGGTGAATTGGTTTTCTAAAGCTTATTCTTTAGTGAACAACCTCACTAAAGGAAACAACTCTCTAGATAGGAAGATTGAAGAACAAAAACTCTCTTAATAGAGTAGATATGAAAATGAAAGCTCTATCTCTTGATTCACACAAAGACAAGAATATGAAAGTGTGTTTTGTGTGAATGCTATGAGAAATATAGAATAGGAAGGTTTAGAATATTTCTCAAGTAATAGAAATGATATGTGGTCATTGGTTTATCATTTAGACGAAATGAAGGTGTATTTATAGGCCACATATGAAAACTAGTTGTTTATAGCCGTTGAGAGTTTTTGCTAAAATGAGCCGGTCGACCGCTTCAAGTTATCGTTACACAATGGTCATATTGTCAAAAGCTTCAACGACTCTTTTGTCAAAACCAACCGGTCGACCGCTTGAACAGCCGGTCGGCCTCCTCAACTTAAGCATGATCCGGTTCTTTGAAAAACAAGGTTTTTGACCACTTTTAAACACCCAATTTGTAAGACATACTTCCCATAAGTATATGAAAGGTGTGAGAGTTTGTTTGGGGTGTTTTAAAACCTATAAAAGCATTTTAATCTTTCAAACAAAACTTAAAACGGTTATGCATGTTTTGAAAGATATGCAAGTGTGTGATTCAAATCCTTGTCAAAAGTGAATAAAGAGTTACAAGGATTATACCCTAAGGTCTTGAATCTTCACTTTAAGCTCCTTGCATCTTCTTGTTCTTCTTTCTTCAAGGTTTGACTCTTTTCGTCAAGTTGTCTTTGTCTTTGAAGATGTCCATTTTGTAAACTTCATCCATTTATTGAAATCATCAAAATCTCGATTGTGCACAAAAGCCAACAATCTCCCCCTTTTTGATGATGACAATAAAGTGATAGTTTTGGGATGACTCCCCCTATCTTTTGTAATTGGACAAATATTTAAAACTTGAAGACAAAGTATTAGTAGTCATTGGATTCGTAAAGAGTAATACAATTAAAACACAATCCAATTAAAAGGAGAATATATAGTCATCAAAACTATTAGCAAAAAACTATTAGCACATTTCTCCCCCTTTGTCACATCTAAAAGACAAAGGACACATTTCTCTCCAAAAATGAATTCTAAAAGCAAAGGGAATACAAGCATGTAGACATTTAAAAATTCTCCCCCTTTGTCAATCAAAAAGAGAATGCATGGATATAATTCAAAAGTTCATTTTTCATCCAAAAGAACAAGTTTGAGTTTTAAATGACAATCTCCTTGTCATGGTATAGAGGATGTCTAACGGGGACTCAAGAGTCCATTGCTATTACGATAGTAGCCCATCGAGTGGGTTTGTACCAACCTCTTAGCTACCAATGACAATTTAAAGGTCATTTTCGATCAAAAAATTTTAAGCTCATAAAAGTCATAAAAAGTACATGATTTTGAAAAAATGTTAGCTCACAGATGTTTCATCTTGATAAATGCAAGAAAATATGTCGAATATAAATATATTTGCATTTATAACATTAACAACCAAGAAAATATCATAGAAAATAATTAGCCAACAATTTGAAAACTTATTTTCAAATAAGGATTTAGATGTTACCAAAGGTTTCTCCCTTAACATTTGTCCTCAAATGTCACAAGCCTTCTTGATAGACAAGTTTCATCCAAGCACCGTTTATTGCTCCATCCTGCAAGAGAATCAAGAAACTTTTTTTGGTACCCAAGCCTTCTTGGGTCCTTCAATGTTAGCTTTGATTCCTTTTGGAACCCATATCTTCTTGAAAGTCTTGCTCCCAAGCTTCTTTAATGCACAATAAAAAATTAGATGTCCATCTTTGTTGCAAAAATGTCATGTTTGAGTAGGTGCATTAAAAGACTTAGCATTTACAAAATAATTCTTAAAATATTTTTGGTAAATTGAAGGCTTGTAGCCTAAGCCACTTTTGTCAAAGATACATCTTTGACTACTAAGAATGTTTTCCAATGTTTTGCTTCATTTAGTAAATTTCTCAATGATTTTGCTTTGAGAAACAATTTTGTTGTTCAAAGCAACCTTTTCATTTTCAAATTCTAAAGCTTTTTGTTGGAGCAAGTCATTTTCTAGCTTTAGAATATCTTTCTCATTTTTCAATAAATCAATTTCTTTTGAGATCAAAATGAGTTTCTTTTGAGATCAAGTATATTTTGAACCTAGTAGTTCAAATTGACCAAGAAGTTCATTAAAAGCATTTTGAAGCTCACTAAAAGAAGTTTCATGCGCATCATCGGAAGAGTGTACCTCATCAGTATGTTCAAAAGCCGTGAAACACATGTTGGCTATTTTCCCATCTTTTTCTTCGGAGGAAGAGGAGGAACTTTCATTGTTAGCCTTCCAAGATGACTTTTTGTATTTGAGGCTTTTCTCTCCTTTCTTGCTTTTGAGGAAGTTCTTGAACTTTCTTGTCATCAAGACTATGTTTTCCTCTTTGTCATCCTAATCTTTCATTGTTGAAGATTTGAAAGCGATCCTCATCTTCTTTTTGCTCTCATCTTCATTCTCAAGCATTTGGATCTCATGGGTCATGAGTGATCCAATTAGCTCATCCAGAGGAAGCTTGGTGAGATCTTTGGCTTCTTGTATGGCGGTCACTTTGGCCTCCCATGCTTTTGGTAGTGACCTAAGGATTTTTCTCACCAAATCGGAGTTAGTATAAGATTTACCAAGTGCATTCAAAACATTTATAATTGTGGTAAATCTAGTATACATGACAGTAATTGATTCCTCTTGTGTCATTTTAAACAATTCATAATTATGAACAAGCATATTGATTTTTGACTCTTTAACTTGGCTTGTTCCTTCATAAGTAATTTCTAGAGCATGCCAAATTTCCTTAGCATTTGTGCAAGAAGATATTCTATTAAATTCATTTCTTTCTAAAGCACAATAAAGAATGTTCACAGCTCTAGCATTTAAATAGATTTTCTTTTTGTCTAGGTCACTATATTCATTTTCGTTTTTAAGGGTTTCAACCTCTCCAACTTTCTTTGTTGGAATATGTGGATCATTCAAAGTGCATAACCATAAATCATAATCAATGGATTGAAGATAGATTTGCATCCTAACTTTCCAATATGCATAATCATTTCCGTCAAAAAAAGGTGGTCTAAGAGTGGAAAACCCTTCAACTTGAGTGTTGAAGCTTGTAGTTGTCATTCTAACTCAAGATGTTTAAATCTTGTATAAAGAGCACCAAACTCCGATACCAATTGTGAGTCCTAGTTTCAGGATTAAGGCAACCTAAGAGGGGTGAATTGGTTTTCTAAAACTTTTCGGTTAAAACCCCCAAAGTTGTGTTTGCAAGTAAATACTACTTTAGCACAAGTATATAATATGCGGAACTATAAATAAGTGCTAAAATAATGAGAAGGGTAAGAGAAGCAAACACAATATTTTTAGGTGGTTCGTTAAACCCGCCTACATCCACCCCTCAAGCTCCTTCACCGAGCCTTGAGGTTTCCCACTATCTTCAACCAATAGCTTACACACTAGCTTCCGGGTGCTAGTGAACAGTACAAGTGTTTTCCAGGGATCAACACTAAACCTACACAAGTGGTTTTTCTGGCTCACCACTCCCAACCTCATCAAGCATGAGATATACACTCTCAAAGCTTTTTCTTTAGTGAACAACCTCACTAAAGGAAACAACTCTCTAGATAGGAAGATTGAAGAACAAAAACTATCTTGATAGAGTAGATATGAAAATGAAAGTTTTATCTCTTGATTCACACAAAGACAAGGATTTGAAAGTGTGTTTTGTGTGAATGCTATGAGAAATATAGAATAGGAAGGTTTATAATATTTCTCAAGTAGTATAAATGATATGTGGTCGCTGGTTTATCATTTTAGACGAAATGAATGTGTATTAATAGGCCACATATGAAAACTAGCCGTTTATAACCATTGTAAGTTTTTGCTAAAACGAGCCGGTCGACCGCTTCAAGTTACCGTTACCCAATGGTCCTAGTGTCAGAAGCTTCAACGGCTTTTTTGTCAAAATCAACCGGTCGACCGCTACATGAGGCGGTCGAAGTACCGGTCGACCGCTTGAACAGCCGGTCGACCTCCTCAACTTAAGCATGATCCGGTTCTTTCAAAAACAAGGTTTTTGACCACTTTTAAACACCCAATTTATAAGACTTACTTCCCATAAGTAAATGAAAGGTGTGAGAGTTTGTTTGGGGTGTTTTGAAACCTATAAAAGCATTTTAATCTTTCAAACAAAACTTAAAACGGTTTATGCATGATTTGAAAGATATGCAAGTGTGTGATTCAAATCCTTGTCAAAAGTGAATAAAGAGTTACAAGGATTATACCCTAAGGTCTTGAATCTTCACTTTAAGCTCCTTGCATCTTCTTGTTCTTCTTTCTTCAAGGTTTGACTCTTTTCGTCAAGTTGTCTTTGTCTTTGAAGATGTACATTTTGTAAACTTCATCCATTTATTGAAATCATCAAAATCTCGATTGTGCACAAAAGCCAACAAAATTGAATTCTACTATGTCTAATCAAACTTGGACACAATCTTGCCTATTATGCAGAAACAGTCATAGTCTTTTTGGCTGAGCTGGATTTAAAATCTCAAGCTAATTGCAACCAACATTAATGCCTTTAAGATGGTGCTGGCTTAATCTTGATGTGCTGGATAAAAGCTTATGGACATAATAAGAAGACCACAGGACTCACTAAGTCTAAAAACATTTAGGGAGGTAGAGCTGACTGCACTAAATGCTTGCCTGCTCTTTCTATTATATTGACCTTGGATGTCAGCTTAAACAACAAAGCTAGTGTGGAACCTTTATTAATCCTGCATGGAACCGCCCGCAGATTAGGACTTTGAGACTTGTGCAGGGAACAAGGTTTGGACATTTCATGTCAGATTTGTAGACAACACTGATTAGATACTAGCTTTGAGCCACAAATGCTTGATGCTTGTTTGTTATACAACATTGCATTAATTATATGGGAAGACCAAAAGTTAACAATATTATTTATGTTATACCATTAGTTTTATGAATCCTTAGGTAGAGGAAGACAGAAGGCAACAATCCTTTGTAGACTCCTGGTTTAGATTACAAGTACATAGAAGTTTTTAAATTCAAGGGAAGTATTACTGTATACCTGCTAATTTCTATTCATATTATAGCTTGCCTAGTAGATTCCAGGGCATAATTCTATAGGAATGACGATCTCAATTCTTATTCTTCTTTTACATATTTAGGTATGGACTAAACAAATGACTCTTGTAAACTGAAAGGGATTAATAATTGCAAGAAAATATCAAAAGATGTTGGTACTTAGGGAAGCAGGACCCTATCTCTCTTTATAACCTCAGATGAGGCGACAAATGCTATCTACGATAGATGATGACTCTTTTGCATGATATTTGTAGGGTGGTTGCTGTAACCATCTTGCAAGTAATAGAATGGTGGAAAGTTTTCATGTTTCTCCTGCAAAATGCTATTTTAGAATACAAATGACTTCGTAGTAGCTGCATTTAAGAGAATAATAGTCTTATAAAGTTATACTTGCATGACACATACACACATGATATATGTATCTAACTTTGCAAAATTACATTTTTGCATTTATTACTTTAGGAAATAACTATGGTTAAGAGCATTAACCTTTTTTTTATCATCCCCTCAGGGAACTGTTGCATCCGCCCTTAATTATGGACTCCTAAGATGGAGCAATAAGATCATGGGCCCTGCTTTGGTTGCTCTCTTCAATCCACTCCAACCTGCAGCTTCTGCCTTCCTTTCAAGAATTTTTCTTGGAAGTCCTATCTATTTGGGAAAGTTTTGCTCCAATCACTCCTAGTACAATTTTGTTCACTTTGTTTATTTGTTAATTTCTAATGTCTAAATTTGCCTAATCAAATTCTGTGGGTCTATTTTCCTTTGATACCATCACTCCCCCACTTTTTCTCTTCCCTTCCCTGGTAATATCCTTTGATACCATGCTGGGGTTTTGGGAGGTTATACTCTTACAGAAGTGCTAAGCAACCACCAATCAAGGCAGATCATCAATGACTCGGAAAAGGTTGCTAGCATTTGTACTTCATATCATTTGCCTACCAATGGTTTTATCTTCACACGTCTGTAATTTTAAAGTATGGCTACTGAAAATATTTCCAGAGCAAGCATTGACATCAACTGGTGTGTGACACTTGCAAATGTGGTGATATTGACATCACCCAATTTATAACTAAGTACATGAACTTTGCGTATTATAGTGTTAATTTAATTTTTTTTTGTTCGTGTCTATTGCTTTTCTGTTTTTGCAGCTTCTTGAGTCAATTTTAGAGAGTCCACCTTGCTACTGGATGTGTATATGTTGTTATAACATTTATATTTCTAAAGACTACTTGTAAGTTGGGTTGAGATTATGCATAATGAGCTAACCTATTTCTATTTCTCATGTGATATTTGTTTTCAATTACAGGAATTTAGGAAGACGTTGATGTGTAAAAGAATGAAGATTTTAATTTGTCCTTGCTTATTGTATTGTAGTTGAATATTTTAATTGGTCATTGCTTATTGTTATTTTATATTAGAAACTTATTACTTTTTAGATTACTTGTAGAGATTCTTGTGTTTGTTATAAAATATTATTAATCAATGATGAAGTATATTTTCTTTTATTATCCTTTTTATTTAAGTTTTTACCTCCAATTAATTATTATTATTAAAATAAAATTGTATTACCGATTAAAAAAGCATGTATTGAAAAATATAGAAAACAATTAGTGGTGTTTTTTAAAAACGATGCTAAACAACCGCTGCTATAAGTAGGGAAAATACGAGCGGTTTTAAAAACGCCGCTAAAAAATGATGTTGTAAATCAGGAGAAACACCAACGTTTTCTACAAACGCTACTAAAAAACCGCTGCTATAAGTAAGGAAACGCCGCTAAACAAACACTGCTATAAGCGGGAAAACTCCAGCGTTTTTAAAAACGCCGCTAAAAAATCGTTGTTGAAAATCAGGATCAACGCTAGCGCTTTTAAAAACGCTGCTATAAGCGGGGAAACGCCAGTGCTTTTTTAAAACGCCGCTAAAAAATCGCATAAGTTTTTTCTTTGAAAATTTGGAGGCATTATCTTTATAGAGAGCAGTGTGAGATATTTACTTATAACAGGAGCCTTAAATATTTGTATACTCAGAAAGAGTTAAATATGAGGCAAAGAAGATGGTTGCAACTAATCAAATATTATGATTGTACGATTAGTTACCACCCAGGAAAGGCTAATGTAGTAGCAGACACATTGAGTAGAAAATCATCTGGAGTGTCAATGTCCGCTTTGATTAGTCAGCAACATATCTGGATGGACCTGGAGAGATCAAGGATTGAGGTTGTCAAAGATGATCATAGAGTTCTTTTGGCAAGTATGGTGATTCAATCAACTTTGGTGGAAAGAATTAAGGAAGCTCAGTTGTTGGATGCAGGATTGATGAAACTCATAACGGAGGTCCGAAATGGTTCAAAGTCAGAATTCAACATATCGGAGGATGGGATATTAAGATATCGAAATCGTCTGTGTGTGCCTAATGATGAGAATATTAAGAGGGTTATTTTAGAAGAAGCTCATCGCTCTCTTTACACAGTCCATCCAGGGAGCACTACAATGTATCGGGATTTGAGGGAGTCTTTTTGGTAGAACACTACGAAGAGGGAGATTGCCAATTTTGTGGAGCAATGTTTGACGTGTCAGCAAGTGATGGCAGAGCATCAGAGACCAGTAGGACCATTGCAACCATTGCAGATTCTGGAGTGGAAATGAGAGCACATCTCAATGGATTTTGTTTCAGGTTTGCCGCGAGCACCGACTGGGCAGGATTCAATTTGGGTAGTTGTTGATCGACTAACGAAGACTGTTCATTTTATTACAGTCAAAGTTGGTTATTCCATGGAGAGGCTAGCATAATTATATATTCAGGAAATTGTTCGTCTACATGAGGTGTCAGTGTCTATAGTTTCAGATAAAGATCCACGTTATACTTCAAAGTTTTGGAAAAGTTTACAGAAGGCTATGGGAACTAAATTAAATTTTAGTACAGCTTACGACCCTCAAACAGAAAGGACCATTCAGATTCTGGAAGACATGTTGCGAGCTTGCGTGCTTGATTTTAAGGGAAGTTGGATTAAGTATCTACCTCTAGTGGAGTTTGCTTATAGTAATAGTTATCAAGCGAGTATTGAGATGGCACCTTACGAGGCATTATATGGAAGAAGATGTCGATTTCCTTTGTATTGGGATGAATTATGTAAACTGAGGATTTTAGGTCCAGAGATAATTCAAACAAAGGTGGAGAAACTTGATTTGATACGTGAAAGACCAGAGGTTGCTCAAAGTAGACAAATGAGTTATGTTGACAATCGTCGACGAGAACTTGAATTTGAAGTGGATGATAAGGTTTTCTTAAAGGTAGCTCCTTTAAAAGGGGTAATGTGATTTGGGAAGAAGGGAAAATTGAGTTCACGATATGTTGGTCCTTTTGAAGTACTTGATCAGATTGGTTCAGTAGCATATAGGGTTGCATTGCCACCAAGTATTTTGAGAATGCATGATGTATTCTATGTGTCCTTATTGCGGCAATATATTCCTGACTCCACTCATGTCATTGATTATGAACCTTTAAGGATTCAAGAGAACTAGACTTATGTGGAGAAGCCTATACGGATTTTGGATAAAAAGGAGCATGAACTTCGTACAAAGAAAATTCCCCTAGTAAAGGTGTTATGGAACAATCATTCTAGAGAGGAAGCTTCATGAGAATTGGAAGAAGAAATACGATCTAAGTATCTGCATTTGTTTGAAGATCGAGGTTGGAAACCGAATTTCCAAGTCAGGAAGTTAGAAGTTAGTTTCGCTTCGCAAATTCCAAGGACGAAATTTTTTTTAAGGGAGGAGAATGTAACACCCGAAATTTCAATTTTAAAACTATTTGATATTTGAAATATTGTCTTTGATATTTGAAATGTCTTCTTTAAATTTGAAAGTGAGCTTAAGTCATTTAAAATAGTTGAATTTTTATCTTTGACCTAATCAAACCTTTTTAAAACTTTAAAACTTTAAAGATTTTATGATTATTTAAAATTTAAAAGTTTTAGAGTGATATTACTAGTGTGAGTCTATATATAGATTTACATGTAGATTTACTGGATATCTTAATAGATCTTTATGAATTTTGGAAGTAATGAGTACCGAATTTTCATGGTATAGTTTGACTCCGTGAACAGAAGTGAAAGTCGATTTTATTTACTAGGTTGTACAAAGAATCTGGATTTGAAATTTTACAGGTGTATAGTTGATATCTTAGGAAAGAACATATGTTAATTTGAAGATTTTAGGGAAACCCGAGATAGGTAAGTTATATTTTAGAATCTGACTAGTGAATTTCGGATTTAATCCTGTCGGGAAGATTTAGAGTTTCAAATATGTTTCCGTTAGAGCGTATTATAATAAGTTAAATTTTGTATTTATAGGCTTTAAGTCAGAGGCTTATTTGCTTGAAGATCCAGGTAAGCGGGGTTAATATGCTAGATTTTCTTAAAAAACCAAGGTGATATTTGAGAAATTGCATGATTTATTGAAAACACTCGGAGTTTTATATGCATTACATTTTGATAAAATTGTTAAAGATTATAACTTGAAATGTGTAAACATGAGCCTATTTTTATGTCCAATGATTTTACATGATATTTTCATTGATTAAAATCAAAAATTTTTATATTTATTGTTATTCAAGATTTATGCATATATTTCATGAAAAGAATAGAAAGATGTAAAGTTCAAAGTGATGTTTATTTTATTTATTGGTGAAAAGTGACGTTCTCTTTGAGCCTTAGGGTTTGAAAATACATAACGTAACATATCATAAAATAAACATCACTTTGAACTTTGCATCTTTCTCTTCTTTTCATGAAATAGCATGCACAAATCTTAAATAACAATAAATATCAAAAATCTTTGATGTAAACATTGAAAATATCATGAAATATCATTGGACATAAAAATAGGCTCATGCATACACATTTCGGGCGTTACACCTAAAGTCTCTTAGGGGATTTCTTGGGCTCACTAGATATTTCCGCAAGCTTATCCAAAATTATGGCATTTTTGCAGGTCCTTTCACCTCCTTGCTCTAAAAGAATTCATTTGTTTGGTCTGATTCTACTAGGGGAGCTTCCTTCGTCTCAAGAGTGTTGTTACTACTCCCTATTGTTTTGGCTCCACCTGATCTTACTAAACCCTTTGTCATACAGTGCGATGCTTTTGGTGTTGGGCCTTGGTGCGGTGCTTATGCAAGCATGGAGACCGATGATCCTCAGCCATGCATTGAAGGGTAAGACACTTTTCCTATCTACTTATGAGAATGAACTAATGGTTGTAGTTTTCTCTATGATGAAATGGAAGCCGTATTTGATAGGGAGGCCTTTTAGGTGGAATACAAGCAAGGTAAACTTAATGCATTGACTTATGCTCTATCCCAAAAAGAGGCAATACACCAAGAGCTTACCTTCAAGCTATTACATTTCCTATGGCATCATGGTTGGATATCTTAAAAGGGGACTACCAAACTTGTAACACCCGAGACTTCTGTTTTAAAATTATTTGAAATGTCTTATTTGATATTTGAAATTTGAGTTTAATTCATTTAAAATAGTTGAATTTTTATCTTTGACCTAGTCAAACCTTTTTAAAATTTGAAATATTTATGATTATTTAAAATTTAAAGGTTTTACAGTTCAAAATGGAGTCTATTGCTAGTGTGAGTCTATATATAGATTTACACATTGGTTTTAATTTTTACACACCTCGATTTTATACCAACAAGATGAAAAAGAAGAGTTTTCTTGCTTTCAACAATCTAGACGAAATTTCTTGAACAAATTCAGGTATATCGAATTTCTTGATATTATATTTGTATTCTTTTCACAAGAGATCAAATAATAGGGTGTCTATATCTATCCCTAATTATTTCAATATTTTAAAAACAGTTTTAATGAGTTTCTTTGAGTAATTGAAATTTGGGTTAAAGATTTGTTCAAGAAAATTCAGGTTCTTGATTTAGGTAGTAGATCGAATTGTTTTTGTATAGCCAACCCTATATGTATAAAAATTATGATTTTTGGATATTTCTTACTAGACATCTGAAGGAGGAACTCGTTAAAGTTTCATAATTTTTAGAGATGTATTGGTATGGTTTTGAAAATCCGAAATTTAGGCTTAGAGAAATTGGAATTGCTGAGAAAGATCCTTGATATAGATTCACGTTTTGAACCGGATGACATATTTAGGATTCGAATTTCGGTATGCAATTATATATATATATTTATAACACGTATATAAATCTTTGGTATAAATTTGTGGATTTTTTGATATCATAATAGATCTTTATGAATTTTGGAAGTAATGAGTACCGACTTTTCAGGGTATAGTTTGACTCCATGAACAGATGTGAATGTTGATTTTATTGACTGATTTGTACAAGGAATTTGGATATGAACTTTTTAAAAGGTGTATATTTAACATCCTAGGGAAGAACATAGTTTAATTATGGGATTTTAGGGAAACCTGAGATAGGTAAGATATATTTTAGAATCTGACCAGTGAATTTCGGATTTAATCTTGTCAGACAGATTTAAAATTTCATTTGTGTTTCCGTTTGAGCGTATTATTATACATTAAATTTTGTATTGATATGTGCTAAGTCAGAGGCTTATTTGCTTGAAGATCCAGGTAAGCGGAGTTATTGTGCTAGATTTTTCTAAAAGACCAAGGTGATATTTGAGAAATTGCAAGATTTATTGAAAACACTCGGACTTTTATGTGCATTACGTTTTGATAAAATTGTTAAAGATTATGACATGAAATGTGTAAACATGAGCCTATTTTTATGTCCAATGATTTTACATGATATTTTCATTGATTGAAATAAAAGGCTTTGATATTTATTGTTATTCAACATTTATGCATGTATTTCATGAAAATGAGAGAAAGATGCAAAGTTCAAAGTGAAGTTTATTTTATGATATGTTATGTATTTTCAAATCCTGAGGCCCAGAGTTACAGTGTTATAGAGATAGCGCATTGGTACCAATTGCAACCTATTGAGTGCACTCATTCTGGAAACAGAGTGACTTCTTTTGTAGATTCTTACCGAGTGCACACTTGGACATGGTCAAACCTTAGTAAGTAATAATTCTACCCATAGTATTGTCTTAGTTTGGCTGATCTCCAAACTAGGTAGCAACTGCACAACCCTGTCACGGGGGTAAACGTGACTCATAGTTATTGCCAAAGGGATTTTCTATAGTATTATGTTATATAGATAAAACTGTTTTATTGATAAAGATATTTTATTGAAATTGTCAAAAACAACTTTCAACAGTTTAGAAAGATTTTAAATATTATATCTCTTACTCTTACAGTGTGGCTCATGGGATATACACTAGTATAATGATTTTGCTTACTGAGTTGTCGAACTTACACCCTATTGTTTTCCTTATTTCCTAACAACATATTAGAATAAATGTTTGAGTCTAGTATGAGTTTAATTATGTTTAGATTTTTCTTTGTGTGCTGAAAGAGTTTTTTTTTTAAATTTTATTAAGAGTGATTTATTGAAGTTTTTAAATAAAGTTTATTCCAAATTTATTATTATAGGGGCGTTTGTTTGTGGAAATATTGGGATTTTAGAAATTTTGGGTATTGGATTTTGTGAAAAAGTATAGTATTTTATAGAAAAGTGAGGAAAGAGAAGATTTAATTGAATAATATAATATTATTTTATAATTTAATGAGGAGAGAGGTATTATTTTATGATTGTTTGGAAATGTTGGGGGTTGGAAAAATTGGGAAACAAACGCCCCTTATATATGTTTTAAATCGAAAGTCTAATTGTTTATTGCAAGTCACCCTCTAGCCTTTGAGGTTTGAGGTGTGACAAAATGGATCAGAACCTTAAGGAAAAAATGCAGAAGTCCCAAAAAGGTGAGCTGAATTTCCAGACATTTTAAAAAAGAGATGGACTGCTATTTTATAAAGGAAAGTTGTATATTGAAAGAAGTCCAGAGTAGCCCTTTAGAGGGCATTCAGGACTATCATAAAACTCTTCATAGAGTTAGGTTTGAATTTTATTGGGAAGGGCAGAAAGTGATGATAGGAAGTTTGTGCAAATTGTGACAACTTAATAAAACAAAGAATGTCCATCCCGCTAGACTCCTTTAGCCTATGCCCACTATTAACCCAAGTTTGGATAGACATATCAATGGATTTTATTGATTGTCTGCCCAATTCTCTTGGATCTTCAGTGATTTTGGTGGTTGTGGATCGTATGTCTAAATATGCTCATTTTATCCCTTTGTCACACCTACCCTTCGGATTAGGTGGCTCACGAATAGCTAACATACTTAAGCTACATGGTTTGCCTCGTTCAACAGTGATTGAATAAGAATCCTACTTTCACCTCCAATTTTTGAAAAGAGCTATTTAAGTTGCAAGGTATGGAGTTAAATTTCAATTTAGTCTATCACCCACAGTCGGATGGGCAGACTGAAATTATAAACAAATTTTTTGAAAGATACCTAAGATGTTTTACTGGCGACAAACCTAGGGATTGGGCCTAGTGGCTTCCCTTAGCCGAATGGTGGCACAACAATTGTTTACGGATATCAATCTTCAAAATTGCAGTCATACACTAAGGAGATACAAGTGTGCAAGCATTAGTGAATACCTTGAAGTACTTGCATTTGTTGGTTATTTTCTTCTTTATGGAGTATTGTTATTTGAGTGAGGCACAGTTGATGGTCCTATTAAAAATATGATCTTTAAAATAAGACAATTATTTATAAATATGACCGTTAGGATAAGAAAATTTTAAAAAAATCTAATCGTTGAGATAAGACAAATTTAAAAAATGTCAAGCGTTAGGAAAATACAAAAATTAAAAAATCCGCCCTTTTTAGGATAAGACAAATATTCAAAAATATAACCGTTACAATAAAACGAATATTCAAAAATACAAATGTTAGAGAAATAATAAAGAAATCTTTGAATAATAAATTTAAATAGAATAGTAAAAGTAGATGGTTAAAATAGAGAACTGTTGTGGGTGTTTTTAAAAATTTGATAGTTAAAATAGAGAAATGTACTTTTTGGTTAAAATAGAGAACCAAATTTGAATAAGCTACTAGGAATGCTCTTAACCAAGTCAAATATAACCACTTTGATTAAGTTAGGATCTTTCTAGCCATGGGCCTTTAGAATAGATGTTGGTTATGGGCCAATAAATAGGAATATGTTTTTGGGAAGTTGTGGTTTTGTGTATTTAAATTCAACATTAATGTAAGTCCAAAACTTGAATTGGTGGCTGATCCCATGAATAGATCAATCTGTTACATATTGATCATCCAGCAGAAACAACTACGCAAAGGAATTCGTTTGGCCCGTTTGCATTGCAATTTTGTGGGAAGATCATCCCATGCTAGTGAATGCGTTTGTTGATAAGAGCTTCAATACCCAAAAGGGTGTTGGCCAAGATGAATACAGGGCTGAGGGGATGAGGGAAAGGAGGGAGGGAGAGTTGGGTTGCAGAACCAAAAGGGTGGGTAGGGAAGTCACAATTACTTGAAAGGCATAAATTTGATGTTATCTTCAGTTAAATTCATTTACTGTTTCAGGAAATTTTCTATTTGGACTTCCTGTTAAATTGAAATTTTAGTTCAGGGCATCATGCATTATATTATTTTACTCTTCTGAATTCAGCCCATCAAAATTTTCCCTTGTGAAGAGATATCACGCATGCCTTCTTTTTTGGGTGGTAGTTCTTCAAGGATTCCTCATTATACACAGATACTTCTTGATATTGGAGGAAGCAAACCCAGCTCAATAAAATCAAAGTAAAAAAATAGCACTGACAAAACCTTACTAGGTAAAACAACCTTAAATCAGGTTAAATGCCAAATCTATCAAGAAACTAATGACTTGTGAGAATTAAGGATCAGTTTGTCGGGGACGTCAGAATCTTTCAGCATATAGTGGTGTCTCAAATTAAGAGGTTAAGAGGTTCTGACTGCATAAAGTCTTTACACTCATCTTCTAAGAATCTTTAAGGACTATGGGAACTAATACTAATGAAAGAGTTGTTGAAGCATTCTCCTATATATTTATGTACAGGCAGAATGGAGAAGAAGAAAGACTGAATTTATTTCTTTTGGAAGGTTACCATACAAAAGAATGCAAGACCTCTACTAAGTATTCCAGAAACGATGAGGCTGGCCAAACAACGATACCAGTGATTGAGATCATAGCCGCTGCTCATGAGCGAACCACACCGTGTTACTAGCCACACCCCCGAGTACCTGAAAGCATGACAGGAAATTGAAAGCAAAATTAGTTTTAACTTGTGACATTCCCAAGATGCTACAAGAAATCAAGACGATTGTCAGGCCAACCTTGAAGCGTTTGCAATTACAAATGCTTCCAAAGCCCACTTAGTATAGCAGAGGTTAGCTAGAATATTCACATATTTGTTGGTGCTGCTATATGTTGCCAGGAGAGTCAAAACAACTGGAAGAAGCACTGACCACTGTATGAGACAAAAAGTGGCGTGTAAGTTAGAACTAAGAACCATATCTACTCCCCATCTGCTTCTTAATCAACATAATGTCTGTTAGTTTAGGAAGCTCATCATTGATCCACATGAAGAAGTAAATGCTCACCAATTGTGCCGGACCAGGTTCAAGAAAGATGGCCAATGTATAGGCTATACCAGTCACGCAGTAAACCAGACATACTAAAACCACATAATTGTCGAAGACAGTTGATCTAGGATTGTTGAAGAAATAAAACATAGATAGATAGACCAGAGGCTTGATGAGTGTGTTGAAATGGTCAATTGTATCCTTTGAAAGAAAGTAAGCTAGACTACTTATGCCTGAAGCACTTTCCCGCCAGTAATGCAGCTTGTCCAATCCAAACGATCTCAAAGCCGCAATCTTGCAAAGAAGAGCTGAAAAACATTGATCCAAATTCAGATGGATAAGAAACATATCTATTATGGACAATAACGTGGAAATCCAACACTTGCACTTTAAAAGACTTGGGTTATTTGGACTTCAACTAAAAAGGTCAGAACCAAATAATTAGTGAAAACCTCAGAATAAAATCCAAAATAAGAATCAAATACATCAAAAGTCCTACCCCGGACTACAAATATAAAACCTATAGGCATGTGTGTTGGTTTGAGTGCTACTATCATTAATGACAACTATTTATTCGAATTGTTTGTGCGCGATCAAAAAAATTATATTGACTTCTTGCTTCTGGCATAATTTGTGTCCCCGACTTGAAGATAGAAATTAGAAGGGAATGCTGCATGGTCAGCATTCAAATGATTTTGACTTACAGACTGCTATGACTGTGTATGTATAGCCGAGCGATCCAAATGTTTCATCACTCACTTTAGCAAGTGTGCCTAAGCAGATTCCAGCCAATAACAAAATCAAATAATCCACGGCTTGTGGCCTAGCTTCTCGTAGCCGCTGCTTACCAACCCTGCAAAAAAGCCAGTCATACAACCAATTGACTTGAATCATTGCACATAACACAATTTTGATAACACTGAGCAGCCCCAGAAAACTCTTTGTTTTCCCTATTTCAGCAGAGAAACATAAACTTGATACTCCCACCTTAAAACATATCCACCCCCAAATATAGTACGTCCCAAGTTCTTAACGCTTCTATAAGAAGAGAAAATATTTAGAATCTACCTTCCGAGGAAGTATCTGTATTGCTGGTATACACCAGGGGTGCTCCTGTTTGATAAGTCATTTGACTTCAAGAAATTAAGTTGTATATTGTCCCTCTGCAACTCGACATTAAACTTCACATCCTGCCAAAGTTCTCCAGCAAAAGACTGTGAATCAGAACCAGCATTAGAAACATCTGTTCCGTGATAAGAATTTTCAGCACTTGATGCTGCTATTCCATCAACGCTCTTTAGCATATCCATGGGAACTGAGTATCCATTATGGAGCATCCATCTAACAGGAAGTTGTTTGTAGTTTACCCCTGCGCTTGTACTTGGTTTTATGATTCCCTCCAAAATGTCAATGTAGTGGTCTGGAGGGTTGACACGCTCAGGAACAGTAATCCCAAGACTAGAAAAGTACTCCTCAACTTTCTTTACTGGTCCATGATACACTGTAAGACCACCTTTTGCTAGAAGTATCAAATCATCAAACATCCGGAACAAGGAGTAACTGAAGCACACAAAAGAGAGATTACTTTCAGCTACACGCTAATTTGTGTTCGAGTAGAAAGTGCTGGAACGATCCAATTTTATAGGCATAATTCACTTATCTCATATGGAGTCATATCTTCCAATACATTTAAATCGTGTTGATTACAGTTGTTTATATTATGTTCTTCCTATATATTTCAATCTGACTCATTTGAAGCACATAGACCATCTATTCAGAGAAGTTGAAATAACATTGAAACAAGAAAAAATAAGGTACCACAAATCAACAAAAGGCCAAGCTTGTGCCACAAACTTGTGATAACTCGGACATATGTATAAAAAGTGTGATGAAAAACTATGTTTCCAGTACCGCCACATCTTCGCTAACTGTTATTCTTTTGAACACTGAGTGAAGTTACCACAAAAGTTTTGAGTATACACAGGAAACCTCTCTTTGTAGATAAAAGAAATATTGAATGGGGCCAGAACATGGTCAAGTCGTCAACCACTCAATTGGCCCAGAACAAAATAAAAGAAGCTGCAGCACGATACTCAAATCACCCTGATCCCAGCCCAAGAAAACACTATTCAGAAAGAATAGAAGAGACGTAATTTCATTAGTTTTGCATAATTCCTTGTACAGAAGAATGATGTTACCTTGGTTGGTGGACAACCGTGCAAATATTTACTCCTTCAAGAGCCTCACGTCTAAGTGCTCTAAGTAGTAACAGAGAAGATGAACTGTCTAAACCAGATGTGGGTTCATCTAAAATCAAAAGTGAAGGTTCCATAACCATTTCCAGACCAACATTTACTCGTTTCCTTTGGCCACCAGAGATTCCTCGCTTCTCCACTGTCCCAACAAGAGAATCTCGCACTGCCTGCAGCCCCAAGGACTCAATGACTCTCTCAACAACTAGAACCTTTTCTGCTTTGGCCAGGTCAGCAGATAGTCTGAAAACCAGAAATGCGTAAAAAGAGGGAAAAGAACCACTGTCAGTACTGACAAGAGTCTGTGTTTGTCAGTTTGCATCTGTGAGCAAAGCAGGTAAACAAGAAACAAAAAGTACAGGGTACAAAAGCAATGAGCAGTAAAGTCTTTTCTGAGAGCATTTTAGTAAAATGACCTACATTAGATTCGTCCTGCACCTTGATGCTGAAATAAAAAAATAACTCGTTATTGATTTCTATCATATCTTACATAAACCATAGTGCAATCATGATCGAACTTCACATGTGCGAGATCATTGAACCCATCAGCTGTAAAGCACATCAAGTGGTGTAAAACGATTATGCAGACTCAAAGGATGTCATGGTAACAGATAGAGGAGCCATATACCATGTGCTTAAACCTATCCATGAACATATCCAATAAAACAACAACCAATATCTGCTTAGACCAGATAAAAGCATAGTGATCAGGATAGATTATACAATATCATGTTGGTGGTAGCATGTTTACTTCAAGAAAGGCAAACAGTCAAAACTACAGGCTTCCTGGACCATGGAACCGAATGTAGCTTACCTGCATCTTGCACTAAACCAGAGATTCTCCTCCACCGTTAAGTTTCCGTGTACAATATCATCTTGGGGCACAAAACCAATGATTCTCTTGTATGAATGGATTGATTCAATCTTTCCGTTTATGAGAATCGTACCACTCATGGTGCATCCAGTTGCTTTTCCAGCCAAGGCAGAAAGAAATGTTGTTTTTCCAGCTCCAGAAGGGCCCATGACAGCTGAAACTCGGCCAGGCAAAATTTTCCCAGTAACACACCTCAATATATGTTTGTTTTTCCCTTTCAAAGTGAGGGTTAAATCTTTAAAAGCAACCTCAATTGTAGGTCTCTTCCTAATTCCGATTTCGCTGGCCATTGAGATAACCCCAGAGAAGGTCAAGTTCTTATTTTGGTCTTGTAAAGCCTTTTCCTTCTCAATTCGACCATATGCATACCTGAACATTTGGCTCTGAGTATGCAACTGCTTACCCTTTGGTGCTAGCTTTTTTATATTTTTATCTCCAATCTCGAGATTGAAGCCTTCATTGCTATCAGGGTCTTGTTCAATTGCATTTATCATGTTTGTGAGGTTGGTTTTTTCCTTCATCTTTCCCTTTAATGGCACCAGCGATTCCTGAGGGACTCCCTGAGCATTTAGTGACATAGGTGGCAAAGCAGCATCTGTTCCAGGTTTAGCTTGACCCAGACCTCTTAGCACTTCTGAATGCCTTCCAGATTTTCTGCGAGAAAATGTACGGGATAGTTGTGTTTGCAATCCAATTGCATGCTTCTTAGCTATATCTTTTGCAGATTTCCATTTTTCACGTGCTTGTGCTGTTTCTCTTACACTTTGGACTGCTTTTTCCCTGGATTGTGCTTGTCTTTTCTCTCGAGTTGCAAGCACTTGGTCAGAGCAGTTATATATAATGACAAGCAAGAAACTTAACCCAGCCTGCATTGGCAAGTGAAGGGTCAGTTTTAGGACAGTATCATGTGAAACAATCTAAAGAGTCACAAACCAGAGGTTTATGAAATAACAGTATTTCAATCACGAAATATGTTTTGAAGGTTCCGAAAAGAAATATAATTATATTATCAAAAGGGTCGATTTTGTCAAGATTTTGGACTAATATAGCTAGCTAATATTTGTGATAGATATTAATGTTTAAGCCGTCAAAATTAATTTTTATGGACATGTTACTGAAGCACGTATGTCAAGTGACTGCCAGGACACAAGTACTCATTTCTTGCAGAAATAATTGGGTTTCAGCAACAATCCTAAAGTGAACCCTGTACGAGAAAATTAATCACCTCTAGGTATTTTGTGGCACACATTTTTCTTTGTCCTTTACCAAGGATTCTATTGTGGCAATGAGTGCAGACTAGTAACCCCATGATAGGATGCAAAGAAGGCAGGAAGACAGTAAACAAAAAGGAAAAGAAATATTATGAAACAATTAATAGTAACAATAAGGGAGAGACCACTTACAAAAAGCATGACACCATAAGCACTGATATTCTGATTGTCTGATTTTGGGTCACAAGTTGCCAACCTGAAACATCCTGAAAGTTCATCCCTAGAGGTTATATTTTAGATGCCTTCTGAAATTAAATTATAGTTCAAACCGAGAACATGTGTGCATTACTAAGTTCTATCCTTTGTCCAGATAAAAGGAAATTGTTCTGACGTTCTACCAAAAAAAAAAGTACACAAACTGTCGCAAAATCACCTATAACACTTTTACATTCTGTTGTCATTGTCCAAGACAGCACCTTGGCATATTTACCAAAACCTTGATCATTTACAATATAAAAAGAAAATAAAGAATCCTTCCGTAAATCTACAGTCAGACCAGTGTTTGTTCAAGAAACCACTATGACTAAATCAAAACTACCAACTCACTCCACACGAAACTTACTCGTTAAACCTTATACCATAATCTGCTACTTATTTCAAAATACTAGTTAACACAACAGAGCATAGAGTATTAAGCATTTTCATATTGCCAGTTGATGAAACATGCTGGATCTTAACCAGAAAGCAGAAAAATAAAATGTTTATCCAATATTATGTCCTTGACCCTCTCTCCTCTATTTAAAATACACGTCTTTGGTCAATATATACATATCCTGATTACCAGTCATTGCACTTAGAATGTCGTTTCATATATACCAAACTGACAGTGTGGTGCAAAAGCTAAACAATTGGACTTCTCAACAAAAAATCAGAATGTAAAATTTACGCTACTTTTCCTTGGAAGTAACTCCCACTAAGTTGCTATATCTACCACATATATCTTGGCGAACTCATGAACTAGAACGTTCTATGATCATGTTGAAAAGAAAGCACATACGTTTTTCAGATGTTGAACCTGTCCGGCAGTAGTGTCTGCAACAAAGTGTGCATAAAATAGCCTCAGCAATAAAGAGGTAAGCAACAGATGGCCATCAGACAACAACAAGAGAAGAAAAAGGAAAGGAAAAGGAAAATACAAAAAGAAATTGTAACTTGAAAATCTGAGGACAGAAAGGTCTGGAATAGAATCAATACCCTTCACTGCAAGGATTTCTTTGGACAGTAGATGGACAGTATGATCCTGCTGAACAGAATACCTCACTACTACTCAAGACATCAGCCCAGACATCTGCTCCCCCACAAGTATGGTTTTTCTTCCCAGGAGGCAGCTGATATCGGTAGCTGCATGATATTTCTGCTAATAATTATTAATGTTTACCAAAACAAGAACAAGAGACTATAGAAATGAGCAAAGAAAAAGAATGAGAACATACGGCTCGCAAATACCGGTACTTTTATTGAGTTTTGCAAGTGGGCAGTAAGCACCCAATGGGCAAGCTTCAGTGATGATGTAAGAAACAGGAAAACAAGAAATGAAGTTAGCTAGTAAGATTCAACTATACCAAGAGCTAATCACATTGAATCCTACATTCCACTAGAACATGTAATATGCTTTGTGGATCCATAAAGAGCATTATGCACATGACACAAGGTACAAGCTATTAAAAATACCTTGTTAAGACACAATTAACAACAAAAATTTCAGATTTTGGAGAGAACACTCTCTAGTTATCTCATTTCCAGCCTCTGATGCTAGTTTTATTCTTGATGTTCTGATGGTCTCTCCCTTTTGTACCATCCAAGGGAAGAGCAAGATATTTGGGATGTAGTGTGGATAGATGATCTACATACAGAGATCATAGACACTGTGAATTGCAACTCATAAGAGACTAGAGGATGTTGGCAAGGAACTTAGAATAAAGTAATCACAACTTGAACTTTAAACTAGCTGTTCACTTATTTACCCAAAATTTTCATCCATCCTTGCCATGTAATAATGTCAGAATATAAGGGATGTCAGGTTTCTCCACCTATCAAAGATACAAGAATAGAAAGTGCCACATATAGATGTAGTTTCTTCCATTTGAAGGATAATGATACTTGAGATTTGTTAGTGTCGAGGAGTAATAATCAGCTGAGTCCAGCTTTTGGAAGTCAAGTTTACTTCAAACCTTGAGCTCAGTTTGAAAAATAAGTACAGCCAACCAAATTGTGAAAAATGATGCGATGAAGGGAGGCCAAGATGAATCCAGTGAAACTTGGAAAGTTTAAGACATGGTGTGAAAATTGACTAATTACGTACAAATGCACACTTGAGAACGAAATTCCCCACTTTTGAGGAGTCATTATCAACATTAATGACTAAATAATTTCTTCTCTTATTGGAGGAGGACATTGAAAAGTCACACAATAACATTCCGATTCTGAGATCAAATTTATATTTACCACCACTATTGACTTTGAATATCTGATGCTCATGAAAAGTTGAATGATCTAAAAGCTATTCAAATGTCTTCTTGTATATTTGAAATTGCACCAGTTAACATTCCAAATCTGAAATGCCCCATAAAGCACATGTGAGCTGAAGAACGCTAAGATGCTACATTTGATTGCTACACTGTCTAAAAGAAGTGGAGAAAACAAACAGGGAAATCAAAGGAGGCCTAACTCATTCTCTAGAAGTGTTTTAAGATACATGAATGACATGATGGCAAATACAAAATTCTAATGTTGAAATGACCTCACCACTTGATGGGTTTGGTTAAACTTACGTATCATGCAAGTAAGACCATTGGGGCAGAAGAAACCCTCACAACAAGCTGCACAAGCAGTGGTTCTAACCGGCATGTCCTGCGAATTCTTCAGGTCAACTTTCTGAGAACCATAACTACAAGCCCATCCAGGTTCACATCCAGAAACCCGTGACGACAAATTACAGTTCTTGTTAGGTTTCAGGTAGTTGGTTTTCTTTGATGATGTAGTGGTGAAAAAACTATGGAAGTAGAATTTTATTTCTGCTGCTGTGCACAATCGTTTCATGAGATCTCCTATTGAACCACCAAAAAAAATCATTAGAAAAAGTGAAAAAAGTTATGCATCATAATGGAGAGAAGCACCATATCTGAAAAAACAGATGAGAAAGGTGCTTTACTGGCATCATTGAATAAGATATGGTTTCTCTAACCTTTTGGGTTTGTGCATATCAAGCATATTAAAGTGTAGCATATACGTACATATGCATAGCAATCTTACATGCATCTTTTAAACCTAAATTTTTTCAGGAAAACCTGAATTAAGATGAATGTGTGTGTCTATATATATATATGCATTTTATGTATAGATTTTGGTAGGATGATATTGGTCAAAAACGAACTATACAAACCAATGCCAATTTGTTTACAAAAGAAGGAATAACTCAAAGCAATTACATCAAAACTTAATCCTCCCAGCATATGATCTTACAAGGCTACCTAGAACATGAAAGAAAAGCCATAAAAGCAAATACCACTTTGTCATAAAATAGAAGGTATAACTGCAAAACAATTACAGAATAGCTCAAACAACTCCCTAGATAACACTAAAAGACTACCTCGCTCAATGAATCCACTTGATAACAATAGATAACTACCTAGAACATGCCCGCTAGATATTAGATGGCAAAACACACATTCCATCACTTCTGTCCAACTGAAAGCACATACAAGATTCTCATGATACTAAATTACATGAACTAACTTCACCAAATAAATGGTCTAGATAACACAGCCACATAAATATTGGCAAAATAACCTCTTTCATGACAGCTAGGCTGTGTTTGGTAATTGTTGTGAAAAATATGTTTGTCTTCAAAACAAATATTTCTCCCAAATATGATTTTAAAAATAAAATCCTTTTCAATCTTCAAGAAATTATTTCAGCTCATAATTGGCATCTGTTTCTGTAAGGGAAAAAACACAAAAAAAAAAGTTACAAAAATCCAGAATGAATCTAACTTTTTTCTCCTGAATCATAATCCATGACTTTCAGAATCTCATATAGAATATTTTTAAGTATATTTTCCACACATTTTTTTTCTATGAGCCCTACCTCTTTCACAAACACCCAAACAATACATCTCAAGGAATTTTCTTAGTAATTATATAGAAGACCAAAAAATATTTCCTATCAAAACATGCATGTAACGAATCCACATAAGGTTGGAGATTTACACTTACTGGCATGCCAGGTGTAGGTGCCTCAAAAATTATATGAAGTCATCCCAAATGTTTTGATAACTGATGTGGGACTGTTACATGCCATTAATTTGTAACGAACACACATAAGGCTTGAAAATTCACACTCAAGAAAATCGGCTTGCACGGTGGAAGTGCCTCCAAACTAAATGAAGTCATCCCAGATGTTTCCTAACCAATGTGGGACCGTTACAAAACATAACTCTTTCAATCTCTTCTAGTTGCAAGGTGGCTTCATTGGTAGAGGCTCGGGGTTTAGGTTTTCTTTTCTCAATTTTTAACATTGATGTTTTTCAGAGCATGTGTCATGTGTCTTCACTTGACATGTTAATGATTGCACAGTGGGCATGATATCATGTGGCTTCACATGTCTTAATTAGATGAGACGTGTGCCATTAGTGATTGGATATTACGTGGCACTCTACTAAGATTTTGGACACAAGTTAGATGGAAGAACATTTGTGATTGTAGTCATGAAAACTCCGTGACTGCCTACATATGATCACACTAAAATTCAAATGACAAATTTTGAAATGAGTGCAAAACGTAAGGAGTAAAATGGATACGTAATCTTATTGTCAAACCTTTCTAGCTAGTTTATGTCCTCTTTGAGACTAAAAGTAGAGAATTGAGGACGTAATTAAGCAAGCTTAGCTCGAGTTTGTCATCAAGCAAGCTAGATTTTAAATTGAAGTTTTGTTCACTGGTTACAAAACTTTGAGCTTTTTAACGAGCTGGTTGATTTATTTATTATTAAACCATACAAAATAAATAAACACTATCGGTAAATTTCATATGTTTCGTAGATTCGTGTTACTATATTGTATGAATTTTCTTATTATAAGTAGATTAAATTTAAACACTATATCATTGTTAAACAAGTTTATACGAGCTCATGAGTCCAGAAAAGTTTCTAGAAGTTGGGCTCGCTGAATAATGAGTGTGAATTTTTGTTTAAGATTGGTTCATTTAATAAACAAACCAACTCGACCAAAAGAATTTAAGCTTTTTTAATCCTTGGGTCGTGGCCTTTAAATGATGCTCACAAAACTCCACCATTTTGTTTTTGAACTGTTGGAACTATAATGGAGTCTTTATGGACGTCACCAACATGTGGAAATTTTACAAGAATGCCTACGCGAAGTTCTGAAGAAGAAACAATTCTCTTTCTTTCCATGTAAAACGTATAAAACCAGCTTGTTCATTAAGAAAAGAGTATATAGGGGTTTGTTCATAACGTGAGTACGTAAACGTGTATGTATTAATGGAGGCTACGTTACCTTTCGTCTTTTTAGCGCAAGCGGAAATGAATCGCATATCTTTGGAGAAATTGAACGACCCATCCCACTCGGCATCCCTGCCAAACAAATGACGACGTTCCTGTGAGGAAGACCAAAAAGACGAAAAGGAGATCGTGCCGAAGAGAATATAAAAGGAGAGATCAGAAAGGATGAAATCGAAGGACACTAACACGTCCGTTATGCAGAAACCGAAGTGCTTGGAGATATCGTTCTTGAAGATGGACGTGAAATTGGCAATGCGGCTGTAGACGAGCTCCGCGAAGATCTGCTGCGCGGCCGGATTGTTGAATTCTTCGCCGTCGTCGTCGTCGTCCTGATCACAAGCCACGCGCCTGGAGAAGCTGGTCAAGAGGAGCACCACGAGGAACAACACAGGAAAAGAGAGATTCCTGAACGCGTTAACCTTCTCTCGGCTCATTTCGAAATCGATATCAGAAGGCCCTAATTTACTGAGAAATGTTCACAAAGAAAATGTCCTGGTTGAAGAGCTGGAAAGCGTGGGATTGGTCAGAGCGAGAAAGAGAGAAAAAGGAAAACGGAAGATTAGGAGCCATGAGATAGGGATACTTAGGGTTTGGTGAGGAAGGTGTGGGTTTTTTTTCGGGCGAAGAAATGGCGGGGAGGAAGAGTTGGCGAAGTAGGGGCGAGAGAGAGAGAAACAGACAGACAAAGAGCTGCAACTGCGTTGAGGACGCGTCAGCTGTGAGCCTGAACCGTCAGATCTAAGTGTAGTTATGGAATGTGGGGAAGGAGGAAACCGAAAGACCTTTCCGTGGTTTTCGAAGTCTCAGGAGTTTCTAGATTTCCACGTTAAAGATGCATATCGTTAATTAACTGGGCAAGAACTCTCGAGGGATCTTGTCTAGTACTTCTCAAAATAATCTCAAGCCAGTTTTTGAAAAAAAAAACACAAAATACGGAAAAGCATAAGTATTTTTACACATTATCTTCTATATCATTTAGAACATATTAAGTTTTACGAAAGTACGTACAAATATTACCCAAGATATCCGAGGAATATGTTCACAAAGGAACGAGGAATATTGTAAGCTAATAATTGTACTGTTCTAGCTAACTTCGATGTTGTAGGTTAGTTTTCTGACATTATGGAGTCTGATACCCTTATATCTCCACAAGATAGTGAAGATGACGATGCCCACCCTCCTCACAATGCGCCAGAATTCCACGAGCGTGATTTAGGATTTGTATCTCTTGTGAAAATGATGAAATTTGCCTCTATTGCACTGTTCAGATAGACTGTGAAGGAGGCCAACATTACATTGGGAAAGGATGTCCGCTTCAAGGAAAACAGCGAGTGGTCATGATTTGTAGGACTGAGAGAGATTGAGAGGAAGGATAAAAGATAAATGTAGGGCTGTTCACCGGTATTGGCGGTGTGCCGGTTAACCGGCACCAGTAACCGTCCCCCGCTTAGTAGCGGGGGTGGTACCAGTTGCCAATTTCACCAAAAGGTGGTGAAATTGGCGGTGGAAGTGAAACCGCCACAAACCGTTTTTTTTTTTAAATTTCAAAACGGTGTCGTTTTTTTTACGCATGCTAAAAGCCTTAGGGTTCCCGCATAATCCCAATCCCCCCTCATTTGACATTTCTCCCCAATTTCGCGGTCGCTCAACCCCTCCGGCCCCTCCCTCGATAGTCGACGATTGCCCGGTGCCCACTGCCCTCCGGCCTCCCCCTCGACGGCTCGGCACTCTCTCTCTCACGGTGAACGTCACTCTCCCTCACGGTAAGTCTCTCTCTCCCTCTCAGGCTCTCTCTCGCTATCTGCCTCTCTCTCTCTCTTTCGATTCTCATGTCTCTCCGCCTCGTACAGCTGCCGCCGGCCGCCGTGCAACAGGAGAGCTCAGGGCTCAGGCGTCTTAGCTACTCTCTCTTTCTCTCTTTCGACTCTGTGACTCTGTCTCCCAGCCGGGGCCAGCTCCCTCACGGTAAATCACTAAATTCATCTCTGCCTTTATTTTTTTTTACACCGATTGGCTCTAATATGATCAGATATTATAATAATCTTGGATTGATGA
Source organism: Myrica gale (assembly GCA_963930655.1). Classification (NCBI taxonomy): domain Eukaryota; kingdom Viridiplantae; phylum Streptophyta; class Magnoliopsida; order Fagales; family Myricaceae; genus Myrica; species Myrica gale. The sequence goes on along the minus strand of OZ005602.1, from coordinate 17,019,414 downwards.
TAAGGCACTTAATCTATTCAAACTGTTCTCGGGTAATTAGGTGACCTAATTAGGTTAATTAGATGATGTTAATCGGTTAATTAGGTGATGTTAGGTTATGTTAATCGGTTAATTAGATGATGTTAATCGGGTAATTAGGTGATGTAGGTTAATTAGGTGATGTTAATCGAGTAATTAGGTAATTATATATATGAGAATATGAGATATTCTTCCCGGATTGTGAGTAGGTTAATTAGGTGCTGTTAATCGGGTAATTGAGATCAATTGACAAGTATTCAACTATTAATTGTGAAATTAATCAATTATAGACCGTTAATAGTTATAGATTAAAATTTAAGCCCATATGTATAAACCGATTGGCATTTGGCAGTGGCTTATAGCTTAATTGTGAAGTTAAATTTCTACCTCTTTTTTAGGTGATCAGTGATTGTGCTTAATTTGGCAGTGGTATCAGGTATGTCTTTCTATCTCATCCCTATATAAAATTCAGTTACTTAAATTGCTTTAGGGTTTGTGAATCTATTGGAGGATGGGCTTACTTAAAATTCAGGGGGCCAAATGGCCCAAAAACGCCCAAAACAGGGGGGCCAAATGGTCCAAAAAGCCCAAAACAGGGGGGCCAAATGGCCCAAAACGCCCAAAAAGGGCACAAATGGGCCCAAAATTCGGGGCCCAGAGGTGTAGCGTTTCACCGCCACCGGTATAACCGCTACCGCTGGGCCCGGTTGTATGTTACCAACGGTGGTACCAAAACTCACACCACCCATAGCGGTGGCGGTTGGAGGCATAACCGCCACCGCCACCGCCAATGCACAGCCCTAGATAAATGGAAGAAACCCCAATGACACATATGACTCTTGTGTGACTATGTTGGGAATGTTGTTATTGGCTGTTGTAGTGGTGGGGGTGTTGTTAGAGAAGTGTTAGGGATCTTTTTGTAGTGTTTGAGCAATTTTTGTTGATGTTATTGTGGGGATTTTATTTAAGGATGTGTTAGGATCATGTTGTTGCTACTTTTTGTTGGCTTTAGTACTGATGGAACATATTGTTGGCTCTTTTGTGGGGTTTGGAAGATATTGTTGTCTAATGTATGGTGTTGGGATACTTTTCATTTTGGACCGCCATTGTTTTGTCGGAAAGTGGAATACGATTTGGAGTATTTGTAGTGACTTATAATGAAATATGAGCAGGTGCTTCATGACAGTTTTTGGTCTACATATTGTCCATTTTTTGGTCTATATGCTGTCCATTTTTTGGTGCACATGCTTTGCAATTGATTTCATGCATAGTTATAACCATTCATTAGTTTCAACTATTGGGACATAATTTTGGATAGGTTTATTTCAAATAAGCACAACCAGCAATTCATTGAACGAGTAATAAACATCCTTACAATAATACAATACGACTAGGCAGAGACTACACAGTCACGAACTAAGTGACCAATTAGACGACAAAAAAAACCATGCTAGTAACAATATGCCTCAAAAGATGAACTAAAGGCTACATGGCATCTAATAACTACACAATATCTCATGCCGTTAACATGTGCCTGAAATGACTACATAGTCCAGAACTATATAGATGAGCAACCAAAATTCTATCAAAAAGACACCAACTGAAAACCAATGCACCCTCATACCCATAATCTAGACCTCGGCCTTCATTCGATGTTGCGCTGTCATGGCCTCAATTTTGGCTCGTTGTGCACTAGTTATTGCCTTAATGACTAATCGGTGTTGTGAAGCCATGACATCAATCTCTTCACGATATTGCGCACTTATGGCTTCGATGTTTTTATTTTACTGTCAGAGTTGTCCCTGAATTGATTCCAAGAAGTCTGTTCACCAAGTTTTTGCCTATGTATTGCTCGGAGTTTTCGAATAACCATTCATCCATATGCACACATCTTAGGATCTCTCCATGAAAAATAATTGCAGTGAACATCATCCTGCAATTAATTTATTATGTTAAAAACTTAATAAACACATACTTAAAGTAGAGTCAACCTAATTAGCTATCGACATATTTTAGTTAATATACATAAATTTTGTAAGATTCACAACACAAAAAAGGCACTAAATGTGGGGGAAACAACTAACCTTGTACTTCACACAACCCCAGGAGCGTCTACCAAAATTTTATCCGTGTAGGCAGTGGTCGAAATTGCTCTCAAGTTGCAAAAACATCTTGGACCCTCTATAGGAGATGCACTTTGTCCATTTCCAAAGCTACCACTGGTGTATGATTCGGACATTCAAAGGCTGAGACTAAGAGAAAAAAAAGACCCATTTTGTTCTTAAAATGAACTCAACAAGTCGTAAGAAAATGAACTAATAGTGCTTCACCTCTGAAGAATGTCCAGCGAAGAAATTGGCAAGCTTGAGGAGATGGATTGTGAGACCCCGTATTGCATTTTTGCTATTTTTGCTATGTATTTGTTCTTGGATTTAATTTAAGGGGTTGTTGTTTGGCCAATGTATGATATTAAATTACAATGATTATGGTATTTTAATTCTAAGTTTTTCTTGAGTAATTTCATTATGATTATGAAGTTATGTTAGTGCAATTTCAATATTTTCGTAATGGCCGAATTTCTCTAAGGGAATTTCCATCTGAATTCCTTGTTAATTGGGTTATAATTAATTGTAGAGGTGTTTTATTTTGATATAATGACCTATGTATTTTCTTGTAGTCGAATGCAATTAGAGGTACATATAATTATGTACATATGATATTTTATGATATTGTATTTATTCTAAGTTTATCCTAAGTTATATTAAAGCTTCATTAGGCCAACCAAGTAATGGTTAAGTGTACTTAGGGTGAACTAATGAAGGGATCACGTGGAGCATAAGAAAACAAAATGAAAAAAAAACAAAAATAAAAGAAAATAAGAAAAGAAAAGTTTGATTGGCTGCCGCCCATGCAGCCAATGAGCATGGACGAAGGAAACAAGGAGTGTTTCCCCTTTGGTGCGTGTAGGGCTAGATTTAGCCTTGTTTCACGCCTCACTTCACTCTCATCACTCACACTCTCATTCAAGTCGCACAAGGAAATGAAGAAAAGGGAGAAAAGGCTCGTGAAAGAAGAAGAGGAAAGGGAGAAAAAGAAAAGGAGAAGAGAAGGAGAAAGGAAGAAAGCAAAGGCAACGTTCGATTTTTAACATGAAGTGTTTTCCGGTTTCGCCGAATCTTATTATGGTTGATTCTCTTGAAAATTTCTTGTTAAGCATGACTTGGTTGTGAGTTTGGTTGCTGGAGGATAGGATTAGAACATTGGGTGTGCAAGGAGAGAAGATGGAATCACAATGTGGATGCATGCATGTGGATTTGGTTGTGGCCGAATGGATTGTTTGCATGTTCATAGATTTTCACTCTTTGAAATGTCAAATTGGTTGTGATTTTGCTGTGATCTGGCCACTGATTGGATTAAATGAAGGTTTGAATACATTCTTGCTTGGAGATTTAACATGCATGTTTGTGTATTGTGTGGATTTGATATTGGCCGAGTGAACTAAATTTGAAACATGCTTGTAAGGTTGAAAGATGGATCTGTTAGTGGTATTATGGTGGTAGTATAGATTCATTGATGTCCATGCATGTGATGAAAGTTGGATAATGAAGAATGTAGGCCACAGTTTTGCTATAATTAGGGCTGAAAAATGGATTAGTGTAAGATTAGAAAAAAAATGAACTAAGTGCATGTGAGAATTAAGATATAAACCCTTGGAGTTAGGTGTTGTAAGCTCACTGTACTTAAGTTGGAATGAGAATGAAAAGTGTAAGAACTGAAGTGTATTAGGGTTTCGATCAGTGGCCTAAACCTAGGGGTAAATATGGTTAGGTAAGGAAATGTTATAAAATGGAAAAAAAATGAACATAGGAGTCGAATGGTGTTGTTGCCCTATGTCAAGAAATGTGTGTCTTATGTGTGATTTAAAGGTTGCTTGCTGCCAAGAATGATTAAATTGAATGGATCAACAAGTAAATCACCTAAGTAATCAATTAGACTTGGTGGAAAAAGAATGAATACATTCAGGTTACTTGGAGAGTACATGTTGAATGTCTAATTTCATGAATCTAAATGTGTGGATGTGTGAAATTAACATGTCTTGGAGTTTAGGTCAATACATGGAGCATGAATTGCCTTGGGTTGGCCATGGAATCAATGGATAGAATTCAAATGCATTGAATTGAAAAGAACATGAAAGATTAATATGTTTGAGCCCCAATAAGTTTGGCCCAAAAATTTAGGTTTAATAATAAAAAATTCACCACATAATTTTTTATTATTATATTATTTATTAAAAATCTTCTCTCTCTTCACTTTTTCACTAACTCTCATTACATATCTTTACTTTATAATATTTCTCAAACCCCAATACCCAAAATTTTCACCCTCAAACATACCATAAGTATGCTCTATGAAGTTTTAGCGATGGAGTTGATGGTTTATTTCAAATACCTTAAGTGATCAAATTAGGGTTATTGATTTCGGATTCGATATTGGATATCAAGGCTTAAAAGATCAAGTTGTAATTTGGAGATGTTTGATGTATATGTTTATTATTTTTTTAAAATTGTTTTATGAAAGCTATAGTTTAAACGAAATCTTATGAAAGTGAATCATATTTTCAGAGATATGACTTTTGGAAAACCGAAAATGTTTATAAGTATTTTTGTATGTCTATTTGATTAGTTCCCTAAGCATCTAAGTGACGTATTTAACTCGCTTGTAGGCGAAGCTTCACATCAAAACGCAAGAAGACCGAGGTAAGTGGATGTAAGTGGAAACTTACTCTTTTCGAAAACTGGAATGATACACAACATGGTTTTCATGAACAAGCATGACATTATAAGCAAGCATGAACACTCATTGTTATCAAGCATGACATGACATGAGCATTTGCATGATTTCTTGAAAGAAAAAGAATTTTTTTATGCAAATGAAAGTATGAAAGTTTTATGACAAGTTAAGTTAAGGGGCTTTGGTCGGTACCGCACCAAGTTAAGAAGGTACATTCCATACTGAAGGACGTTTACGTGAAGGGTGGATGTTACCTAGGACGCCCATACTGAAGGACATTTACGTGAAGTCCTTAAGGTCTGTACAATCAACTGAAGGATGATTAAGAGAAGGTGTGGACCTCCAAGGGTCGTGTCTAGCCATCAGGCCTGAGGCCACTTCAAGGGCTAGCTCGACCAGATGTTATGTCTCCAGGGGAAAAGGGGGACGGTTCCAACGGGAACGCACAACCCTGACTTCAGGGGTAAATGGAGCGTATGTAGCCCACAAGATAAGAAATAATTATTCTCAAGGACCAAGTGTCATTTTAAGTACAAGAATATGTTTCAAGAGCAAGAACATGTGCATATACAACCAACATGCACATCAAGTTTCACGATCATTCATGATTTACATGTTCAAGTCATAAGCTCATATTTACAAGTTCGTATTTCCCTTACTGAGTCTTTTGACCCACAAGTTTTTAAATTGTATCATTCCAGATGTTCTAGGTGAAAGCAGTCCTGAGGACTACTTATCTTGAGAGGGAAGACTCTCTATGTATTTTTTATGTTGGTGACTACTGACCAATGTGGTATGTTACTTAAAGAGTGTTTTGTTTTAATATGTAATTAAGATGTTACTCTCCTATTAATGAGGTCATTTATGTAAGTTAAGTTATGAAGATTCCTTTGGCCCGTCTCTCTCTCAGTTATATTTTCGTTGTTAGTATGGTTAAGTTCGCTGGAGCATTCTTTCGCGATTGCTCGCGGCTGTCATTGGCTCTTCGGGATAGCGTTCGGGGCGTGACATGGATGGGTGGAGTTCGGATATGGAAGAGGAGGATAATGAAGTACTTCAGCTTCACCTCTGAGAAGAAGCTCGATGAGAGAGACAGACTGGTGTCCGATGGGATGGGAGGACGAGAAGGACTGGTTCGATGAAAAATGGAGGTGTTAAATCTAAAATATCAAAGACACAAGAGTATTTTGGGAAAGACGGATGGGTATGGAGCATCTACGATGCACGTGATTGCGTATTCCATGACATTTAATCGGAATTTGGATGGGGGCCGAACATTGAAAATTTTTAAAACGCAAGGGTCATAAATCGCAGTTTTGATAGTTAGGGGGCGTATTTTCAATTAGCAGATAATTAGAAGGCGAAGAATGACATTACCCCAAACCTTTTGACCCGTTGAAATCTTGCTTCAAGAACCAAGATAGAAGTTAGAACGTCACAAGGAAGAATCCTTGATAAGTTCTTTAATTTACTCAAGAACTAAAAGAGAAACTCTTTCTCAAAGAAAATTATACTTAACTTTTTGGATGTTTCAAAGCAATACATAGAAGCTCATAAATATAGGAGGTTTGTACAAGTCCCTTATTTCTAAGCAATGTGGGACAACATGGACTAGCCCCTAAGTGAACAGTAACTCACGTGATCAGTAACCCAAAACCCTTAACAAAAACTATATCCATAATTTAAAAGTAATAACCCAACAAATTAAATAAGTCCAACAAGCCCACAAATATGAAGCCTAAACATTTGGATGTGTCTCCCTCTGTAGCTTGTATCACATGAAGTAGGTTTGGTTCTTCTTCTTGTGATCTCATCTTGAACGATGGATTCTTGTACAGTAAATTGGCATACTAGGTCCAAGTAGATTGCACCAATCCTTGCATAGCTTCTTTAATCTTCTATGCTCTTGATCTTCTTTCCAATGGATCTCTGAGACTCTCTCCACCTTGGTGCTCATCGGTCAACGGTTCTTGTAAAAGGAATGAAGAATTACATGCTGCCCAAGCAACTGAAATTGAACATTTGATTGTTATTGATGAACTTGAAACTGTAAGAAGGGCAAAGCAAATTGTGTGAGTCCTAGTTTCAGGATTAAGGCAACCCAAGAGGGGGGTGAATTGGTTTTCTAAGCTTTTCGGTTAAAACCCCTAAAAATGTGTTTGCAAGTAAATACTACTTTAGCACAAGTATATAATATGTGGAACTATAAATAAGTGCTAAAGTAAGGAGAAAGGTAAGAGAAGCAAACACAGTATTTTTAGGTGGTTCGGCAAATCCGCCTACATCCACCCCTCAAGCTCCTTCACCGAGCCTTGAGGTTTTCCACTATCTTCAACCAATAGCTTACACACTAGCTTCCAGGTGCTAGTAAACCGTACAAGTGTTTTCCCGGGATCAACACTTAAACCTGTTAGCCCAAGGTTGTTTTGAAAACAATCTATAAATGATTTTGATGATAACAAAGTTTCTATGTTTTGAAGGACTTTAGATTTTACATTTTACATCCTTCTCTTAAAATGAATTTCTTCTAGTATCAAGGTTCTCTCTATACAAAAACTCTCCAATATTTTTTATCCTCTTTATTCTCATTAAAAGATCACATTTTATATTGCAAATGGTTTTGAGAATCTTTGAATTTGAATAGATGTTGTTAAAGAACATATTTTTTGGCTAAGTGTTGGAGGTGTCGACACATTGAACTAACACCCGAAACTTTATATTTCAAACATTTCAAGTTGATTTTTGTCTAAGTGTTGAAGGTGTCGACACATTGAACTAACACACGAAACTTTACATTTCAAACCTTTCAAGTTGATTTTTGTCTAAGTGTTGAAGGTGTCGACACATTGATCCTTGGTGTCGACACATTGAACTAACACTCGAGACTTTACATTTCAAACATTTCAGGTTGATTTTTGACTAAGTGTTGAAGGTGTCGACACATTGAACCTTGGTGTGGACACATTGAACTAACACCCGAGACTCTATTTTCATATCTAGTTTAATGTGTCAGCACATAAAACCTATGTGTCGACACATTGTGTTATTTTGCAGAATTTCTGAAAACGTCGTCATCACTTCAAAACTTCCTCAAAATGTATAAAATGACCTCCAACGGCTCCAAAACTTTACCTGAAGACCCTTGGTGCCCTAGACGCTTTAAATTGAAGAAGATGGAGAGAGAAATTGTGTGGTTGTGCGACATTTACTCTGCCCTAACTTTCTAGAGAGAGAAACGCGTTAAAGAAGAAAGAAGCTACATCATCCAAGAAAGCTTGTCCTCACCTGCAATTAATTGTTGTCTTTCTTGTATATCTTGTCTCTTTGCACACCTCAGTACTTCACACTTGCTTATTCAGCTTAAAGAGCTATTTCATTAGATTCCCTTTTGTACCCATCCTTGAAAAACACGTGAGTGTTTATGAAAAACACTTGTCCTACTTGTTGGGTAGAAGAAATCCTCTAGATTGTGAGGATTTGTGAGAGTGAGTTAAAGTGTAAGCTCAGAAAACACTTTGTAACGGTTCCTTAGCACCCCGGAAGCTAAGGTGTATTTATTATTTGGAGAATAGTGAAGGAAGCCCAAGGAAGTCAATAGCCTTGGGGGTGGACGTAGGCAAGTGTTAGCCGAACCACCTAAAAGTCGAGGTGTTATATCTCTAACCCTTTCTCCTTTTACTATTGTTTTCTTTTGTTGTGATTGTTTATATATTTTGTTCAATCTCTTGCTCTTTGAATAGGGGATCTTTGGATATTCGATTTTTATTCTTAAAAGTAGACAAAAGTTTTTATAAAACTCAATTCACCCCCCTCTTGGGTTGTTAGTGTCCTTTCAATTGGTATCAGAGCTGAGGCTAGACCTCTTTTATATGACAACCCTAGTAAGTACCTCCTTAGCTGAAGGGCAGTCGACAAATCGACCTCCCTTGTTTAATGGAACCTCCTATAACTATTGGAAGACTAGGATGAGAATCTACATCCAAGTCGTTGATTATGATCTGTGGAGGATCATTTCAAGAGGACCTCGTTTTCCTCAAGGAGCCGATGGAAAGCTCAAGGAAGAGAAAGATTTTGATAAGAATGATCTTAAGCTCATGTCTTTAAATGCTAAGGCTATGAATGTTCTATACTGTGCCCTTGATTCTTGATTCAAACGAGTTCAATCGTATCTCTAGATGCGATACTGCAAAACAAATTTGGGATAAACTTCAAGTATCCCATGAAGGTACGAATCAGGTAAAAGAAAGCAAGATTAGCATGCTTGTTCATAGCTATGAGCTTTTTAAGATGAGATCTGATGAATCTATCTCTTCTATGTTTACTCGCTTTACTGATATCATTAATGGGCTTAAATCTCTTTGTAAATAGTACGCTAACGATGAAATGGTAAGAAAGATTCTCAGGTGTCTTCCTAAAGCTTATGAACCCAAGGTCACTGCAATCCAAGAAGCCAAGGACTTGACGAAGCTTTCCTTGGACGAGCTCATGGGATCTCTCATGACCCATGAGATGAATCAAGTTAAAGGAGATGAAGATGAAGGCAAAGGAAAAAGGGGTGTAGCCCTAAAGGCCACATACTCTAGTGAGGATGAATCCTCTGAGGACGATGAGGAAATGACTTTATTCACTAAGCGATTCAAGAAGTTCTTCCGCAAGAAACAAGGAGATAAACGTCCTCTAAGAAAATCAAATTTCAAAGGTGATAGCAGCAAAAAGAATGAAATCATCTGCTTTTGATGCAAGAAGTCGGGTCACATAAAGTCGGAATGCCCAAATGTTGAGACTTACAAGAAGTCAAAGGATTTCAAAAACAAAAAGAAAGCATTCTCGGCTGCATGGGGAGAATCCAATGAAAGTAGTAGTGAAAGCGAAGAAGAAGTTGCAAACCTCTGCTTCATGGCAAAGGATAACGAAGATGAGGTACAAAGCTCTTCATTTGACTCCTTTACTTTTAAGGAACTACAAGATGCCTTTGATGAACAACATGTTGAGTTGAAAAGAATATTTTCAAAGTATTGTTGTCTCAAAAAGAACTATGAATTGCTTATTCAAGAAAGTGATTCCTTAAAACGCCAAGTTGTTTCTCTTAAAGAAAATCTTGCAGAAGTCACAAAAGAAAAGTCAAATGTAATACATGAAGAGTCAATTGATTTAAAATTGGAAAACAATTGTTTGAAAGAAAAAGTTGAAACTCTTACTCAAGATATTGCTAGATTTACTCAAGGAAAGAAGAATCTTGATATTCTCCTTGGTTCACAAAAATGTTGTTTCAACAAAAGCGGAATTGGCTATAAGTCTAGTGGTTATCAAAAATTGTATTCTGATATAATTATTAAGTCGTCAATATCCTTCCTTATATGCAACTTTTGTGGAAAACTTGGACACATCAAACACACATGCCAAACTAGAAAAGGATCCACTCACGGGATTAAGTTTGTATGGATTCAAAAGGATAAAGTAAAGAGATTTGTATCTAATACAAATGGACCCAAAAAGATTTGGGTACTAAAGATCAAGAGCTGATCCTTTTTGCAAGAATGCTTGGAGTCCAAGGACATCAAGGAACATTGGGTACTTGATAGTGGATGCTCCAAGCACATGACCGGAGACAAAAGTTGGTTCACCTCCTTTTGTCTTAAGAATAAGGGGTCTGTTACCCTTGGTGATAATGGAAAAGGAAAGATACTTGGTGTGGGAAGCATTGGTACGTATCCTAATCCTATCATTGAAAATGTGCTTCTTTGTTAAAGGTTTAAAGCATAATCTGTTAAGCATTAGCCAATTATGTGACAAGGGAAACCGAGTCGTTTTTGAATCATCAATGTGCCTTGTTGAAAATATTGAAAGCAAGAAAGTTTTGTTTGTTGGACATAGATATGAAAATGTGTACACTGTTCATTTAGAGAGTATCTCTTCAGAAAATATAAAATGTCTTTCAGCTCTAAATGATAAAGACAGTTGGTTGTGGCATAGGAGACTTGTTCATGCAAGCATGGACCTGATTTCTAAACTAGCTAAACGAAATCTTGTTTCGGGTTTGCCTAATCTCTCTTTTGAAAAGGATAAAATTTGTGCAGCATGTCAAAAGGGCAAACAAACCAAAATATCTTTTAAACCAAAAAACATTGTGTCCACCTCTAGACCACTCCAACTCCTACACATTGACTTATTTGGTCCAACCCGAACTCTAAGTTTGGGTGGCAAACGTTATGGCTTTGTTGTTGTTGATGACTTCAGTAGATTTACAAAGGTTCTATTTCTAGCTCATAAAGATAAAGCCTTTCATGCTTTTGAAAAACTTAGCAAGAGAATTCAAAATGAAAAAGGTTTTGTTATTTCTAGCATAAGGAGTGACCATGGTAAAGAATTTGAAAATTCCTCCTTTGAAAAGTTTTGTGGAGAAAACGGTATTAGTCATAACTTCTCAGCTCCTAGAACTCCTCAACAAAATGATGTTGTGGAGAGGAAAAATAGGACTCTTGAAGAAATGGCTAGAACCGTGTTATGTGAAAACAACTTGCCTGATTACTTCTGGGCTGAAGCAGTTAGCACAAGTTGTTATGTTATGAACCACTGCATGATTAGGCCTATTCTCAAGAAAACCCCTTATGAGCTATGGAATGATAGGAAACCCAACATTTGAAACTTTCACGTTTTAGGTTGTAAATGTTTTGTGCTCAACAACAAGGATAACTTGGGTAAGTTTGATGCAAAAGCAGATGAAGGTATATTTCTTGGGTATTTAACTTCTAGTAAAGCTTATCGCATCTTTAATAAACGCACCTTAGTTGTTGAAGAATCAGTTCATGTTGTTTTTGATGAATCTAACAATCTCATGAGAAAAGATGATGAAGATGGTGTAGATCTTAATAAAGAGGTTGATAAGCTCACAATTGTCAATGACATTGAGAAGACACTTGTGCAAAAGGAAGAACCTCAAGGGCATCAAGATGAGGCATCACAAGATGATGATGATCTACCAAAATCCTGGAAGTACGTCAAAAGTCACCATTTCCAACAAATTATTGGTAATGTTGAAAAAGGGGTAAGGACTCGATCTTCTGTTCATCAATCTATTAACCTTGCTTTACTTTCTCAACTTGAGCCTAAGAACTTTTCTGAGGCTAAAGATGATGAAAGTTGGATCCATGCTATGAAAGATGAATTAAAACAATTTGAGAAAAACCAAGTATGGCATCTAGTTCCTAGACCCAAGGATTATCCAATCATTCTCACAAAATGGGTTTTTAGAAACAAAATGGATGAATCCGGGGTTGTAGTGAGGAACAAAGCAAGATTAGTAGCCCAAGGTTATAATCAAGAAGAAGGGATTGATTTTGATGAAACCTTTACTCCTGTTGCTCGTTTAGAATCCATACGCATGCTTCTCGCTTTTGCATGTTATAAAGATTTCAAACTTTTTCAAATGGATGTAAAAAGTGTTTTTTTAAATGGATTTCTTATTGAAGAAGTTTATGTTGAGCAACCATCGCGATTTGAAGATAAAAATCTTTCAAATCATGTGTACAAGCTTACAAAAGCGCTTTATGGATTAAAACAAGCACCTCGAGCATGGTATGAAAGACTAAGCTCTTTTCTCATTGACAATGGTTTTTCAAGAGGTAAAATTGATACTACCCTATTCACTAAAGAAAAAGACAATGAATTGTTAGTAGTTCAAATATATGTGGATGACATTATTTTCGGGTCTTCTAATGAATCTCTATGTTAAGATTTTTCTCAAGTTATGCAAGGTGAATTTGAGATGAGTATCATGAGAGAATTAAATTACTTCCTTGGCCTTCAAATAAAACAAAGCAATGAGGGAATCTTCATCAATCAAGCAAAATACACTAAAGATCTTCTCAAGCGTTTTTTGCATAGAAAACTCAAAACCTATGAGTACTCCTATGAGTCCTTCCACAAAAATGGAAAAAGATGATAAAGGTAAATATGTGGATTAAAATAAATACCGAGGTATGATTGGCTCTCTTCTCTATCTTACCGCTAGTAGACCGGACATAATGCTTAGCGTCTGCATGTGTGCTAGATATTAATCATGTCCAAAGGAATCTCATTTACTTGCTGTCAAACGTATTTTCAGAAATCTTGTTGGCACTCAAAATCTTAGCTTGTTTTATCCTAAGAGTGTTGAGTTTAATTTGCAAGGATACTCGGATGCGGATTATGCCGGTTGTAAAATAGATAAAAAGAGTACTAGTGGTGCGTGCCAATTTCTTGGACCCTCACTAGTCTCTTGGTGTTGTAAGAAACAAAATTTCGTAGCTTTATCAACTACGGAAGCCGAGTACATTGCCATAGGCAATTGTTGAGCACAAATATTGTGGATGAAACAACAATTGGAAGATTTTAATCTTCACTTCTCACTTATCCCAATAAAATGTGACAATACTAGTGCGATAAATCTTACTAAAAATCGAATTCAGCACTCTAGGACAAAACACATTGAGATAAAACATCATTTCATTCGTGATCATGCTCAAAGAGAGGATATTGTTCTTGAGTTTGTAAATATCGACCTTCAGTTGGAGGACATTTTCACAAAACCCCTTAATGAGGATATATTTTGTTTTATTCGCCAAGAGATCGAAATGAAATTTCCTTTGGATTGATTTACTCTCATCTCTTGTTTTATCTCTTGAATTGTAATTCTAATTGCATTATACATGTTTCTGATTGATGATTGCTCGTCTATGTGTGACTGTTGGCTTTAAAAACTTTTTTCAAAATTGAGTTTTTTTATGTGTCAACACTTGGTGAAACAAGTGTCGGCACTTCTGGTTTTATGGCTCTTCACCAATGAAGAAGCATGTGTCGACACCATGATATAATGTGTCGACACATCAGCCTTTCACCCGAGAGCATGTTTTAGGAATCCTTCGGGAGCATGACCAATGTGTCGACACATTGCTTGTGTTTATCGTTTTAAAAAGGGTGGAAGGGCACGGGTGGCATATTTATTTCTTTTGCAGTTAGGGTTCAGCATTAAGGTTTTCTCTCTCTCTCTCTCTCCTTCTCCCAAACCGTGCGGCTAAATCTCTCTCTCACACATTTCGGTTACCCACTCTCTCTCTCTAGAAACCCACCGGCAGACAGCCCCTTCTTCCTCTAAACCCAGCACACCATGTCTTCCAGCTGAAAAACTCGCTCCTCTCAACGCACTCCATCCCCTGCGGGTTCAAAAGGGAAAAATAAAGCAAGGGTATCCGAAGAGACTCCTCTCACACCTGAAGGTTATATTTACATGTCAGGTTTATGCAAAAATCGCTTTACTCAAGATTTTCGTGATAGGAAAGTTCTTCCTAGCCGTTGGATTGATTTTGAATGGTTTAGTGCTAGTGGATTTGATTTCCAAGACATGTTTGAGTGTCAAGGATGGGAAACTATTGTTTCCATTAAAGAGAACTGCTATGTGTATCTAGTCAAGTTAGTATATGCAAATTTTCAGTTCTCTAAGTCAGAGGATGCTGATAGCTATGTGAATGGGAAAATATTGGATTTATCTACTCCTTCTTTGAATTCATTGGCAAATGCCCTTGATCATGGGAAGAAATTCTTTGAGAATCATGGGTGGGTTGGTATGTCTGAAGTGGACCCTCTACATATTTTCAGGGTTGTTTTGGATAATCCAACCCTTGATGAAATCCTTAAACCCACAACCAGTGATTTAAGCATCCCTAGACGTATTCTTCATCATATAGTTTGTAATATTATTCTACCAAGAACGGGAAAATTTGAGTACATAACCTTCTTGGACTTGTTTGTTATGTATTGTTTAATCACTCGTACTCCCATGAATCTTGGTCATCTTATGATCAATCACATGAAGGCTGCAAATGAGAAGAAAAACCAAGGGCTGCCATATTGGATGTTCTTCACCCGTGTGTTTCAAATTCTTGAGGTTGATTTAGAGGGTGAAGTACGAGTACCACCAATGGATTCAAGAGAGTACAATCAAAAGACGTTGAAGTTGATGGGCTTCCAGCAAAATGAGGATGGTTTATGGGTTAAGAAAGCTGATGTCACTCCTCAAAAGCGAAGTCATAGGAGGTCGGGTTCTGATGCTTTTAGTGACGATGAAGAGGAAGACCCTTTCAACCAAACTCCTGCTACCTGCACTCCGAGAATGCCCCTCTCCCCTCCTCCCCTTCCTTCCCCCAATATGGAGTCCTCCTCTCGACTTCCTCCTTCACAACCTCATGAGCCTCACTATGCATCTCTTGATGCTTCATTTGGGGATATCAAAGAGGAACAACGAAAGTTGGGGTAGCAACTGGAGAAATTATCTCTGGATATGAAGACGGGCTTTGATGATATCAAGCAGCTGTTTGCTGCTCATGATGAGCGCTTCAAGCTCCTCGATAAAGATGTAAGGCTTCTCAAACATCAAGTCCACAACAGCATCAGTCAGGGCAGTACTGTGATTCAAACCACTGTGAATGAATTAAAAGCCTCTGCTCAAGATGTCATAGATGCTACCGAGGTTCGTATTGAAGAGGATAGATACTTGCGTCCTAAGGTCGAAAAATGGACTTATTGGTTCTCAACGACTTGGATGAATTGGTTGAAGAAATTTGACGTTGATCATCATCCTCCTCCTCCTCCTAGTTCTCCCTAGCCTCCTCTCTTCACCTTCACCCTTGCCCTGTTATTTTTTATGATGCCAAAGGGGGAGAAAAGTGCCAAATTTATATGCTGACATCCTAGCTGTATTTTGAGAACATTTTCTTAGTTGTATTCTGAGAACATTTTCTTCTTAGCTGTTTTTGCGAACATCTTCTTCTGAACATTTCTTGTTGTCTTATTAGTAATGTACTGTGACATTATGCTCTTATATTGAATGATCATATTTTTAATCCTTGTGAAGTGTAAGTGCAAGGTACTGTGCCTAAATCTCGCTTCAGGTAGTTGATTCTATCTTTCAACTCTTCGTTATATGATAACTTGTGTTCTATTTGGAATATTGTAGTTGGGACATTTGGATGATGCTCATAGAAGTGTTGTACTTACTTTTTAGTTTTTGGAAAACCTCGTTTTACAAAGGGAACTCTTGCAAAATTTTTGTAAAATCTCAAAGTTCCTTTTTGCTAAATATAATATGAAAAACTTCAGCTTGTTCTCAGGGGGAGCTTTTCTATATGTTAGCAAATTGTCATTTTCTTTAAAAATGGTTTTGTCATCATCAAAAAGGGGGAGATTGTTAGCCCAAGGTTGTTTTGAAAACAATCTATAAATGATTTTGATGATAACAAAGTTTCTATGTTTTGAAGGACTTTAGATTTTACATTTTACATCCTTCTCTTAAAATGAATTTCTTCTAGTATCAAGGTTCTCTCTATACAAAAACTCTCCAATCTTTTTGATCCTCTTTATTCTCATTAAAAGATCACCTTTTATATTGCAAATGGTTTTGAGAATCTTTGAATTGGAATAGATGTTGTTAAAGAACATATTTTTTGGCTAAGTGTTGGAGGTGTCGACACATAGGACCATGGTGTCGACACATTACACTAACACCCGAAACTTTACGTTTCAAACCTTTCAAGTTGATTTTTGTCTAAGTGTTAAAGGTGTCGACACATTGATCCTTGGTGTCGACACATTGAACTAACACCCGAAACTTTACATTTCAAACCTTTCAAGTTGATTTTTGTCTAACTGTTGAAGGTGTCGACACATTGATATTTGATGTCGACACATTGAACTAACACCCAAGACTTTACATTTCAAACATTTCAGGTTGATTTTTGACTAAGTGTTGAAGGTGTCGACACATTGAACCTTGGTGTCGACACATTGAACTAACACCCGAGACTCTATTTTCAGATCTAGTTTAATGTGTCAGCACATACAACCTATGTGTCGACACATTGTGTTATTTTGCAGAATTTCTAGAAACGTCGTCATCACTTCAAAACTTCCACAAAATGTCTCAAATGACCTCCAACGGCTCCAATACTTTACCAGAAGACCCTTAGTGCCCTAGACGCTTTAAATTGAAGAAGATGAAGAGAGAAATTGTGTGGTTGTGCGACATTTACTCTGCCCTAACTTTCTAGAGAGAGAAATGCTTTAAAGAAGAAAGAAGCTACATCATCCAAGAAAGTTTGTCCTCACCTGCAATTAACTGTTGCCTTTCTTGTATATCTTGTCTCTTTGCACACCTCAGTACTTCACACTTGCTTATTCAGCTTAAAGAGCTATTTCATTTGATTCCCTTTTGTACCCATCCTTGAAAAACACGTGAGTGTTTGTGAAAAACACTTGTCCTACTTGTTGGGTAGAAGAAATCCTCTAGGTAGTGAGGATTTGTGAGAGTGAGTTAAAGTGTAAGCTCAGAAAACACTTTGTAACGGTTCCTTAGCACCCCGGAAGCTAAGGTGTATTTACTATTTGGAGAATAGTGAAGGAAGCCCAAGGAAGTCAATAGCCTTGGGGGTGGACGTATGCAACTGTTAGCCGAACCACCTAAAAGTCGAGGTGTTATCTCTCTAACCCTTTCTCCTTTTACTGTTGTTTTCTTTTGTTGTGATTGTTTATATATTTTGTTCAATCTCTTGCTCTTTAGATATGAGATCTTTGGATATTCGATTTTATTCTTAAAAGTAGACAAAAGTTTTTATAAAACCCAATTCACCCCTCCTCTTGGGTTGTTTGTGTCCTTTCAAAACTCACCCAAGTGGTTATTCTGGCTCACCACTCACAACCTCACCAAGCTTGAGATATACACTCTCGAAGCTTCTTCTTTAGTGAACAACCTCACTAAAGGAAACACCTCTTTTGATAGGTATATTTAGGAACAAGACTCTCTCAAACAGTGGATATAAAAATGGAAAGCTCTATCTCTTAATTCACACAAAGACGAGGATATAAAAGTGTGTTTTGTGGAAACGCTATGAGAAATATAGAATAGGAAGGTTTAGAATATTTCTCAAGTAGTTAAAATGATATGTGGTCGTTGGATTGTCATTTTAGACGAAATGAAGGTTTATTTATAGGCCACATATGAAAACTAGTCATTTATAGCCGTTGGGAGTTTTTGCTAAAACGAGTCGGTCGACCGCTTCAAGTTACCGTTACCCAACGGTCATATTGTCAGAAGCTTCAACGGCTCTTTTGTCAAAACCAACCGGTCGACCGCTACATGAGGCCGTCGAAGTACCGGTTGACCGCTTGAACAGCCGGTCGACCTCCTCACTTAAGCATGATCCGGTTCTTTTAAAAACAAGGTTTTTGACTACTTTTAAACACCCAATTTTGAAGACATACTTCCCATAAGTATATGAAGGTTTGGAGGTTTGATTGGGATGTTTTGAAACCTATAAAAACATTTTAATCTTTCAAACAAAACTTAAAACGGTTTATGCATGTTTTGAAAGATATGCAAGTGCGTGATTTAAATACTTGTCAAATGTGAAATAAAAAGTTACAAGGATTATACCCTATGGTCTTGAATCTTCACTTTAAGCTCCTTGTATCTTCTTGTTCCTTTTTCTTCAAGGTTTGACTCTTTTCGTCAAGTTGTCTTTGTCTTTGAAGATGTCCATTTTGCAAACTCATCCATTTATTGAAATCATCAAAATCTCGATTATGCACAAAAGCCAACAAATTGGTAGTTTGAAATGAGATGGACCTTTCATTTTAATTATATGCAGTTTGATAAGAATGTTTCAAGCAACTTTGAAAGTAATTCAAAATATAATTACTAAATGTTCTACTTATTTTCAACGTGGTGATGTTGATGCAGCATACTCTGCTATGATGTCATTTGAGTTTATTTTTATCTTGCATTTGATGAGAGAAAATCATGAGAGTTACACATTCTCTATGTCAAGCATTACAACAACAAACCCAAGACATTTTGAATGATATGCATTTGATAAAAACTACAAAGTTACTTATTCAAAAGTTGAGAGAAGATGGTTGAGAAACCTTTCTTGAGAGAATGTGAAGTTATTTTGTATAAGGTTTGATATTGAAGTTCCTGATATGACTGCTCCGTAAGACATTGGGTCGATGTAGATTTTTCAATAAAAGATATCGTATCACATTGGAGCCAACAAAATTTCTATGTTACAATAGCTGAACAACAGGTTAATGAGAAACCAACAAAATTTCTTATTCTTAGCTCAAGCTTTAATTCCAATAATGCATATAAATCCTTCAACATAGATGATATTTGTAGCCTTGTTGATAACTTTTATCTTCGGGTTTTTATGAAATATGAAAAAATTCATTTGAGATACCAATTGCAACACTTTGAGCTCAATTTGACTATTGTCAAAACAAGACTTTGGAACAAGATAAAAGATGAATTCCTTGCACATTCTTTAGTTATTTATATTGAGAAATAAATTGCTGCAATTTTTAGCACAAAAATGTTAACAAATATTTTTATTTAATAAAACATCTTCGAGTTGAGTTACACTACAAGAAATTATGGTTTAGGTGACAAAATTTTGGGTGTCAAACCAACTTTTGTCACCTAAAGTAAATTTTCCATTACAAAATATTAATTTCGTCACCCAAAATAATTCAGGAACTCCGAATCCGTCCAGACCTGTCACATCCCCGTTCGGACGTATTGCTGGTGTGACGACATACACGTGTCGCAAATGAGTGAAGAAAAAAACTGTCACAAAAAAAATATATAACGTCCGGACTCTCAAGATACTCGTTCGGACTCGATGCAGGGTGACAAATTCCACATCGTCGTAACTGAGTGACAATTAGAATTGTCACAATTTTACACTCCCTTCCGGACTCCGTTGATACACAGTCCGAACGGATATTACCTAATGAATAGTATTCGTCAGGCTAGAGTGACAAATTAAAAATCGTCAGGAATACTCAATTTAGTCCGGACGTTATAAATCACGTTTCAATGGAAAAAATATCCAAGTCCGGACAGTACAAAAAAAGGTCCGCACAATTATAAATGCATCTTCCGCGATTCGTGTGCTTCCGCGTTGCAAAACGTCAGACAGGTGACATCGATACAGTCCGGACAAAGAAAGAGTGTGCAGACTGTATAAGTTCTAGAACCATTTCGAATCGGGCCTATTTATTGACGTTAAATTTGATAGGGCCATGTGTCAGTATATCCGTTGAAACCCGTCTGAACGCTAGTATTACACGTCCGGACGGCTACTGGCCACATTAAATCAACAGACTTTGTCAAAATCTCAAACTCACTCTCGTACTTTTCTCTCGGTTTTCACTCTCCATTCCAGATTTCTCAAAGAATTTCAGGTAAAACGTTTGTTATGTTGTTTTATTTATGTATTTCGATTAAATAACGTCGATTTTTTAGTTTGTTATGGTGTTTTATTTTATGAAATTAGTCTGTTTGGGTAGTGTTCGTCGAATCACGTTCGGATGTAGTTTCACGACGTCGGGGGACAGACAGAGCGACCAGCCTGGGCAGACGCGTATTTAGCGGAGTTAAACGAGAGTATTCGGGCAATCATGCAGCCAACACATTCATTGTGCATGGAGCTCCAATGCCGCTTGACCGGTCTGGAGACGAAACTTGCTCTGACGGATAGGGTTATAACGGAAGAGTTTAATATTATGCAGAGGGAACTAATAAGGATGAGAGAACAATTGTCTCAATTGTCCATACCGTTCCGGTACAGCTGCAGACACTCGTCAGACGGGTGGATAATATGGAGGAGCATTTGGCGCATGTTCGTGATGCCCTCAGACAAGATTTGGACGAGCCAGTCGCAACTCGTGATTTGAACTAGTTTTTTTGTTTCTGCTTTAAACTTAGTTATATATCGTTTTAATTGACCGTTTGTAGCTTGTAATAGACATTACGATTGTTGTTTTATATTCAATTTTGGATTATTTTTGATATTTTATATTAATTATATCTTTTTCGGTAGATTAAATTTATTACATTTTAAACGGATAATTACGTAAAATTAAATAAGAAGTTACAATTAAATTGATGATATTTAGTTGAATGAAATAAATTAAATTATTTATTTAAATTAACTCATTTAAATAAATTAGGTTTGGTGAAATAAATTAAATTGTGTTAATTTAATTGTGAAATAAATCTGCTATCCTTTCGGATTCCCTACATGAGCGTCCGGACTCCTGCATCGCTATCGAAAGTAACCGTCGGATGGCGTACACATGTTTTCATTATAGGAAAGTTAAAAATGGTTGTACCAGTCCGAACGTTTAAAAGAAGTCCGGACGTGCTTCGCCGTTTTTTTATAAGCAATATCTACATGCGCGTCCGGACTCATGCATTGCATCTGAAAGTAAATGAGGTACACGTTGAGACGTGTGTGAGACAGTCCGGACGTTCACTAAACCATCGCATGGCGTACACGTGTCTTCGTTATACGAAAGTTGAAAACGGTTGTCTCCGTCCGCACATGTATCAGAAGTCCGGACGGTATTCGCCATATATTCAACCAAACATGCGCTTCTACGTCGATTCAACTCATTGCAATGTACGAAATAGACGTGCGAAGGCATTACTTACATGTCTGGACGTTTTAATTGTGCCGAATAGTTTTAAACGGTTTAAAGTTTGGCATTAATAAGGAGTAAGATGATTGGGCCACGTGTGCAAGGTTCCGTCCGGACGTCTATAATAGGGTCCGAACGCGATTGACGTATTTTGAATAAGACGAACAGTTCGTCATTTTCACGAACACCGTTTGTTTTCCTTCAAAGAAACTCTCAAAACTCAAGTTTTTTCTTCACAAATCTCGACGTAATATCAATCTCTTGTGTATCTAATCACATCCAGGTATGTTTTTCTTATTTTTAACAAGATTTTAGTGGTGAAAACTTGTTTTTTATATAGTTTTATGTATAGAATTTCAATTCTATTTTTTATATAGTAGATTGTGTTTTTTGATTGATTTTTACGTAGACATTGATAATGTTAAGTGTTAGGTTTGTTTTAAGTATATTAGCTTGTGTTTTGGTGTAATTTTTGGGCGAGTGGGGAGGTGGAGGGACGCCATGGCTGAGTGCTTTAATGTTAAATTGTGAAATAGTTTTTTAATCGTCTTAGGGTTGGGATGTCCGGACTGTCTTTCAATGCAGTCCGAACCCTTTGATGTTAAACTTAAATAGCTTTTTTTTATCTTCTTAGGGTTGGGATGGGTATCCAAAACCTATACGTTGACGTTTTGTCATTGTCCGGATGCTTATATTACACGTCCGGACGTATTAATTTAAGTTCGGACGATGTCTTTTGAGTTCGGACGTTACGCTAACCGTGCGAACGTTATTTTGTGCAGATTCAGTAAAAAAATGAGTAAGCGTCCACGTACCAGCGGCCAGGCTGATGAGGAGCAATCTTCCACTCGAGCTTTGACAGTGGAGCAGCATACAGCTATCATTATGTCTCGCTCGATTGTTGTCGAGCGGGATATCAAATTGGCCGACTTTAACGACCTCACATTTGAGGGTCGGACGCTTTCGGAAGTGGTGGAGGGGTTAGGTTGGCTTCCATTGATCCACAGAACCGGCTATGCGTCGAAAAATATGGTGTGAGAGTTTTATTGCTCTATATTACGGGCGAGGAACCTCGAGGAGCCTAGTATGGAGGTCACTGTCTGTAACGTTCCGATCATATTCTCGTCGGACGAGCTAGTGAATTTCTTGGGGTACGAGAGAGATTTGACAGCGTTCCCAAACCTACCAATGAGCGAGGAGGGTCGACCTACTAAGGCCGAGGTATTCCGGACCATGCTGGGGATGATACAATGATCTTGGATGGAGCCTATATGGTACACGGGCATCTGCTTCCTTTTTGGCGGATCATGCATCTGATCCTATGCTCCTTTATCGACCTGAAGAAGCACACCACAGAGTTGTCCTATAGCCGGGCCGAGTTCCTGTACCTGGTAGTTGTACGGGGGCTATCTATTGATATAACATCATACATCTACCTGTCCATTCGTGCAGAGGCCTTGAAGATTGATGCTACGACTTCATTGCCGCACGGGATTCTTCTGACCCAGTTCCTGCACGCCATGCTGGTACCCGAGGGTGGTGACGAGCCGAAGGCGCATCCACTGGGGGTGATCAACAAGACCAAGCTCTCCAAATCAATGGCCCAGACACGTCGAGCGCTGCAAGCCGCTCGGGCTGCTAGAGGAAGACGACAAGAGCAGCCCGCGGAGGCAATGAAGAGGGAGGATCCTGGGCAGAGCTCGACCCATGGACTTGGGCCACAACGACCGAGTTGGATGGACTATATGATGCCGCAGCTGTCTCAGTGGATGCAGTCGGTCTTGCAGCCCACCCATAGCATGGTCACTGATATCAGTCGTCGTCTGACGACTTTGGAGCAGAAGGTCGCCGACATGGACACTGAGTGGAAGAAGGAGGTCGTTGTGCTTAAGGAGAGTTTGAGGGGCGCGGCAACCGGTGCTGAGCTCTTTCCTCTAACGGAGTGGGTCGTGCTGATAGAGGAGCACCTTCGTCACGTCCGTAAACCTGACGGATGATAACGATGATGATGAGGAGGAGGAGGATTCGTAGTCTTCCTTATTTACTTTTATTATTACATTTGTTTTTTTTTATTATGTTTTGAGGACATTTAATTTTATATTATGTTTTGTGGATATGTATAAATTTTATTTGATGTTTTTGTTCATATTATGTTTTATGTCATTTTAGTTATGTTATTTGTATTTATTAAAACTTAATATAATATGTTAATTAATACTACGTTTATAATTTCGGTACACTTATTCAAAAAAATATTTATTATTTACATTATTAACTAACTTTGGTTATTTAAAATTTGTTAATAAAGTTAATTAAAAAATGAATAAAATTAATACATATTGTTGAAAAACGTTCGGACCTGAATTTATCCATCCGGACTCTTTAATATAAAATCGAACGGTGTCGTATTATATAAAACAATCCGTCCGAACACATTTTTAGACGTCGTAATACCGTTCGGACGTTATTGTTTATTATCAGACGTTATGGTGTTGGTATTTCCTAAACAGTCTCGGGTAATGTACGGTATGTGTTCAGACGGTATGTGACAGTCCGAACGTATATGTTATTGAGTATACGCTGTCGTTTGAGAATTACTAAAATGGTGGGTTGAACTGTAAGAGGGAGTTCGGACGGGTAAATAGTAGTTCGGACGTATTCGAAAATTTTGGCGGCATGTATTCTCTCGAAAACTTATACACGTATGCGTCCGAACATTATTTTGTCGGTCCGAACGGTATTCAAACGTATGAAAGTTATAGATTCGCAGACAATGGAGGAAAACGGAGAAAAAAAGCAAATGAGAGATTTGAGCACGAGGAGAAGCGGAGAGCTGATTTTGGGCGTTCAATCTCATTGAAGAGGGTGTGAAAAGAGCAATTCTTTGAGAATTTGAAGTTGGATTGCATTTGAGGTTAGTGGTTTTTAAATTGAATTATTTTAGGATGAAAAAATTTTATTTTAATATATGAAAGCATGTGTTTTTCAAAATTTTAGGTTCTAAAATGATAGTAATGGAGTTTGGGGTTGGTTGTGATGTGTTTATATTGAAGTGTTTGTGATTTGGGTTGATTGACATGGTTTTTGGATTGAAAATTGCATCTGTGCGTCGAAGAAATGTCTTGTTCGACAATCGCAATCCTGACGTCTTTGTGTATGGTTCGGACCGTTATGTAACGTTCGAACGGTATTTGTTGGAATGTCATGCATTCATTTAGTAGCCTTAGACCTCGTTTAAGAATTACACGAAGTTCGGATAACGAACTGGATGTAATTTTTGAATTGTCCACGTTATGGACAGTTTGAGTTTACAATATGCGTAATGTGCGTAATTGTATCTGCTATTGTGACAGATGTGTTTAGAAATTTCGATTCAAATCACCTTTTGTCCTTCGGATACACATTCAGCATTGTGCGTGTAAGTATCTTACCCCGTCAATCTTTAAATAAATATTATGACTTTTAAATCTCTATGCTTAATTGAATTTTAAATTTACTGTTCATCATTTGTAGCGACGTCCGAAATTAGACACGTTCGAGGTAGTACACGTGGGATTGCCTTACTCAAGGCTCGCACAGGAGGAAAGCTGACTGTACATATCCCTGATGGACGTACTGGGGGTGATGACAAGGTGTCCTCAATGCTCTCGAGCCATATTGGTGCGCTCGTTCGACAACATGTCTCATTTGAGAAGAGTAAGTGGAAGGAGGTCCCCGACGAGGTTAAATCGTATGTGATGAACCGAGTGTTGGTAAGTATAATTTATGAAATTTTAATTGTTGAAACTTTTTTACGTTTCTAATTGTTATATATATTAAGGATGACTTCCAAATATATTACGACCGAGCCGAGGATCGCATCACTGTGACGTCAACGATGAACACAGCGTACAGGACGCACAAAAATAGAATGTTCCAGCATTACTCGGTGTTCAATTCCAAAGAAGAGACGTTGGAGCACCCATATCCCGATATGAACAAGGAAGAATGGACTCGTGTTTGTGATTTATTCGCGAGCGAGGAATTTCAGGTAAACGATTTTCTTTCCGATCTGAACGTTTATTTTAGCCATATGTCATATGTTTAATTGTGTTACCAATTGTAAATGTACAATGCAGAGGAGGAGTGCAATCAATAAGGAGAATAGAGCTAAGCTGAAGATTGTACACACAGCAGGAGCGAGGTCCTTCCAACGCGCTAGAGCATTGTTAGTAAGTAATAAATTTATATTTATATTATTTATTATTTAAATAAATGACTTAGATATTTTTATATGCATGATCTATATTTCTTTTGGTATACAGAAAAATCTAGAATCTGATAAAATTAGTCATTCGTTGCTTTATAAAAAGACGCATACTACTAAGGATGACATGTGGACTTCAGAAGATGCACGAGAAAATTTTGTAAGTTGTTAAGTTAGTTTTAATGATGCATTCGTATGCGTTTATGTTTCATATGTACTATTTTTATCTACTTTTCTATTTTTTAGGAAAAAATAGAGGCGTTACAATTGCAGCACGAGTCAGAGGGAAAGTCATACACCGAAGTGGAGATCTTCACTGAGGTGTTGGGGACGAAAGCGGGTTACGTGCGAGGTTTAGACCGTTCAGTACGATCTGTTGGATCATCTTCATCAGCATCGTCTGTTGATTTGTCCCGGAGATTGGAGGAGGCTAAATTACAGATTGAGGAGATAAGGGCTAGACAGTTGGAATATGTAGCGCTTCTGGTTAAGCGGTCAAATATGGAGCAGATGATGCGAGAGCATCTGCAGATGATGGAGGAGCAGCAACGGAAGAAAGACGAAGAGCTGATGAAGATGATGGCGGAGCAGCAACGGAAAAAAGACGAAGAGAACCAGAAGATGATGCAGGAGCAGCAAAAGAACCTAGTGGAACAACAAGAACGGAGGATGCAACTAATGACGGAGCAGATGCGTGAGCAGCTAATGGAGCAGATGAGACAGATGCAATCTCGTTTGACACCCAAACGAAAATTTGGGTAAATTTATATATTTTTACTATTTTATCAGTACCTATTCATTATGTATTTTATTTACTTTTAATAACGATTGCATATTTGTAGATAATTTTATTATATTATGAGCAGTAAATATCTTCATATTTATATTATTTCATAAATTTTAATTAAATTAATCCAAATATATAGAAAACTGTTCGCACAGATATTTTTCGTTGTAGCGTGCGCACGCATAACTTAAATTTCGAACACTTTTCTTTAAATTATATAGTCTGAACGGTGTATATAACATCCACACGTTCTTAAAATAAGAAACCGTGCGCACGATACACCAAAACGTTCGAACGTATGCAACGTACAACGAGTCTGAACTATATACGTAAAGGTTCGAACCGCGTTTTCAGATGACAAAATAAATTTCGTCAAAATGAAACTACGGTGCGGACGTCTTCATGAATACGTCCGGACATATTTACATAAGCGTTCGTACGTTAATATACAACGGTGTGAACGTTTATTGCGTGACAAAATGTATTTTCTTCGCATTGGATTAACTCTTCACATGAGCTGTGCGAACGTTCGCACAACTCATGTGAAGGGTTTGGACTGTACTGGGCTTGACGATTTTGAATTTCGTCAGTATGACACCAAAACGTTCGGACGGGGTATAAACCGTCCGAACGGTTTTGCGTGACAAAACACGAAAATTGTCATCCAAAACATTTGCAGACAGGCTTTAGGTCACAACCTGGTATAGTCACCCAAAACCTTAGGTGTCGAAATTTGTACTTTGGGTGATAAAAAAAGTTTTTTTTTCTTGTAGTGTTATGATAGGAGATTCATAAGTTTCAAGTGTGTGGTTTTTTTTATGTATCCACATTGAAGTTATTAAAAAATGTTTTGCTTACTTTTCTTTTGTTATAAGTAAAATTCATATATGAAATTATTTATTATTTATTTTATTTAAATAATAATCTTGAATTAGTTCGCCCCCCAAAATGAATA
Source organism: Myrica gale (assembly GCA_963930655.1). Lineage (NCBI taxonomy): Eukaryota > Viridiplantae > Streptophyta > Magnoliopsida > Fagales > Myricaceae > Myrica > Myrica gale. Next base: position 16,992,105 of record OZ005602.1, on the reverse strand, counting down.
TGGTGACTCCACCACTGATCTCCGCTATTAAGTTTTGTTCCAATTGCTAATGAAAATTTCATACAATAATTTTTTTTCTCAAAAAGGGAATACTGGAGTCGCAGTTCGAATAAAAGACCACCATACTTATTTTGAAAAATCAACTGAAGAGCTTTCACAAGCTGATGGAGGAAAATTGAATATAAATTATAAAGTATAATTTTTGTAATAACTAATTTTGTTTAGAACTACTTTGATATGAGTCTGCAAAAGGTTCAAGAATTATTTTTCTTTTTTACAAGAATTAAAATAATTTATTTTAGCTTTTTTATTTTGACCCCATATTTTAAGGTAAATCTGTAAAGATACGGAAGATTTCCCAATGAGCCGTACATACGACTCTCTGTTAAGAAATTCTTTTCTCACCTTAGACGGTCTTCCATCCTCTCAGGTCCTTTTTTTTTAAAAAAATATCCTCTCAGGTCCTTGATGCAATGGAATGGACCATCAGATGTCAACATAAATAAACATATAAGAAACAATATCTTTGTAGTTTTTGTTTTTTTTTTCAATTTGTTTTGTTATTATATTAGTCGTACGACTCTCTGCACAGATTCCTTTGCTCTGTGTTTTGAAGTTCTCGTGTACAGTCCACGCACATGTTCTCGAGATATCTCTCATATTTGTTTTACTTTTTTTTTTTTTTTTAGTTAATCTACTTCCATGGCCATCAACTTCAGACCATTGATGCAATGAAATGAACCGTCTGTGATCTATTCTCAACATAATGGGCCTCCAAGCTAGGGGCTCGGATGTAGAGCGAAAAACGGAGGATTCGCCGTCGACTAACGTCTCTCTATCTCTCTTCCTGTACTTTTCCTCAATCAGTCATTGCCAGGGTGTTGAAAAGATTCGCTGCCCCCCGACTCTTTCTACTTTATAGCCTCTGAAACACTGACCAGACCTCGTGACGTTCGTCACTTTCCGTTTTGGCTCTTTCGCTCGCTCGCTCACTCGCTACCGACTGGTACACTGCTCACATTATTCCCTATAATTGATAATTCTGTGGCGTCTCGAACCCGCTTTCCTAATCATACATAATAAACCCAAATTCTTTGTATTTTCCTTTTCTTTAACTATTCTCTCTATTTTTTAAGTCACTTATATAAATTATTTCGTCCAACTTTTGGAGCTTTTGTTGTTCAGTCTCTATCGGCGATGGGAACATGATCTGGGTGTTATTCGATTCGGATCGGAGGTGATCGCCTTCTCCATTTGTTACAATTCGATTGGAATATGTTGGGACTGAAGTTCAATTGTTTCGTTTTCTATCTGCGATGTGGAGTTCAGGATTTTGTTTGGTGGAATGCAATTCTCTATTTGGTTGCCTAAAAATTGTACCAAAGAACAGGAATTATTTGTTTTTTTTCCCTATATCTTTGGGGTCTTTCTTGTTCAGAATGAATCAGAACTCAGAAATCACTTTTGAACTGAGGTACTGACATGTTTCAGTATATGAGTATAGTTTAAATGTGTGAAATCAGTTAATTTTTTGAGTAACATTTCATTTTGGTACATTACCATCCTAGTTCTCATTTCCGTTCGTAATGGAGATCTTTTATGTTTTTTATGTTGATTTTCATTTCATTTTTCACGCTTACCTTTTGAGGGCATTCAGGTAGAAATGTGGAAAGCTTCATTTCGATTTCTTGACCAGTAATTTGTTTTTAGTAGTTTTTTCAATTCAATTGGTTTCTTGTACCTGGCGGATCTTTAGTAGAAAATGTCCGTATTGGTATATTGAACGACGTGTCATTTAATATTTCTTAAAGTTCAAAGGGGTATTCTATCCCTGAGCTGCAATGAGTTTTCAGATCTTGTGATATCTTTTTTCTGGTTTGTCTGTTATGTGCATGACCATGAACGCTTATTGCATATAGGGATTCTAAACTTTTTAATTTGCAAACTTTAACTGAAAGCTTTCATTGTTTTTCTTGTCCGATAGAAGCTTCCACTTTGGTTCTAACGTTGAGTTTCTGAATGTGTATGTGACGAGTTCCTTCAGGTAAAAGGACATCTTGTATTTGCCGTTAGGCGAAAGAGAAGAGAATTGCAGGTAATCTAAGAATCTGTTGGTAATTGATTTTGTTGTTTTCATGTTTATTAAAGCTATTCTTTTGGTTTCTATGGGTAAGAAGTGTCCTCTGATGTTTGTTTCAGAGTGAAGATGCCTATGATGCAACTTACAACGGATTACCTATTGCCATTGAATAACTAAAATTACTTCCTTAAGCTCTAATTGCCGAGGTTGTTCTTGGGATTAGACTGGAAGAAATACATTCTGAGCAAAGAGTTTGTGTAAATTACTAATGATGACATACGAGCAAGATCCTGATGTTGTTCGATGGGGTCTTCAGCTCTTTGACAGCGATCCATACTCTAACTGCAGCTATTATGGAACCATTATGCAAGATAATGTGGATTATTGTCATGGACCGTATTTCAGGGGGGAGAATTACGAAACTGAATGTAACAATCTGGAAAATGATGAGATTATTGCCCAAGCTCTTCAAGAAGAACTATCCCAACTTGCAGTTGTAGAAGCACCAGGATCTCCAGGTGAAGAGTTCGAGCATTTGCATGTACCTGCTTTCTCACAGAATTGGCTCGGTCAATCTATGGGAAACTGCAGCTCTGGTATTGCTCAGTTCTAAAAGTTTAAACTAATTAGCAAGTTAGTATGGTAGCCTGTGTGGTGTTGCTGTTGTGTATTTTGTTTACATTTTTCAGAAATTGTAGGGCAGGAGTGTGGCCAGGAAGAGGCTGATAATGTGGGACCTTCTACTTCATGCTCTAGCACTGATGAAAACTCCTTCTGTGGGGATGAGTGGTTATATTCACTAGAGTTGATGGATGAGTATGCTCTTGATGGAGAAGTGGGAAAAAGGTTAAACCAGATGGTTCCTGTTCCTGTAAGTGCAGCATCAAAGAGTCCTAGTTATTCATTCTATGAATGTTAAACTTTTCCTCTGGGTAATATTTGTGGACTTTATGAGCCTCTAAATTTATGCTACTCCGGAGATTTTGAATATGTATTTATTGTCTCCCGAAAGATGAATACTCTTTTCTCCGGAGATTTTGAATATGTATTTAGTGTCTCCCGAAAGATGAATACTCTTTTTGCATAGTATATAGATTTTAGTCAAGCGGCTAATATTAAAGCTGTAATATGGGTGCTTTTTGTGTGTCAATTTGAATTAGTTATAGGGAATTGCTATACTCTTGTAGTCTATCATTTACGTTTAATGACCATCTTATAGTATGTTGACACTTGACATTGTGAGACCCCCCCCCCCTCTCTCTCCCCCAGGCGATAAATAAGTTTTATAGAGTCAGATCACTCATCAAATCCCTTCTGGTTGTGTGATCTGTATTTTCCTTACAATAAAATGTTGACTTCTTGTTGGATCAATTTTACTTATCAACTTCGACCTTTTTGTAAGTGCTGAATATTTGATTCCTATGCACACCCAGACACAAACATGGAGACATATATGTTGTCTGAAGCTAGTACTCCTTTTTTCCAGTTCCTTTATTTTCTTTGTTGGGGAAGAAAAAAAGGGGGGGGGGGGGGCGGCTTACAAGCTATAGTTATTCTTGCCTGATACTGATATTTTGTTTCTTTAGGCCTGAAAATAGTCAATTGATTGTGACATTTACATAGCGTTTGTGTTTTCAAAAATTTATTAAAATTTTACATTTATCCAAACACACTTCAAAATTTTACCTCCACTTTTATCGCTCTTTCACCAAATCCAATACCACCTCTTTTTTAATACCAACAACAAAATTTTAATAAAATTTTGAAATCAAACGCAATGTTATAGTTTATACTCAGGCTTATTGTCCCCCTGGCATACTGGCTATAGTTATTCTTGCCTGATACTGATATTTTGTTTCTTCAGGCCTCAAATAGACAATTGATTGTGACATTTATAGTTTATACTCAGTCTTATCCTTCTTTCAGCATGTACCAAGAATCAATGGGGAAATACCCTCAGTTGATGAAGAAACTTTAGATCATCAACGGCTACTTGACAGGTATTCTGCGCTATTACATGGGTGCTTTCTTCTCTCCCTCTCTCTCTATACCCCGTCCCTGATGGCCTCCTTTGCCCCCTCTCCACAAAATTGTTCGGATTTTCTTTTGTCTGGTTTTTAGGTAAGAATTCTTCAGTGAAACTGATGCTGGAAATATTAATTTTCCAACCCTCCCTCCTTTTTAGATTGCAGTTATATGAGTTGGTTGAGAATAAAGTTCAAGGAGATGGTAACTGTCAGGTGAGCAAATGTTTCTTGGATAACTGTAAGAAAATGTTTGAAGTTCTGTTTCACTTTCATTTTCATCATTGGCAATGTCTATGATGTTTTCACATTTCTATTTGGAAATCATGATTTAGCTTTCATTCATCAGGGGAGATATCCTTATAAACAATTTATTTCTAAAAATCAAATGCCTCTATCTTTTATGTTTTATTCTATTTATTAGATTGTATTTATGGAGAATCCAGAGTGATAAAGTTAGTTGGGCTTCAGGATTACTGACTGAGGAATCAAATGGTTTCTCTAGTCGGTGAAATGATAAAAATAAGTATTACCTGTCTGGCCACATTTTTGCATCAAGTGTATCTTCTGTTTTTTTTTGTGTTTGGTTACCATAAAAGAAGAGTTCTGGATTTTTTCACTGTTCATATTCAATTCATATGAATTTCAATTTCCACCTGATTAAGAATTTTTATGGTTAGGACATAGCTTTACTATAAATGATGTGAAATTTTGGGTACCGGTTGTATTTCTACTTCATTGTCTGTCTCATTCATCTGCTGTCTCTTTAAGGGGGGCTGTTGATTGATTACCTTTGTGTATGTTTGCAATTGACTTCTGGGATCCTGAGGCCAGGGGTGATTTGTTAAATATAACCGGTAACATTTACAAACAATGCACGTCTAACAAAATACAGTCTAATTGGCCTATTATATCAGTCATTTTAAGCCAAATGAAGTGAAAGCTGACTGCTCATCTATTATGGTGCTTGGATACTTACATGACGTCTCATTAGTTCCATTATATTACCAGTTTCGCGCTTTATCAGATCAATTTTATCGCACGCCTGAGCACCACAAATTTGTGAGAGAGCAAGTTACAAGTCAGGTTGGTTATCTTTACTGCACTACATCGTAGTGCTGTAGCATATTCCTTTTAATCATGAGTTTTATTGGGTGCATTACCATTGTGATGCGTATTCTGTTGCAACATTTGCAATGATCAGCTGAAGTCTTACCCAGAGATATATGAGGGATATGTTCCCATGGCTTATGGTGATTATCTGGAGAAGATGTCCAAGTATCATTCTGCTCCTTTTAGTTGGATTACTTAAAATTTGTCTGGGAATATATTTTGACATTGCTTCTTCTATCGTTTGGTTGAAAATAGGAGTGGTGAATGGGGCGATCATGTCACTTTGCAGGCAGCTGCAGATTCGGTATGCTTAGATGATTTCAACATTTCTGTAGTTACAATGGAGTTATAGGGAATTTTAAAATTCACTGCCTCAGTTTTTATCGGATTTTAAAAACCAGTCTAGGTTTCTAGAATTGACAAATCAATTCTGGCATTTCAATTATGGAGGTCGTGCTCACTTTTTGAGCTCTCTGCCTAATGTATCTAGTAATCTACTTGCAGTATGGTGTTAAAGTATTTGTGATAACATCTTTCAAGGACACCTGCTACATCGAGATTATTCCTAATGTTGAGAGGTCTAAGCGAGGTACTTTTCATAGAGTTATCAAGTTCCAACTGTAACCATTAAGAACTAGGAACAAATCTTTATCGCTAAATTGCTTTCATGATAATGCTTTTATGATATATATCTAATGCTATCCATTAAATCTAATATGAGATGTTCTTGCTTTGCAAGGCTTCATCTAGTGGTGGTGCTTGTGGCTCAAAATAATGCATGACTATGTTAGGAGAGAATACTTTCGGGATTCATGCGGGTTCTCAATATGTTCTATGACCTCACCTTGCCATAGACCTCTCCATGCAATTTATTAGTGGATCCGCACCCAGAGTTTTTATTACTCGTTTTGTGTTCTACTAAAAAGAAACTAAATGGTTGGTATCTCAAATTATTGAACTTATCAAACTTTGTAGTGGCATCTTGCGGGGATCCTTTGGTGACCATTGGTATCAAGGTTAAACAAAGATTTTTTGAAACCTCTGTGATTTGAACACAAGCATTGCATTTGCAATTTGACTCGCTCACGTGTAGTTACGAGTCATCTCCATCCTAATGGGGTCTATCTTCTCAATGAACCATATAGCATATTGTTCATTGATGAATCCCTTGCTCTGTATTTTCTAGCCATTTTGTTGGGCAAAGAAAGACAACTCCTCACTTAGAAAAAGTCCTTCTGAAATATATATGATGGTATATAGCCTTCATTTTATCAGTGGAAGTGACTTCTAGATATGTTTTCTTAACACTAAACCTATATGATGGACTATAGCCTTCTTTTTTAATAAACCTTGCCAATCAATTCAAGGGGTATTGTAAACAGAAGTAGGTGTATTAATTGAGTTGCATCTTCTTCTAATGATGAGCATAGTTGTCTGCCCCAGAACCAATGATGTATCATATTTTTTCCTTTTTAGGCAATGATTTGTCATGATGTGATAACGAATAATTATATCCAATGTTCCAAATTTGCTTTTATTTTGATGAACATGCCATGTTTTAACTGCTTTCTCCCAATGAATAGATTCTTGAATTTAAGTCCCTGTGTGTGATACCCCGAATCCCGTATGGAGTGGGAGAGGAGAATGAATGGAAGATGAGTTCTATAAGGGTCAAGTCCCACATTAGGACCTTACTAGGTTGGACTGGGCTTTATAATGACTCAATGGGCTTCAAGAGCAACTTTGACTAGTCCTTTTGAATTCAAAGCACAGATGTGGCTAGTGCTTGTCCTTGGGTTGTTACAAATGGTATCAGAGCGGTCCTAGTAACCACCAATGTGGGCTTGGTGGGGCTTGACGAGGACGTCAAGAATTTAAAGGGGGGAGATTGTGATACCCCGAATCCCACATGGAGTGTGAGAGGAGAATGAATGGAAGATGAGTTCTAAAAGGGTCAAGTCCCACATTGGGACCTTACTAGGTTGGACTGGGCTTTATAATGACTCAATGGGCTTCAAAAGCAACCTTGACTAGTCCTTTTGAAGTCAAAGCACAGATGTGGCTAGTGCTTGTCCTTGGGTTTTTACACTGTGTAAGCAAATTTGTGGGTAATTTTAATTGTGCTTGGCATTTTTCCATATTTATGTTAGTTTCAACTTAGTATATTTGGCCGGAACCAAATTGAAGAGAAAGTCCTTTTTCCTGTTTAACCTTTTTTCTTCGTGCTGTGTAAAGAAATGAGGATGACCTGTTCTTTTCCCTTTGGCAGTAATTTGTTTGAGCTTTTGGGCGGAGGTGCACTATAATTCAATATATCCTGAAGGAGGTAAAAATCCACATCTGTTGTTTTGGACATTCTCTATTGCATATTCTTTACGAAAAACAGGAAGGATTTGTTCGACTGAATTCAAGTTGGAATGTTCTTGTAAATCAAAGTGATTAATCCAACTATTAAGTCCTTTTAGTCTGTATTATACAAAAAGTTGGGTTGACTTTGGAAGCTACAGCTTTTTCATTGTTGGATTAGGTTCATACTTCATATATGTCGACTAAACTTGATTTTAGAGGGCCATACCTAGGATATGGTACACTGACCAATTGGTTTTCGAGGGAACTTGACGAACAGGTAACCAAAATCCTGAAATATCCATATATTCGAGTAGAATGAAAAAAAAAAAAAAAAGGAACCATGTGATTAGGATAGCTATGTATTGGCTGCCAAACGGAGATGACTGCCACTCTTTTGTTTGACGTGGACAAATGAAGCACTATTTGAAACAGTCGAGACAAAGGAGATAGAAAAAAGAGATAGTGAGATAAAAAGATATATGTCAAAGATGTAATAATACATTTTTTTTGGGTTGGGTGGGTGGGTCGGGGAAATATTCTTGATAAACTCCATCCGCCATGAGGTAGATTCATTTGACACCCTAGCTTTTTGCACAAACTTCCTCTGATTTAATTTCTGCTGTAATTTGGGGTTTTAGTACTATCTCTAAGATGTACACCTAATAAACTCTAAAAAGCTGTTTCTACTTGCACTCAGAAAGGCCACCAGAACTTGAATACGAGTATGTCCTTTCAGTTAATTAAGAAAGGGCTCTAGATGTGCAAGAAGAACAAAAAAAGGAAAGAAAAGGTTCTAGATGTGCATCATGACCAAAAGAAAGCTGCTAGCTTTCACTTTCAGGTGCTCTCCATTGCTAAATTAAATGGCGCGTATGACTAGACAAGGATTGTTATGGGGGATACTTTTCAACTATAAGACCACTTCCAGATAATCAAAATACATGTGTAGAAACTTCTAAAGAAACTGGAATCAAGACTACCAAAATTAATTAAGCTTGCAGTTGTACGGAGTCCTCTTCACTGCTCCCCACCAATGCCTTATAGACGACTACGTAATTCTGTACGCCCAATCTATTGATAATATCTGATTGGAGCTAGTCTGTACATTGGTCCAGCATTCTAGGGCCTGTAAGCATACTCCAATTAAGTTTGCAAATACAGGATAAAAGATGCATAGATTTGTATATCTCCGACACACTCGATTGCATAGACCAACAATGGGGCTTACATTTAGCTTAGTCGAACAAGTTGTTGTATGTATTTAACGTTTTAGACCAATGAGTGGGATTATAACAGGCTTTGGTTGTGGGTTGTCAGCTAGTACTTGTGGCTTGGTTTGGTTAGTCCAGCCTATAAAAAGATTGTTTTCAGATCACATCACCTTTCAGGATTAACCATTTTTAGTACTTGGAACTGTTCTCCGAGGTTGAGTAATGCTCTGTCTATGTTGTGGTTTTTACCCAGATGTGCCGGCATCTGTGATTAAGAAGAAGAAAAGAAGGTGGATGCTTAGAAATAGGCATCTGGAGTCATTAAATGAAGACCGACTTAATGGTAATAATTGACTCGTCACCTTTCTCTCAGTTGCTTCCTACAAATTCATTCTGTTGCTGGGTTCCTTTCAGAATGAATTGTGAGGACGGATTTTAAAGGCACGAGTAGGCCTTATTTGTACATCTCCTTTCATGGAACTCTGGACTTCATTCTTTCTGATTATTAATATCTTATGTAAAACTCTCCTTCGGTTTTGTTAGCAGAGCAGTTATACTGCATTCTGCTGTTTTCAAGCTTGTTCTACCACCTTGTGCACAATTTTTTGTCGACTGCATGTGCCAATTTTTGAGGTCACATGTATTGTTTGGATATTGGGGATTACAGGAAAAACATATTTGGCTTTTCATCATGATCAACTGTAGAAATGGAAACAAAAAATTCAACAAAAGTTGAAATTAATTGGTTTTCAGTCATACATTGTAACAGCTTTGGTTTCTGTAGGGTTTGTTTTAGTCTCCGGTTAGGATCTCTCGTTATACTCGATAAGATTTTTTGCCCCATATTCATAAGGAAAAGCCCCACGGGGGCAGGAGAGATCCACTCAAGTAAGTCCAGCTATTTTCTTTTAGCCATAAAATCTTGCCACGTATTGATAAGAAAGAGCAACAATGGGGACTTATTTTGAATATCAAACCTTTGCTTTGTGTGTTCAAACCTTGTAAAGCGGCTACGTTAAACCGAACTCCTTAGATGGATCAAATATTCCATACAAACTACTTCAAGAAGAAAAGTACTATGAGGACTTATTTTGAATTTCTACATAAGGACCAATAAAGTAATTAAACTAATTTTTTCCACTTATTCATCGCCCCCAAGCTTCGTTCCTGCCTACCAACGAACCGTAACCTCGAGCTTCAGCCTGCGAACTCAGTTTATTCATAGCCTTGTTAGTACAACGTTTTTGTTTTTTGTTTTTAATGGATACAAGCTAAGATAGATCAAGAAGATCAGTTTATGAGGCTTCGGGGAAACATAGAAGAACATTTTTGCTCTTTAGTGGCAAATTTTTTCATCACTAAAGAGCTACTTTTCAAGGCAGATGAGTTTAGTAACAAAAAAAATTTTGTTAGAATTTCGTTTAGTAACCCCATTGCAGATGTTCATCAGCCACGACTAGCAGACGATCAAATGGGATTATTTGCTGATAGAACATTAAAATAACAGTCATAATCAAACAAAATAAAAAAGCTGCAATAAAAATAGACGATCGAATGATGGAATGATGAAAAGTTTCGTCACAAAATAGTTATGCTCCTCCTGACAACCATTTTCGTCACCAAAATTTTCTTTTTCTTTTTTTTGAGTGACAAAACTTTCGTCACCATAAGTACGTACATCTTTCGTGATGAGATTTGAATTTCATCATGAATATTGACTATTGTGACGAAATTAATTTTTGTCACTAAAGATAAACTTTTAGTAACGAACATTAAAATTTGTCACAAAAACCTTATTTTAATGAAGAAATTCATTACGTCAAAATTCTTGTAGTGACCTAATTTTCGATACTAGAAGTCATTGCATACGAAACATGGTGGTCTGATGAATTTATTGTCACTAAAATAGTAAAGTAAAGTAACTTATATATTAAAATCCAAGCAAAATACAGACGATACAAATGGAACTGAGGGCCCTACAATAAGCTAATTCGAAGATTCAAAAGCCAATTCGGTCACAAAGGTTAGGTCTAAGAACAACCACAAGAGCAATAAGACAACCACAAACGAGTCATAAGGGCCGAGACCAAAACTAAACAAAAGCCGACCACGGGTAGGGGAGCAAATCAAACCGACCACAAAATACGGGACACGACACAAACACAAACGACTTCAAAAGCCGGAACACAATACAACAACAAATCAACTTATAAGGATTGGGATACAACACATCCGCCGCACATAGCGGCAGCAGTTTCCACTCGAGGAAAGAAAGTCAAAGCAACGATCTGACTCCTTCAGGAAAATCTCTAAGCTAGAACCGGCTGCATAGAGGGGAGGAGAGAAGATGACAGCTTCATGCAGTACAAAACCACGGAGACTAGAGCCACCAAAGAAAAACAGTCGAATCTATCCAGAAAGTGAAGGGAAGAGGCACGGGAGGCTTGGGGAGCTTATGAACTGAGGATGTTGCAGAAATGCCCTGCATGTGAGTGGCATGCACTGACAAGTGGGCACCAGACTAGCATTGAAAGGACCATCGGGAGATATTGAGAATGAAGGGAAGGTGCTTGTGAAGCATCTCGCGCCAGCCATTCACCACCAGTCTTGGCCAAAAATGATAGCTGGGGGAGAGGCTTCCATCTATGGTGATAGTGCATAGTAAAGTCCACCGAATACTCTGAGATCTAGCCTCTTTGATTCCAAAAACCAAAAAAAGCCCCAAAAACAAGACAAAAAAGCCTAAAAACAGGCTGGAAATTGGCACTTAGAACAAATCACAGCCACGCCTCTGACCGAAAATGTGGGTGGGGAAAACGTACAAGAGGAAGGGGAGAGGAGATTCTAGATAGTATCTCTTTGGAATCGGCTTTGTCCAAGATATTTTTAACACAGATTTCTATTCAAACACATTTTTGTGACAAACTTTATTGTCTCTATTGTGCATATTTTGGGTTAATTACAATTTACATCAACGTGGTTTGGGTTAATTACACTTTGCAACGATGCGGTTTGGGGATTTGACACCTTGCACCCCATCCTTTTAATTTTGAGGCATTTCACCCACGTGATTATGGGTTCTTTTATTTTTGAAACACTTTTTACCCACGTGTTCTGCGTGTGGTTGATTTTTCCATTCGAAATAACGGATAAATTGGTGGTGGGGTTCAAATTGAAGTAAACCAATACCACGTCGGTGAAATGTATCAAAATGGAAAGAAAATGGGTGCACAGTATCAAGACCCCCCAAACTACATGGGTGCAAAGTGTAATTAATTATATAAATTTACAAGCTCTATTTTTTCTTGTAGCAATGAAACTACTTTCTCACTAATCACTTTTTTCGTTTGAAGTAGATTGCACGTTCCATATATGTTCGAACTAGATTCGTATTTGCAAAATTTCAAAATCTTGCACATTTATATCTCATAATTAATATATCTCAATATTAGAACGTACAGATTTTGCTAACTCAAAACGTAAAAATATACTTAAATACTAGTTCACCACAAAAGCTAATTTTCGACGCTAGAAGTCATTGAATACAAAACTTGGTGGTCTTTCGGCGATAAATTTCTCGTCACTATAAAATTACTAGTTCGCACCAAGATTTCTATTCGAACACAGTTTTTGTGACAAACTATGGCGTCGTATTTCGCATATTTAGAGGATGATAGATTTGTCGCAAATACTTTTGGAACATTTGGCAACATCCTAGATCGTTGCTGTTATAACTTTATAAGCTCTATTTTTTCTTTGGGTTAATACACTTTGTACCCCTTATATTTAGAAGTGTTGACACATTACACCCCAATATTTTATTTTTGAGACATTGAGCTCACTATGTTACTCTCCAAACGATATGCACCCCAGAGTAAAATTTTGGTGTTAAATTAGACTGTAATCGTTTAAATGTGTCTCTCATGCACGTGACCTCTATCCCAATCAGATTATCGTATTGCTCTTTAATCTCAGACAAGTCATGATCAAATAAGCTTCAAAACCAATAAGCGAAAATCGTGACTTGTTTGAAACTTATTTAATCGAGACTTGTTTAAAATTCAAGGGCAATACAGTAATCTAACGGGGACTGAGGTAACGTGTAAACGATTACAGTCTAATTTGACGCCAAATTTCACTCTGTAATGCAAATCGTTGGAGGAGGTAACATAATGGGTTCAATGTCTCAAAAATATAACATTGGGATGCAATGTATCAACACTCCCAAACATAAAGGGTGCAAAGTGTATTTAACATTTTTTCTTTTAGCAATAAAAAAATCTTCTCACTAATGATTTTTTCGTTCGAGCCTATATGTTCGAACCAGATTCCCATTTGCAAAATTTCAAAATCATGGACATTTATGTCTCAAAATTAATACACCTCAATACCAAAACAGATTTTGCTATCTCCGTAAAACAGTATTCTTAAATACTAATTCACATTACAAATATTTCAATACACAAATGTAATGTGAAATAGAAAATGCTCTAGTAATGCTCGGACATCATATAGCCCAGCTTTCAAACGCGACGGTATCGTGTTGCCCCGGCACCGCGCGCGAATTCTCACAAATTAGTTGCAGCAAAACAAGCTTGTCAATTGTCACCATTGTTGTTCTAGTCAACTATGTTTGCTTTCATTCATGAGATTTTAAGCCTAACATTATAACCCCTAAGTACTCCAACCACCTGGGCAAGAACAGAAAGGTGGTGAAAACATATAATTACCTACATAATTAAAGATGCAGTTCAAATTTTCAATTAGCCCCCCTAGGTGCAACTTGATTCAGGATTACACGAAAACGTTGTCAGTACTCTTCCTATTCATCTGTCTGATCTTCAGTAGCTTCCTCTTCAATCTCCGTCACTGACTGCAACATGGCGATCTCATTCGCAGAGAATTCCAAATTAAAATTTCCAAGCAGATCAAATTCAAAGGGCGGCAACACCAGCTCAGCCCTCGAAATCCCACACTTCTTAACCATGTCTTTACTCTCGTGAACAGTTTCAGCCTTGCCAGGGGAGTCCGGAAGAGTCCAAGGAGGACAGGACGAAACAGGGACGACGCCGTTGGCACTAGAACCATCAGTACTGGAACTCGAGAACACGCCGTTGCCAGTGGCAGCAATAATGGAGGGCTCGGCCCGGCGTAAGAGCCATTCTATGGTCTGTCCGTCGGTTTTGTGACCTAGCTCGCCAGTAAGCTGAAAGATACGGGCAGCGCATACTGCAGGCAGGCGGATACGGCGGTCTTGGCCGTTCACTTTGGTATGGCGGTCTTTTGTTCCTCTAGAAGGAAGGAGCTTGGTTTTTGAGGAACTCGGTGTGCTTTTAGAATTGTACTGTTTGGGTAGCTTGATTGAGGAGCTAGAGAGTGTCATCTGCAAACTCGTTGTCTTTGACTCCATATCCGCACAGCAAAACTACGAGAGTGTGTGTGTGTGAGAGAGAGAGAGAGTGAGAGAGAGAGGTTTGAATGTGCTGTTCCTACATAACTCAAACTGACACTTTCTGTTTGTGAAATCAGTGTATAGTTTTCCGGTTCTTGTTGAAATGTGCATGCACTCTTAAATGCTCATCTGTAACGCTAATGGAAGTACGGGAGCTGTTGGATTGGGAATGGGTAATGCAGTGTCGAATCCAATGGCTGGTATCCCTCTTGCGCTAATTAGGAAGTTCAGTGAGAATTGCTTTGCTTGCAGTAAATAGAAATGGAAAAAAGGACAAATGCATTTGTTGTGATGACGAGGTACTTTCTTCATTGCAGCTAATTTTCATATTTAAACATTTAAGACCTCACTTTATAACCAAAGCCAAGGCATATCTCCTCCTTTGTTGTCAATAATAATGTTTGCCACCACCATAAGTGCATAATGACCCCCAAGATAATTAACAATCCTGAGTCCTTATGTTATTCACTTTTAACAAATTAGTCATTAGGGTATAACTTTAAATAAACCGGTCCTTGTGGTATGCTTTTTAGACATACATGTCCTTTTGTCATCCAAAAGTTAGCTCACTAACGAGGACATGGTCAAAGATAGGCTATTCAATCCCAAAAATGGATATCTCAACCCTGAACACATGTCGGTCTTTTGCTAGGTGGCTAACTTTTGGTAGAAAAAATGACTCATATGATTCAAAAATGGACCACAGGGCCGTCCCATTCAAAATTGAACCTTGGGGACTATTTTTTTAAAATTCAATGTCATAGAGATTGTAGCGATAATTAAGCCTTAAAAAATTAGTAATAACTACTTTAAGAAGCACATTTACTCATGGGAAATCCTAGACAGCCTGGAAGTGACGTGGATACGTAAGAAAGCAACATATTTACAAGGGTTGCTCGAAATTAGTAACACTACAATAAATGTGGTATGAACTATATTAACACAATCTTTATTATTATAAAAACACCGTATCTGAAATATGGAACTAGTTTCTTTCACATAATGTGATACCCAAAAATGAAATAGTGAATATTAATGGAATG
The DNA here is from genome assembly GCA_963930655.1 of Myrica gale. NCBI lineage: Eukaryota > Viridiplantae > Streptophyta > Magnoliopsida > Fagales > Myricaceae > Myrica > Myrica gale. The sequence goes on along the minus strand of OZ005602.1, from coordinate 16,976,833 downwards.
GTTCAATTTTTTTAAATTGACTATTAGAACCCAAAATATTAATGTCATTTAAAAGAAGGATAAATATAAAATCAGTCCACGTGGTATACGTGGAACATATATAACAAAATTAGACTTTGACTCATGAAGTCTTGATACTGCGTTGGTAGTTGGGTCTGGGCCACCGAGAACCTAGACCTCATTCGTTGAGAGCGTTCATAGATGGTTGGTTGAGGATCTCCTGATTATATTTTCTAGCGATGATGAAGAGGAAGAGGAGAAGAAAATAAGATCAAGACCTTTGTAGTTTATACTTATGTAGTAGTTATTCTGCCATGTTTTGTAGATGTACATAGAAGAGAGAATTGGTTCTCTTTTGTGGTATAAAGGCTTGAATAAAGGGTCTTGATGATGTTTATTACTTAGAATATTATTGCTTTAACGATCCTTCCACTGACCGTAACCTCATGAGTTTAATAGCGGTGTCCATTACTATAAGACAGCGCTACAGATCTTCACGGTACATGCCATTACAGATGACATCAGAGTTGAGGTTTAGGAAAGTAAGGATAGTTAGCAAAACTTAAGGAAAATGAGCACATTCTCATAAAATATGAGTAGTATAATATTGTGTTTATTTCCATATGATTTTTAATCTACAACCTACCCTTGTATCTCAGGAGATAATGGCAGACAGAAGGAATAGAGATACAAGAGTGGAGATTGTTCATGAAGGCTGCTCGTTTGATCAGTTTGCCAAGCACCATCCCCCTAGCTATGAAAGAGATATGAAACCCTTAGTGGTTGAGAATTGGCTATTGAACATATATGAACTATTGTAGGTTTTAGAGTATACTGATGATCAAATAATACGATTTGCCACGTACCAACTAAAAGGAGAAGCCAAAAAGTGGTGGCAAGCTAAGAAGGAACTCTTATGAATCAAGTGGACTTGGGAGCAATTTAAGAAGGAATTTCTAAATCATTATTTTCCTAAAACAATTAGAGAAGCCAAGGCCTAGGAATTCACTACCCTAATCCAAGGAACAAGGTCAATTGCGGAGTATGCTTCTAAGATTATTGAGTTTACTTGATTTGATACATATCTTATTCTAGATGAGGGTAAGAAATCCCATAAGTTTGATAGAGGATTGCAGCCTCATATCAAGGATAGAATCTGTTGCCATAAATTTGAAAATTTTCAGTAACTAGTAGATAGGGCCTCGATTGTAGAACGTAGTTTTCCGGAAAGTGTTGTTATTTATGATCAGCATAAGAAACAATCATTCCAAGGAAATGATTCTCAAGGACAACCAGCAGTAAAGATAGGAGACAATTTGGAAATAGAGGCAATGGACAGGGTGCTAAAAGAAATGATCCTAACGCTTCAGGGATAACTTATTTTTCTTCTGGAAAAATAGGTCATTATGCTCGAGATTGTCGGGTGAGGCAAGGACTTCCTCAAAATAGACAACCTAATCAAGGTATTAACTAGCAGAAAAGAACCGAACTAGCTAAGGTTTATGCTTTAACCATGGAGGAAGCCTTACGAGATGAGAATGTGATAACATGCACTTTTTCCTTCTCTTGTGGAGCAGTAAATGATACAGGCGCTATGCACTCCTTTATTTCGCATAATTGCGTCAATAGATTTGGATTATTAGTGAAACCTTTATTGATTCAACTTTTTGTGGTAACTCCATTAGGAATAAGAATTATTTATTCAAAGAATTTTCGAATGGAGATAGAAGGAAAAAGATCGTCTATATATTTGACTATCTTGGATATGAGAAATTTTGATGTGATCCTTGGTATAGATTAGTTATCTCTTTATCATGTGATGATTAATTGTTATGCAAAGGAAGTGATTTCTTATTTGCCTAGGGAAATGGAGAATCAACAGAAGAAGAAAAAAGATATTACTCAAGTACGATTGATATCTCCACTTAAAGCTTGGAAAAGTGTGGTTAATGGAGTTCAAACTTTTTGTCTTAGTATCAACAGTTGGAATTTAGGAAGAAATGAAGAGTTTAGAATTGATACCAATGGAATACTAGAATGTATATCCCGAAGAATTGCCTGGATTACCACCTACTAGAGAGATTGAATTTGAGATTTTATTGGTACCAGAAGCTTGCAGGATTGTTACATCCTTTACAGATTCCAGTATGAAAATGGGATGAAGTGACAGTGGACTTTGTAATTGGATACGAGCTCCAACTGGACAAGATGCTATTTGGGTGGTGATTAATTGATTGACGAAGTCAGCTCATTGTATCCCTATTAAAGTAAGTTATACATCTGAGAAGTTGACAGAAATGTACATTAAGAAAGTTGTGCGACTTCACGGAATATCGAGTTCCATAGTATCAGAGATATGCGTTTTACCTTAAGGATATGGAATGGTTTTCAGAAAGCGCTACGTACGCAGTTAAAGTTTAGTACTGTATTTTATCCTCAAATTGATGGACAATCAGAATGGGTAATTCAAATTCTAAAGGATATGATTAGAGCTTGTGCTTTATAATTCAAGGGATCTTGGATTCAATATATGTCTCTTGTAGAATTTGCATATAACATTACGTGTCATATAGGTATTCAAGTGGCACCTTACGAACCTTTATATGGATGAAAGTGTAGATCACCCTTATTCTAGGATGAAATTGGAGAGAGACATATGATAGGATCTGAGATTGTACAAAAGACTTGTGAAAAGGTAGAAATGATCAAGGAAAGATTGAAAGTAGCCTAGAGCAGATAGAAGAGTTATGCTGACCATCTTAGACGATTGTCAGATTTTGAATAAGGGGATACACATTCTTAAAAGTGATTCCTATAAAAAGAGTTAGGAGATTTATAAAGAAATGGAAGCTAAGTCCATGCTATGTTGGACCATTTGAGATTTTGTGAAAGATAGGGGCAACAACTTATCAGTTAGCCCTACAACTAGAATTAGAAGGGGTACATGATACTTTTCACATCTCTATGCTGAGGAAATATGTTTCAGATCCTTCTCATGTGATAGATTATACACCCTTACACATAAAAAAGAATTTAACCTACTAAGAGCAGCATGTTACAATACTAGAGAGAAAGGAGCAAGAGTTACTTAACAAAAGGATTTCCTTAGTAAAGATGTTATGACAAAGTCATATACGACCGACGCGTCATGGGAGTTAGAGACAGACATGCGTGACAAATATCCTTAGTGGTTTGACTAACTGGTACGTTCTTTGTGTTTTGTTTAATTCTGAGTACATAATTATTTTTAAGTGAGGGAGTATGTCATACCCCAAGCTTTCGTTTAACATAACATGCATTTTTTTATAAAAACAAGTTTTAGTTTAGTAGTGCATTAAAAGAAAATTATTGACTTAGTGTATTAATTAGTGAGATTAGGAGTTCACCAGTGACCAATCTTTTATTCATGAAATTAAAATACACATTTTGAGAGAATTTATTTTTGGAATCTAATAGGACGAGTTTTCATCAAAAATCGTAACTTGTGATTTTTAGTCAACTAGTAGGTCGGTTGTATATCCATTAAGGTACATTTCACGTTTTGAGACATTTTATTCATCAGAAGCTAGTAGGATGATTTATGAAGTTGTGGATAGAGACGACTTATAGATAGAGATAAATTATGGATAGAGATAAGTTATGGATAGAGACGAGTTATGGATAGAGGTGAATTATGAATAGAGAAGAAGTTGTGGATAGATATGAAGTTGTTGATAGAGATGACTGGTGAATAGAGATGAAATTGTAGATAGAGATGAACGTTTATGGATAATGATAAGGAAATAATCGGTCGGATAATTGACGAAACTTAGCAACTAAGTCATGGTTCCTATAAATAGGGGGTTCGACCATTAAGAAATACTTATCATTTGAGTGAAAACGTAGAGCTTTCAAAAAGAAGAGAAAAATCGTATAGTGAAGAAGAGGAAAGGTTAGAAGAAAAAAGAGTAAATTCGAGTAGAAAATGAAAAAACAAAGCTTAGAAGATAAAAGGAGGATTTTTCTTCTACTACAACTAAAGTTTAATTTGGTTATCTTTGATTTTGATTCAAAAGCTTTCAAAAAATTTCAAGCAGTTTGTTGTGAATCTCTTGTATTTTTAAAGATTCTTGAATCTACTGATTCCATGTGGTATTCTTTGTATTCTTCATGTTCTTGGTGAGGAACAGCTTCATGTTTTCAAAAGAGTCTCGTTTTCAAAGTCTGATTCTATGTTAAGGTGTTTTCAAAAATTTTATTGTTTCTTTGTAAAATTCTTCACGAACTATGTTTTTCAAATGTTGGAAATATTCTTTAAACAGTCCTTGTGCTTTTAAAACTCTATGTCTTTTTTATTATGTCACAATATTCATTATTTCTTCATTGAGGTTATTTGGCTATTAACCTTGAAATCAAGGTGTAGTTTTTCTTCACAATACCTATCCTTTTCTTTTGAAAATGTCAAATTGTTTTCTATGTTTAAAAATATGATTTTCAAAAGAAGTTTCATGGTTAAGGTATGACATATCATGTAATTGACATGAGACATGCATACTTTTAGCACATGTTGTGTACAAGAGGATGTGGACCACATGTTGTGGAAAAGTCCTAAATAAGGACTATTTACTCTGGGAGTAATGTCGCATACCGAATATTCACTTTGGCCAATGATTCACTCTGGGAGTGATGTCGTATTTTGATATAGGGGTAATGCAAAAAAAAGGAGTAATGCTGAGGGGTAGTGGTTGAAATTAGAAAAGATCATTTTTAGTTTGAGTCTTTTCCTTTATTTTATCTTATGTTATGTTGTTGAATTGATGAACTGGTTTCTTCAATGTCTTTTTCATGTTATCTCCTACATGTCCTACTAACTTGGTTATCTTTGATTTTGATTCAAAAGCTTTCAAAAATTTTCAAGGAGTTTGTTGTGAATCTCATGTATTTTCAAAAGATTCTTGAATCTACTGATTTCATGTGGTATTCTTTGTATTCTTCATGTTCTTGGTGTTCTTGATGAAGAACATCTTCATGTTTTCAAAAGAGTCTCGTTTTCAAAGTCTGATTCTATGTTAAGGTGTTTTCAAAACTTTTATTGTTTCTTTGTAAAATTCTTCACGAACTATGTTTTTCAAATGTTGGAAATATTTCTTTAAACAGTCATTGTGCTTTTAAAACTCTATGTCTTTTTTATTATGTCAAAATATTAATTATTTCTACATTGAGGGTATTTGGGTATTAACCTTGAAATCAATGTGTAGTTTTTCTTCAAAATACCTATCTTTTCTTTTGAAAATGTCAAATTGTTTTCTATGTTTAAAAATATGATTTCCAAAAGAAGTTTAATGGTTAAGGTATGTCATATCATGTAATTGACATGAGACATGCATACTTTTAACACATGTTATGCACAAGAGGATGTGGACCACATGTTGTGGAAAAGTCCTAAATAAGGACTATTTACTCTGGGTGTATTGCTGCATGCCGAATATTCACTTTGGCCAATGATTCACTCTGGGAGTGATGTCGTATTTTACTGTAGGGGTAATGCAAAAAAAAGGAGTAATGCCGAGGGGTAGTAATTGAAATGTGAAAATATCATTTTTAGTTTGAGTCTTTTCCTTTATTTCATCTTCCGTTATGTTGTTGAATTGATGAACTTGTTTCTTCAATGTCTTTTTCATGTTATCTCCTACATGTCCTACTAACTGCTGGTTTTACTGAGTCATTTAGACTCACCGTTGTTTGTTAAATTCTTTTAGCAAAAATTCAGAATGTACCTAGGAGAATTTACTGAGACTTTGACTCATGAGATCTTGTTACTAAGCTGGTAGTTGGGTCTAGGTCACTGAGAACCTAGACATCATTGTTGAGAACGTCCATAGATAGATTGGTTTAGGATCTCCTGATTATATTTTCTAGCGATGATGAGTAGGAAGAGTAGAAGAGAATAAGATCAAGACCTTTGTGGATTGTACTTATGTAGTAGTTATTCTCCCATGTTTTGTAGATGTACATAGCAGACGAAATTGATTCTCTTTTGTATTATAAAGGCTTGAATAAAGGGTCTTGATTGTGTTTATTTCTTAGAATCCTATTACTTTAACGATCATTCCACTGACCGTAACCTCAGTTTAACAACAGTGTCTATTACTATAAGACAACACTAAAGGTCTTCACTGTTCGAGCTATTGCACCAATGTTACCAATACCAAGTATTTTGCCTTTACCATTGTCATTAAAAGTAACTATACCTTTTCCTTCCGGACAAACAAAATTAAACCAATTCTTGTCTCTGGTCATGTGCTTGGAGCACCCATTATCAAGGACCCAATGTTCCTTGGCTTCACTTGTCTTCAAGCACTACTACAAAAAGGAATCAAGTCTTGATTTTTGGGACCCAAATCTCTTTGGGTCCTTTGGTGTTAGAAACAAATTCTTTCACCTTGTCTTTTGGAATCTATACAAATTTGATTTCACTTGTAGATTTCTTCCTAGTTGGACAAGCATGTGAGATGTGTCCAGCTTTTCCACAAAAGTTACACCCGATGAATGATGTTGATGATTTAAAAATCATAAAGGAATATAAATTTTGATCACCTATTAAATCATAAGCAAGACCACTTTTGTTGAAGCAACATCTTTGTGAATCAAGAAGAATATCAAGATTTTTTTTTGCCTTAAGTAAATGTTGCAAGATCTTGAATGAGATAATCAACTTTCTTTTTCAAATCACTATTTTTATATTTTAAATCATTTGACTCATCTTGCATAATTTTCTCATTTTCTTTTGTGACCCTTGCAAAATTTTCTCTAAGGGAAACAACTTGGTGTTTCAAAGGTATTATTTTCTTTATTTAGAGGTTCAAGATTCTTTTTAAGACAACAATACTTTGTAAAAAGTATTTTCAGTTCAAGATGTTGTTCATCAAAAGAAAAACATTGTATAAATGAATTGTGTATCTCATCCTCATTGTCCTTTGCTATCAAGCAAAGGTTGACAACTTCATTTTCTTCACCTTCACTTTCACTGTCATCGGATTCATCCCATGCGGTTATAAATGTCTTTTTCTTTTCCTTTAAGTCCATAGATTTTTTATAGAATTTAATATAGGGACATTCTGACTTGATGCGACGCAACTTCTTGCATCCAAAGCAAATAGGCTCATTCTTCTTACTACTATCTCCTTTGTAGTTTGTCTTCCTTTGGAATCTTTTGTCTTCGTGCTTCTTTCGAAAAAACTACTATCTCTTTTGTAGTTTGTCTTCCTTTGGAATATTTTGCTTTTTGAATGGCAGTAACCTATTGGTTCCCAAACTTTGGTAGACATCTAAGAATATTTCTCACCATTTCAACATTAGTATACTCTTTACCAATATATTTAAGACCATTAATAATATCAGTAAAGCGAGTAAACATGGAGGAAATAGATTCATCACATTTCATTTTGAAAAGTTCATAATTATGAATGAGCATGTTGTTTTTGTTCTCTTTAACTTGATTAGTACCTTCATGGGCTACTTCAAGTCTATTCTATGAGTCTAAATAACAACCCAAGAGGAGGGGTGACTTGAGTTTATCAAAAACTTAGTCCTTTTTTCGATAAAAATACACATCTGAAAAATACCCTTTTAACAAATAAAAATACAGATCTTAATGTGTTTAATGCTAAGAAAAATATAAGCAATAAATGATAAAGCATAAAGCACCACAAATATGGATATGGAGCGAATAATAAGAGAGATAGAGTTAGAGAGACGACACCACAATTTTAGATGGTTCGACCAACACTTGCATACGTCCACAATTTTAGATGATTCAATCAACACTTGCCTACGTCCACCCCTAAGGCTATTTACTTCCTTGGGCTTCCTTCACTATTCTCCAAATAAAAAATAAACCTTAGCTTCCCTGGTGCTAAGGAACCTTTACAAAGCGTTTTTCGAACTCACGCTTTAACTCTCTTCACAAATCCCAAAACCCAAGGGAATTCTTCTACTCACACGAGTAGGACCAAGTGTTTATCCAACACTCAAGTGATTTACAAAATATGGGTACAAATGAATAATAAAGAAAGGCTATCTAAGTCAAATCAGCAAGTGAAAAACTCAATAGTGTGCAAGAAGACAAGATTCTCAAAGGAAAGCTAAAATTTGGCAAAGTGGGAGCACAAGCTTTCCTGGTAGGTGCATTATTTATTTATTGAAAATCATCAAAATATCGATTGTGAACAAAAGCCAACATTATTCAATATGAATACCTATTTCTCCCTCCAACCACATCGTTAGATGCAGCCGCCTATCTTTCCTGAATCTATTAATTTGATTTTTATATTGAATGATGTTACAATTCTTAGGAGGAACTTTTGAATATTTCCAAAATCTTATTTTCATTTCTCATAAGTTTATATGTGTACACTTGAAAAATAAATCATCGATAAAAGTTGTAATAGCACCTCACATTTTGGTCCGTTAACTCTAAAAAAAATACATGACTACATATATATCCTTGGATGTATGGGTGGACTTCTAAAGATAATCAAACTCATGGGCTACGTAGTTATGGAGAACTTTAATTAAGGTTGAACGTAGATTTTGGACTCGATCGCAATCCTAGGCCCCAAGTTTTAAAGGTTTTGGGCTTCAATCAAGCCTAAATGGATTTGAGCCGATAGGTAACCCACGTTTTCCCTAAAGTCTTGGCCCTTCAATATCTTCAGAGGCTAAGGAAGTGACAAGGCAAATAACGGCCTAGAAAAAAAAAAGACAAGGCAAATAACGGGCTTGAAAAACATAAAATATAAATGTAATGAGATTTATGTGAGGCTATGTAGAGAGGAATTGAGGAAAAATAGGTAAACATAGGTCTGACAACAGATTTGATGGTTAAATTGAAAAGAGTCAGAGTAGGTGTATATATCGGGAAAAAAAGAGAAAAGAATAAGAAAAATTCTCAAAAGAAGAAAAAAGAAAAGAAAAGAAAAGAAGAAGGTAACGATACCAATGGATAAAGCATTTCTTTAAGAAATTGTTCGTATAATTGAGGTTTTAGACTAATCCAACATGTTTATGTGTAGAGCTAAAAGTGATACGAAGAGAATTAGGAGTAATTTGTTTTAAAAAGTGTTGAGGTTAGATTTCTAATTAAGGACTCTATTGACATTATGGTTTTAGAAATACATTTATAAATGTAATGGTATGCATGATTAGAAAAGTGTTCCATATGGATGATATGTTGTTTGTTGGACAGAGCTAAGCGCACTGGAATTTGCTAAGATCTTATAAGTACGTTAAGTCTATTTTCAAAATTTTAAAAATTTTTATTTTATTGAGATTTATTGAAGTTTTGTAAAAAATTGAGTGTGTATGTATAAAAGTTAAAAATTTTGGAATGTGTTTATTTTACTGAAAATTTGCATACCCCGAAATTTCGGAGAGAAGAACACTTTTGTTATGGTGGACTAAGATATATATATTGAGGATGATAATATTCTCAAGATCTCGTTTAGAACTTATTAGGAACATTACTTGGGGACGAGAAAGTTTAAGATAATGCATGCTCAAATATTTGGGGACGAGAAAGTTTATGCTAAGTATCAAAAATGAAAGTTTCAACGGAAAATAATTGCTATCTTGGGACATATCATATTGGCTTATAAACTATCCAATTGGGCAAGACTCATGAACTAATACACGTGATATAAGGACTTTAATTTGTTGGAATCTGGTAGGGTGGGTAAAAAGGACATTTTAAATTAATTATTTTATATTATTTGGTTGTGATTTATATTTTGATAGATTAATAATTATTATCTTTTATTAGGAAGTCCATAGGATTTTAGGGTTTGCTTATAACCTTTTGTTTTCTATTTAAGGTATGTGAGAACTTTAAGATTATTTAGATTGGAGGTATAAAACTGTTCAATATAACAATTTCAACAGGTTCAGGATGAAATCACGACAAGAATTATTGTTTGTGGGATGAGTTACAACGAGTTAAAGTTTATGAGAGTATTTGATAATCGAATGAGAGTTCAAAGGCCATTAATTATTTTTACAGTGTTTGTCATACACGACATCAATGTCCCATGATTTGCAAAGTTAAAAAAATTTAGAGGACATTTTTCTCTTTGAGCAAAGTTTAAAATATCTGAAAATATTAAGAAATTAAAAAAAAAACTTATCACTCGATGGACTAAAAGATAGCATATTCATAATAAAAAAATATGAAAAGATTACCTCACCTTATTCCTTTTTTTTTTCTCGAGTCATTTACAACATTAAAAAAATGCATATTTATTTCCTCTTTACGAGGTTTAGATTAGAATGAGTTCTTAAGACAACACCTATAATTATCTTACCCTTAGAGCCGGTCCGGAGCAAGGTGGGAGAATCCGCCAGGATGACACCCACTATATTCGATCGTTTTTCCCACCATCTTGAATTATATAAAAGGAAAAAGGTATGCACTCTGGCAGTTAGTTAACCTAATGAAATGCCAAACAAATATGGGCAATTAACCCACCAAATCGCCTAACTTCCCAGCTCTTCACATTTCGGGTGGTGTTTTAAAGTAAAAATTCTGGGGTTAGAAATTTTGGAGTATTGAGGTTTGTGAAAAAATAAAGAATTTTATGAAATTTGATGAAAAAATAAAGGAAAAGAAGATTTAATTGAATATTACAATATTATTTTATAGTTTGATGAAGAGAGAAGAATTATTTTATAATTGTGTAGCAATTTTGAGGGGTGAAAATTTACACCACAAACACCCCGTGCGTATATGTGCTTTTTAATGTAGGAGTTATATTTCTAACAAAATTCCAATACTTGATCACTAGCCAAATTAACCCATTAAACTCTTATTATCTCTATAAATTACAAATTAACCACATTTAATCAAATTTTGAACACTAATTAAATTAGAAAAATTTCATAAAAATCACGCAAAACATTTTGCTTTCCTTCATAAAAATCATGTTTAACCTAAAGTCACCAACCTTAACATGTTAGCGCACGATAAGTTCTTAATTAAATAGTGAAATCTTAAATAGGTTTCAATACCACCAGATACTCTTCGTGCAAAATATTTATTCCCAATCATAATTTAGACGGACCAAACCCAACAACGGCGGTCATTGAAAAAATTAAAACAAAAAATATTTCCCTACGAGCGCACGAGCGCGCACGCCCTCAAAAGTTGCTTTTGGGCCCCCGGACTAGACGAGGTGTCTCTCAAGTTCTCAACGGTTCTGGAAAGGGACGAAGCTTCTGGAATCTCCTCTATTCCGATAAAATTAAAACCCTAAGACAAAAACCTTGCTCGTTGCTCTTCTTATCCACACGCTTGAGCACTCCCACACTGACCCCCAAGCCGAAAACCCTAGCTTCGCTTGGCGAAAAATGGCGTCGGCTAACGCTATTTCAACTGCGTCCATTATCTGCTCTCCCAAACAGGTAGCAGTTTATCTGCCTGACTCGCCTTTTAGTCTTGCAATTTTTGGGTGAGAACAATTGTGTGAATAGACGCGTACATTGATATGCATATTGTGAACGTGGTTATCTCGGATTAAGGAAATGTAAAACTTATTCGTTAAAGATATAATTGCTTTTCATATGGTTACCGATGGAAATGAGGGACGACGAAGGCAAACGCTAGAGGTTTATCTTCTGGGTCGTCTATTTTCGTCGTGTTTGTGTGCGCATTTGTGCCCGTAAATTCTTATCCAAAGTCTACTTTGTGATGTATGTGTGACGGGTAGAATCTTAATTTGGAGTTCTCTTTGAGTGATGGAACTCCAATGGTTCTGTGGCCGTTGCAGTCTTTCTTTTCTAATCTTTGAATTATTATATGTTTCTCTACTCGAAGATATGTTATAGTATATGGTTAAAATGCGACAGGGCTTGTGGAGGAGGGCTAATCGGCAGCAGAGTAACAGGCTAAATTTCAGGCAACCAAGCAGCAGGTTTGTTGTGAGGGCTGCTGCCAAGGAAATTGCATTCGACCAGAATTCGAGGGCTGCACTGCAGTCTGGAATTGATAAGCTTGCTGATGCTGTTGGGCTTACTCTTGGTCCAAGGGGTAACTTCTTGTTCTACTGTTGTCATTATGGTCACGCAATGGATATTTTGCATAAATTTGCGTAGGCCTTTGAAACAATTACTTCAAGCTTTTGTGTGTTTGTTGGCGACAATATCTCTGCCAGTGAGTATCAGCTAAATATAAGTGTGCTCATGTAGCTCCATGAGTTATATATGAGGTGTATTCAATGATGTTCAACGTAATTTGCATCTTTAGTGATTCTTCGGTTGTCTCATGCAGCCAATTACCAAAGCAAAAAGTCTTCTCTTTTTTCTGAGTGGGTAAGCAGGTAGAGGGGATTCAATACAAGTTTGAAATATCCTATTTGAATTGCTTGAGATGGGACGATCCTTTGTCCTCAATATGTGAGGCTGATGACTTCACTGACGTGTGAGCATATGAAACCAAAGGATTGTGTCCATATTTATTTCTATATATTTGTAGGGGGAAACTCATGTCCCTTTTCTTGGGAGATCTTGCATTTTTTAGTGGTCTCTGCACCATGTTGCATGAATGGCTTTTGTGATTTCATTTTCTGTTCATAACAATTATTCAATGCAGTGCGGGTTGACAAATATCAGTTGTGCTAATTGGGGTTGAAAAATATCAGTTGCGCTAATTGAATGTGTTCCTTTTTGGGTTATGAAGGGAGGAATGTTGTGTTGGATGAATTTGGAAGTCCGAAAGTAGTAAATGACGGAGTCACAATCGCCCGAGCTATTGAGCTCCCTGATGCTATGGAAAATGCTGGTGCAGCACTCATTAGGGAGGTTGGTCTTGCATCTTTATTCTCCTAGATTTTGTTTTTCCCTTAGTTAGATTTTCGTTTTAACATTACGTGCATTCTGTAGTTGACATGGAGATGTTATTTGGGTTGCGATATAATGTATCCAACTGTTCTGGTTGTTGTCCATAGGTTGCCAGTAAGACTAATGATTCAGCGGGTGATGGGACAACTACTGCATCAATTCTTGCTCGGGAAATCATTAAATTGGGTCTCTTAAGTGTCACTTCTGGTGCAAATCCAGTCTCAATAAAGCGGGGGATTGATAAAACTGTACAAGGCTTGGTAGAAGAGTTGGAGAAGGCTGCTAGGCCTGTCAAAGGCCGTGATGATATTAAAGGTATTGTATAGTGGTACTGACTTTATTAAAGTTCAAAATATTCAGCTTGAATTCTGGATTTTTCTTTGGATTGTGCTTTCCAGCTGTCGCTACCATATCTGCCGGGAACGATGATCTTATTGGAACTATGATTGCGGATGCGATTGACAAGGTTGGGCCGGATGGTGTGTTGTCCATTGAGTCATCATCCTCATTTGAGACAACTGTTGAAGTAGAAGAAGGAATGGAGGCAAGTGTCTTTGTTTAATGTCAGAGCAGATTCATTCTAGGGCCTTTACTGCATAATCATGCTTCTTCTTGTCATAGGCTCATCTGTTGTTTTGATTCTTTTATGCACTCAGATTGACAGAGGTTATATCTCTCCCCAATTCGTTACAAACCCAGAAAAGTTGATTGCTGAGTTTGAGAATGCAAGAGTCTTGGTTACGGATCAGAAGATTTCAGCAATAAAAGACATAATTCCCCTGTTAGAGAAAACCACTCAATTAAGAGCTCCATTGCTTATAGTTGCAGAGGATGTCTCTGGGGAGGCCTTGGCTACTCTTGTCGTAAATAAGCTGCGTGGTATTCTCAATGTTGCGGCCATTAAAGCTCCTGGTTTTGGTGAAAGGAGAAAAGCCCTCCTTCAAGATATTGCCATTTTGACAGGTACTTAAATTTCATTGGAATAAAATAGTTTAGGTGCTAGTTATGTTGCTTTAAATATTAGTTGATTGTTGTTTGCAGCTAAAATGATTTTACTATAATACACTTTTAGATATTCTCTCTCTCTCTCTCTCTCTCTCTCTCTCTCTCTCTCTCTGTGTTATTGTGACCACATCATTATCAAACGTTCATGTAACACCGGTGTCTTCTTTTGAAATTTAGGGCATGTTCGTTTTGCAAAAGTATTCTAAGATATAATGAATACAACAATTTCACAAAACGAACATCCTAAACATAAAAAAATCTTACACAAACACCAATACTTTCAACACAAACTTCAATACCTTTTCAAAAAAATTCTAACAAATCTTCTCTCTCCATACTTTTTCACCAAATTCCAATAATTTTTTATTAAAAAAATTACATCAAATCACCTCTCTACACTTTTTTACAAACTTCAATAAAAATTAAGGGAGGATGGACACCATCGCATGCTCACTCGTTGTTTATGTGTGGTACGTGCTGCTATGTACAATAGCTGCCTGAGCAGCACCTATTTATTACCCGAAAATGTCCGTAGTGTTGCTAATTTCTGCTTGCCGTGTATTTCAGGAGCTGAATTCCAAGCCAGTGATCTTGGTCTCTTAATTGAGAATACCTCAGTTGAGCAGCTTGGTTTGGCTAGAAAGGTTACTATCACCAAGGATTCCACCACCATTATTGCAGATGCTGCATCGAAGGATGAATTACAAGCAAGGATTGCACAGTTGAAGAGGGAATTGGTAGAGACAGATTCAGTTTATGACTCAGAGAAACTAGCTGAGAGAATTGCAAAATTGTCTGGTGGGGTAGCTGTAATAAAGGTGGGTGCTGCGACTGAGACTGAACTTGAGGACCGTAAGCTTCGTATTGAAGATGCCAAGAATGCAACTTTTGCTGCAATAGAGGAAGGCATCGTGCCTGGTGGCGGTGCTGCATTGGTTCATCTTACAGCTCATGTTCCTGCAATTAAGGAGAAGCTTGAAGATGCAGATGAACGCCTCGGTGCCGATATTGTTCAGAGGGTAAGAACTACATTATATTGCTAATCAGCTAATAAGGGACTTGTGATACTCTAAATCTCATATGGAGTGGGAGGGAGAAGGAACGAGACATAAGCAACATGAGTTCCAAGTACATATAACATTGGGACCATACTTGATAGAGCTTGACCTTATGACGATTCTAAGAAGTTTCAAAGTCAAGCTTGATTAGTCCCTTTTGAAGTTCAAGTGTAGATGTTGTTAGCACGTCCTAGGGGTGATGCTTGAAATTGTTTTATGATTACCATGATTGTCAAGGTCAGATTTGATACTTGTTAAGTCTAATATATAGGGTAGGTAATGGCTTGTTTTTTAACTTGATTATCAGGGTTGATCTGTCCAAAGGGACTGTTTGGTACACCTGAAGCTCTTTAGAGTATTAAAAGCTGCAGCAACTTCTAGAATGATGGTTTCATTTCCTCTCAGAAGTCACCTAGAAAAATCATGAGTTGCACAATGACAACAAAAATTAGGTGCTAGACAGACAGAAGATGCCAAAAACATATTGGAAGGTAGCTCATACATTTTGAAAACTTGAAGAGCCCTGAAAAGCTGACAAAATCCCAACCAAATGGTGCCTAGAATCTTGGACGTGCACCTGAAAATCTGCCATGCTGCAAGCAGCAGTTAAAAGGTTGCGTTCAGAGAACTGCACTCATTCATGAGGGTTGGTCTGATGTATCATCAGTCATTTCTAGCTATGTCCTTGGTCCTGTGGGTTGTTATATGCATTGATCTAGGTCGACTGTATTTGGTATCCGTTCATTTTTACCTGTGCATCAGAGAGATGCTTGTTGAATAAGCACTTTATATGGTTCTTATTTTTGAACAATCTGTTTCAATGTAGGCACTGGTAGCGCCAGCATCACTGATAGCTCAAAATGCTGGAATGGAAGGAGAGGTTATTGTGGAGAAGATAAGGGCTCGTGAATGGGAAGTTGGTTACAACGCAATGACAGACAAGTATGAGAACTTGGTGGAGACTGGAGTTATTGACCCAGCCAAGGTGACACGATGCGCACTGCAAAATGCAGCATCAGTCGCAGGAATGGTCCTGACTACTCAGGCTATCGTGGTGGAAAAGCCTAAACCAAAGACACCGGCTGGTGCTCCCCCACAAGGACTTACGGTGTGATCTCAATACGTCTATACCGTCTAGATCGTAGGGATGAAGAGTGGTTTTATCGCGGTCAACTAAGAGTACATTTTCAATCTCAATCAGTGAATTACCCTTTTGTATGGATTTATAATATTTTTATATTATTTGAGATATAGCCAGGCCGTCTGTAATATCTGAAGGAATTCGAAGATTTTCAATAGTCATTGCTATGCAAATTTTTAATGTGGCCGTCGGTAATTGCTATGGCTCTCGTGTCTGGTTGATCGAGGGTTTGTCAGTCAGATTAAGGGGTGGGCATTTACAGGAACCGGATTGGGTTTGTCCCTAATTTCGGAACTGGAATTGGAGTTTCTGCCGGGTCCAGATTGGGTTTGTTAGTTGAAAATATGCTTTTCAAAACTAGTTATTAGAATAATTGAGTTTCTTTTTACATATTGAGTATAATGTTATAACAGAAGAAGATGTTAAATACATATGGGGTATATATAATCTTATAATATAAGATGTTAACCGTTATATTGTTAAGGGAAATTATAAAAAAAAGTTATGCTAATGATTAATGAATTTAAATCTGAAGAGTTAAGACTTTTCGGTTTTATGTTTACTTGACAATTGACAATTGTTTTAGGTTGAAGTATATAACTATGTACAAATAGGTTTTATACTCGTTGTGCCTCTATTAAGTAGGATGTTGAATTCTATCATTGAGGTAATGATTTTAAGTAGATGAAAGAGTGCATTGTAAGAGTACATGCACTGAACGAAATCAAATATTAATACCTTCTGAAAGTGATCAGTTTGCTGTTACTTGTGTTTTGATCGAGTCATTTGTTGATGATCTTTCAAATATTCCAAACGTTGGGTCTTGTGCATGATAAATAAATTAGTATGAATGTTCAATAAGGAATTCACCGGTCTATTTGTGAGACTATATCTGTATAAAGTTGGACTCGAAAAGAAATCACACTGGCCAGTGGAATTTTATGAAAAAGTTTTTCGAAGTTAATATATATTATATTTATTTGTGAATTATTTTTGGAAACAATTCAAGAGTTAAATGAGTTACAAATCGTGAATTAAGAATTATATGAGCTAGGGACTTAATCGGTGATATTATTTCGGTCCTATTAGCACATGTGGTATATAGTATGGTGGAAGGATAAATAAACAAAGAATTGTTAACAAAAGAGATTTCACGAAAATAGTCTCACTATCTCGGAGGTCAGTGTGATTTGTTAATAAACATAATCACAATTTATAAAAAGCTCATAAATTCATAATATAATGGAGTTAATGAAAAGAGTTTTTTTATGATGATCATATAGTTAAAATTTGAGATCCTCACGAATAAACACCGTTAAAGCTATGAATAAGTCATTATATATAGCTCATAATTTTATTTAAGAAGTAAGATCATTTAGGTAAGAATTGTTCTCTCTCTAAAATTTCGTCTCAAAAACTGAATAAATTTGAAAAAAAAAACGTTTGGACTGCCTTACTTTCAACTATCCTTAAAATTCCGCTGCGAGTTATATTCTCCCCATTTTCGAAACCATAAGTGGAATTTGTGCTGGGAGGTGAAAATTCTGGATTCAATTACCTTTTTTTAAAAAAAAATATATAATTAAAAAGCAAATTATTAGGGATATTCAGCCAATCAGCCATTCTCTCCGTTAAAGTCCAACGTGCTCTGTCCCACATGTGGGACCCATATAGTTAGTCCCCACGATGTCTCCCACTTTCTTCGCTCGAGCCGCCTTCTCCCTAAACTCGGAAAGACTTGAAACAGTTTTGGATGAACAAGGAGGGGTGGGTACACGTGATGTAGATGCCGGTTTGGTCAAAACCGGTACCGTTAATTTCGGTGATTTATATTTGACATCGGAATCGAAATCGACAGACCAAATAACCGGCCTTTGTCGATGTCGGTTTATCGGTGACGGTTACAAAATAACCTATCACCACCGGTTCATAAAATTTCACAAAAAAATAATAATTTATCAACAAATTTTCTCTTCTCCTCGAACCCAAAATGAAAACCATCACAGATTCACAATGAAAAACACCAGATTCACAAAGAAAAAATACAGATTCACAAAACAATCACAAAATAAATCCACAAAAAAACTCATCTTTGAAAGCAATGAACATTGTGAAGACCATCTTCAAAAGAATCAAAACATCATACTACTCTAGGATGGGCGATGAAAACAGCGAAGACAGAGGAGAGTGAGGGGCAACGTGGGGGCGGGGGAGAGAAGAGATGGAGACAAAGTGGGGCAGAATAGATTGTAAAGAGATGGGGAGTGGGTTACCGTTTTCCTTTTTTTTAATTAAAAAAAATTACAATGAAAGGTTAGTGCTTTTACCTAACCTAGCGGAACGTGGAAGCAATGACTCCGTTCTCTTTAAGAGATGACACCGTTTTTTTTAAAAAAAAATTAAAAAAGAACAAAAGTTAAAGTGAGGTAGGGTTAGGGTAAAAATCCTAACCCAACATAAGTAATGGCGCCTTTTTATTTATATTATTAAAAAATAAATAAAAACATGAAGTAGAGGTAGTCTTGTCTCCTCCGAATTTTTTTCCATTATTTTGGTGAACCAATAACAGAACCTTTGTGCTGGGGCAACAGGGAAGTGATTGACGAGATGACTAGAGAAAATAGAGAAACGAAACCAGGTTCTTTGTCCTGCAACGCCTGTAGCTAGTAGGGTCAGGTAGACTGCGATAAAATGCGTTATATATATATATATATTTTAAAAAAGTGACGGTTATCGACGAATTGCCAGTGCCGGTTAAACCGGTTACCACCGGTTTAACAAAAATCAACACCAGAACCGGTACCGGTGACGGTTTAACCGGCACCTGTGGTGAGTTTGCGCGGCCCTAGCAAGGATTACTGGAAGTTCCTCGAACAATCTAAGACCGTACAACATCAATCGAAAAGCGAAGTATATTGAATTCTGCACTATGCACATTTGTGATAAAAGATCAACTCCGTTTCAAATTCGAAGTGATTCTCGATCTCTCTCTCCCCTTGTAGGGCTGTCCAAAATACAGGCCAGACCGGACCGGTTTTGGACGAAACCGATTGACTTTTTTGAAATCGGGTTGACCGGACAGGTAAACTGGTGTATTCCGGTCCGATTCCGGATTACCCTTATGAAAACCCGGGACCGGACCGGAGTATACCTCTCCAAACGGGCCCAAACCGAAAATTGGCCCAAAATAGCACGGCCCAACCCCAAAACTGGCCCAAAATGGCATGGCCCAACCCAAAACCGACCCAAACCGGGGACCGGACCGGACCAAACCGGTCATATGACCGATCCGGTCTATATACTCTACAAAATGGCCGGTTTGGGCTGCCAAACCGGACCGAATAGGAACTTGGACAGCCCTATACCGTTGTATTTGAAATTTGAAATTTGATGAATTCATGTTTGATTGTAAAACTTTTATTCCAAGTTAAAAAATATTTTCATTCAAAGCTTTTCAAGAAAAAAAATCATTTTTAATATTTGGTAATGTTTTTAAAAAATATTTAACATGCTGAATAATTTACGTAATTAAATAAAAAATGTTTAATTACAATACAGATTCTTGTAGTTTACATTTGATATTTTAGTCACTGAGTTAATAATTTACGTAATTACATAAAAAATTTAATTACAGTACAAATTCTTGTAGCTTACACTTTTTGACATTCTAGTCCCTGAGTTATCAATTTCAACCATTTGGTAATTAAGATAAGTTTTTGAGACAAATCGATCATCCTTCTAATTGTCATTAGCCAACTTATGGAATGGTGCTCGGGTGAATTTTAAATCTCATCACATCACCAATAGTAGGTTGCTGCGTGACATGAAATTTTTTTTCTAAAAATTTTAGGGAAATTGACATTTTAGTCCTTAGGTTTTGGACACTTTTTCATTTTTAATCTTTCACTTTCAAACTTCAAATTTTTAGTCATTGAGTTTTCTTTGTTTGACGAAATGGTCATTTCGTGAGTCTGTCGTCCATATGCTTAACGAACCTCTTTGACACTTCAGCAAATTTGAAGCGATCGACCGGGTATATGTTTTGAACATGAGAGGTCAACGGGTACATGTACCGGTTGACTGCTAAAATTTGCTGACGTGTCAGAGAGGTCCGTTAAGCATATAGACGGCAGACTGACGGAATGACTATTTCGTCAAACAAAGAAAACTCAAGTACTAAAAATTTGAAGTTTGAAAGTGAAGGACCCATTTGCAAAAGGGGTTTAAACCCAAGGACCAAAATGTCAAATTCTCAAAATTTTAATATCTTACTCTCTAAGGTACTGATTTCAAGTTTTCAACCTCCTGAGGTACACTTGCGATAAAATTGGTTCTCGCAGTTCAATTGTCGTTAGCCAACTATCGAAGAAGTGCCCACATGACTTGAAAAGAGAAGAATATAAAACTATCATATGCAATCTTCAAATTCAATTTTTATTTAAAAAATATTATTATTTTTATTTATATATCATTTTAGGGAATTTGGCAACTTGGTCCTTGGGTTTATAACCCCTTTGGCAAATGGGTCCTTGGATTTCAAATTTCAAAATTTTAGTCTTTGGGTTTTCGTTGTTTGACGAAATGGTCCTTCCGTTAGTCTGCCGTCCATATACTTAACGGATTTGAAGCGGTCGACCGCTACACGTCAGCAATTTGTACCTGTCGTCCGCTTCATGTAGCGGTTGACCGCTTCATATAGCGGACGACTGCTCACTTTTTACACATATATCCGGTCGACCGCTTCAAATCCGTTAAATATATGGACGGCAGACTAACGGAAGGATCATTTCGTCAAACAACGAAAACCTAAGGACTAAAATTTTGAAATTTGAAATCCAAGGACCCATTTGCCAAAGAGGTATAAACCCAGGTACCAAGTTGCCAAATTCCCATCATTTTAAATACAAATTTTAATAATTTTATCTTAGAGGGGCATTTCGGTCATTTTGCATGTAGTTTAACCTCTAAATAAAACGGAAGACAAGAATTGTTTGTTTTTGAAACATATGAGCCGAAATAAAATATTTTGGAATTTGAGAAATGTTTACAGATTTTTGCCTATAGGTATGGGGCGTACTATAATGTTCCTAGCTTAGTTTGTTTTCAAGAAAATAATAGAGTTTTTACTGTTGACATGAAATTTTTTTACTTTAACCTCATTTTCAAGTTCTTGCCAAATACTTGAAAACAAGTAAAATAAATTAGAGATTTTGTTTTACAAGTAAACAAATGGACTCCAAATTTGGAGAAGTTTTCAGTAGGAGCTGGACACAACTGGACTTTTCGGTTTTCGGTTCTAGAATTTTCAAAACCATCCGTTTTTCAATAATTAGTGGAACGAAATCAAAACAAAAAATGGAATTCTGATGGGTATCAAAATAGCAGTTTCATCCGTTTCGGTGCCCATCCTTCACTAAGTGAAGATAGGTAGTCATCAATTGGTAATAGGTTGCAATATAGGTTAGGCATGGTTCTTGTGGCAATGAATGACCTTTGGCACAGTTTTAGAACACATATCTCATAGACTCAAAATGGCATGCATGTCACATCTCCTTTAACAGATACTTTTTAACTTATGGAGATAATCAATTAAAAATTAAATTTTGAATTTAAAATAAAATTAAAATCTACTAAAGATTACCTATTTTGCGTTGTGTGTAAACTTCTTCACTGAAAGAACTTGGTTAGAGTTTGAAATTATGGATAAAGATTTGGTCTATCATTATTAGCTTGTGATTTTTCATTAAGCACAACTTACCTAGGAAATAAAACGTGCTAAAACCTTTATACATCACTTTCCATAAAAAAAAACCTTTGTAAGGGTTGTGAGGCCCTTTGACTTGCATCGGAGATCCATCTAGGTTTCAAATTTGAAGACTTAACCAACTACTGAATTGTAATTAAAATTCCTATTGAATGCTATGGTGTTCTTTGTCAGATTTCATTTTGGGTTTGATTTGATTTCAATACATCCAGTACAGAACGAAACATACCACATTGGTTTTAATGCATGTCCATGTGAATGCAATTAAGTTCTGTTTTTAAATTTGCTTGGGTTACTATGTAAATATATAGTGAGTCATTGAAGAAGCTTGGTGATTTATCATCAGCGCTGCTCCATTGGTCATGAAATCGTGCAAGATGTACTATAACAAATTTGACTTTTTGGTATGACTTTTTTTGGGATGCCAAATCCATTCCAAAAAAAAAACAAGTGAAAGTGTTGTTTTTGGGACAGA
Organism: Myrica gale; assembly: GCA_963930655.1. Taxonomy (NCBI): domain Eukaryota; kingdom Viridiplantae; phylum Streptophyta; class Magnoliopsida; order Fagales; family Myricaceae; genus Myrica; species Myrica gale. Next base: position 16,954,523 of record OZ005602.1, on the reverse strand, counting down.
CTCTTCAGTTAAAGTCTCCAAACACGTTTTTTTTACAACGCTTTTTTTCGGGACATGATAATTTGTCTCCAAAAATAAGAAAAGTTTTTTGGGATAAAAATGCCCAAATTTTTTTTTTAAAGTCGTTATGTTCGAACTATACATATATGCTTTTGCAAGCGCTTGAACGAACAATTGCGTTCTAAAGCCCATCTCCAAACTCATTCGAACGACAATAAACACTGGAAATCTCGGTACCCAAATCTGTAGCGTTCGCTTCTAATGAAAAGACGTTCGAACGAAAAGACACTTTGGGATGCTGGTTCACATCCCGAAAAACTGTATCCATTTGAATTCGTTCGAACATGGGGTTTTCACCTACCACAATAAATGCACACTCAGTCATCATAAATTTTATTATTTTTAAGTCCATTTGAACGTTATTGCATAACTCGTTCTAACGAATAATGAACGTTAGGAATACGAATTGATCGGTATCGAATAGTTTCTAACTTTTTAAAACAATTGTTTGAATGAGTTCCAACGTTTGTTGGATTTTAACACACTCCCGACCCTCTCATTTTCTCACATTTTCGCAAACTCACCAAAATTCTCTCAATCTTTCATTTCACGTTTCCTCCGTGCAACTCGTATTTCCTAGCCTATACACACTACAAGTTTTTTAACGCATTTTAATCCATTTTAATACATGTAACTTTGTTTTTGATGTTTTTTTCATAGCTTTTGTTTCCTGCATTTTGATTTGAAAATACTATGAATCTTAAAAAATGAGTGCATGTTATTGAATGTGAATGTTTCTAGTTACTTTGGGAATGATTTGGTACGTAAAAATGTCATTTTTTGGGAATTTGTAAATGGTCGAGTCGACTCGGCCAGTTTCATTTTCGTGTTACAGTATTCGAACGATAATAGTTTTTGTCATCCGAACTTTAGATATGAAACGCATCGTTCTAACCATTCATCTAATTGTTGGCTAAAACGGTGCGTTTAAGTATTATTGTTCGAATAGTAGTGCTTTCGATGTGTTGGCACTCCATTCGATATTTTAATTCCTTCCGCTCAAAGTTTTAATACTTTATGTTCGATGATTTTAATACATTTTGTTCTATGTTTTAATACGGTTTGTTTGCACTACAGACTTCTGCCACTTCTATTTTAAGAGCCGCACTAACCACCAAATCTTCGTCCACCATGGCTGGGAGCGCATGCTCTCGTGGACGAGCCTGCAGTTCCATACATCTCCTGGTCCAGGAGTTTTAAGTTGCATTTACGGAGATTGACACCGACGCTGACGAGTAGGAGGTCGTCATCCAAAGAGTTCGTATCAAGATTTTTGCTGACATCCTGGCCGATTACATTGGGATTCAGAGGTGACTCGAGGCTTATCCTACTGTCAAGCCCGCATTTGTATTGCCAACTTAAGAGGTCTTCCAACTGATGACGAAAGAGTATCACTATTTGATACAGTCGTCAGTGCCACATAAATCTCTACCTGTGTTTCAGAGCATGTTCCACCTAATCTTCTGCCATAACATCGAGCATAGTTGATGATGATGGTGGCGCGGTTGAAGTCTATTGACCTCCCTCTGTTCATAGTTGATGACGATTTGGACTGAGGCTCAGTCTTCGGTTATGAACGATCTACCATAAAATATGATGCCGACCCGGTTTTGTGTTGGATTCTGGGGTAGGGGTTGGGCGTCATGAGCCAACCGCTACTTAGCTCGGTGCTATTAGCGGTGTCACAGCTCAACGCAGCTTGTCACATGGACATGCGTCATAGCCTAAAGCTGCAGCAGCTGCTCCACCGTAGCTCGAGGAGAGAGGTCCGGTTGTTTAGGGGACACAGAGCAATCTATTATCAGCCGCCATCAGCAAGTCCTCTAGGGGACATAGAGCATCGCATTGTAGGCGTAATTGAGATTGTCATCGCTTCCGTCATCACCATCCTGGCAGACATGCAGAAGAGACTCAGCGAGATTGAGTTGAGGCAGCAGGAACAACAAAAGGTTAAGGCGACCAATCGGGAAAACATCATGCAAATAATATGAAAGTCTAAATGACAACCCAAGAGGGGGGGTGAATTGGGTTTTACAAAAACTTGTCACTTTTTCGCTAAATAAGCAAATCTGAAAACTACCCCTCTTTAACAAATAATAATGTTGATCTAAAAGTGTCTAATGCTATGCCAAATATAAGCAATGAATGATAAAACATAAATCTCCACAAATATGAATAAGTACTACTAAAATGTAAGAGAGATAGAGTTAGAGATATGACACCGTAGTTTTTAGGTGGTTCGGCCAAACACGTGTCTACGTCCACCCCCAAACAATTGACTTCCTTGGGCTTCCTCCACTATTCTCCAAATAGCGAATACACCTTAGCTTCCCGGGTGCTAAGGAACCTTTACAAAGCGTTTTGCGAGGTCACGCTTCAACTCTCACAAATCCTCACAACCTAGAGGATTTCTTCTACTCTCACAAGTAGGACCAAGTGTTTTCCGAGCTTACACTTTAACTCTCTTACAAATCCTCACAACCTAGAGGATTTCTTCTACTCTCACAAGTAGGACCAAGTGTTTTCCCAACACTCAAAGGTTTTACAAATAATGGCTACAAAGAAAGCTCTCTAAGCCGAATGAGCAAATGAAGATTTCAATACATGAGGAATGACTCTCTAAGCCGAATATGCCAATGAAAAGCTCAAATAGTATGGAATGGCTCTCTAAGCCAAATTAGCAAGTATGAAGCTCAATAAAGGTAAGAAGATAAGATTCTTGAAGGAAACCTAATGTTTGAGTGGTGTGAGCACAAGCTTCCTTGCTAGGTGTGGTTTTCCCTCTTCTTCAAATGACTTCTTTCTCTAGAAGTTAGGGCAAAGTGAGTTTGCAAGTGAGTTGTCCCTTCTTCAAGAAATCTCTCTCTTTGGAGGCTTGATCTTCGATGATGAGCAAGAGAGGAGGATTTGACAATGAGAGCTTCGTTCTTGAATGATTCAGCAAGTAAAATCTTTGGATTTTGGACTTTCTCTCTCTAGATGTGCAATATTGGTCGAGCTCTCTCTTCTTTCTCTCTCTATCTTCTTCTTTTTATAGCCCTAAGTTCTTCAACGGTCATTAAGGGTCTTCTTGTAATGTTAGAGAGCAGTTGTAGGTCATTTGAGACAATTTGGAGACTTTTTGGATGAGTTGGCGTCGTTCCAAGATTTCTGCAAAATCACACAATGTGTCGACACATTGTGCTATGTGTTGACACATTAAAACATGATCTGGAAATAAGCTCTCGGGAGACAGTGCAATGTGTCGACACATGCCTTCAATGTGTCGACACTTCCCATACTTAGCAAAAAAATCACTTTGGATGGCCTGGAAATAAGCTCTCGGGAGACAGTTCAATGTGTCAACACATGCCTTCAATGTGTCGACACTTCCCATACTTAGCCAAAAAATCACTTTGAATCCTAGAAAATGCAAACTTTCGGGTAGTAGTGCAATGTGTCGACACTATGGTCCAATGTGTCGACACTTCCAACACTTAGTTTGAAAAATTTGTTCTTTGCTAGCAACACTCCAATTTTAACTTCAAAGCATCCAAACCATTCCAACACTTCTTTAAACTCCTACAATATGAAAAATTGATCTTATCAACTTGTGTAATGGTGTTCAAGTGCACTTAGAAATATTTTAGAGAGATAACCTCAATCATTTTGAAATATAGTTTGGAAATTGTGGATTGACAATGTAAAATCTAAAGTCTTCAAAGCACTTAGAATTTTTGTTATCATCAAAATCAATTATGGATTGTTTGCAAAACAACCTTGGGCAAACAATCTCCCCCTTTTTGATGATGACAAAACCTTGTTAAAAACAACAATTTGCTAACAAATAGAAAAGCTCCCCCTGAGAATAAGCAGGAGTTTTTCAAGATATTTTTAGCAAAAAGGACTTTAGGATTTTACAAAAATTTTGCAAGAGTTTCCTTTGTAAATGGAGGTTTCCCAAAATTTAAAAACACAAAAGAAACACTTCTATAAGCTTCCGCCCAACTTCCCAAACTTCCAATTTCAACAGAACACAAGACTTCAAATAATCCCAATAGAAAGTTAGGAATACTACCTGGAAGCAAGTCTCACTTTTTCTCAATGAAGTGCAAATGGATAAGCACTTCTCAAATCCTTATTGATACCAAATAGATAATCAAAAAATATAAGCATAACCAAATAATTCATTGGAGGCAAATAAATATCAGAGATATGCATAGATAAGGCAAGTCAAGTGATCAGTCCAAAAAGAAATGTTCTCATTAAGAGCTAAGAAGTCAACATAAAACTTATAAACTTCTCCCCACTTTTAACATAATACCTCTAGTTTCTCCCCCTTTGGCATCATCAAAAATAGGATAAGGGGAGGGCAAGGGCAGTTGGCTATATAGGTAGGAGTCTATGTAGTGGAGGTAAAAGGTTTGGATTTTTTTTTTGGATAGGAGGAGGATACTCAATCTCAAACTTCTTCAGCCATTTCATCCAAGTCGTGGAGAGCCAATATGTCTATTTCATTACATAATGCCGAAGAGTTCTATCAGATTTCATATGCGCCTCTGTAGCCTTTACAACATCCTCAGTTGATGAATTCATAAAAACATGAAGATCAGCGTAAACAGTAGTGAACTCATCATCAGTAAGTTGAATCACATTTCTAGTCACATGGAGGTTGTTGTTGACTTGATGCTTGATACCTCTCATTTCCTTATCAAGAGTCCCACAACACTGTGTATAAACACCACTCAGCTTCGTAATATCTTCCAATCTCATCTTTAAACTAGTGATCATTTCCGCCATCTGATTACCCAAACTTTTCAATTCCTTCTCGATATCAGCAATTTAATCCTCAAGTTGACTTAGGTGAGGCTCATGAGAACTAGGAGCAGAAAATACGGAAGATGATCCAATGTGCAGTGGGGGAAAGGAAATAGGTGTTTGCGTACCCAAAGAAGTCGTATTTCCCTTGGGAGTCCTTTCAGTTTTAGCCTTTTCCTCAAAACTGAACCTCTTTCATTTTCTTTCTAAGGTATCACCACACATTTCTTTATCCATTATCCACATCATTTTGAGCAAAACCCAATACTCGAAGGGTTTTCTTGTTTTCCATGGAATGTGTGGATTTTTCTCTTACTTCCCCAATAATATCAATCTCAAGAATATGAAATATATGCGTGAACATCATCCCATAGACATCTCCAAGAATATGATTTATTCGAATTTTCCAATTCTTGGTAAGATAATGTTACAAAGCATATGATGCAATAATCGTCTATGAATAGTCAATGCACTGACAGTCGATTTAATAACCTTATGAAGGGTTGGATTATCCAATACAACCCTAAGAATATCAAGTGGTTCTACCTCTGATAACCTCATCCAACCAAATGCATCAAAGAATCTCTTTCCACCATTAGGAGCAGAAATCAGGGAGGTTAATGAAGTAACTGATATGTCTAATTTCTTCCCATTCATATAACTGGTGGCATCCTCAAACTTAGAATTTTGAAAATTATCATACACTAACTTCACCAGATACACATAGCAATCAACTTTCAGATTCACAAGTAAACCTCATCCTTGAAATTCCAACATCTCTTTAAAATCAAAAGCATTCTCACTAATCCATTGAAAATCAGCCCAACGATCAGCAATCACCTTTTGGCTTCTATAATCTTGAAGACAACGAAGTTTGCACAGCCTGACCTGAAAATGCTGACCTCTGTAGATGTAGGCGTCTTGAGTAGGATTGGGTTCCTCAAAGTTTTTTTCTTTCTTTCTTTCATGCCCTAAATTTGACAAATGATGGCTGATTGGCGAGCGGAACGTTTAGGGCGGCTGGAAGACATTTCGGCAAAGGCATTGTGAGGAATTTGAAGGTTTTCAGCAGTGGACTTTTCAGAGAGGGCAGCGGGTAAATGGAATTTGTGAGAGAGTGGGTGATGCTTGCCATTTGGGAGAGAAAAAAGGGTCTGTGAGATGGAGGAGAAAATAAAGTGCTGACCCCTTTTGCCCTAAAGAGTATATATATATGATATGCATGCCCCTCATTTTAAAAACATTGTACTCGTTATAAGTGTCGACACATTGACTCAATGTGTTGACACATTTCATATGTTTCGGAATACATTTTAAAGAGGCTCTTAGGCATTAAGCTTATGTGTTGACACATTCATATATGGTGTCGACACATACTTCCTTAGTGAAAACATCCATAAACACCAGAAGTGTTGACACTTGTTTTACCAAGTGTTGACACATGCAATGTAAAAAGAAAGCATTCAAAAATTTCTCAAAGTAAAAACATGATTTTAATAGAAAACAAATATAGAGCAACTTAACACGCATATTAGAACAAGTACAAAGCAATCAACAACACAATCAACATGACAAATCAAGAACAAATCACCAATTTAATCCAAAAGTAATCTCATTCCAATTAGATATCTGAAAATTCTTTTGACCATGAGTAAATGAGATTCTATAGGACAAGATTGGAAATTAGCACACATGCATATACAAAACATTGTATTAGGTATACTCATAGTGTGGTAAAGAAAAGATCCAATCATACCTCGATACCTTGTGTGTTCAACGTCTTTACCTTTTTCATCATTTTCATTTTCCATGCTTGAGATGCTTGCTTCAAGCCATATAATGCTTTTGAGAGCTTGAACACATGGTGTGGTAGCTTTACATCTACAAGTCTAGGAGCTTGTTCTACACACACTTTCTCAGAAAGGTAATCATTAAGAAATGCACATTTCACAACCAATTGAAATAATTTGAAATCATTCAAACATGCAAAGGCAAACAACATTTGAAAAGATTATAATCTAGCAACATGTGCTAAGGTCTCATCAAAATCAATTCTCTCTTTTTGATTATAACCTTGGGCTACTAATCTTGCCTTGTTCCTTACCACTTCCCCAGATACATCCATTTTGTGAAAATCTCATTGAGTACCAATAACTGGATGATCTTGGAGTCTAGGAACTAGATGTCATACCATATTTTTCTCAAAACATTTTACTTCATCATCCATGACATGAATCCAACTTTTATCAACTTTTGCCTCAGAAATATGATTTGGCTCAATTTGAGAAAGTAAAGCAAAATTACTAGCTAGAATATAGGAAGAGTGAGTTCTTACACCTTTCTCCACATTACCAATGGCTAGATCAATATGATGATTTCTGAAAGACTTCCAGGCCTTTGGTAGATCTTTGTTGCTTCGAGGTGTTTCGTTTTCAAGATCTTTTACATCTTGCGCTTGTGGATGATAACCTTTATTTTCTTCGCTTGCAGCTGGTTTCTCAACATATTTTTCAAGACCTACAACTTCATTATAATCTTTTCTCATAGAAATGTTAGATTCATTAAATACCACATGAAAAGATTCTTCAACAATTAGGGTATGTTTATTGAAAACAAGATAAATTATACTAGAAGTTGAATAGCCAAGAAGGATACCTTTCATCTGCATTTGCCTTGAACTTACCCAAACTATCCAATGCTATCAACATGAGTATCTTTCCTTTGTAATTATTACCAAAAAGTAACTGAACCCTTTCCCTTGAGACAAAGAGAGTTAAACCAACTCTTGTCTCCGGTCATATGCTTGGAGCATTCACATTGGACTTCAAGCACATCTGCAAAATCAATCAATTCTTGGTTTTTGGTACCTAAATCTTTTTGGGTCCTTTGGTGTTAGAAATAAATTCATTCACCTTGTCTTTTTGAATCCACACAAATTTGATACCATGAGTGGATTTCTTTCTAGCAGGACAAGTGTGTGAAATGTGTCCATTCTTTCCACAAAAGTTGCATAAAGCAAATGATGGAGATGATTTTGTGATCATATATGAGTAGGATTTTTGATCATTTAAAAATCATATCCAATGCCACTTTTGTTAAAGCAGCATCTTTGAGAGCCAAGTAAAATATCAAGGTTTCTTTTTCCTTGAGTGAATTTTGCAAGATCTTTAGTGAGAGAGTCAACTTTCCTTTTTAAATCATTGTTTTCAGATTTCAAATCATTTGACTCTTCTTGCGAGACATTTTCATTTTCTTTTGTGATTCTTGTAAGATTCTCTCCAAGAGAAATAACTTGAATTTTCAAAGAATCGTTTTCTTTTGCAATACTTTCAAGATTCTTTTTGAGAGAACAATATTTTGAAAATATTCTTTTCAACTCAACATGTTGTTCATCAAAAGCATCCGGTAGTTCCTCAAAAGTAAAAGAGTCAAATGAAGAGTTTTGTACCTCATCTTTGTTATCCTTTGTCATAAAGCAAAGGTTTGTAACTTCTTCATCGCTCTCACTGCTACTTTCATCGGATTCTCCCCATGCAGCCAAGAATGCTTTCTTTTTGTCTTTGAAATCCTTTGGCTTCTTGTGTGTCTCAACATTGGGGCATTCCGACTTTGTGTGACCCAGCTTCTTGCATCCGAAGCAGATGATTTCATTCTCTTTGCTGCTATCACCTTTATAATTTGATTTTCTTGAAAATCGTTTATTTCCTTGTATCTTGTAGAAGAACTTCTTGAATCTTTTAGTGAATAAGGTCATTTCCTCATCATCCTCAGAGGATTCATCTTCAGTAGGGTATTTGGCCTTTAGGGCTACACTCCTTTTTCCTTTGCCTTCATCTTCGTCTCTCTTATCTTGATTCATCTCATGGGTCATGAGAGATCCCATGAGCTCGTCCAGGGAGAGCTTCGTCAGGTCCTTAGCTTCTTGAATTGCAGTGACCTTGGGTTCTCAAGTTTTAGGAAGACACCTGAGAATCTTTCTTACCATTTCATCGTTAGTGTACTCTTTTCCAAGAGATTTGAGCTCATTTATGATATCAGTAAAACGAGTAAACATAGAAGATATAGATTCATCAGATCTCATCTTAAAAAGCTCATAGCTATGAACAAGCATACTAATCTTATTTTCTTTAACTTGATTCGTACCTTCATGAGTTACTTGAAGTTTGTCCCAAATTTGTTTTGCGGTATCACAACCGGAAACACGATTAAATTCATTTGAATCAAGTGCACAATATAACACATTCATAGCTTTAGCATTTAAATACATAAGTCTAAGATCAACATTATTCCATTCATTTTCATCTTTCAACTCTCCATCCTTATCTCTAGGAAATGTAGGACCATTTGAGATAACTCTCCATAATTCATAGTCCACGGCTTGGATATAAATCCTCATCCTAGCCTTCCAATAATTGTAAAAAGTTCCATTAAATAAGGGAGGTCTATTTGTGGATTGACCTTCGGCAAAGGAGGTGTTAATAAGGGTTGTCATAGATAGAGATAATAAACCTCAGCTCCGATACCAATTGAAAGTCTAAATGACAACCCAAGAGGGGGGTGAATTGGGTTTTACAAAAACTTGTCACTTTTTCGCTAAATAAGCAAATCTGAAAACTACCCCTTTTTAACAAATAATAATGTTGATCTAAAAGTGTCTAATGCTATACCAAATATAAGCAATGAATGATAAAATATAAATCTCCACAAATATGAATAAGTACTACTAAAATGTAAGAGAGATAGAGTTAGAGATATGACACCGTAGTTTTTAGGTGGTTCGGCCAAACACGTGTCTACGTCCACCCCCAAGCAATTGACTTCCTTGGGTTTCCTCCACTATTCTCCAAATAGCGAATACACCTTAGCTTCCCGGGTGCTAAGGAACCTTTACAAAGCGTTTTGCGAGCTCACGCTTCAACTCTCACAAATCCTCACAACCTAGAGGATTTCTTCTACTCTCACAAGTAGGACCAAGTGTTTTCCGAGCTTACACTTTAACTCTCTTACAAATCCTCACAACCTAGAGGATTTCTTCTACTCTCACAAGTAGGACCAAGTGTTTTCCCAACACTCAAAGGTTTTACAAATAATGGCTACAAAGAAGGCTCTCTAAGCCGAATGAGCAAATGAAGATCTCAATACATGAGGAATGACTCTCTAAGCCGAATATACCAATGAAAAACTCAAATCGTATGGAATGGCTCTCTAAGCCAAATTAGCAAGTATGAAGCTCAATAAAGGTAAGAAGATAAGATTCTTAAAGGAAACCTAATGTTTGAGTGGTGTGAGCACAAGCTTCCTTGCTAGGTGTGGTTTTCCCTCTTCTTCAAATGACTTCTTTCTCTAGAAGTTAGGGCAAAGTGAGTTTGCAAGTGGGTTGTCCCTTCTTCAAGAAATCTCTCTCTCTTTGGAGGCTTGATCTTCGATGATGAGCAAGAGAGGAGGATTTGACAATGAGAGCTTCGTTCTTGAATGATTCAGCAAGTAAAATCTTTGGATTTTGGACTTTCTCTCTCTAGATGTGCAATATTGGTCGAGATCTCTCTTCTCTCTCTCTATCTTCTTCTTTTTATAGCCCTAAGGTCTTCAACGGTCATTAAGGGTCTTCTTGTAATGTTATAGAGCCGTTGGAGGTCATTTGAGACATTTTGGAGACTTTTTGGATGAGTTGGCGTCGTTCCAAGATTTCTGCAAAATCACACAATGTGTCGACACATTGTGCTATGTGTTGACACATTAAAACATGACCTGGAAATAAGCTCTCGGGAGACAGTGCAATGTGTCGACACATGCCTTCAATGTGTCGACACTTCCCATACTTAGCAAAAAAATCTCTTTGGATGGCCTGGAAATAAGCTCTCGGGAGACAGTTCAATGTGTTGACACATGCCTTCAATGTGTCGACACTTCCCATACTTAGACAAAAAATCACTTTGAATCCTAGAAAATGCAAACTTTCGGGTAGTAGTGCAATGTGTCGACACTTCCAACACTTAGTCTGAAAAATTTGTTCTTTGCTAGCAACACTCCAATTTTAACTTCAAAGCATCCAAACCATTCCAACACTTCTTTAAACACCTACAATATGAAAAATTGATCTTATCAACTTGTGTAATGGTGTTCAAGTGCACTTAGAAATATTTTAGAGAGATAACCTCAATCATTTTGAAATATAGCTTGGAAATTGTGGATTGACCAATGTAAAATCTAAAGTCTTCAAAGCACTTAGAATTTTTGTTATCATCAAAATCAATTATGGATTGTTTGCAAAACAACCTTGGGCCAACATGATAGATGATGTCGAGCAGCAGTTGCTGGCAGAGTTAAAGAAGAAGTCCCAGGAGTTGAGATGTTCGAACAATTATTTTGTCATGTATTTATGTTTATTTTAGATGTTCGAACATTTATACTTGTTTATGTTATAATATTTGTGGTTGATGATCCAATTTTTGGTATGGTTTATGCATATTTTATTTTTTTTAAATTAAATTATGATTAAAAATGAAATAACAAGGAATATTAGGAAATATTTTAATAATACGATTTGGCAGTGAGTTGGAAGAATACCATTATTGTTGTTTCTTTGTATAATTTATATTATACTTTGATTGAGTTTACCCTTTATTAACTTGATTTTCCTAACCGATTAAACTTTGTTGTGTCCACGACTGCATCGACCACACAAATGCCCTGTGGGAGCTAAAGCAAAAATTACAACATGTAGCAGAGTGGATTGCAATAAAAATGAAGAAAATGGAAGAGCCATTGGACAATTTAAAGGCTTATTTTCTCATCTTAATTGTTTAGCATAGTTTTGCTTAATAATGACATCTCTTTTCCAACCATGTTTAAGTTATGGGCTGAAATTTTCATCTCAGCTCTTAACTTTAAAATATGTTTAGAGCTGAAATGAAAATTTTCAATTTTGATTTCACCCCAAGCACAATTTACACTGTGATACAATCAAAGTATATTAAGGGCTTTTTGCAAATAGATCATATAATAAACACTGGGGGGTAGACTTGCTTTTATCAAGTCAGATCCAAACTTAAAGAAACACAGAAGGCAAAGTGAAAATCAAACTTCATGAGGGGCTTGTCAGCAAGAGAGTGACTCAATAATTTGTTTCCGTTCATATCCAAATCAGCTTACACATGCCACATGTCGAGTTTAGGCACTTTCCTGAGTGGCCATGCTTTTCTCCAAGCTACCGTATAAGCAAGATTCTCTGCAGGCTCCTACATTTATTTTCTTTTTTATCAAAATGCAGAATTAATAGATGTTTGATCTCCATAAGTCCCATTCGATTCTATCCTCAAAACTTTTTGGTGCCACTGGAGAGACACGGAGACACAGGAAGCATTGCCGTCCAATTGTTGATTGAACCAGCTTTTGTGAATTATCATGTTTCAGGCTGCAAATCCTAGTTGTATTTTGGAAGAGTTGTAAGATGGCACTCTCCTCCTGATTGGACAGAACCTGAGCCAATTATTGGGGGCGAAGATGCTGCTGATAGTGTTTACTTATTGTTAATAAGAGGTCAACTCCATAGCCGAATGCAGAAAGAAGGTGGGAACCATTCTCCATTGATCATTTCTAAGTTAACTTTACTGTAGGAATTTTTGTTGCCTTGTTTTACACTTTTGGATGGAGGATATTAGATATATACAGCAGATTGTATATTTCTTTGCTTCCTAAGAAGATCTGTGTCGGTGTTCTGATTTCAGGATCAGTGATGTTGTTTCAAAATTGTTGATGTTCTCTGTATTTCATGGTGCAACTTAATCTGGCAAATCTTTCTTTGGAGTTCATTCATGGGAATATCGGATGGACTACATCAAGGTGGTGAAGTGAAGCGAAGGGAGTCATAGGATGGGCTCACAGAAGGACTAATAGGTCTCCATAAACATCATACTGCACAAGAACTAGCATTAAAAATTTATACAACCTTCAAAAACCTAATGATTCATCCTAAATGGTGTTTGTAGCACTTTCTTCTATTTGGAGATTTAGAACCGAAATACCTTAAAATGCTTAAGTAAAGAATTGCTAATTTCTTTTTTACCTTCTTGATGTAATTTGCTTATCCTATGTTTTTATTAAGTTCCAAGTTATGTTGTAAGAGTCTTACCTGATGAAACCCGGGTTCCCTGGTAAGTGGCACCCCTAGCTCAGTCATGCAAGCCTGAATACTGTGATCACTGCCATATAGCCCCGGGTACCGCTGAATGCACCGATCCTGAATCTTCGCCGAGTCTTAGGCCAGAGGATATAGCTAATGGTGAATCCGCCACCACCAAAGGCCATGGCATATGAGAAATGTATGTTCACCACAAAAACCGTGTCATCACCACCCATGACAAACCACCTCACGTCCTTCATGCCAAGCCTCAAAGTCTCAGAAACCACTCTTGAGATCCTCAGCGCCAAACGTGTAAGAACGATATCAACCTTTAATTGAACCTTTAATTTCCATTTAATTTCCAACTAATTTTTTTTGGGAGACTGTTCTTTCTTTTGCAATTTCGGTTCAGATTTTTTTTCTCTTCTGGGTTTATGCTCCTTGAGGTAAACCACTCCCATCTTGCCTTTAGTCCTAAAATTGATGGTCCTACTAAGATTTTTCTGTATCGACCCATTAGTTTGTGCAATGTAGTGTATAAGGTGATCTCTAGAATTTTGGTGAATAGACTTAAGTATTGTCATTCAGAAATTGATTTCTCCTTTCCAAGTGGCTTTTGTCCCAGGTAGGACTATCCAGGAGCACTCGATTTCACTCATGAAATATTCCTTGTGTTGAAGCAGAAAAAACAAGGGCAAAAATTATTAAACTACATGTACACAGTCGTTACTCAGTTACTACAAAGAGTTATGATCTGTTAGTAAAGTAGTTAGCATATCAGTTAAGTTGTTAAATATTCAGTTGTACATTTAGTCTATATAAAGAGAGACTAGTTGTAATGTAATCGATACATCAATACAAAAAGTCTATTTCAATTCTATCTCTCAACTCTCATATTCTTCTCTGTTCTTTAGTACTCTGAGTTTTTACATGGTATCAGAGGAATATCATGACTTCCGAATCTCTTCCTAATTCCTCTGTTCCACCACGGAACCTTCAAGCTAGCAATATCATTGATTCGAATGATTCGAATCCATATTATCTTCATCCTCGTCTCTCAACTCCTCCAGACAGATAACTATCCTACCTGGTCCCGATCGATGATGATGGCACTTAGTGCAAAGAATAAGATTGGGTTTATCGATGGATCCATCAGCAAACCAAGCTCTTCTAGTTCACAGTATGCAATCTGGTTAAGATGCAATAATATGGTCATCTCATGGATCCTTAACTCAATTCATAAAGAACTTGCAGCAAGTGTTATATACATTGACACAACATATGAGATATGGTCAGATCTGAAGGAGCGTTTTTCTCAAGGTAATGGTCCACGAATTTTTCAACTCCAGAAAGCCATTTCTGTTCTTTCTCAAGATCAGATGTCTGTGAGTTGCTATTTTACGAAATTAAAAGGCCTTTGGGATGAATTACTCAATTATCGTCCACTGCCTACTTGTTCATGTGGTGCTATGAAGACATTGGTTGATTTTCAGCACCAGGAATATGTCATGAAGTTTCTTATGGGACTTAATGATTCATTTTCAAATGTTAGAGGACAAATTTTGCTTAATGAACCACTGCCTTCCATCAACAAGGTTTTCTCTCTGATCTTGCAAGAAGAAAAGCAAAAGGAGCTCACATCTAATATGATGCCCTCTACAGACTCTGTTGCATTTTATAGTCGATCTACTGATAATCGTAGTGGCAATCGATTTTCAACTTCATATCAAAAAAGAGACAAGCCAGTGTGTAGTCACTGTGGAATCACAAGTCACACCGTGGATAAATGCTACAAAATCCATGGATATCCACCTGGTTACAAGAATCATAAAGCCAAAAGCTTAGCCAATCATGTCTCTTCTTCTTTTGGAACTGATCTCTCTAATTCTGCTGCTGATGAATCACCTTTTCCATTTACTCGAGATCAATGTCAACAGTTGCTTTCATTGCTTAAACGTGCACCAGAAAATGTTTCATCCTCTCAACATTCTGCTTTACAAGCAACCAGCACTAGTCATGTGTCTCCCAATTCCACCACACCTATGACAGGTATAACATTTTGTCTTTCCACTATTAAAACTTTTTCTTCATCGTGGATCATAGACACTGGAGCCACCGATCATATGGTGACTTCCTTGTCTCTGCTTACACATGATATATCTCCTTTTTCATCATCTGTTCTCTTACCAAATGTCCAATCTGTGACTGTCACTCATACTGGTAGTGTTAAACTTTCTGATCATCTCATTCTTACAAATGTACTTTGTGTTCCAGCATTCGGTTTTAACCTACTGTCCATCAGCAAACTTACTCAAAATCCTCACTATTGTGCTTTCTTTTTGTCTGACATTTGCTATATTCAGGACCTATTCAGCTGGAGGACGATTGGATTAGCTGAACAAAAAGGGGGCTTATATCATTTGCTGCCTAATTCTGACAGTTCTGATGTTGTTTCTAAAAGTTCTATTACATGTTCTTCAATTTCTTCTCATAATCTGTGGCACTATAGACTAGGTCACATGTCTACTCGTATGTTGCAAGTTTTACACTCCAATAATTCTGCTATTAGTTTTTCAGATTCTCTTTCTTGTGAGATCTGTCCATTAGCAAAGCAGAAGAAGCTTCCTTTTCCTTCTAGACAACATAGGACTCAGCATACTTTTGAGCTCATTCATTGTGATATTTGGGGACCTATGTCCACTTGTACCACTAATAATGCTCGTTACTATCTTACTATTGTTGATGATTTTAGTAGAGCAACTTGGGTGTATTTGATGCATTCCAAATCTCAAACACCAGATCTTATTTCTTCTTTTGTTGCTCTAGTTCGCACTCAATTCAATCTTCCTGTCAAAATAATTCGTACTGATAATGGAGCTGAGTTTAACCTTGTTTCTTTCTATGCTTCTCATGGTATACTTCATCAACGATCTTGTGTTGAAACACCTCAACAGAATGGTATTGTAGAACGCAAACACCAACACATTTTAAATGTGGCTCGGGCTCTTAAATTTCAGTCCAATGTCCCTTTAAAATTTTGGGGTGATTGTGTTCTCACTGCTGTATACTTGATTAATCGTACTCCAACTCCACTTTTGTTTAATAAATCTCCATTTGAAATCTTGTTTTCTCAGCCTCCTACATATAATCATCTTCGCATCTTTGGTTGTCTATGTTTTGCATCTACTCTCATGAGACATAGAACTAAATTTGACCCTCGGGCTTCTAAATGTCTCTTCTTAGGATACCCTTATGGAGTCAAAGGCTATCGTTTATATGATCTTCAAACTCATACAACATTCATCTCAAGGAATGTGACATTCTTTGAAAATATTTTTCCTTTTGCTGATCATCCTCTGCCTCTTCATAATACTGTATTTCCTATTCCTGCACATGATAATATTTCTGACAGAGTTTTTCATCCTACTGATGAATCTCATGATCCTTCTTCTGATTTACCTGTCATTTCTTCATCTCCTAGTATTCCTAGAAGATCTAATAGAACTAGAAACACTCCATCATATTTGCAACATTATTACTGTCAGTCAGTTCAATCCACATCAGCTCCTTCACATGCTGTTTCTGGTTCAGGTAATTCCCACTCCATTTTTCGTTATCTTGGTTGTTCTAACCTGTCACCTACTCATCTTGCTTTCACCTCTGCTATTACTCTTCACACTGAACCTAAGACCTTCAATCAAACTGTCAAACACCCTGAATGGCGTGAGGCAATGAAGAATGAAATTCAAGCTCTCCAGGATAATCATACCTGGACAGTCACTACTCTTCCTCCTCATAAGACTCCTATTGGATGTAAATGGATTTTTAAGATCAAATATAGGTCTGATGGGTCTATTGAAAGGTACAAAGCCCGGCTAGTTGCCAAGGGTTACACCCAACGTGAGGGTTTTGATTACTTTGATACCTTTTCACCCGTGGCCAAAATTTCCACAGTCCGAGTTATGTTAGCTCTAGCTGCTGTAAAAAACTGGTATATACACCAATTGGATGTTAATAACGCCTTCCTACATGGTGATCTTGATGAAGAAATTTTCATGCAAGTGCCACCTGGGTTTCAGATTCAGGGGGAGAATCAAGTTTGCAAGTTGACTAAGTCTCTTTATGGCCTTAAACAGGCTTCTCGGCAATGGTTCTCTAAATTCTCTCAGTTTCTTCTTGAGCAAGGTTTTGTCCAATCAAAAGCTGATTACTCTCTCTTCACTAGACACACTGGCAGTATTTTTCTAGCTCTCCTTGTATATGTGGATGACATCATACTTGCTAGTAGTGATTTACAAGCTGTTTCTGCCTTCAAGACAGTTATTAATGATCGTTTCAAGATCAAGGATTTGGGTCCTCTCAAATTCTTCCTTGGTTTAGAAGTTGCTAGATCTTCTAAAGGCATTTCTTTGTGTTCACGAAAGTACACTCTTGAAGTACTTAATGAGTCTGGTTTCAGTGGATCTCGGCCAGCTAAAACACCCATGGAGCAAAACCATCACCTTGATTCTTCCTCTGGTGATCTTTTATCTGATTCTACTGCTTATCGTAGGTTGATTGGGAAGCTGCTCTATCTTACTTTGACTCGACCTGATATCTCATATTCAGTCCATGTTCTTAGTCAGTATTTGGACAAGCCTCGTACTCCTCATTTACAGGCTGCTTATCGAGTTCTTAGATATTTAAAATCCACTGTTGGACAGGGCATTTTCTTTTCTGCCACATCCCCTATTCATATCAAAGCTTTTTCGGATGCTGATTGGGCTGCATGTCCTGATTCAAGGAGGTCACTCACTGGTTTTAGTGTGTTTCTTGGTGATTCTTTAGTATCTTGGAAATCTAAAAAGCAACCTACCATTTCCCGATCCTCAGCTGAGGCTGAATATAGGGCTATGGCAGTCACTGTGGCAGAGATTCAATGGCTCCTTTATTTGCTTCGAGATTTTCAGATCACACATTCTCAACCAACTCTCCTTTATTGTGATAATCAAGCTGCTTTACATATAGCTGCAAACCCTGTGTTTCATGAAAGGACTAAACACATAGAAATTGATTGTCACTTTATACGTGACAAAATTGCTGCTGGGATCATTCAAACCTTTCATGTTACTTCTAAACATCAACTTGCAGACTTATTCACTAAAGCTTTAGGCTCTGAACAGCTTCATTATTTACTTAGCAAGATGGGAGTATTAAACATTCATACTCCATCTTGAGGGGGAGTATTAAACTACATGTACACAGTCGTTACTCAGTTACTACAAAGAGTTACGATCTGTTAGTAAAGTAGTTAGCATATCAGTTAAGTTGTTAAATATTCAGTTGTACATTTAGTCTATATAAAGAGAGACTAGTTGTAATGTAATCGATACATCAATACAAAAAGTCTATTTCAATTCTATCTCTCAACTCTCATATTCTTCTCTGTTCTTTAGTACTCTGAGTTTTTACAAAAATCGATGGCAATTAAGGCGGATGTTGAAAAAGCCTACATCGAATGGAATGGTCTTTAATTATCACAGATATGAAATATTTTGGTTTTCAGCAGAAATTTATTTCTTGGGTGAAGCAGTGTATTTGTACAGTCTCCTTTTCAATTTTGCTAAATGGCTGGCCTTTTAGTTTTTTCCGTCCTTCCCATGGTCTTAGACAAAGTGACCCTCTTTCTCCCTCTCTGTTCATCTTTGGCTCCAAATTTCTCTCTCGCTTACTTCTCAGAGCTGAATCGAACAGGCAGATCCATGGTATCCAAATCAGCAGCAGTGCTCCCAGCATCTCGCATTTGTTATTCGCTAATGATTTGCTATCTGTGCCAGGGCTAATATGCGGGAAGCTATTGCCATTTTAGAGTGCCTCACCAAGTACGCTGCTTGGTCAAGTTAAATGCCTCAATCGTAGTGAATCTGTGATCACTTTTAGCAGACACGCCATGAACGATACTATTCATGACATTTGCTCTCTATTGGACTTACAACATACTGTTACTCCAGGGTATGATGCATCTTGGGCTGCCTCTGTCCCTTGAACTATTTTCTTTTGCTGAACTCTGTCTCTTGGGACTAATAAGATACATTTGTGGGTAGTAGTGAGAAGATTGATCAAAGAATCGAAGGGTGGAAGGCAATTTTTTTTATCTTAAGCGAGTAGAACCATTTTGATTAGAGCAGTTGCAGTGGCTGTTCCATCTGCATGTTCTCCTCCCAAAGTCTGGTTGTTCTAAGATCGATTAAAAACTGATGAGGTTCTGGTGGGCTTTTGATGAAGAGAAGAAACATAATTTTACTACAAAAAAATTGACTATTAGTGACAATTTGTTCTCACTAAAAATCAAAATTTCATCACGAGCTTTGTCAGCAAAAGAACGTCACTAAAGTCTTTTGGTGAGGAAATTTGGTTTTCGTCACGAAAAGCTTTTATTGACAAAAATGATTTCGTCACTAATAGATTATTGCGACGGAACTTTTTTTCACAAAAAGTCGCGTTCGGAAGGTGGACGATCGATCGGATTGCAGAAAAATACAATTGATCGTTCCTAGTCATGATCGAATTGGCGTTTATGAATGATCGAACGTTTATCGAGTGATCGATCGATTGATCCACAACTGATCGGATGGTGATTTATCAAGATCGATCAGGAAACATTGACGATCGATCAAGACAATTTTGACGATCGATTGGTTCATTTATGCGATCGGTCGTTCCTACTAAACCGATCAATCATGGAAGCTTTTACGAGCGAACATGTTCGCCTAGACGATCAATCAATTGAGTTAGATGATCGTACATTTGATTTATTACTAATCGGGTGGTTAAGTGTGCAAAGGATGCATTTCTTACTTACGGTTCGATTGCTTGCATTTGACAATTGAACGGTTAGTTGACCGATCGAACACGATTTTAGGCGTTTCATTTTTCCTGAACAGACGACGGTCTTTGCGATCGCTCATGTTTTACCATTACCGTTCGATCGCCTAATTGTGGATCGAATGGTATTAACATATTTTTTTTTAAATGATAATAATCGAAAACATTATATAATATGTATTATTACAATAACAATACAATACTCACATTCATAAACATCAATAATAATACATAATTATTCGTAATTAAACAAAAAATAACACCGTACTAATAAATAATGTAGCAACCATAAAGGATCAATACAACATATCATATCTACCTGTGTTGGCTCCCAAACTGGCCTAATAATCGCTTTGGCATGTCGTTCATTTTCTTCTCCATTACAGTGGCGCCATGTGTTGCTCTAGCTACTTCGATATTTCTGCCCATAAGCACTCTTACTCTTTCCACATGCGCTAACTGCACGTGCTCCTATTCAAACTGAATGCGCTCCTGCTCCACTCGTTGCTCCTCACGGTGGTCCCATAGCGTAAGGGTGTGCAAATGTTTCGGTTCCAACCGGAATTTCCGGTTCCGGTACCGGTTTCGGGCATTTCCGGTACCGGAACCGAATCCCATTTTAGGGAAATTCCGGAACCGGAACTGGAAATTTCGGCTGAAATACCGGAAAATTCTGGTTCCGGCATATTTTATAAAAAATTAAAAAAATATTATAATTTTAATTTAGAGTTTGCCTCTTTCAATTTGAATTTTTGATAAATGTTTAGTTGTTTACTTATTTGTATGATTAATTGTTTTTTTAATAGTTTTTTTGTAAATTTAATTTAGAGTTTATTTTCATAATATTTATTTTGTTTTGAAATTTAGTTGTAATTTTAATTTATTTTTATTTTGGCATCTTGAAATAGTAAAATATTGTTTTGAAATTTAGTTGTTTAATTGTAATTTTAATTTAGAGTTATTTGGCCCACAAAACACAACTTAAAAATCCATTTTTGGGTCAATGGGCCTAAACTAAATATATTTTTTTAGGCCCATATATGGAACCAGAATTTCCGGTTCCGGTTCCGGAAATTCCGGTTCCAATTCCAGTTCCGTTCCGGTTTATTCCGGAACGGAACCAGAACAAAAAATGTGGTTCCGGTGGGTACCGGAACCGGAACCGGAATGACCAATTCCGGTTCCGTCCGTTCCGGTGCCCACCCTTACCATAGCATGGCCTCCATCTCAGCTTGCTTCTTTGTAAAATATTGCAAGACTTTTTCTGTAGCAGCTTTCATCGTTTCTATCTCATCCCTTACCTTCGTTAGTTGGCGCTATAGATCAGAAGACTGCATAGTTAAAGTTGATGAAGCCGCAGGTTTAATTGCTGGTTCTAATCCACGAACATATCCCGACTTATTGCTTAATATCTCTGAATATACTTCAATTTCGGTGTAAGTTTTCCCTTCTGATTCTCACTGGAGCTGGAAGGCATCCATCGGTTCCTGCAAGAATTTAATAATTATAAAAATATTAAAGTAGATAAATTGTAATAATATCACATGTAATTGGATTAAATGAAAAGCGTAAAACACTTACATAAATTTTCCTTGCTCCTTCCGAGGTCCAAACACCATCTTTGTTAGTATAATTCTTCTTATACAGCTCTGCTGGATTGATTTCGCTACTGTCTGAATTTTTCTACATGGAAATAGCACAAAGTTAGTGACAAACAATTTCAAACTCAACAATACATTAATAAAAATCATAATTTAATAATTAACTTACCATGCAAGCTCATGTGTGCTGAAACGAGCGTGAACCAATAATTGTATGACATCATACACTAATGGCAGCAATATACCCGAAAGACAAAGGCTAGATGAGACTCAGCAATACATTAATAAAAATCATAATTTAATAATTAACTTATCAAGCAACATCATGTGTGTTGGAACGAGTGTGAACCAATAATTGTCTGACATCATAGACTAATGCCAGCAATATACCCGAAAGACAAAGGCTAGATGATAGCGTACTTTCTCCAAGAGTGGACAGGACACAAGTATCGAACTCGTCCAACGCCAAATGCACAACCTCAAACTGTCCATATTTTAGACAATTTAAGGGTTATTACGTGATAAACATTTATTTATCGCATCTCAACCCTTAAATAGGCTAGGGTACGCACATTTTAGCCCAAACGTTTACCCTACATCAATCAAGTAGTTTATATGAACAATTACATAAAACATATGTTGTTAATAAAAATAACGTACTACATACACAATTAAAACACACACATCATTTAAAGCATAATTCAATTTCTTCATAAACTACATCGATTGTCTCTCTTCCATCCCCAAACTGATCGATCAGCCAAAATAGAAATTCATCGCAACCCAAAATGATCAAATTCACATAAACCACCTTATACCCTCAAATCTCCGCCCAAAACACTCTCAAATCAACTTGTTCATTGTGATCTTTGGGGACAATTTGATGTTCTCACCAATAATGGCCATCATTATTTCTTAACCATAGTGAATGATTTTACAAGATACACTTAGATTTACTTGCTCAAGTTCTAATCTCAAACTGCCAGCATACTTGAATCTTTCTTTGCTATGATTGAAACTCAATTTGCTTCTAAATCAAGATCATTCGATCTGATAATGGCATTGAGTTTAATATTTCTCAATTTTTTTTCTTCAAGGGGGTCATTCATCAATATAGTTGTCCTTATTCTCCACAGTAGAATGGTGTACCCAAAAGAAAACGTCAACATTTATTGAATGTCCATCGAGCAATTCGTTTTCAATCCAACACGCCTTTACATTTTTTGGGTAATTGTGTTATGACGGCTACATATTTAATCAATAGAACCCCCTCTCCTTTAGCCCATAACAAGTCTCCTTATGAGCTCTTGTTTTCCGTTAAACCTTCTTACAATCATTTGAAGGTATTCAGTTGCTTGTGTTTTGCATAAAGCCAAATTTGATGCTAGAGCTAGGAGGTGTGTTTTTCTTGGATATCCATATGGTGCCGAGGGTTAGAAACTCTTTGATCTTGAATTTATCAGCCACAATGCCAATTTTGTAGTTACAAATATCTCTTTTGCGGCAACAATATTATCTAGTCACTAAAGACTAAAAACACATATTTTTAGCAATAAATAAATAATTTTCTCGTTAAAACCCACTTTTAGCAACAACTTTATTAGTGACAAACCCAACTCTGTCGCTAAATATACTTCTTCTGTGAAAAAATATTATTTAGTCCCTAAAAATTTAGAACACACTTTTGTTACGACGAAATTCAACATACCTTGATAAAGTTATGAGTGACGAATTCAACATCGTCATTAAAAATAAATCTATTGTCATAAAATATTCTACCATCGCTAAAGAATTAAAGTACATATTTTTAGCAACAAGGCACAATGTTTATGTGTCTCGTACTTTTCAAGTACATGTAGCGCTACTTTAAACCATCAACGACTTCCCAACATATGGAAATCTATCAAGAAGGAGCACCAAACATTGCAAGAAATATAGTTTTAGTTGACAAAATTTTGGGTGTCAAACCTAAAGTGGCCTTTCTATGATAAAATGTTAATGTTGTCACCCAAAACCATTTTGGGATGCCAAGACCGTCTAGACCGGTAAAAAACACGTCCGGACAAATTTCTAGTGTGACGACATACACGCGTCGCGAATGAGTGACGATAAAAATAGTCACAAAATACAAAATATCGTCCGGACGAGTAAGCAAACCGTTCGGACTCTCTGCTGGGTGACAATTCTAAATCGTCATAACTGAGTGACAATTAAAATTGTCACAATTTTTACAATACCGTCTGGACTCTTTTTATAAAACGTCTGCACATACATTATTACCTAACGAATAATAATCTTCAGCATATAGTGACAAATTAAAAATCATCAGAATACTCGATCTCGTCCAGACGTTATCAACCGCGTTCCAACGAAAAAAATAACATCGTTCGGACGGTACATAACATGTTCGCACATGTATGAAAACTTCTTCCACGAATCGTGTGGTTCTACGTTGCAAAATTTAAGACACATGAAATCGAAACCATTCGGACGGTTTAAGTTCTCGATCCTTTTTTAATTGGGTATATTTAAAGACGTTAAATTTGATTGTGCCATGTGTGAATATAATTGTTGAGAAGCGTCCGAACGCAAATGAAATTTGTTCGGATGCTTCTTGTGCACATTAAACCGGCCAGACTTTGTCAAAATCACAAACTCACTCTCATCTCTCAAACGTTTTCACTACCCGTTCGAGATCTCTCAAACAACTTCAGGTAAAATCTCTTTCATGAATTTGCTTCTACATTTCATGCATTTCGATTCAATGTCGTCCGATGTTTAGTTTGTTGTGTTGTTTGCGTTCATCAAATTATGCTACTTTGTATGTCTTCATCGAAACACCGTTTGGACATTTTCTAGTTCGTCCGGACAATATTTTGTCGTGCAGACGTCCTAGAATTTAAACGACGTAGTTTGACGTTCGTGCAAACGATTTTTGCTTATGTTCGGACGGTTTTTGCTAGGTTAACCATGGAATGCTCCGAGAGAAGTATCATCAATGTCGGGGGACAGACAGAGCAACCAGTTTGTGCGGATGCCTTTTTAATGGAGTTGAAGGATTCGGGCTATAGGTGAGTCGACGCATTCGTTGTGCATGAAGCTCCAATGCCACATGATCGGTCTGTAGACCAAACTTCTCTAACGGATATGGCTCTGATGGAAGAGCTAAATATTATGCGGATGGAACTGTTCTCTGTGAAAGAACAATTGTCTCAGTTGTCCCAGTCTGTCCATACCGTTCTGATTTAGTTGCAGACACTCGTCAGACGGGTGGATAATATGGAAGAGCATTTGACCCATGTTCATGATACTCTCGGACAAGATATGGACGAGTCAGCTCCTGATTTAGACTAGTCTCCTGTTTATGCTTTATCACTATTATTTATTTATCATTTGAAGGACCGTTTCCGGGTAGCACTAGACATTATGATTGTGTTTTTGGTTTATTTTTTATATTTTATATTAATTATGTTTTTTGACTACATTAAATTCATTACAATTTAAATGGATAATTAGTACAATCAAATCAGTGATTAGTAATAGTGCTATTTTAACGAAATGGTTAGTGTAATTAGATTGTAACGGTTAGTGTAATTATGTTGCAATTACAATAAAATGGGTGATTAGTAATAACAGATGTTTAATATAAAAGTATGTTTAACTTTATATATATTTATATATTATGCATTGAAAATAAATAAATTAAGTTAAAAATTTGAGCCAAATTACATTGTGTTAAATTAAGTGAAGTAAATTAAATTAAGTGGAGTAAATTAATTATGTAAATTAAATCATTTAAACACATTAAGTTTAGTGAATTTAAAGAAATCTGATAGGCATTCGGACGATGTCTATCAGCGTCCGGACTCCCTTATCGGAATAGAGAGTAAATCAGGTAGGCGTTTCAACACGAAAAGGATAAGCGTCCGGACTTAAATGATGAAAAGACGTTGTTGAAACGGTTGAGTACCCCATCCGGACGTTCTTGTAACCTTCGCATGGCTTATACGTGTTTATGTTACACGAAAGCTGAAAACATTTGTCACCGTCCGAACCATTGTTTGAGGTCCGGACGATATTTAACGTTTATTCAGCCAAACAAGCGCTTCCCTGTCGCACCAATTCAGTGGAAAACCGTTAGCATGTCATCGTAAAACATCCAGACGAGTTTATTGTGTCGACCCATTTTAATTATTGTGTCAAACATGTGCTTCCACGTCGCGCCAATTAAATTTTGGCATTTTGATTGGGCCACATGTGCAAGAAAGCGTCCAGACATCATGTTGGACGTCCAGATGCAGTCGACATATTCTAAAATGTCGAACAGTTCGGTTTTTTCGAAAATACTGAACTATTTTTCATAAAAAAAATCTCTCATAACTCAAATCTTTCTTCACAAATCTTGATGTAATATCACTCTTTCACGGATCTAATCACTTCCAGGTATGTTTTGCTTACTTTTAACAAGATTTTAACGATAAATATTTCATTTTTTTTATTGTTTTACGTAAATAATTTCATTTTCATTTTCTGCATTGTACATTATATTTTTTTAATTGATTTTTACGTAAAAATTGATTGTGTTAAGTGTTAGGATTGTTTTAAGTGTATTCATTTGTGTTTTGGTTGTATTTTTGGGCGTGTGTTGAAGGTGGAGCGACGCTGGCATGGCTGAGGTAACTCGGTCGTCCTCCTGTCAGCGTCCAAACGCTTTTTTTAGTCGTCCGGACGTGTCCTTGAGTCGTTCGGACTTATGCCAAAGTCATTCGGAGGTATACATTGTCGTTTTGAGTTTGTTCGGACACTATATAGAAGTTGTCCGAATGTGGTTTATTTTAAATATGAATAGTTTAATTCTCTGTTGTATGTTCGGACATCTACCTATCTTTGTTCGGACACTTGAAAGTATCCCAATGGTAATACGTTGTCGTTTTGATTGTGTTCGGACGCTCTTTTAGTGCAGTCTGGACGTTTGAATGTAAATTTAAATAGTTTTCATATCTATTCAGACGTTTTTTAGACTTTCAAAATGAATATGTTGATGTTTTGATAATGTCCAGACACTTCATCAAGATATCCAGATGGTGTTATTTGTGTTTGGACGGTTTTATTATGTGTTCGGACGGGTTCTTAATGTTTGGGCGTCTTTCTAACCGGGCGAACGGTTTTTTGTGCAGACTCTTAAAAAAATGAGCAAGCATCCACGTAACAGCGGCCAAGCTAATGTGGAGCAACTTTCCGCTTCAGCTTTAAAGGTGGAGCGGCATACAACAATCATTATGTCCAGCTCGATTGTTGTTGAGCGGTATATCAAGTTGGTGGATTTTTATGATCTTACATTTGAGGGTAGTACGCTTTCGGAGGTGGTGGAGGTAGGTTGGCTTCCGTTGATCCATAGGAACGACTATGCATCGAAGAACCTGGTGTGAGAATTTTATTGTGCTATATTACGGGCGAGGGACCTCGAGGAGCCTAGTATGAAGGTCCCTGTCCGTAACGTTCCCATCATATTCTCGCCAGACGAGCTGGCGAGATTCTTGAGATTCGAGAGAGATTTGGCAGTGTTTCCAAACCTGCCAATGAGCAAGGTGGGCCGGCCTACTAAGGCCGTGGTATTTCGAACTTTGTTGGGCGACGATACAACTATTTTGGAGGGAAGTTATATGATACACAGGCAGTTGTTTCCATTTTAGCAGATCATTATGAAATTTTAGGTGGCAACAATTCTCTCAAAAACTAATACACGTAGACGTCCGAATTCCATTTATGATTCTGAACGATATTCAATCGTATGAAAGTGGCAGAATCGCAAACAGTGGAGGAAAAATGAGAAATACATAGAAAACGAGAGATTTAAGCACGAAGACATTGAAAAGGGTGTGGAAGGAGCAACTCATTTAGAATTCAATATTGGATTGCGTTTGAGGTTAGTGGGTTTTAAATTTTTAGAATAAAAAGCATGGATTTTAGGATATGAAAGCATGTGTTTTCAAAATTTCAGGGTATAAAATGACAGCAATGGAGTTTAGGGTTGGCTGTGATGTGTTTATATTCAAGTGTTTGTAATTTGGGTTGATTTTTGCAACAATTTTTGGTGAAAAGGGAGTCTATGCGTTGAAGAACTATCTTGTTCGATAATCGCAGTCCAACAAGAATTTTCGCTAGTTTTAGTTTGGCGCTTTGCGAAAATCGTTTGAACGCTTATATGTATGGTTCGGACCGTTATGTACGTTTGAACTGTTTTTGCTGTTATGTCATGCATTCATTTATTAGCCTTAGCCTCCGTTTAAGAATTACATGACGTTCGGATAATGACCTCGATGTAATTCTTGAATTGTCCACGTTATGGACAGTTTGTGTTTACAATATGCGTAATTGTATCTACTATTGTGACAGATGTATTTAAAATTTTTTATGCAAATCTCCTTTTGTCCTTCGGATACATATTCACCATTGAGCTTACACAATTGCCTTAAATGGTGGAGATTTATGCTCAATGTTGTAGGAGTGTATCTGGGATTGAGGAAAAATGCTGTCGAAATTTCTAGAACATCGGTCATAATGGTCGGGTCAATTACGTGATATTGTAAAATTGAAAGAGATAAGACCTATCACCCGAAAAAATTGGAGTTCAGTATGAATGTTTGCATCATTGTTTGCATTATTGTTTGTATTTTCATCTTTGAAGGAACAATATGAATAAGAGTTGGATTTATAAGGTTGATAGACTCAAAAGTGCGAAGTATAGTGACGGTGTTCAGGATTTTATGAGTGTTGCTCGTAGTTATGCAGATAGTCGGGACTGATAAGATGTTCATGTAAGAGATGTAAGATGTCTTGTTGTAACGTTTGGATGAGATGGAGGATTATTTATTCATAATTGAGTTTGACCAGAGTTACTCTCATTTGGTATTTCACAGAGACTCAATTTTAGAAGTTTCTAACAGGGTAGTAACTTTAGAAACCGAACCGAGTTGCGAGGACTCTGAGGGAAACATAAATGATGATATGAAAGACATGATAGAAGATTTTGAGGTGGGAGCAGGGGTTCATGAGAATGCTGGTGAAAATATGCTGAGTCCTGAAACAGTCGAGTCTAGGTCTGGAGACGGGTTTTCTGCGTATAACAAGTTATGGGCGGATGCTGAGTGAGAGTTGTATCCTGGGTGTGAGAAGTACTCGAAGTCTTCTTTCGTTGTTAGGTTACTTCATGTGAAGTCGGAGAATAATTTGACTGTAAAGGTGATTGAAGATGTGTTGGGTTTGATAAGAGATGCTCTGTCAGAGGGGGAGACACTTCCTAAATCTTATTATGATGCGAAAAAGTTAAGAAAGAATTTAGGATTTAGCTACGATAACATACATGCGTGCTTAAATGACTGTGTATTATTTTAGTATGAGCACAGTGAGTTACAAGCATGTCTGGTGTGTGAGAAATCGAGGTGGAAGTATAGTCAGAATAGAAAATCAAAGGTTCCTCAAAATGTAATACGACATTTTCCCTTGAAATCGAGGTTGCAGAGATTGTTTCTATCAAGACAAATGGCAACAGATATGCAGTGGCACCAAGAGAAACGTGTTGTTGAAGATGGGTTATGAGGCATCCTATAGACTCTGGGTATGGTAGGACCTCGATAAGAAGTATGAAGGGTTTGGTCAGGAATCTCGGAACGTCCGATTGGGTTTGACATTTGATGGGTTCAATCCGTTTGGCAACATGAGCTTATCGTAAAATATATCGCCAGTGGTACTAATTCCATACAATTTTCCGCCATAAAAATGTATGAAGGATTCAAGTTTCATGTGGTCGTTGCTTATTCCGGGTCCAAGAAGTCCCGAGAATGATATCGACGTCTACTTGCAGCCATTGGTAGATGAGTTGAAGGACTTGTGAGAAAATGAAATGCAAACGTACGACACGGCTGTGTCAAACTCATCATTCAAGTTACATGCTGCTTTACTTTGGACAATAAATGACTTCCCAGCTTATAAATAATCTCTCGAGTTGAAGTACGAAAGGACGGTTAGCATGTCATAATTGCAATACGAAGAGAATGTCAGTTTGGTTGACACATGAGGGCAAACATTATTTTTTGGGACATCGCCGAAATCTACGCTTAACTTTTAAATTTCTATGCTTAACTAAATTTTAAATTTCTTGTTCTTCATTTGTAGCGACGTCCAGAATCAGAGTTACAAGGTTTATACCCTAAGGTCTTGAATCTTCACTTTTGAGCTCCTTGCATCTTCTTGATCTTCTTTCTTCAAGTCTTTGGCTCTTTCATCAAAACGTCTTTGTCTTTGAAGATGTTCGTTTTATAAACTCGATACATTTATTGAAATCATCAAAATCTCAATTGTACACAAAAGCCAACATATTTGAGACTACAAAGTTGGACAATAGAATAGAGTGAAGTGATGAAAATTGCAAGTTTTTATGACCATTCTGAATGACCATAAAAAACTTTGTGACCACAAACAACATGATGACGAGAAATATTTTTTGGTCACTACAACCTGGTTTATGGTGACCAACACAATATGGTTAAAAAAGATTTTGGTCACTATAGGTTGTTTTTAATTAGGCTGGCCAAAAAAAAAAGCTATTGAATATCTACTTTTAGTCACTTTTGACTATGGAGAATCGGTTATCATTGAATATAATCAAGCTATGAAGTGTGTGACAAGAATTTTGGTTGAAATATAAAATTCAAGTTTTAACCAACTTTTTGGTGGATAATTAGCTAAATTTCGTCACAAAATAGTCAAAGTATTTAATGCTACAAAATTGGACCATAGAATAGAGTAAAGTGGTGGAAATTGCGACTTTATATAACCATTCTCATTGATTAGAAAAAATTTTGTGACCACAAACAACAACGAGAAATATTTTTTGGTCACTACAACCCAGTTTTTGGTGGCCAACACAATATGGTCACAAAGATTTTGATCACTATAGGCTATTTTGTTGTAGTGTTTTGAGCAAAATAATAAGGTAAACCAGCTATTAATTTTTCTTTCCAATATACTTGATTACAATCATCACACAATAAAACTTTAGATAAAAATAAATCTTTATACCAACGAAAATCAGCCATAATATGGCATTTAAGATTTAAAAGAAAATCATAAGGTCGTTCTCTATAAATACCAGGGTCTCCAACAAATTTTTTTGTAATGGTATATAGTAGTGTATTAACAGCATCAGGAACTTGTTAACCATTTGATGTAATAGGATTGCCATCATTATCTTTTTTAATAGCGTTTTGTATAGTATCTCGTTCAGCATCTGTTGAATATCTATCCCACCAATGTTTTAATTGACCAGTAAAACCAGTTATTAAACAATTTGCAGCTTGTTATTCAGTTCTGTTACTATTTTTTAATACATTTGCATACATATTCATTCCATTCGTATAAATCATTTGCATAAAAAGAAGAAGTAGAATTTAAATGTCTTTCTTCAAATTGAAAATCAGGAGGAGTGGGTCTTGGATAATATTTTCGTTGATTTAAACGATAATATTTAGACTCATTTTTTTTATTTTGACGTATGCATTTTATTAATATTTAAATCTTCTTGAATTTGTGATTCTAGTTTAGCAATATCAATATTCTCATTATTATCAGTACTATATTCAGACTCTTTGGATATTAAACTAGAGGATGAACTAGATTGATTTAAAACATATAATTTAGAAGTGGAAGGAATAGAATTTTTATCTTTTAATGATAATTTTGCAAGCATTTCATTTATCTTATCTAATTTTTCAGTATTTGAATCTACTGGATTGAAAGGAGACATGGATGGTAAGTCATGTGGTATAAACATAGGCTAGAGTTTTGAAGTTTTAGATGGAGCTGTAGGTTTAATTAAATTTTCTAAAACTTTAATTAAACCTACAGCTCCATCTAAAACTTCAAAACCCCTGCCTATGTTTATACCACATGAATTACCACCCATGTCTCCTTTCATTCTAGTAGATTCAAATACTGAAAAATTAGATAAGATAAATGAAATGCTTGCAAAATTATCATTAAAAGATAAAAATTCTATTCCTTCCACTTCTAAATTATATGTTTTAAATCAATCTAGTTCATCTTCTAGTTTAATATCCAAAGAATCTGAATATAGTACTGATAATAATGAGAATATTGATATTGCTAAACTAGAATCACAATTTCAAGAAGATTTAAATATTAATAAAATGCTTACGTCAAAATAAAAAAAATGAGTCTAAATATTATCGTTTAAATCAACGAAAATATTATCCAAGACCCACTCCTCCTGATTTTCAATTTGAAGAAAGACATTTAAATTCTACTTCTTCTTTTTATGCAAATGATTTATACGAATGGAATATCAATGGTGTTTCTGAATATGAAATTCTTAATATCTTGAATGAAATGGCTATGTATGCAAATGTATTAAGAAATAGTAACAGAACTGAACAACAAGCTGCAAATTGTTTAATAACTGGTCAATTAAAACATTGGTGGGATAGATATTTAACAGATGTTGAACGAGATACTATACAAAACGCTATTAAAAAAGATAATGATGACAATTCTATTACATCTAATGGTCAACAAGTTCCTAATGATGTTAATACACTACGATATACCATTACAGAAATTTTGTTGGAGACCCTGGTATTTATTGAGAACGAGCTTCAGATTTTCTTTTAAATCTTAAATGTTTTAGTATGGCTGATTTTCGATCCTTGGTATAAAGATGTATTTTTATCTAAAGTTTTGTTGCGTGATGATTGTATTCAAGTATATTGGAAAAGAAAAATTAAAAGCTGGTTTAACTTATTATTTTGCTCAAAAGTTTCGCATTAATTTATCTAACGATGATAGTGTTATTATGTATGATCAATATACTTATGGTGAAATAATAAATATTATAAATATAACTAGTTTACTTATCTGTAATGATTTAAAATTAAAGAGAACTTTAGAATCTGAGAAAAAACACACATGTAAAGAATTAGGTTTCTTTTGTGAACAATATGGTTATTCTAATCCAATTACTCCTTCAAAAAGGTGTAAAATGTTATTATGCTAATAATAAAACTTCCCGCAAATCCAAAAGAAAATATAAACATTATAAAAACAAACAATATAAACCTCAATCTTCTACCAGAAAATCAAAATATATATCAAAGAAAAAAGATATAACTTGTTGGAAATGTGGAAAAACTGGCCATTTTACTAATAAATGTTATGTTAAAAAACAAATAAAAGAATTAAATCTACCTCTACTGAAATTAAAAATCAATTATGTAAAATATTTCTTAATAAAAAATCCCCTAATTCTAATACTAGTTCTTCTACCTCTACTTATGATTCTTCTTCCTCTGACAATGATAATGACGAAATACAATTATGTAATTGTTTTGAAGAAAAATTTACATGTAAAAAACAAATATTAGTTTTATCTAAATTCGATCAATTACTATTAGATGCTATTACACAAATAGAAGATCGGACATACAACAAAGTTATCTTTTAAAAATGAAAGTCTTAGAAATTCAACCTCCTCATTCTAATCCTAATCCTAATACTAGTTTAATACCAAATACATATTATGATTACAGTAAAATATTAGCACGGTTTAATTCTAATAATAAACCTGTTACTATAATTGATTTACAAAAGGAAATTCAAATTCTTAAACAAGAAATAAAACAATTACAAAATACTCAAATTAATTTTACAAATATTACTGATCAATTAATAACTGAAATCTGTCTATTGAAATCTCAAAATGATGAAAATTTCTTGCAAATATCTGATTTACCTTCTACTTCTGACACTCCCCCAATAATACCTTCTGAATCTTTTATTCAACTGATTGATAAAATTATTTTTCAAAAATGGTATTCTAAAATAACTATTCGTATCAAATTATTTTTAATAGATTCTGGTGTTGATTTAAATTGTATACAAGAAGGATTAATTGATTCCAAATATTTTGAAAAATCTATTGAAAAATTATCTCAAGCTGATGATAAGAAAATGATAATTAATTATAAATTATCCAATGTACAGATTAATTAAATGACATATTAATTAATTCATGATTTTCAAATACTAGCTAGGTGATTAATTAAACTACATATTCACTTTAGAATTTTGGTGAAATTAAGGCCTAAATACTGTAGAGATCCCTGTGTTATGCGACTTTTGCAAATTCGTCACTAGGGTACTGATTTCAATTGAACTGTTCTTGTGGTATGTTTTTGAAGCAAATCGGTCCCTCTGACTAGGGTCAGGTGGGCACACAATAGAATTGAGCCTACGTGGCATTTTACTGCTAGATCAACACCAATCATCTGTTGCCCGGTGTCATTTTAAATAGTCACTCTGCCACATAAAAAAAATTGCCAGCTCACCTACCACATAAAAAAACAAACATTTCCACGTTTCGGCCAAACATCTACAACGCACTCATAAGCAAGAGTTCAAGCATTTCTGCTGGGTCAGTTGGTGAATGTCATAGTGGGTTGGATAACTCATGAGGAAGTCATCTGCCACCACCTCCTTTATGCCGATGCGGAATACCGGCAAGGCTCAGAACGCATCTTACAGCTGCAAACTCGAGATTTCATTTTTATAGTTGTTCGAGGTACGGTGCAGCTCAGATAAATCAACAAAACCTTAGCATTTGTAGCTCCTCAAGCCATCTTCCCCGTTTCTGAAGCTATTGTGTTGGGAATTTGGTTTCTCGTAAATGAGTTAATATTATAGCTCCGTTGTCAACATTATAATGTGATGGATTTTAGGATATTTAATAATGTTTAATCTATGTTTACGTCAGACAACTGATGCCATGTATGCTCAATTTCAGTACTCCAGCGACGAATTTATAAAAGTCGCATGCCACAGAGATTTCAAGTTATTGGGATATTTCCTAAATTGGTTCACGTATTAATCCTTAATTGGATATATCTTGTATCTTATTACATTTACAAAATACTACATATTCATTTTGCTTCCTATATCTACCACACCTTTTGACACTTACAATCGAAACTAT
The DNA here is from genome assembly GCA_963930655.1 of Myrica gale. Classification (NCBI taxonomy): domain Eukaryota; kingdom Viridiplantae; phylum Streptophyta; class Magnoliopsida; order Fagales; family Myricaceae; genus Myrica; species Myrica gale. The sequence goes on along the minus strand of OZ005602.1, from coordinate 16,920,034 downwards.
CAAACTCGAGAAATTTCACACCAAACCATCAATAAGTTTACACTTTGCACAATATACTACAAATTGAGTACCATTAAGTATGTAAACGGTAAGATCTTAAAATATGTTACAGTATAAACCTTTTGGCACTTTGAGATACAATATGTAAAGTTTGACAGTTTGAAGTATAAAATAGGGAAATTTACAAATCACACACTAGGTTTTAGCATACTTTTTAAAAAACTCACTGAGTTTCGAATTTTTTTTAAAAACTCATTAAATTTGTCATTTTGGTATCAAAACTCACTCGACCCATGCACCGCTAGACTTATTTAATGGAAAATTCATCATTTTCAATCACAATGTGACATGTTGCATTAAAATAAATAAATAAATAACATAATTAATTTAAGGGAAATTTACAAATCACACACTAGGTTTTAGCGCCTTTTTAACAAACTCACTCGATTTGTTTAACGAAAAATTCATCTCGCCCAATCGCAATGTGAAATGTGTCATTAAAATAAATATAAATATAAATATTTTTTTTAAAATAATTAATTTAATTAAAAAAAGATCGGGGCTCCCAGATCCTTTCACGTTGGAGGGGCTCTGGGAGGGCTCCTCCACCCTGGGCAGTAGTCTGGGGGACCTCCCCCAGTTCTGGGCGGCCATGGGTGGACCCCCTCCAATCGTCGGCGTCTGGTTGCGGGATGGGGGGAGGTCCCCCAACCACCGCTCGAGGTGGAGGAGCCCTCCCTATGGCCGCCAAGTTCTGAGCGGCCAGAGGTGGAGGGGGGAGTTCCTTCTCCCCGGTGGCCAGAGTTCTCCCCCATCCACCATGAAAAGATCGGGGTCTCAGATCCATTTTTTAAAAAAAAATAAATTAATTATGTTTTTTTAATATTAATTTCAGATTTATTTTTTATTTTTAAAAAATATTTTTATTTTAATGACACATGTTACATTGCGATTGGGCAAGATGAACTTTTCGTTAAACAAGTTTAACTACGTTGGATAGAGTGAGTTTTGATACTAAATGACAAACTTTGTGAGCTTTTTTAAAATTTTTAAAACTCAGTGAGTTTTTTAAAAATGCGCTAAAACTTATTGTGTGTGTGTGTGATTTGTAAATTTTTTGAAAATTAATTATATTTTATTATTATTAGATTTAATTAATTAATTTTAATTTTTAAAATTTTTATTACACATGTCACATTTCAATTGGATGGGATGAATTTTTCATTAAACAAGTATAATGACGTTTGGTCGAGTGAGTTCGGTATCAAAATGACAAACCCAATGAGCTTTTTAAATTTTTTAAATCAAGTGAGTTTTATAAAAAAAAACGCTAAAACATAGTGTGTGATTTTTAAATTTCCTTATAAAATATGAAATGTAATTTCTCCATACAAAATCATAAAACTATAATTAATGTGTAATCTTCACATGTTTTGTGTGCAATGGACATGAACCTCCAAGACCAAATCAATAAATCCATATTTATGTCTTCTTCGTCTTATGCCTTGTTATTTTCTCGAAGTACTCTTTATAATATCATGCAAAATCCTGTGTTTCCTAAACTATATTATATACCCATTGCTTTAATGTTTTCTAATTATATTTTTTTTAGCATATATAGATGAAATAGATATGATAAATAAGTTTGTCTTGCAATGAATAGCGCATAGAGGAATCAAACGTCCCTGAACCCCGCACCCTGCATGCAGACGTACGTACGCGGAAAACACTAGCTCTCTTGGAGAGAAAAAAAGGAAACCTTTATAGTTTCTTTTAGTTTATTGGTCTAGCTTTTTCGTTCTACCAGCGAACCCCAAAAAATGTATTGAAGTTCGTCTTATGTTTTCCTTCCTAGAAAAAAAATGCATTCCAATGGGTCACCACTTGGATTGATCACTTGCAATCCAATTTTGGTGATGTATTACCAAAATTCTCTTTGAGAAGTACTTAACGGGGACGAATACTGATGATCCTATATAAGACTTAATACGTACCTACATACATACATATATATATATTTATAAAGATCAGATTGTCACACGCTCTCTTGTGCAGTTTTCTTATAAGAAAAGACGACCGAGTAAGGAGAGATTAATGGAAACCTCAGATGGTCAGCAATGATATTTTTTTCCAAAAGCAAACATATATATCCATTAAAAAAAACAAAAACCTCAATATGATAATTGGATGAACCTTTGAACATGGTTAATAGTTGTCAATTAGTTCCTTACCGAGCAAGTTTTCTCAAGGAAAAAACAAAAGGGTTACTTGTTGACCCAGGTTTTTTTTAAAAAAAGAACAAAATATGCACTTGTATACTGCTAGTAAATTAATAATACGCTATACTACACCCATCCTAATTCCAAAAATATTCCATTTTAGTTTTTTTCTCATTCCTCTTGTACATGTAATATTCCTCTTGTACACGTATACAAGACTATATATGTATATATAGAAAGTAAAAGGCTTCCTATCAACAGTGACATGTAACTTTATGTTGTGCCATGTGTCAAACTAATTTGATGCTGTGCCTCTTTTTTTTTTTGTGTGAAAGGTGAAGATATATAAATCAGAAAGATATTCAACAGCGACACGCACTTAATTAAACCCGGTTTTTACACTAAATGATGACATATCAATGCTTCAATTATCGACAAATTTATTTGGCTCTCAAATGAGTTCAAAGTACAATTTTTAATAAAGCCAGTACTTATCTTAGCCCTCACGATATATGTATATATATCGTGCGCTCTCTCATAATTTTTACCTGTACTACACCTCTCTCCCTTTGCGATCTCTCTTGCTATAACGTTCGAATGGATCTCTGCTTCGATCACGACCTGCAATAAAACTCTTTTTCTGGGTTCTCAAGGCTTCGAAAGACTGCAATCAGAGGTGAGTACCCACTGCAAGTACGTGAAATTTGCATATTCTCTCAACTTTTTGCTCTCGTTGAGGTTTGATAATTTGTTGTTTGGTTATATTTAATCTGTGCATCTAATTAATTATGCCTTCCATAACCTATATACGATAGTACGATCTATATTAACATGCACTTGGCTTTTCCCCCCTGTTTAACCAGTTCGAGGTTATACTTTCCATATAATTCTTACCCAAAATTCATCAAGATCAGGGCAGGCAAGCTAGCAGCTAGTACGTTTAGGTTCATAATTATGGTCTGTAAATTATGAACTGCATGTTTCTGTCAAACTTTTTATTCTGTTCTTCGAAATTTTCTTTTCATATTTTGATTATATCTTTTATTGGTTTATCTGGTTCCATAGACTTCATTGATTTATAATGGGACATGACTACTTCTTATCTATGCATGCTTTGCTATCACTTTGCATGCATGCATGCATGTCTGGAGTTTTTCATGGAGAAGATAGGACGTAGGATTACCAAGAAGAAGAAAAATGAATTTCTACAAAATAGTTGGCAATTCTAAGGAAGAAAGTAATAAAAATTGGACAAGCACTCCACTCTATTGACCGAGAAAAAGAAACTCCTCTTTATACGCAAACAGTTAGTCAATGATACAGAAAAACAAGACTTTGTATCACGTTTCCACTATTTTCTTTCAAACGAGGGAACTCAATGATGTGGAGTAGGGTTACTCTGGGAAATAATGGGCCGAAGAAGTTTCCTAGCTATTTAGATTTCAAGTTTCTGTCAACAGTCAATTCCAAGCTATATATATTCCGTCTTCAATGTTTTCATCCTAGCATGCACATGTTCCATCACGGCAAGCATGTTTGTTGTGTACTAAACAAGCGTCACTTTCCACGTTTAAGACCGCAGACGCTAATGATAGTGACCCGTTCGAGGAAACACTGCCGAGAAATTCAAACTTCTCGTGCAAATACATTAGACTTTCTACTTTGAAGTTTTAGGTATCTTGTTTTCATTATGTACACGCAACGATAAATAATAAGCCCAAGCATACTTTTTCGAATCCAAACTTCTCGTGCAAATACATAGAAAAAAAATTGTTAATTGTATTATTGTAATATATATATAAACTTTAAGCAATATCCACGCATAAGATTTAGAATGCGACCCTATTTTAATTTCTCAGTTTCCAAACAACCACATAATTAGCACGAAAAGAAAAAAGAGAACAACAGAGGAATAAGAAGCATTGGTAATACGTACCGTCTCAACTCGAACTTAAATTCTGAGATAGATAGTGTTTAACTTAAAAACCTGCATGTCGAGAGAAAACATTTGACTAGAAACGCAATGTCTAATATTGAAAGATTCAGCCTACAGATGGAATTATATTCCTGCGGAAAGTAGTACCGCGACAACAAAACGTAAGTACTCATCTCAAATTGATCTTTGCTTTACCGTTTAGAACTCCTTAACAAGTCAATGCCTTCAAACTTGACTGGTCGCCATTCCAAACTCTGAACTCATGACTAATGAGACGTGCTGCTCAAAAAGTTTACTTGACTTTGATCTAATTTGGTTTTTGTTAAGTGCCTTTTTTCTGTTATATTTACTATTTTTAGTTGTTTTTTAATGTTTTTTGCAGGCTGCTCTCTCTCTTTGGCTTCCCTTCTTGCTTGTCCTGTTCTTTATCCATCTGTGGTTCTTCGATCTAAGGTAAAGACGGACGAATCACAAATTATCCTTTATAGTGGTTGGAAGTCAAAATAGCTACCTAGCTTGGCCTGTAAATCATGCCTGTCGATCACATGTTGCTTGTTTGGTGCCGTAATAATTATAGCATATTGGTTGTGGTATTGGGGGGGGGGGGGGGGTACAAGACCATTTCTTTTACTTCGTTTTCTAGATAAAAATATACGAACACATCCTAATAATATTAGTATTTTAGCAAATGACTAAAAATTATAAACGAGCAGTCTAACGACCCTATAAATTAGATATTAACTACATCTGCTCTTTCCCATCAAATTGACTAATTAATGTTGTTTTTAAATTTTCTTAAAATCAATATAAGGTGTAATATTTCTACTCAGTAATTAATATGAGACTTGACCTTATATCATCCTTTAGTATTACTTCTTCTCTCTCACATCTCTATTTGGGACTCGAGATATCACAAATAGTGTCGTTGATCCCTAATATACTTATCTCGCGTCTCTATATATCGTAATTGTATGTGATCAGTAGATATCTCGACATATTACCGCGAGTCTTAAAATGGTATCTTATACATATATGCACATATTAGTAATTTGTTCTTTTTTATAAGATACCATTTTAATATATACAAATTACTTATATATATAATGAAAGGTATATATAAATATATGAATTCCAATTTATTTTTCACCCAAAAAATGTGAATCTTTTATTAATGGTTGAGAATTAGACAAGTGAAGGACAACATTGATACACTTTTTCTCTTGTGAGAAACCATGACACAAAGTTGGAATATATATATATATATATATATATATATATATATATATATATATAATATATATATATATATATATATATAGTATATAGAATCGGAACTAGTATCAAATATATTAGGAATTGTCAAATCATATTCTCAGCAAAGGACACAATTACAGAAGCTGTTAAATTCGTCCATATATCAGATGCATGCGGCCGGCCTTACCCTTCGAACAGAACCTCAAACAATGTTCTCAATCAAGCTATTGTAAATTGTGAATCTTTGTGAACCTCAAAATGCTTCCTTTGTGCTTGCCGGCCTTTACGTGATATGGGACCTGCGCGCGGCGCCGATTGTGGGACGTTAACGCTTCTATCATAAATACAGCTAGAATTGCTACACCATATTCTCTTCCACTTTTCTCCCAACATGTATACTCTGTTATGATTTTTGGTCATTGAAATTACAAAAAAAAAAAGAACTGTAATTTCCTTTCAACTTGTTTGATTTAACTCCAACTGAAATTCTGGTATAAGTTTTCTTGTATTTTTTTTTTTCATTTTGGCACCTCAAATTCTAGTATAGTGAAATTATGCCCCAAATTAGTTCCAATATATCCTAGCTTTGTTCGATCCCTTGAGCACTGATCCATTAAGAAGGTTATAGTGTTTCACTTAAAACCCTGTGAAGACATGGAACATGTGCATGCTCATCTGTCTAGAAATGGTCTATTGAAAGATTCAGCCTATAGATGGAATTAATTTTTCTTTAAACGAGAATTCATAAGATTATTTTTGGTGGGTTTTTAATTATATGTTTTATACATGCAGGCCACTCGCTCTCTCTTTTGGCCTCCCTTCGACCTGATATATCAACCCTACGTGGTTCTTCTATATCTGAGGTAATTAAGACGAGTCCTAATTTATATTGGTTAATTAAGCTAGCTTAGCCCGTGAATCAAGCCTATTAATGACATTTCGTTTGTTTGGTATCGCATTAAAAGTTGTGTTCACATAATGTTGAGAAGACAAGTAAATGAAACATCGATATATATGCACTTTTTTTTACTTCAGGAATCAAATCATATTCTCGCCAATGGACACGGATATATATAAGCCGTTAATGCATGCATTTTGATTTCGTTAGAAATTCCTTATTTCCTTTTAACAGAGTCCCAAGCAAAGTTCTCAATCAATAAAATTTAAGCTTCCTTGTTGCTTCACCTGCCTTTACAACATAAATAAAGGAGAGAAATTACCTTTCCCTTCGGTTCTAACATGTCTTATGCTAAATTATCTACTGAAGCAATCTCAAACCGTAGTTTTCACCTAATTGGACACATTGTGTCATATAATTAACTAGTAAATTTCATTACTATACGCTCTTAAAAAAGATCTAACTATCAAAATCGTGTCACATATGTTATAAATGAGCTACATGACAAGATTTTAATAGTCAAATTTTATTTTAAATTGATTGATTTTGAACTGATTGATTTTGAAAGTTTTGGGGTTTAATCTTTCAAAAGTTGGTAATTTGTGGCCGCAAAGTGACTTTTTTCTCTTTTTTTATATAGATTAAAAAGGTATATATCCCTCTTCCCCTATCTTAGGTTATGTTAATTGGTAGGAAAAAAATTTCAACTAAACATCAAAATCTCAAAATTTTCACACAATTTCAACACAATTTGATGCCAACTTCAATATTTTTTTATTAAAAATAAATTACATCAAATTTTCTCTCCCTTTAACTTTTAAAACTCCGTTATTGTTTATTAAAAAGTTTCATCAAATTTTGTCTTTCTTTTCACCAACTCTTTACAAACCCCATAGAAAGTCAAAATTTTAAAATTTTCTCCTACAAATTTTAAATTCTTAAATTTTTGTGCATCCTAAACATCACCTTAGTCTCTCAATGCGCATTCACAATATCATAAACCACTATGTTGAGATCCCTGCACATTACTTAGAAGAACTTAAGTGAAAGCCTTAATAAAAGAGTTTGAATAAATATTATTTCAAAGCACATCTTTTGGTCTAGGGTCCAAGTTCTCTTCACACTCGCCCCACATGCCCTCCATCCAATGCGATTAAAAAAATATTAACATACCTTGACCTGCTTCTCTCTCCCCCTCTCTCACCGTCAAGCCTCCCATCAACTCTGCATCTCTCACTCTTCCCGATTTTCGAGTTTTCTCCCCCCTCTCTCTCTCATGTTGTATAATAACCAGAATTTCTTTTTTCTTATTTCAAAAATTATGGTTCCATATTACCAGAATAGCAGTACTTAATAGAATAGAATAGAATCGGAACAAAAAATGTGGTTAGAACGGATTTCTGGTTCCATCCATTTCGATACCCACCCTTACCTAATTAAAGCCACTATTTGAAACTTTGGGGTAATAGTATTAGTGGAGCTTTGGGGTATTAGTATTAGTGGAAACAATTTCTACATAGACCATCATCGTTAACGCTAATGGAGATGGCTAATTTTCTACATAGACCATCATCATTACTCTTAGCGGGAGCGTTTTGACGTTAGGAGTGGGCATGCAGTGACGGCCCAGGCTACTCAGCCCAAAATTATGTAACATCTTTACATCTGAAATCCTAGAAGTGGGAAACCCCCAAATCCGAAAATCACAATTTCAAAACATTGCATAAAAGAATTAAAACAAATCGAAATAAAGAAATCACATTCGAATATCATCTCACATGTACGAAAATCGCAATCCGAGTTGTCACCTTGGTTTAGGAGTGTAAACAAATACTCTTATCACTCAAACACAACGCAGAAGAGTAAACCGCAAACAAATACACGCAGTAAACACGGTTTCTGATCTTTTGTTTCTAACGCGTATCCCAAAAGTAAATTAAAGGTCGTCCGATGTTTTTTTTAGGTTGCTTTTCTTTTAGAGAACAGATGCATTCCGAGTCCACCGACCCACTACATTGACTTGAAAATCGGGTGTTGGTGATATATTATGCTAGATTCTAAGGTAGTGGTCTAGCTGAATAGGTCTTTATTTCCCAAAGAAAAAAAGCGGAATAAAACTTGTATCAATATGAACCCCAGAAGAAGGTTCTTTGCTTTCTAATTAATTGACTTCTAAACGAGTATTCCAAACACACAAGATCTCACTGCCGATTTTTTAAAAACCTTTTGTTCAACGGTGGAAACAACCCAAAGAATCTTCCTTAACAGAAGGTTTCACACATAATTTTCCTTTTCCTTCTCTCCTACGAGAAGAAGCCCCCAAGACACGGTTGAGTGCTGACAAAAGCCCCCACTAAAGTCTTTCCCTTTCCCTTTCCTTTCCTTTTCTCTTGCTTTTCTCTGATGAAAACCACCCCAAGTTTTATATATTCTTTGCCTATAGATTCTATAGCCAATAACCCTTTTATAAGTAGGGTACCCTTAAAAAGAGGGCTTCTCAAGTGGGGTAGTGTGGTGATAATTATCAATTGTTTAAACAATGATTACTTAAGGTGATTAACATGAAGCCATTGAATGGGCATTGAAATCCTCAGGGAAGACTGAAGAGCTTCTCCAAATGATGCGATTGCTTTCATCCAGTTTGACTCGTTCAAAGTCTTCTTCTCACATCGGCCAATTGGAAAGAGCAAATGTCAGAGTAAAGCAAGATGTAAAGAAGGTGCGTTAATTCCTATTGTTTGGTCAAAAAAATCATTTTACCATTAAACATTTTTAAAACTTATTTTATCAACTTTTTACAAATTTCCATAAAGTCAAATTCTCAAAAAAAATTATTATAAATTCAAAAATTCTTAAAATTTTTACTTTCCAAACATCATTAAAACAGTACTTACAGAAATTATAAGTTCGAAATATCCATCAATTTTTACAAGCTTAGATTAATCCGAGAGTAGTTTTATTTACTGCTGATCAAAACTCCTTTTTCGTCTTAGATATTTTGTTGATATTATTCACACTTAGCTAGGGACAAAAAAAAAAACACTCGAATTGCAAGAATAAAAATTGAGAAAAAGAAAATAGTTTTCAATCCATAGGATTACATACTCCTTTTTTTAATTCTGTCAAACGGATATGTATTGGGTATTACATTAAATTAAAGGGTTCACTCTATAGCCGTGGAACTAGAACTCGCGCTTTACTTTTAAATACACTTTAATACGACCATCAGAAACGATTAATAAAAAGTATGTAGTGGAACGCGTCTGGACTCACAAGTCATCATGCGTTTTGTCTTCTTCAATCCGCTGAGTGGCTTCTTGGGTTATGTTCGTTTCATACATTTTTTCAGGATTCAAATATATTCATAAAATTATCATCGATTATATTCAGAATTCAAACACAAACACCAATACATTAAATATAAATTTTCTCTTTCTATACTTTTTCACATCACTCCAATACTTTTTTTACTAAACAATTACATCAAATCATTTCTCTCTCCACTTTACACAAATACCAATAAACACTATTCAACAAAAATATTCACAACTTCTCTAAAATCCTACAATTTTTACTCAAACCCAACATATCCCAGATTTCCTGCTCAAATTTTAAACTTTAGACTCATGTGCCTTTTGGTTATTTCGCGTTGGCAAAGTGAAAACGACAGGAGCCCATGAACATAGTTAATGAGGGTCCGTTTGCCATGTAAAATTTCACAAAATTTTACACCCTCTCACAATAAAATATTACAATATAATCTCTCTCTCCCATCAAATCATAACTTTTCACTAAAAAAAATATAAAAAATTACCTATCTCTTACTTTTTCACTAAACTCAATACCTAAAATTTTAACAACACAAAAATTTTACTAACACAAACCCACTATTTAATCATGTTTTACAACACAACACAATACTTTCCGTGGGTGTTTTTAAAATTAATCATATTTTTCTTCTTTTTGTCTGAAAGTGAGGAAAACTATCACTATAACATGTAACATAAAATGCGGATTTAAATTTTGCATAAATTATTTATTTTATTTTTCTTCACTCAATTCTAATTTGTCACTAAATTTCTTTTTCTATAATTTAGGATACCTATTTCAAGACATGCATGGAGGAAACTTGAACTGCCCAACATATTTTCCTCAAATTATTGGTTGAGATTGTAAGCTGTTTTGTAAGATCTAAACATTTTTTTATTAAATACTAAATATATTTTTTAATATTTAAATTCAAAAACTAATAACTAAAAAAATTACTTACTTTATAAAAGACTCTTTCAAATATATCTCTCCTTGATCACTTAAATCTGCAAATCTAATTAAAAATGTATTTTATATGAATCTAATGATTACGACAAATATCCAAAAACAAAGAGATGTCATTTAATAAAGGATCATTGAAAAATAAATTTTCATAAATCTTAACCGAATCTAGGCGTTTCCAATAAAAAAAATTAAATATTCATTCAAACATGTTATAATAAATTATTTATAATTAATATTTTTTTTTCTGAATAGGCATGATAATTGATGGATTCTATCTGATATCATGTACGGTGATAGTTGGGTGTTTGGGTAAGATGTCTCTTTCCTCTATTCAACAAATTATTGATTGAAGGAATAGAAAGCGTAAATTTTGATTTTAGTGGAGTCATTTTCGCTGTTGCTTTACTACTTTTTCTTCCCCCCCCCCCCCCCCCAATTTGCCAAGGACAAGCCGGATGTTCATCCCCGACGCCAACTTCTTCAACACCTTCACCCTCAGCCTTGTATAAATATTACAGCTTGACCACTCCTTCGTCGCTGTGCCGGGGCCCACCGCGAAGGAGGGTTCAACCCTTGCAACTTCTAAACCCAGGATTGGAATTTGCGAACGGAGACAAGGACAAACGCGTCATTTGGAAACTCTTAAAGAGAGAAAGGAGAGAGAGAGAGAGTGACCCTCGGTGCGATCCGTGGAGGCCAGGTGACAGAGAATGCCGAGGTCGTGTTGCGATGCCAGTAGCTCCGAATGGCGGACCGTGGCGCCTTTTAAACCCTAGCGCCCCGCTCTTCTTATATACGACCCTCGTCGAAATCGCTTCAATTCCTGTTCTCAGGTTCGTTCGATCGCCTCGCCTCGCTGCAACTTTCGATTCCAGACTCTCGCATTGCTCTCCGGATTCACCGGCATTGCCGTCGAATTCTCTTCCGCTGATCGCAATCTCTCTGTTCTCTCATGTTCTTTCGTTTGCTCGGCAAAGTTTGGTGAATTTTCGGGGATTCATGTATTAAACGTGCCTTGATGGCTCCTATGGCTGTCATCGGAGTGTATCTTTATCAAACCTTTTTTCTCAGATATAACTAATCTATAAAAATTTTTCTGTTCATATTCTTTATTACAAGAATTTACTGTCATGCATGAAAGCCTTGTTTTTGTGTCGTTTGTTTCTCTTAATGCGTGATGCCGTGATTGTGTCTGAATTTGAATTTGTTTGAGTAGAAAATGGCGGAGGTGGCAAAAGTGCTGTACATAGTGGTGGTGGAGGATGAAGAAGACAAGAGAAAGAAGGAGTCGTTTCGGTACACGCGTTCGGTTCTGCAGAGCACCCTGCAGCTCATGGGGTGTAAAGCTCGACATGCGTTTAAGGTAGTAGATGTTTTCGCTCATGTACTTTTGCTATTTCGTTGAATTCATATTGTTTTGCTTTCGATTTTTTCGTTTGGTTTTTTGGTAGTTGTGAAATTCCGATATCTTTTTAATATCTTTTTAGTTAGTTTTGGGTCCATTTTCATTTACGTTATGAACTTGAATACATTAGGTGGTGTGATGTGCTGTAATGTGATATAAGGTGGTAGATCTGGTTTGCATGCAAAGTGTTCTGCATATTTACTGAATTTCATCGCCTGAAGTCTTCAATTGTATTGGAATATCTGATCTAGATGATCCAATAAATTGTCAAGCCTACAATAACAAGTCTCAGTCGGTTTTATTGCTCTTTTTTTTACTATTAGGTAATGAAGTGTAGTCCGCAATGGTGTTCTTCAAGCACTGCTTCATTTGTGTTTCCCTATTTTTGTTTTGTAAATAAGAACATTTCATTGGTGCAGCCATTGTTGTTTGTTGTAATGAGTCATCTTCGTTGACTTAGTGGAATGTCTCATCTTGTCCTCCAAGGGCCGTTGTGTCCCCCCTTCTTGTTGTTTTATTAACCCAAATTGTCAATCTTTTAATAATTCCAAGCATAGGCTATTCAGAATGGTGTTCTTGAAGATCTGATCCAATTATTTTAAGCAATCCTTTTGTTCTGCATCCCACTTGGGCCTGGAGTTTAAGTGTTCTATGAGATGTCCATTCTGAACTTTATCAGAAATTATGTTACACGAGAAGGGTAAGAGTGATGGATCATAGTATTTGAGATCATACACCTTAGGGATCTATCAGATGTCCAGTCTGAACATTATAGCAATCACGTTACAGAAGAACAGTTTGTTTTGTATTAAACACTCAGTTAAAAAGCAATGGTGTTGTACTCTGGAGTAATGTTGGTTACTTTTTTTCTGGATTGATTGATGTAACTTTTACACTTGTTGACCCTTGGACGCGGATGAACGAGTTAGTTAGTAAATCGCTACACTTCTGATAGTGAATTCTACCACTCAGCTTCTATGCTCTGTTAAATAAATTGGTGCTTTTACTGAATGTATTTCCCTCTGACCAGATAAGCCAACGAGTTTTTGAATTGATCAGAACCGAAAACCCAGGTGATGCATCAAGATTGGATGCTTCAGTAGGTTTTGAGAAGGTTGATGGCTGTCCAACCAGTGGCTGCTTGGGCAAAACAGAGGGAGGCAACCATGTTGTTGGAGTGAAAGATGATAGAAGTAGGAGCGTGACATTTGAATTGTACAAAAGGCGGACGACAGCTGTTGTGAGAAGGAAGACTTTCATAGACATTGTTTGTGATGCTCTGGCTGAATATAAGTATGTGGGCCCCAACCAGAGGGCAGATTTGGTTTTGGCATGCAGGTACATTTCAAAAACGTAGATCACTCTGTAGTAACTTTGAAAGGTGGAACTCATGGAATCTAGATATCTTCACCAGGAATCCCTTTCCCGAGCCTTTCTTGATTCTGCTTGTTTGGTCTAATTAGTGCTATTCTTCACTTTCTATTTGTAATAGTTACAAATGTGTGTAAAGTGTGAATTCAAATAACAAAATGCAAAACCTTCATATTACGAGTTTACTTGATTGTGTCTTGTTTATTGTCTGCAAGTAACAGCTGCCATCTCTGACATTCTTCCTTCAAAAAAATTTCGTTTGTTTGCTGGAGTTTTTTCTTTTTTTATAGAAAAATTTATGGAATGATTTTGAATACTGATTCATTAGTAAAAAAAAGCCCCCCCCAAGGAATCCTTCCAGAGCCTTTATGAAAGAACTCTTGCTAGGTTCTGATCCATTTTTCTCAGCATGCTAAACCTCTTACTTTGAGCCTTCTCTGTAAATTTATTGCCATTGGACTCGTACATAAAGTAATCATACCATCACCATGGAGATTTCTGAATGGACTCAGCGGTTTCCAGACCTCTCTTTTCTCTGGTTATTCTCATTGCCATGTTTACTGCTGAGTTGCTTAGTTTATTTTTCGAGTTGCTGCATCAGTGTCCTCCATTCTAATTGCTTTGATATCAGAGGAGAACTGCCAATGGCAATCTTTATTCCTGAATGTGTTTTCTATCTGTGAGAAATAGAGTATATATGTGATCTTAGCTCCCCAAAAATTGGTACAATGAGGATTGGCAGTCTCAGTTGCATAATTTCAGTGCTACAGGTTGTAGAGCCTCTTAGAGACTCAATAATTTGCTTCCAATTTAGTCCTCAAGAACTTTAACTGCCACTGTACCTTGATCTGAGCTCTACTTGCATTTTGCCCTTCTTGTCTTGTCCCATGGATTGTTTCTGGTGAATCGTGAAGTTGTTTCTGTTTAATTAGAACTTAACAGCCGTTGATTGAATTCTGCTTTTGGATTTGCAGATTCTAACACGTGGTTGCTGGGAAAATCTAGTTTATGATGAAAAACTGCTTCTTAAAAGTCTTTGCAACGTCTGTATGTAACTTTTCAGACATTCGAAAGGGATTTTGATTAATTGCTTTCTGAACTTTCTCGACCTTGAGTTTTTTTTCCTCTTTCAAAAGTTTCCTGCTTCAATTTCCAGTCTGGTTTTTGGGATACCGTTTACCTGTCCCACTTCTCACTCTGCTAACCGTGCAATGACATTTGGTGGATGATGCTTTGTGCTGATACTCTTTGGAAAAGCAATTCCTTCCTTTTCCCGAAGCTGAAAACTTTGTCTGCAATTATAGTCAAACCTGTTGGAATCTTGTTATAATATTAGGGTCTTCTCAGGATATGGTAACAATATTTGCTTAATACAACTGCAAGGAGATTAGTGTTCTTAAAGAAGAATAACTTGCTTTCTCTTATAAGTTGCTCTGTGCCTGATTTATATCATTATCTGACAATATGTCCTTGTTGCAGAATCCGAGAAAGGAAGGAATCTGTCACTGTACTGTTGTGTGGCACTAGTGGCTGTGGCAAGTCTACTTTGTCAGCTTTGCTGGTACCTTGTGCTGATTAAACTAGTTCTTGCTGTTGCAAATATTATTTGTAGTGTTTCCATGCTGGCATTTGTTATTTATCTTATTTTGTAGTATGTCATATGAATGTTGAGTTTGTGTGGAAGGATGTGAAAATTGAAGTTCCTGCATTGATGCTTTGTCTCGCTCATCCATTTGATTAGAACTCTGGGTTTATCCATATTGAATTGCAGGGTAGCAGGTTAGGGATTACTACAGTTATATCAACAGACTCTATTCGGCATATGATGAGGAGTTTTGTGGATGAGAAACAAAACCCTCTACTCTGGGCTTCAACCTACCATGCAGGGGAGTTCCTGGATCCTGTGGCTGTTGCTGAAGCAAAGGCCAAAAAGAAAGCAAAAAAATTGGCCGGCATTTCACACTCACTTCCCAATGATGACCTACCTGATGGTTCTACTACTGGGAAACTTGATCCTAAATCATCAAAGGTCTGTTGTAGTACTACTGAATTAATCAGTCCAAAGCAGATGGCCGTTGCAGGATTTAAGGCACAAAGTGAGATGGTAATTGACAGTCTTGATCGGCTAATAACTGCATGGGAAGAGCGAAAAGAATCAGTGGTTGTTGAGGGTGTTCACTTGAGCCTTAATTTTGTGGTAAATGAATTACTGACATTCTTTTCATAAGATGTGTTCTCTCTCTGATACAAGTATTTATCTACTTTTACTTTTTCCTAAATAAAGCAGTCTATTTTCATCCTGATCTGCAGATGGGGCTCATGAAGAAACATCCTTCTATCCTACCCTTCATGATATATATCACAAATGAAGATAAACACTTGGAACGATTTGCAGTACGCGCTAAATATATGACACTGGACCCAGCTAAAAACAAGTATGTGAAGTATATCCGAAACATCAGAACAATCCAAGAATATCTCTGCAAGCGGGCGGACAAGCATCTTGTCCCCAAAATAAACAATACGAATGTCGACAGGAGTGTAGCAGCAATCCATGCGACAGTGTTCAGTTGCCTTCGTAGGCGTGAGGCAGGGGAACAGCTTTATGATTCTACAACAAACACCGTTACTTTGATTGATGAGGAGTACAGGAACCAGTGTGCTGCCAATTCATTGAGTTCCAAGGGAATGTTTAAACTGCTTCAGAGAAAAGGTTCGTCTAGGCATCTCATGGCTCTTGTTAATACTGATGGATCTGTGGCAAAGGCTTGGCCTGTTGATTCAGTTGATAGTAACGGGAAGCCGATTTTGGGTCATGTGACTCAGATTGGTAAATCTGAACCAGTTAATATTCAGTTTGGTCTCTACGGGATCAGTGCTTGGCCTAGTGATGGTGGGACTAGTCGTGCTGGAAGTGTCGATGAGTCGAGGGCTGACGGAACTGATACTGGTAGTAAATATCTATCTTCTTCCTGCAGCTCCCCGAGAATGTCTGATGGACCTTCCAAGGAGGTAGTCTCCAACATTTTCTCCTTTTTCACTTTTGTTTGGCAGTTTGGTGAGCGTTGTATTTAGTGAATGTGAATTGAAGAACAAGCTTGTAGTTGAGCGTATTGTTGAATTGTGTGATATAGGTCAACTTTATTTGCAATAATAACATTTTTCAGTTACTAGTTATCTGCTTCGCTTTCTAATAGTTTTCTTTGGTTTCAGCTTATGGAGGAACTCTCAGTGCATGGGAGTGATGAAGAGGTAGACGATCCACCTGAGGTGGGTAGCGATGATGATCTAAGTGATGACGATGACAAAGGCGTCCTTGAAGAGGTATGGGTTTCATGTCTCTAGTGAAAAATCACCGGTCTAATTGAAAGTTGAAGAGAGTAACTGGAAACATTTGCAAGACCTGCAACCCAAAATCTAGTTATGGCAAAACGGTTGCCGGTGTTCCTGTTTTCAAATAGAGTGCTGGAATACTGACTTTACCAAAAGTAATATCTGAAACTTAATTATTTTGTAACATTTACTATGTATTTTATTTGCCATGCATGCAGATTGGTTCAGTTGACGAGGAATCTACGAAATCCGATGAGGAGTATGATGATCTGGCAATGGAAGACATTCAGGATAATGGCTACTGGTCAGACGACGATGAGGAGGCCAAGGATAAGCTTGCGCCTGTTTCTAGGGACGAAGCACTGGATATGCAAGGGGACAAATATAGCCAAAACCTGGAGCTCTTCCTTAGAACTAAAAGCGAGCCTTTGTCAGACCTGTGGTCATACCCTTTACCTATGGAGAAGAAAGAGAAAAGAATGCCTTTCGGCAATGTCAAAATGAGAAAACGATCCCTCAGCATTCCAGCCTTAAGAAAGGATGGGTCGTATATTGGTGGCCCTATTCTTTCTGGGGCTCCTCAGGGGTAGAGGGAAAATTTTTGTATCGGTTTTTAGTGTATTTTTCGTCAAATCTCTCTCCTGTTCTAGCTTTTTCTTGAACAAAAAAACAAAAAAAAATTAGAGTACCCAGGCAAATTCCCTCTCAGATGTTGTATAGGATAGCTTGGTTCAAAGGTTATGGACCGGAATGCTTTTTAATTCCCCTTTTGGTTGAGAATACTAGTGTTGGGCCGTTCAGGGAATATGTATATATTACTGACAGATCTCTTTCTCCAAGGTGAAAAAAATAAAACGGGTAGGCACAGGGACGGCAATGAGGCTGGTGGACGTGGCTTTTCGGTTTAGCGAGCATACCAAGTCTGCTAGCACCGTGGGGATTGGACCTGTTCCTAGAAATGTCATATGGTAATATAGGCCTTTTAGTGTGCTGCAGTCCCTTTTATTTTATTTCGGGCCGGAAGACATTATCGAGGATTCGAGTTCACAAACCAAAAACCTTGAGAAAAGAAGGGGGAGTAGGAATTGGCTACCTTAAGCCACTGTGCTATTCTCTTTGTTCTTAAACTTGCAGGCCACACCTGAGGCCTACTCTGGTATTTCTTGTTCTGACCTTTGGCATTTGCCGCTAATATCTCTTCCACCAGCGGGCTGCCGGCCCGATGTGTTTCCCGTGTGCCCTCCATAGAGGCCGGCCTTGCTAGGCATGGTGTTTCTCACAGTCCAGCCATGCAGGCTTGGGTAGACTTTAGTCAAGCCCGGATTGAGCCGGGAATTTGTTTTATATAGGTCATAAACACTGGAAACAAATCCCCCCCCTTTTTTTTCCAAATCTGTTAATTCCCTGGAACACCGGGAGAAAAGAACAAACTGTCCGACCGATTCTGGTTGCAGAAAAGGAAGGCTCTTCAAAGATTCCTCCTAATGGAAAGTACTCTCAAAAGCATAGAAGAATTATTTGTCAAAAGCAAACAAATGCCTTCGGATATCGCCTACATCACTACAAGATTACCCATTGCACAAGTAACAAGAACCAAAATAAACTAAGGGCATGTTTATTTTGAGAAAATTTTAAGAATTCTATGAATAGTGTGAATATTTAGGTGATGTTTAAGCTTTATTGGTATGTGTGTAAAAGTTGTTGAGTTGTATTGATGTGTGTAAAAAAGATAATGTTGAGTTGTATTAGTATGCCGGTGGGAGTTATATATATATATATATATATAGAAAGTTAGACTCAAATTCTAAAATTTTTAGGCAAACCAACATGCCCTAACTTACAAAGAAGGTGCTAGACTTTTTTGGCTTTAGGACAGATAAGAGTACTTCTCTCCTAAGCATTCTGGATCACTTTTGTTGAAAAATGAAATGTGCTTGAAGGATAAGCCATATTTACAAAGGCTGCTTGAAGGATACGGTGTCAAGCAAGAAGATTAGGATAAGCCACATGGTTATTTTCAGATAAATACGTGACTACTAAAAATTAAGGATAATATTTTAGGTCGTTTGAATCATTATTATCTTTTCATAGTACATTGTCATTATCCTTTTTCATAGTAGCATGCCTAGTTGATTTCCTAGTCTCCCTAATTGTCCTATAAAAGGAGCTTTATAGTTTAATAAAATTATTTATCAATTTGCTATTATCAATATACGTTGAATCACTACAAAAAAACCGACCTATAGCGGCGGTCGAAAACCGCCGCTATAGGTCAACAAACCGCTGCTATAGGCTATAGCAGCGGTTTTTTAGCGGCGGTTGCGACCGCCGCTATAGCTCCGTCGGGATAGGTTATAGCGGCGGTTTTTGCGACCGCTGGAGAAGACCCTAAGCCTATAGCGACGGTCCTCTAGCGGAGGTCGCGACCGCCGCTATAGACATTTTTTTCGAATTTTTTTAATCGGTTTTAAAAAAGTTGAACACCTATAGCTGCGGTCACTGAAATGTGACCGCCGCTATAGGTTAGCAGGGTAAAAAAAATCCAACCCTACCTCGCTTGTGCTGAACTCAAGAGCTGAAACCTAGCATAAAAATATACAAAATCAGGACCATTGAAGGAAAAGAGCCAAAAACATTACATGCAAAACAACATCTACCTTAACCTCCAACTTAGAGCTCTTGGTTTATACCCAAAACCTTCACTATCCTTCAACTTTCGGTTCCTCCCACAAGAGTGGTTTCAAGAGCTGAGAATGGTGTCTGATAGGTGCTGAAATGGAAGCTTTGAAGTGAGGAAAAAGAGAAGTAACAGCAGCTGAAAATAGCTTGAAGAAATCAAAGCAAGGCTTGAAGCTTTGGAGTGATTCGGCCAAGAGAGTGAGCTGAGTTTCTGTCAAAGGGAAAATGGCTGAGTGAAGTGAGATTTCCAGCCACCAAGAGAGAAGAAATAAGCTGAGCAAAGGGAGGTGTTTCGGTTTCAAGAGAAAAGAAGCAAACTTGAACCAAGAGGGTGAGCTTCGGTCAAGGGAAAAGAGAGAAAGCAAGCTTAAGATGAGAAGTGTTCGGTCAAGGCAATGGAACAGCAAACTCAAAAGAGAAGAAGTGAAGTGTGGTCAAGAGGAAAGTGTGCAAGCTGAAATGAAGAGAGGGTTGCGTGAATGAGGAGCTAAAATGGAAGAGATGATGTTGAAACTAAGAGTGGCGTGAAAGACAAGCTTGAGTGAGGAGTTCGGCAAAAATTAGGAGCAAGAGGAAACTTGCCAATGATGCCTATGGTCATAGGTGCTAGGGGTGGTGACATGCCTTGTCTTTTCATTTTCAAATCACTTCATTTCTTTGTCTCCAAGTAAGCCACTCACGTGAATCTACACTTAAGCTTCTAGATTTCTCCTTTTGCTTTCTTCTTGCTTTCACGTGTAGCTCTCTTCCCAATTCACTTCTCTACTTTTTCATTTCACTTTCCCACTTTTCATTTCACTTTCCCACTTTTCATTTCACTTATCACAATATCTAAGCACTTTGACTTATCTCTTATATAATGCATTAGCTTATCACAACATATATATTCATAGCTTATCACCAACAACTTATCAACATGATAACTTATCTCCAATAAGCACTTTAACTTATCTAAATCAACACCATAACTTATCATCCTAACAATTCATTAGCTTATCACTATGATAAGCACACACACTTATCAATTAAATTCTTTTCAAGCTATCATATATATCTAGTAACTTATCATTTAATATATCTAATGCTAATTTAAGCTACCTATTAAAAGACATAAAATATTTAAATGTTTAACATAAATTTCATGGTTTTCTAGTTAGAGATATTCGGCCATGATGTATCAAATTTCTCTTCTTATATTAATTTCATGGATTATAGAATATAATAAGCAATGTAAAAATATAAGTTCATAAAAGAAATTTACCTAGCAAGATTCGGCTCTTAGGAAAAATAGAATTAAACTTGTACTAAAACTTCCACAATGAAAAAGAAATTATCTAAAGGAAATTCTTAAATAAAATTTCATAATAAGTTAATGTACCATAACATTAAACTTAGGTCACACATTGGCCAAAAATATGACCCCTTGAGTTAATTCAAAACGAATACATAGAAAATGGTAAAAGCAAAGTTCGGGGTCTCACAGCATGCATTCGAACAAGTGTTCCAATCAATGTCGCAAGACGACTAGATTCATCACCATCTGTGCCCCGATGTCCATCGGGGATCTTGACTAGCATCTTACCACTTGGCAGGTGTAGTTGCTACAAATATAATACAAAAAAAGAGATTAAAACCTATTTGATTAGCTTGAGTACAAAGTATGAATGGATAATTTTGGTAACATTTGCGAGATGTGTTCACACTTGTAAAATGTTTATATGTGCGTATATATACATTATGTTTTTCCACATCCCACCAGTCAAACTTGAATAAGTACACGACATTTTCTCATAAATATCGTAACGCAAAGATATCCAATACCACACCATAAAAATCAATATCTTTCCCATCGTGATCTATCGGAACAACCACTCCACTATTTTGAGTTTTATGACATTGTTCTCGATCAATAGTGTGATACCTAACCCCTTCGATGATACATCCAGAGTATCGTTTAACACGTTTATCAGGACCACAAGCTAATGCATATAAATCATCATGCACATTCAAGGGATTTTCATCACACAAGTTGTTAATCTATAAACATGAAAACAAAACATTATTATAAGTAAATGGCAAACAAATCCAACAAAATAATATCAATATAAATGGAACAAATGTATTCTTAGTTAAGAATTCATACACGTTTCTTGAACCGCTCTGAAACTCTTCCTCATGCCGACTCTCGACAATTGTTGAACTTTGTCTCTTTAGAATGTCAATATGCTCACTATAGTTATACCAGTAATCAATAAAAATGCATGTAAAGAAATTAAAAATGATAAATACTAATATGAAATATAATTCAAAAGTTACTTCAGGTATGCATCAATCTTAGAGCAATTGTTCAACACGTACCATCTTACTTTTCCGAACTGTGGTCCCAACAAATCATATCCCGATTCAGCTCCTAATGGCCTGACATCTTGTGAAAAAAATATTGAACTTATCACATGTCAGATGCTCATTCCCTCCAAATATATTTTTGTCCCCTCTGTTAAAGTGTCTCAACACCACCAAGATACATAAAACATAATGTCAGACACTCGTAATCCACATATGCCTCAGCAATGGATCCCACTACGCGTGCTTTATTGCGTGCAAACTGTTTAAGTCTCCCCAAAAACCACTCCATCGGATACATCCACGGAAATTGTACTGGACCGACGATGATAGCTTCACGAGGAAGGTGGACATCCAAATGAACAATCAAAGAATGAATGTTGAAATATTCTCTCCAACTTACATAGGATCATGCCAATATCTTCGTCCAAACACCTCAAGACATCCATATTCAAGTTCGTGAACACAAATCCCTGAAAAATAGGTTCAGCTCCGTTATTGTAACTCCAACATCTTTGTTCAAATAACCACAAATTGCAGCCAGGAACGGACGCTGTAGAAATACATGACAATCGTGGCTTTTCATTCTGGTGATTCTACCTTCCTTCTCTTTTACACAACGAGAGATATTAGAAGCATATTCATCTATAAACTTTACATTTCTCGCCCAATTGCAAAATTCAACCCTCTCTTTCTTTCTTGAGGTATAACATGCATGCAACATAACATAGGATTTCGCCCATGAGGTTGTAGATGTAAATCCCTCTTCACCTTTATCTTAACTAAATCTTTTCGAGAGTTCATTGAATCTTTTATCTTATCCTCAATATTCAACAATGTCCCAATACTATTCTCGCATATATTTTTCTCGATGTGCATAACATCCAAATTGTGGCATACTTTCAAAGTTGACCAGTATGATAACTCAAAAAAGATACTCTTCATTGTCCAATTTAACTCCTTATCCGTACGTTTTATCTTATTCAAAGCTTCACTAAACTGTACTGGTCTTACACTCGTTAAATGCATTAATATATCCTCACTTGACAATTCTCTTGGTGGTAGTCCATACTCTTCTTCACCATCAACCATTGTTCGATTCTTCGTCCAATTGTGATCCATTAGTAAATAACGACGATGACCCATGTAGCACATCTTTCTACTGCGTGATAGATATTTTGAAGCAGTAGATTGGTTACATGTCGGACATGCCAATTTTCCCTTCGAACTCCATCCAGATAAATTACCGTACGCTAGAAAATCATTGATAGTCCATATCACTACAGTATGCATTTGAAAATAACTAGATGTTGATGCATCAAATGTACAGACACCTTCGACCCATAATATTTTCAACTCTTCCACCAAAGGTTGTAAGTAAACATGAATATTGTTTCCTAGAGATTCTGGTCTGGGAATAAGTAACATCATCATAAAGAATGAATACTTCATGCACTTCCAAGGTGGCAAACTGTATGGTATAAGCCCCACTGGACACATGCTATAACTTGTACTCATATTACAAAATGGATTAAATCCATCGGCGGCTAACCAAAAACGAACATTGCGAGCTTCCCGTCCAAACCATTCACGTTCGTTGTTAAACTCTGTCCATGCCATCGAGTCTGTCGGATGTCTCAAGTTATCTTCTTGTAGGATCCGTTTTTCTCTATGCCATCTCATGTCCTCAGCCACCTTTTTTGAAATAAACAACTTTAACAATCTTGTTATTAAGGGAAAATGTTGCATAACTTTCTTATGAACTTTCTTCCATTTTGTCACACTATTGACCAATCTAGATTCACCACATACCGGGCACACTTCTAACTTCTCTGTTTCCTTCCAAAACAAAATACAATCATTGACGCATGCATGTATGCGTATATAATCAAGACCCAGACCCTGATTTAATGTTATTGCCTCTCTATATGATTTAGGTAGTGTCTCTCCGTCTGAGATTCTTTAATCAAATCTAACACCATAATAAATGTTGGAATACTCATATTATGTAGGGTCTTTATGTGCATCAATCGTACTGTGAATGCTAACATTGAAAAACGCTCACAACCAAGATAAAATGGACATCTTGCATCTTCCAATAGGGGATCAAAATCTTTTCATCCATATTCCCCTCTAGTTGGTTCATAATTATTATTTCCAAGTGCAAATGTTGTACCCGTAAACATCCCCGTACCGATATCCTCTAAGGGTGAGCAACTGAAAATTCGGTCTGATTTTTGCAGTCAGACCGGATTTTCAGTTGTACTTCAAAATTAAGGACCGGACCGGACCCCTTATAAGCAGTCCGGTACGGTCCAAACCGGTCTATTTGAACCACTTAAGTGGTCTGAACGGGTTTTTTCTTAAGCATTTTTTTTTTTCATTTTTAGCTCATATCTTAAGATAAAAAATTATTTGCAAATGTCTTAAAAAATAAGTACCATATGTCAAAATAAAAAAATATAAAAGTGTAAAAATGTGTTATGTTTGTATTAAAAAAATAAAAAAATATTTAGAAATTATATAAAGAAATTCGGTCCGGACTGGATCCCAAAAGGCATGGATCGGACCGGACCAAATTTGGACCACTAAGACCACAAATCCAGTCTGGTCTGGTTTGGTTTTGTGTAGCCCTATTATCCTCTAATATTTCATCTATGTCCTCAATTGGTTTGTCAGCATCATTCACTTCATCCTCGTTGCTATCATCTACAGTAGTATCTGCATGCCTAAACTCACTATATGGTTCACCGTACAACACCCATTTAGTATAACTTTTATCAATCCCATGCACAATCAAATGATCCTTAACTTTTCTCACTTCCTAAACATATATATTCATACAATGCCGACAAGGGCACCTAATCTCATTTTTGTCATCCACACATCCACGTGCCATAATCTTGAACAGTTTTACCCCTTCTAAATACGTCTTCCCGAATTCATTTGTTTCATTTATTCAACTCTTATCCATTTATCTCCCCCTTAAAAAAAACAACAAACAACAAAGCTTACTAAGACATGCAATATGATTTTCATTTACTTGCTTAACGGTAGTTGGTCCTATCACATTCAAGATTATATGCTCTGTATTGCATTACAAATGACTGATGTTATCCTTCACCTCGGTAGAAATTTCGGCAGCATCAACCTATTGTTCTCCAAGTATATGCATTAGACTAAGTCGTTGTGACTTGTAGATTATGTTCACAATTCACAACGACTTAGTACTGATATACCCAGAGTACATAAGGAAGATCCTACAGAAATCTCTACATCGCAAGATGGAAGATAACATCAGTCACTAGCATTCAATATAGAGCGTATTGTAATTCCTAGAATTAAGGCAACCCAAAAGGGGGGTAAATTGGGTTTTCAAACTTTTCCCTTTTAACCCCCAATATCATGTTTACAAAGTAAAACTAGTTTAACACAAGTATAAATAAGTGTTAAATGTAAAGAGTAGGGTTAGAAAAGCAAACACGAGATTTTTAAGTGTTTCGGCAAACCCACCTACATCCAGCTCTCAAGCTACTTTACTGAGCCTTGAGGTTTTTCCATTATTCTCCAAAAAGTGTACACTCTAGATTCCGGGTGGTAGAGAACCGTACAAGTGCTTTCACAAGCTCAACACTCACAACCCAAGTGGTTTTTAAAGCGCACCACTCACAACCTAACCAAACTTGAGATATACCCTATCTAAGCTTCTAATTTAGTGAACATCCTCACTAAAGGAATCACCTCTCTTGAGTATGAAGATACAAGAATAAAATCTCTCAAAGAGTAGATATAAAAATAGAAAGCTCTATCTATTGATTCATACAATGACAAGGATTAGAAAGTGTGCTTTCTGTAAATGATATGAGAAGTATGGAATAATAGGGTTTAAGATATTTCTCAAGCTATATAAATGATATGTGGTCATTCTCTATAGTTTATGTGGCCATTCTCTATAGTTTATGTGGCTTAGATATGGCTTTATATAGACCTCATAAGAAAAATAGCCGTTTATAGCCATTAGGGGTCGTTGTCAAAACGTGACAGTCGACCGCTTCAAGTTACCGTTACCCAACAGTCACAATGTCAGAACCTCAAAGGATATATTTTCAAAAAACAACCGGTCGACCGCTATACCATGCAGTCGAAGACCGGTCGATCGATTCACTAGCCAGTCGACCTCTTCAAATTAAGCACAAGATCCGATCCATGAGGCACTTTTTAGCGATTTCTCTATCTTCTTCTTCTTCGGAGGAGCTTTCATCGTTAACATTCCAAGATGTCTTCTTATATTTGAGACTTCTCTTCTCTTTCTTTCTTTCTTTCTTTTGAGAAAGTTCTTGAACTTTCTAGTCATCAAGACTATGTCTTCCTCATCATCATCCTCATCTTCGATTAAGGAAGATTTGAGAGCGATTATAATCTGCTTCTTGCTCTCATCTTCATTTTCAAGCATTTGAATCTCATGGGTCATGAGGGATCCGAGAACCTCTTCTAAAGGTAGCTTGGTGAGATCTTTAGCCTCTTGAATTGCGGTCGCCTTTGCTTCCCATGACTTTGGTAGTGCCCTACGGATTTTTCTCACCAAATCCGACTTAGTATAAGATTTACCAAGTGCATTCAAAGCATTTATAATGTCGGTGAATCTAGTATGCATGTCACTAACGAATTCCTCCGGTTTAATTTTAAATAATTCGTAGCTATGAACAAGCATGTTGATTTTTGACTCTTTGACTTACTCTTTGACTTGACTTGTTCCTTCATGAGTAATTTCCAAAGTATGCCATATATCTCTAGCATTTGAATAAGATAAAATTCTATTAAACTCTCCTCTATCTAAATCACAATATAATATGTTCATGGCTCTTGCATCTAGAGAGATTTTCATTTTGTCATTTGCATCATATTCGTTTTCATTCTTGGGAGACTTCACTTCTCCAACTTTTTTTTGTAGGCACATGCAGACCATTCAAAATGCATAACCACAAATTATAATCAATAGATTGAAAATAAATTCTCATCCTAGCTTTCCAATATGCATAATCATTTCCATAAAAAAATAGAGGTCCAAGTGTGGAAATCCCTTCAACATGAGTGTTGAAGCTTGAAGTTGTCATTCTAACTCAAGATTGTTAAATCTTGTATAACGAGCACCAAGATCTAATACCAATTGTAATTACTAGGATTAAGGCAACCCAAGAGGGGGAGTGAATTGGATTTTCAAACTTTTTCGCTTTTGACCACCAATATCGTGTTTGCAGAGTAAAGACTAGTTTATCACAAGTATATAGATACAACAAGTGTAAATAAGTGTTAACTGTAAAGAGTAGCGTTAGAGAAGAAAACATGAGATTTTTAGGTGGTTCGGCAAACCCGCCTACATCTACCCTTTAAGCTCTTTTATCAAGCCTTGAAGTTTTTCCACTATTCTCCAAATAGTGTAGACTCTAGCTTCCGGGTGCTAGAAAACCGTACAAGTGCTTTTCCAGGTTCAACACTCACAACCCAAGTGATTTTTCAGGTGCACCACTCACAACCTAACCAAGCTCGAGATATACTCTATCTAAGCTTCTTTAGTGAACAACCCCACTAAAGGAATCACCTCTCTTGAATATGAAAATACAATAATAAGCTCTGTTAAAGAGTAGATATAAAAATGGAAAGATCTATCTCTTGATTCACATAATGACAAGGATAAGAAAGTGTGATTTGTGTCAATGATATGATAATATGGAATAAGAAGGTTAAGATATTTCTCAAGCTATAGAAATGATATATACCTCATAAGAAAAATAGCCGTTAGGGGTCACTGTCAAAATGTGTCGGTCGACCGCTTCAAGTTACCGTTACCCAACGGTCACATGTAAGACCCTCAACGGATTTATTTTCAAAAACAACCGGTCGACCGCTTCACCAGCCGGTCGACCTCCTCAACTTAAGCACAAGATCCGGTTCATTTAAAACCACGTTTTTTGCCACTTTGAAACACTCAATTTCAAAGACTAACTTTCCATAAGTATATATATGGTTTGAGAGTTTGATTGAGGTGTTTTGAAATAATTAAAAACATTTTGATCTTCCAAGCAAGAGATAAAACGGTTTATGCACGTTTTGAAAGATATGCAAGTGTGTGATTCAAATTCTTGTCAAAAGTAAAAACTAAGAGTTACAAGGTTTATACCTTAAGGTCTTGAATCTTCACTTTTGAGCTCCTTGCATCTTCTTGATCTTCAATCTTCTTGTCTTTGGCTCTTTGATAAAAATATCTTTGTCTTTAAAGATGTACATTTTGTAAACTTAATCTATTTATTGAAATCATCAAAATATTGATTGTGAACAAAAGCCAACATGTATAATCTTAAACTGTCCAAACTTGGACAATTCAATAATTAATGTATGACATTCTTGGTGCATGTCATACAGTAATTCTCAAACGGGTTTAAGGTTAATATGATACATGCAAACCATACTTCAAGATATACAAATTGTTTCATATAATTCTAGAAACACTAATTAAATATACAATATACATGATATCTCAAATTAATGTACTCAAATTAATACAAATTGGCCTAATTAATGTACTCAAATTATTACAATATCTCATCTTTCAGTCGAATATATATTTTTGCACCAATTCCAAAATTTTGTTGAACTATATATAAGAAGCTCACAATGAACAGATAAACGAAATGGAAAATCCATATAAAGTATGAGTATGTATACCACTCAAGCTCAGTTACATTCCCAGCACCTTACATACTCCTAGAAGCTTAAATTTGATCTCTCTAGAAGCTTAAAGATATGGATGAGGCTAGCAAAGAACTGACCTTGAAATCTTATTAGTTGAATTTCCAACTGGATCCTTCTCTCCTCAAATTGACTAACGATGTGACCACAAGGTGCGACATGGCTATGAGGATATTATGTCATAACTCCCTATAGTTTTATGGGCGGTGGATATCCTCTTCACAGCCTTGATTGACATCAAAACTATGTGCTTAGAGAAACTTTACCACAAAGCAAACTCAAATGATGCTGAAAAAAACCAGCCAAAACCCCTTCCTCTAGTGTTATATCCTTTGTTCCTCCAGTTGAGGATTCCATTAGTCTTGTCTATTTTTCAAATGAGAGCAATTGCATGTAGGAGCAGTAGTTTTCAGCACATCCTGCTCATTTGTATTTATAATAACAGTACAATGATCAAACGTCCCTATAAACTAAACAACCATTTGAAGGTTAATTTATAGCAATGGAGGGTCATTAACATCTCACTAAAAAAGTATAACAACACATTAAAATAATTTCGCTAGTCAGGCTGATACCCCCCCAATTTACATTCTTAGTTATTATATTGGCTACGACTAGCTATATAAGCAATTCCAATGCCAGATACCACCTCAAAGCCTCAATTTAGACTAAATTTAAGCATTCTTACATCATACAAATCACATTCTCACAAGAAGGAATGTACTCTTTAGAATAGAATCTACATGTTGGCACCGCCTCTCATCCAATTTCGTCTCCTTCAAATGGATAGCACAACATGTATATACAATCAATAGTGATCTTTGGAAATTAGAATTTCAGTCTAGACCTCTTAAATAGATCACCTCCGAAGACCCAAATCATGACAAAAATAATAAAAGTCAATATTCTCGTTTCTTGAAGATTAAGCAAGGTTCAGACGAATTGCAAGGAAAAAGAAAAAAGAAGCTTCTTTCCCCCTTTGTTCGTCCAGACTCACTGGAAGCAGTAGAAGCTTCACACCGACTGATCACCGAAATGGGTATTCAATATTCAACTTTTGGATTTTTAAAATTACTGGGAAGAAAATATAATAAGGAAATGGGCAGAAATAACTTACCAAGCTCCTATGACCAAAAAAGAGGACGAAAAATGAAAAGAATGTGGCCACGCTGGAGTGTCGAGCTCTGCCTCCCTATTTCTATGGTGTCTTTACAGATAGGCATAAATTAGAATTCCCACGAAGCCAAGTCTATTTTTTTTGTCTTCCCGGAAATTTCGTTCAAACCATATTTAATATTCGTTCGAACGTAAGTCCCCTCAAGTTAAACCGTGCGTTAAAAATTTAAGTTAAACGGTGCCTTACATGGTCGTTCAAACGACAATTCTCGTTCGACCAGATATTACATTAGGTTAAATAGTGCGTTTAAGCAATTAAGTTAAATGATGTGCAACACATTGGTTCGAACTGACCCTATATCTTTGAATGAAAAAGTAATTAAGTTAGACGATGCATAAGCCAGACATTTGAACTAGCACGTCATGTTCGAACGAAATTTAATTCAAGCATTACACGATGTCGTATGTAATGGCAAAGACCTTTTTAATGGACACGTCGTATGAAAGGGTGAGATAAAAGAAAAGCTTGAAGATTAAAGAAGATTGAAGAGTCATTCACAGATAAGATCAACATTGTTCATCAAGATCAAGCAAATAATTTTCGAGAGGCAAACTTTCACTAAGAACATAGATAGTATTCGTTTTTCTACTTGTCGTAACATAAGATTTTCCTCCATCCTTTGATTCTTTTTAACGTTTCCCTTTCGGTTCTCATCTAGTTCTAGTTGTCTCTTTTGCGTGATAAGAAATTTGAAAGATAATAAAGATATTAATTATTATTATTATTATTATTAAAGAGGGAAGTCGTTATTTGTAATATTGAACTTGCACTTCTACTATAGATGGGTGTGCCACATCTCGAGATACGAGTTTGATAATATTTTTTTTCTTTCTACTTGAATAACAATTAGATATCTTTCTTACTTTATGGTGTATAATTCATGACCGTAAATCATTAAAAACAGTGAAGCATAAAATACAAAATTTTTAATGAAGTTCACGCACTATGAGATACGTCGACAGACAAATACTGTGAGATCCCAACTTTTTCTAACCTTGTAAAAGATTTATGACTCCTTAAGATGTGTCCTAATTATGGAGAAAGGTAGGTATAGGTGAATTAATCTAAGGATATGTCTAGGTGAATATTTCCCCTAGCACTTTGTGCATCTATATTGTAATTGAATTGATATGTTGTTATAATTTTAACAATATTGAAATTGAGTATTTGGGGACTTAGTTGAAATAATTGGAGGATCACAATTAGGGTGTTGGAATAAGAAGATTTTTCTTAGCACCCTGTTTTTAGGTGACATTGCGCTCGACCAGCGGGCAACAGGCGCTCGAGCGGCCCTAAGGAAATATGATGGACAGTGCCTTGACGCTTGACCAACGCTCGACAGGTGCTCGAGCGGCCCTTGGGAATTCTACGCAGTGAAATAGACAGTAAGTTGGCGCTCGACCGGTGCTCGACTGGCGCTCGAGCGGGACCAGTTAAAATTCCATATATGATGAATTTGGAGTTCCAATGGAAGACTTGTGAACCCTAACATTGAGGAAAGTTGTATAAGCTTAGTTAAGAAATTTATTGAGGTTAAGACGGTGGGAAGTCGATAGACATTAGCCCAGACATGGTATGATGTAAAGTATTGAGTAAGGGATATTGTAAGGATTATATTGAGGATCTATGTATGGATAATTAATTTCAAGTTGTGTTTAGGGGGATTTTCCCCCTAACGTTTTATGAGTTTTAAGCTAAGATCTTACTGTGTTATTAATTGCCATTAGATTTGAGCAATTGAGATTGATGAAATTGTTTTATTAATGGAAATTGTCCCTAAGTTACAAGATTTGGAAATATTTTAATTAGGGGCTTTAGCCTTGGAAATATGAGAATCCTTGGAACAAAGATGAGGAGACATATTAGAGTTAATTGTGGGAGTGGCAGAAAAGAGAAATGAATTTTCGTGAGGGGCAGAAATGGAAAAGAAAGAAGAAATGAAGGGCAGAAAGGGAAAGAAGGGGGAAAGGGCAATTTTGCCTTTTTCCCTTCCCCCAAGCTCTCCCGTATAAGCAGCCCCCCCCCCCCCCCCCAAAATTGAAAGCCATTTGCCCTAGCTCCCACCGAAGAAGAGAAGAGAAGAGAAGAAAGAAAGAAGAAGAAGAAGAGAAGAGAAGAAAGAAAGAAGGAGAAAAGAAGAAGAAGAAAGGAAGAAGAGAAAGAAAGAAAGAGAGAAGAGGTGAGTGGTTTGGCCGGCCAAGCCATCCCCACTTTCACCATTTTCTCTTTTTCTTTTGTTTGGTTGTGTGTTGTTAGATTTTCTCCTTGAGATTCATGTGTTTTCTTTGAAGAAAATGTAGATCTAGTGAGTTTTAGAGAGTTGTATGGATTGTGCACAAAGCCATGGAGAATATGGTTAGATCTGGAAATTTATAAACCCAAGAGAAACCAACTTGCATACTAGGTGTTTGATAAAAGACCAAAGGGAGCGAAATAGATGCAATAACATTTGTTCTAGTGATGAAATCATTGTTTTTGGTTGGAAGTTTTGAGTTGTATGTGTAAAATAGAAGTCTGGAAATGAGGTTATATGAGGAGAGCATTTGGGGCAAAATTTCGTGGGTGTTGGATGTATTATGTGTGTTTTGTGTCTGAAATATGGACTGGTGCTCGACAGGCGCTTGACAGGCGCTCGAGCACCCTTCATGAATTATTAGTGCAGTAAGTTCACGCTCGACCGACGCTCGACCAGCGCTCGAGTGTCCTTCGAACATTTTTATACAGAGGCTTAACGCTCGACGAGCGCTCGACCGATGCTTGAGCGGCTTCTTTGAATTTCACGAAATTTTTCCTAAATTTCTAAGTTTCCTATTGACCTATTAGAAGACCCTACTAGGTTTTTCACTTAAGAAAATACCTTGTGGTGTAAGACCACCAATTAGAAGTCAGGGATATGGGTGATTTTGTATGACGAAGTATGAGTTATTGAATGAGGAATAAGGACGATTTTGTATGATGAAGCGTGAGTAATTGATTGATTACTCTATACGTCTAGTAAACCTATGAATAACAATAATATGATCCAATTGTAGGTAAAGGGACATTCAACCCACAAGCAAGCGAAGTAAGAGGAGTTTACGTTAGTAAGTGAAAATTGTAAGTGAAAACTTACTTGTTACGAAAATTGGAATGATACGCAACATGTTTTTATGAACAAGCATAACATGTTTATAACCAAGCATGACAAGTTATTTCTCAACAAGCATGACATAGTATACGTATTTGCATGAAAGCATGAAAGAAGTTATGTGCAAATGAAAATATGAAAGTTTTATGAGATCAAGAAAGTTTTATGAGATATTTGTCATCAAGCATGACACGTCATGAGCATTTGCATGATTCTCTTAAAGAAAAAGAAAGTTTTGTGCAAATGAAAGTATGAGAAGCATTTTATGATAAGTTGATTACTCATCATCAAGCACGACATGAATACATCATGATCATTTGCATTCATTTTTCTCATAAGAAAGGAGAAATTTTATGCAAATGAAAGTACCATTTTTATGCTACTTTATGACAAGTTAGTTAATGAACCCAAGTCGGTCGGTACCGTACCAAGTCAAAAAGGTGCATCCATTCTGAAGGACGTTTACGTGAAGGATGGATGTCACCTAGGACACCCATACCGAAGGATGCTTGCAAGAAGGATGGGTAGCCCAGGAGGTTGTGCAATCACACTGAAGGATGCTTGCAAGAAGGTGTGAACCTCCGAGGATCGTGTCTAGCCACTGAAGGACGAATGCGAGAAGGTGTGCTAGCTCGACCATATGTAGGGTCCCCAAGGGAAATAGGGGACAGTTCCAACGGGAACGCACAACCCTGATGTCAGGGGTAAATAGCGGGCAAGTAGCCCATCAGTTAATAATTGGAATGATTTTCCAAAAGCAAGAGATTTTTAAGTATAAGTGATGTTTTCAAGAGCAAGTGCATGTGCATATGCAATCATGAAGCATACACGTGCATCAAAATTCATGATCATGCATGAATTGCGTAAGTTTACATGATATTTCAAGTTCAAGTGCATGCTTACGATTTTAAGTTCATGATTTCAAACTCACGATTTCAAGTTCATGTTTCTAAACCATGATTTCAAGTCCATGTTTTAATTATAATTCCTTACTGAGTCTTTCGACTCACAATTCTAAATTGTATTACTCCAGATAACGTTTCAGGAGGGGAAATCTAGAAGAGGAACCGACGGGAATGACCTCTTGTCTTTTGTTGTTCATTAGAGGATTCAAGATGTATTATAAAAATGTTATGAGTAGGTCAATGTGAAGAGGATTTGATGGAATCCCTTAGATCATGTACTTCATCTCTGCAGCCATGCGATGTCATTAAGACGCTTGCTCTATTTCGAGGAAGTCGTTTTGGGTAAGTTGAAGTCATAGTAAATCTCTTGGGCCCGTCTCTCTCAGTTGTTTGTAAAAAAAAAAATTCGCTGCAAAATTAAGAGTAAACGCTGGAACATTCATTGAGTAGATGTTTGCGGCTGTCATTAACCCCCTTTGGGCTAGCGTTCGGGGCGTGACGAATACAACAAGCTAATCCCTTTAAAAAAACAAATTACTAATCCCAGAATTTAAATACAAACAAGTAGTAAAAAAAAAACCCAAATTCCAATACAGTATCCCTGGCTCATTTTATCACATAATAGAAATATTAATCATCGCCCGTTAAATCAAACAAAGAGTGATGTGGAATGACTAAAGTGTCCCTCCAATATGAAATTTGAAAAACAAAAAGAAAAGAATAAAAATGTACAAATAAATACAAAATTAAGGAGAAAAATAAAATAGGAACAGTTTTTAATGGTTTTTATTCATTTTTATTTTTATGAATTTCTAAATATTTTTAATAATTTTGTCATGAAAATAAATTATAATCATTTCACATCTATCACTTTCCATTCAATTTTTACTTTAAAATCAAACTCCGAACAAGATATATATATATATATATATATATATATATATATATATATATATATATATATATATATATTATTTCAAATGTGTTAAACTTGAGTTGTTTACTTTGATTTTGTTCAATAAGGGGTACTATCGTGTTTCCACTATCTGTGGATGCATTCCGTCTCCACCAACTCGTCGTCTCTAGGAAACAAACGCTTCACAAAATTGAAACTTTTCGTACAGACTCGTTATATATATGGCATCACAGATGACATCTCTGTGGCTTTGGAAACGTTGCATTGAAGTGACAAACAAGCCCACGAATGAAATACCACGTGAAAAGGAATGCCATTAATTTGGACCCGCACCGCCATTAGGTTTGTTTGCGATGGTCCACCAGTACACATTATTCCTTTACAGCATTAATGTTTTGCCAATTAACTTGACCGCGCGAAGCATCACTCATTTAGAAAGAAAGACAAAAAAAAAAACTTGGCCCCGGTGATAAGAGTGACTTGAACTCGTACAGTTTGAAGTTTGAATCTCCACGTGAATCATATCGGAGTTTACTAATAAAATAAGTGTCAATAAGTGTCATGCGGATAGATCTGCCCTAACTCTCTAAGATTTGTCGTTATCCTCTATGCCCGACAAGTGGGTCCCAATTGAGCTAGGCAACTCATTAATTACCCAAATAAAAAGTATTTGTCAAACTTTTCTAAACATGAACCAGCAAATAATTCCGTGAAGGGAATATGATACGTACTCGACTGTTTTGTGGGATTTTTATGTAGTCAAGCTTCGTAAGTAGTTTGTAGTTTAAAAAATTGGAACTTTTACCATCTAGAGGTTTGAAAAATGACATTTTGCGCACTAGCCTAGCATGCACACCTTTATTCTCCTTTACAACTTGAACTTTAAGTCGGTACAATTTGGACCCACTTTAGAGTTTCAGTCTCAACTTTCATCATCCAAAAGCATCATTATTTTGGATGAATTTTTGTAGAAAAGGACAAGCATATCATGAACTCTACTTTTTGCACTATTTTCAGTTTTGATGCTATTTTTGTCTTTCTATATACAATTTATTTGAAGGATAATATAAAACAATTTAATTTAAAATCGATTTTCGCTTTTCATTAACGAGTAACTGCATGCCACTTAAACTTCAACTGGTCTAAGCTACAAATGAGTTAAGATTTATACGTACTAGGAAGAATCAAGCGTTGACACGGTCGTACGTTGTTCATGGAGAAAAATTGTATTTTGTCTTAAGCTTTTCTACAGAACATACAATGTGCACTACATAATACCAATTTTATCGCATTTCACCTTCAAATTACTAATAGATTTCTAATTTAAACTATATTAATTAAAAATACACAGTTAAGATCGTATCCCAGTTGCAAATAATCAGATGAGAAAGACATCCCACTTGGTCGCGTAAGAGATATGTCCATGAAGTATTTCGACCATCCCAAGCGACCATTTTAAGAAGTCGCCACAAAATTGTGACCAAATTCTAAAAAAATTCGTTAGGTGACCATTTTAAGTTGTTTTTTCAAAATTGCGGCCAAAATTTTGTTGCAAAACGATTATTTTTTTCCAAGCATTTGATGTCTGCTCACTACAAAAAAAAAACCCGACCTTTATAGGCGGTCACAAACCGCCGCTAAAGGTAAAAAAACCGATGATATATCACCATCACAGTAGGAACCGCTGGTGAAGATCTCGGGTCTATAACGGCAGTCACGACCACTGCTATAGACCCGAACCAAAAATAATGAATTTTTGTAGCGTTTTTAAAAACGCTACTATAGGTCAGCTCAATTTTTTTTTGCCAGCGTTTTTAAAAGACCACTAATTTTTTCCTATATTTTCCTATACATGTTTTTTAATCGGTAATACAAATTTATTTTAATAATTATAATTCATTAGATGTAAAAACTTAAAAAACAAGGATAATAAAAACAAAATATATTTCATCATTGATTAATAATATTTTACAACAAACACAAGAATCTCTATAAGTAATCTAAAAAGTAACAAATTTCTAATATAAAATAACAATAAGCAACGACCAACTAAAATATTCAAATACAACACAGCAAACAAGGACCCATTTAAATCTTCCTCCTTTGTCACGTTGACCTTTGATACAATAACGTTTTCTTAAATTCTCAATCAGCCCTAAATGTACTAAAATGTGGAAGATATTAGTTAACCTCACTAGGAACAAATAAAGACTATGACAATAGGAAATACTTAACAATAAATGATAAAGAATAATCTATCAGAACAATAGGGCCAACAAATCAAATAAATTTCTTAAAGAGGCCAAATCAGATTCAATTAAATGCCCAACAACAGACGAACGGTAATACCAAAAAATAAAACAAATTTCTTAAAGAACATCAGTTTCAAAACCAAACTAAGATAACAATAGTTCGAGAGCGCGCCGGATGCTTCCTCTCTTTTTTAGTGCATGTTCTTCTTATGTTGGGACAAGGCAAGAACTAAAAATGCACATCACCGAAA
The DNA here is from genome assembly GCA_963930655.1 of Myrica gale. Taxonomy (NCBI): domain Eukaryota; kingdom Viridiplantae; phylum Streptophyta; class Magnoliopsida; order Fagales; family Myricaceae; genus Myrica; species Myrica gale. Next base: position 16,882,946 of record OZ005602.1, on the reverse strand, counting down.
ATACAAAAGTCTGGGAGATCCTTGTCAAAGATTCTGCATCAAGCTCCAAGGCATTGAAATTTATACTAATCCCTTAGCAGTAACATGTATATAGCTCTGGTTTGAGCAGGAACAAAAGGTCCAATATAACAATTTTCTAAACTAATTTTCACAAAGGACAGTAAGCAACAAAAAAGTTTCACCAACAATCAACTTCCTAATTCAGTTAGCAAGAGAATCAATAATATTGGGGCCAGGAAAAAAAAGATCCTACCTATACGACTAATATTTCATTAGTTTGTAGATATGACCACACACGTCGTAAATATCATCAGACTGTGAAGAATAGAAAATATGCATGAACAAGGCATAATTCTCACCTGGTCCGTATGATGGTCCATGGTAATATTGCATTTTCCAGCAACTACATCCCAAATATTCTTAACCCGCTTGTCACCACTTGCACTAGCAAGTACATTCCTGTTCTTGTTTCAAGCAAAAGGAAACTGAGAATGTATCCATAATATTCAACCCAATCAAGAAAGACCAACCAAACAGAGAATAGAGGGCAACCAGTACTTCTTGTTCCAAGCAAGACCCAGTACCGGACCTTTATGACCAGGAACAGATTATAATTTTCAAATGAAATGCCTAGGATGGGAATTACATTGACTTTTGGATTGCCGTCTCCTGCTGGTATGAGAAGGTTTCGAATCTCCCCCATCAGCTCGAGAGGATTCTCCCACCTCAACACGCTCAGTTGTACCTATCTTAAAGCAATGAAAGAAAATGTACAAATAAAAAGGACAGATAGAGATCGGTTGTTTACTTCATTAAGGAAAAAACTATTGTGTTTTTATATAGGTACCTCATTCCCTGTATTTTGTATTAACCTTTTTGCTTTGATCTTGGAAAAAAGAAAATAGCGTTAAGTCAATAACTTTCTACTCTGATAATTGGCATGGAACAGAATAAAATGGATACTAGTTAATTTGACCTCCAAGTCCATTTTTTCCACTTTGAGCAATCCATTTTTGCATCCAACCTCATGCTGAAGTGCTTTAAGCTGAAAAGGAACAAACCCAGTTTTTAATTCCTATATTACAACATAATGGATCGTGGCATCAAGTTGTACATTTTCCTTGCAACAGGATTTGACTTACCCTATCTTTACCTGAATTAAGTTCCTGCAAGATGAAAAAGATGTCAGTTTCACCAAGGCATCAGTATTATATTCCTATCAGAAGTATGTGGAAAGTTACATCACGTGCGGAGAAATTTGAACTGAGTCGTAAAAGATGTAAAGGTACCGCCAACATCTGGCTGTTTGCTTGGGCCAGTTGTAAATTCTGATGCTGCACTTTCTGCAAATTAATTCTCAGTTTCTGTAGTTCAATTCTGCTTAGTTCAATAATTTTTCTGCCAATCAACGCTAAGGAAAGTAGAAAGGCCAGAACCATATCACAAACCCCAATGTGAAAAATAAATAAATCGACGAACCATATTTATCATGAAGGATACGTTCTTTCTCCAAGAAGCTTCATCAGTGTCATGTTTTCCTGAAACTCATATTCAACACTATCTTGGTAAGCTAAACTGACAACACACCTAGGAAGAACGTGAATGTTTGGTGACTTGCGATAGACAAAGTAAGAAACCCCTCCAAACATACCTTCTGTAGCGTTTCAATATACTCTTTAGTAGTAAGTGCAATGGTTTTGGCGGCTGCTGCAAGTTGCTTATGTCAGCAAGCCTTTTCCTCTGGGCACTTCCAATTTTGGGTCCCTTTTCCACTCCTTCCATCTTATCATCTGCCAGTCACTTTTTCTCAGTAATTGAAGCGCTAAAAAAAACCTAAGCGCCAAATTGCATGCCGAGAAAACTGAAGCAAAAGAAGCTCAAAACAAAATACTGAATCCCATGAATGACTAATAATTCGCTTAAAGTGAACCTAATAGCTGTATTGTGTGGAAATGGGATGGAACACATCATTTGCTGTCTCTTCCCGTGTTTTCTCGAGAACCAAACATGCCATCTAAGGTGTTCACGGCTCAATTTGATGCCAAATTCCAATGTCAGTCTATGCAAACCCGACCCTAGGAACGTCAATGCGTATTACATACCGAATGTATTATAACAGGAAACAAAACTCTAATCCCAAAAGCCCAACCAACCGGCACTATATATTCAAAAAATAGTTTCAACAGACTAACCCTAGAGGCCCAAGAGCTAATCAGGTAATGAGTATCGACACAAAAATCAAACTTAAAGCATGTAAATCTACTAATATTACCATAATTTCGGGTTAGTAAAAATGAAGAGGTATAGGAAAATTAGGGCAAGACTTGTTTCGTTACCTCCAGCAACACAATTTTTCATATCATGTACGATGGCACTATCCATTTTCCCCAATCCCTCCTTCTATCCCACCCCCTCCATCTCTCTCTTTCTATGAATCAAAGCAAGCCCTGATTTTTACTTTTTAAGGAAAAGCCTAGCTATAACAAAGACACGCCCATGACCCGCGCGCGCAGTAAATTTGGTTCAAGATGCGCGGGGCAAATGAAAATGAAAGTGAAACAGGCTACAAAGACCTCCGCGAAACAGGAAACTTTAATGACTTAATCATATTTAATGACTAAATCTAAGTTGTTTATAAAATATTTATTATCATACTTAAAATGAGGATATATATTTTGAATTATCAGTAATGTAATTCAAAATATATTTAATGCACATTATAATTTAAAATATATCAAATAACAACTTCAATATTCATAGCACTCTCTCTAATTCCATATTTTATTAAGTATGTCCCTTTAAAATAAAATTTTTCAAATAAATGACAATAAAATTATATATTAAAGAGAATATAATAAGATATAAAATTATTATTTACATTAATTATATTATAATTAATATTTTTTTTTGCACTTATACCTATAGCAGCATTTGTTGACACAAAAGCTATTAAGGTGTAATCTACAGCGGCGATCACTGTGACCGCTACTGTAGATTACACTTCAAAAACGCTGCTAAAAATTAGACATTTAGCGCGTTTTGAAAAAAAATGCCGCTAAAGGAGGTCTATAGCGGCAGTCATTTACGATCTTGTTGCTTTTTTTTATCTCCCGACTAATGTGAGGGATGATGTCTTTCTCGTCGCTAAAAGTTTTATTAGCGACAATTTTTGAATTTTCGTCCGTAAAAGTTGATTATTTGCAACTAAATTTGGTTATTTGCTTAAATTTTGGTTGCTGTAGCCAGATTTTCTTGTAGTGAATTACTTCCTCTTTATCTATGGCTTTATTGGAGTTTAAGACCGTTAACATACTCTACGTATGAAAGGACTAACAATATTTAGAAGAAAACTGGGCCTGCTGCCAATACTCAGAGTGGAGCACCGCAAACACATGGGTGATAGCAACGAGATAGTCGATGTAGGACCATGAGTTAAAGGCAGTGGTTTGGATGTAGTCGATTGCATTGGGCAAGGTATTTAGCAATAATATTCCTCTAAATGTGGCTCACAAATTAAGCATCACAAGTACTGGATAAGTTAACGGGTGCCACCTTTTCTTTCCAAAGTAGAACGTCATTTGTTTGCTTTTGTGCCTGCACACGGTCTTTTAACTTGGATGATGGACTATTAATGGTTGTAATTTAGAATGAATGATATTGAAAATTAGAGATGTACCCAAAGGGATGCATGATATAGAAGAGATCTTATACATATTTGTCACTAGCACAAGTAAACAAAAAAAACGCTTAGGTTGAAAAGGAACAGGGCTTATTTTACCAAGAGAAAATATGTCTAAAATGAAAATTAGAACCATAAATATAAAAGAGGAAGCTATAATTACATCATCAAGTTCAGGAATTATAGATTTCTATACTTACAAAAATGTTGCAAACCTCGATTCACAAATTTGTTGCTGACAGAAGTGGATTATGGTCCTGCAACTGAATTAATTTCCTAAATTTGTGCGTGTTTGTTTATGAATTAGGACAGTACTCTTTTTCTCTTGTTCTTTTGTTCATTTGAATTATCAGAAAAGTATGTATAATTTATCAGATAGCAAGTGAGAACAAGACCTTAGACTATAGATAACATTTTTAAGGCAACGGTATGGACACATATTGTACAGTACTGTGTCCAATGATAAGATTAAGATCCATGTTAGAGCTGAATAATAATGAGAAATTAGGATAATGCAACATCTCAGATGGAGAAGAACTCTTAACAAAAAAAAAACCAGCGAACTTATCTTGTTTGGAGAGTCTAAAGCCTAGAGTACTAGTGTTTTGCATGCCACAGAGACAGAGTGCGGCCATCCAATATTGTGACCTGATATGTTGAAGATTAATGTACGACCTAAATTTTCCTGGTCTAATAATCCTAGTGAGGCAATAACCACATAACAAAAACCAATCGCCGAGGTTTCAAGTTGTGTGATCTAAGAAGAAAGGGCGCAAAATCAGAGATTCAGAAGAAGAATCCGTGATATATACCTATATTGATTACCGATTTGACTCCGTTGGTTCTATATAACTTGGTAACAGTTTTGGAAATCAGTGGGCCTAGTATTTCCTGCGCCTTGTTTGGAATCTATAAAGTAAGGCGTGGGTATATCTCCCACTGAAGCCCCATAACCAGTGAACAAGCTGCAGGGCTCGTAGACTTGGATAGTGATAGAGGCACACAGATCTCCATGATCTTGAAACGACAACTATAAGTAATCATGAAAGATGTAAGAATCTTTTTGGGTACTATTATTGAAGGGGTGGTAGATAGATAGAGTACGGAATATCTCTGCGCGCGAGAGTACATGCCAGAGAGGTCCAAGTTGCAAGATGACTCCCACTAACAAGAGTGACGGGTGGCATAGATGATTAATGCTGAAGCGAAACACAACTAACCGGCAGGGACAATAAGTTCCCACCATGATTCTGCATTTCCAAACTAGTTCCAATTTTTCTATGATCTACTTAATTCAAGGACAAACGACTAGGAAGAATGTTCACAAAATAATCATTAAATATTTTGCATCATGCAGTCATGAAGACAATGGTGGTCAACGGAATTAGGAGCTGAAACCAAAACTTTACTAAGGTACTGATCGATGAGATCACCAAACTCCATGAAACTACCAAACGTGAAAGCGTCTTTCTGCTCTCCTCCTTCTCCTCAGTTTCAACTCAAAATTGCATATCCACTCTTAAAGAATCCATAAGATCTGTGCCGTCCGGATAAAAACATCATTAAGAATGTTTGTTTGCCTTTCTGCACATGAACTATGAAGATCCACTAAACATTCATGTCGAGGAGTTGCAGAATCCGTGGATAGATCTAAAATCCAAATAACCACCAGGGAAAAACTAGAAAACAACAAAAATGGATCATAGCAAAACATTACCTTTTTCGAAAATATGTTGTATAGCTCATGCAGCATCATCAAGGTTCTCTTTCTCTTTCTCTTTGTCTTTCCAGTTATATGCTTAAAGTCCCAATTCATGCCCATTAAGAAGCACCTGAAAGATACCATTTGCATCCTAGGAAATTTTATCTGGAGAATATTCACAGATCTGAAAAAGGTCTGCACTGGTACTGTTTGAGGAGTTCGGTTACAATACGTGGGTGTTAAAATGTGGGTTTACGGGGGAACGGCCACAATTTCCTTCAACACAATCCAACGGTCTTCAGCTATTCAACCGAGTTAATGAAATCCGGACCCGGGTTGGTGGTTTTGACCCGCGTGTTTTACCATATTATGCCGACGACCCGCTTCTTTTCCAAATCCCCCTTCTCCCAATCGTGGCCCGCTTGTTTTCTGGCAAAATCCCCCTTCTCTCATTTTTTGAATTCGAAGCTGGTTCTGGGTGAAATCTGCGCTTGGCTCTTCGTGAAGGAAAATCTGGGTAAGGCTCTGTTTCTTCTTCATCTGGCAACAAGTGGTTCTAATCTTCAAATTTTTTGAAAGTCTGTTGAAAGTATCCACTTGTTCTAATCTGCTGACATAGCATTTATTTTCTGCATTCAATGACTATCTACGAATTTTGGCAAATGGTGATGTGAATACATGCAAGTTTGTAAGGCTGACAATGCTATACGATACTGCATACCTGTGTTTGAGTGCTTATAGATTTTATTAGTAAGTTAGAGCAATAATATTAGTAAGCACAGACGGGCTGCTTTTTTGTGCTTGTGGCATATTCCCCTCTGATTTAGGCATATTCTGCTGCCTGCATCCTTCTCGTAGTTTACTCTTTTTGAACTTTTTTTTATCCTTTCACATGAGAAGCTCAACTGTGGACCTCTTATCAAGCCGGCTAAGGGCTTGTCCAAAGGCACATGGATTTGTGTCATTTTCCTCGGCTTGGATTGAGATCATGAAGAACTGAATGTAAGAACTCAAATCAACTTCTTGTCTTATCCATGTAAAGGATGATTATTCCCTTTGTTTTTGTGTATGATCTTTAGCATGTAAATGAGTTTTATCTGCAGCAACATTTTTGACAGGATTTTGTAGCTGCTACTGGATATCTGAGACGAAAAGCTTTGTGAATGAGGCTGCGAGAAAATGTACTCTTAACGTAGGAAAACTCTGTGGCAGCGGGAAGTAGCAGTTTAATTTCAGTTCTAGGGGACTGGGCATTTGTGATAATCTCTAATCTTACCCAACCCCGCAGTTTAATTTCGGGCTCCTTTGTATACCGTGTGTGACATAACATTGCAGTTTGAAATATCACTATGATACCTGTTAATTGAATTTCTTGTATTTGTTTGGCTCATAGATTGAACATTAGTGTTAACTATAATCTACAGCGCCTATTGAAGCCAAAATTCTAGAGCATTTTCAGCACGAACCCCATTCCACCCTTTGGTAAGCTTTTTCCATGTCCACTTTTATTACCACAACCATTCACTTCTCTCCCTTGCTTATGGTTCATACCATGGAATATTTTAGCCTCGAAGTTTCTAGGAAAGCAAAAGGAACTTTTTCCTCCTTTTGCATAATACAGAAGGAGAACAAGCCAGCAAGTTGGGCATTGATGCAGGTCTTTTATACCATTACAGCCTGTTTGGTTGCTACTAGGGATGGTATTGTGGCCCACTGAAGGCAATGTTTAACATATTTACCGAACAATGAGGAGTAATCCTCACCCACTTCTCTAAATTTTGGTTTGAGGAAGAAATTCAATACTAGTTATGGGTATGATGTTGATGATTTTAGTGGGCTAAGCTAGCCCATAGTAACCCCTCAATTATTGTTTCTAAAGAAATCATGAGAAGGTGATCATCATTTTGCTTTCTTACTGTTTCCTAAAGCTTATGATGTCCTGCACATGTACCTTTGACTTATAAATGCAATCTTGGTCCTAACAAACCAAAAGAGCCCCCAAAAAGCAACTAATGAACTTGAGGTTTTGAGGGACTCCAATAGCAACTTCACTGCTTGAAGAGGCTGGAGGGAGATGGAGTCGTAGGTCTGCTGCGCAATATTTAAAGATGAAGATGTAAATGGAGTTTCGTCCAGTCATTTTTCTTTGCTGCAGTCAAACCTGTAATTACCGCTCAACAAAATTTCTGTTCCAAACGCTTATTTCGCTTTGCTTGAAAAGAAAGTCAGACAACATGATCTTAATTGATTTCTCCACATCTACAAGTTGGCCGAGTTCTGTTCCATACACCACCCAATAGTGGGGTGGCGAGTCCAGAGTCGAAAGAATGGTAATTGTTTAGTGTAAACACCATTATGAGAACCCTTCAAAGATAAACTGAAATTATATTATGTATGAAGCAAAAAGCACCAAAAGTTGTTCACAAAGATGATTACAAGTTATTGAGCTAAATGGCAAAGGAAGGAAACTTGCAACAAATCCCTCCCAAAATATAAAGAATTGGTTTGTGATGGTATTAATTTCTCTTGAAGCTATAGCATTGATTTCCTATGCTAAAACGCAGAAGGAGCCCCGGAAGCAAGGTCTTTATCTTCTACTTAATTATGATGCCGTATGCAGGCAGTGCACACATCCTCTATACCTACAAAATAGGGAGATAACGACTAGAAATGGACCATTCATGTCCTTCTGTCTTCAGATATCGGTATATCTTTCTTGAGTTTGGAAAACATGTGCCTGCCTCTCAGAAGCTTGCAGTTAACAGAGCATTTTCATCCTCACCACATCGCTGGTGAATGTCCAAGATTCTTTCAGCATTCAAATAGCAAGGTGTTGTAGCACAACCTTAAACACGAAAATGCAAGTAAATAAACCAAATAAAAAAAATAAAAATAAAGCAACAAAATAAAAATTTATATTACAGGGGGGGTACCACAACAAAGGTTCTTCTCATCCACATGCTCCACATCTAAACCAATTAACCACGATCCCAATGAAACATCTTCGTTGGCGTATTTGTGCAGTGTGTTCCTGAGATATTTCCAAACAAATTCCCATCTCACTATTAAAGGGCATTTTCAATTGCCCAACTTAGCCATTACCGATATGTAGCTATATATGTTATCAATGAAGCCAAGAGGTACACAACCTCCCTAAACATACAATTGCACATTGCAATGAAACAAGATACTTATGGTTCCAGGTTCAAAATCAAACAGTGGATAGACAAATTCTGTGTTATCTTATTCACCTGTCAGCTCCTTCAACCCTAACCAATTTATAGTTTTCTAGTCCAAAAGGTAAGGACACTGCATACTTACTGGTTTATTGATATATAGGTGGCCAAATCTTTTGAGATGCCATATAATTGTCTTGTTGCATGCCGGAAGTAATTGTTTCCCACCTCACCAAATTTCCAATACTCGGGTTCATGGTACCTCACTCCCCTGTTCCAAAGAAAGGATGAAGCACAAACCAGATTGTTTTGTCATTATCTCGAAATTTTTAAAAACAAAATGAGCTTACTTTCGAGCAAGGACAGGACCAGACTTCATGCAGCCAATATACACCCGAGGTTTCATACGGTGTCTAGCTAGAGTGGCTGCAAGCGCAGCTGGAGTAATTCGAAGAAAATGAACTCAAATGAGACGAAGGACCAAATGTAATAAGAAAAGAAATGTTCTGCATCCAAATATATTACTACTCTCACGAGCAACAGCTAGACCACTTCAATAATAATTAGGAAAACCATCTTAAGAAGCCCAGACCTTAAAATGAGTGTTCTAGATACAAGATTAAGACATATGGCAAGGGAGAAAACATTGGGGGAAGTGCAGAAGAAGAAGAAGATTAGAACCACTTGCTATGTCGGCCGGAGTTTGCAGATTAGAACAAGTGGATACTTTCAACAAACTTTCAAAAACTTTGCAGATTAAAACCACTTGTTGCCAGATGAAGAAGAAACAGAGCCTTACCCAGAACCACTTGTTGGCAGATTTTCCTTGACGAAGAGCGAGCGCAGATTTCTACTGTTTTGGCAGATTTTCCCTTCACCCATAACCAGCTTCGAATTCAAAATATAGAGAAGGGGGATTAATTCAGAAAGAAGCGGGTCGTCGGCATTAAACGGTAAAACACGCGGGTCAGCCGACGACCCGGGTCCGGATTTCATTTATTCGGTTAGGAGCAGCTGACGACCGTTGGATTCGAGGGAAACAATCGTGGCCGTTCCCCCGTAAACCAGCATTTTAAAACCCCCGTATAGTAACCGAACTCCTGTTTGAGTGGCGTAGCTATAAGATTCTACGCAGTGTGCAAAAGAGAGCTTGGATATAGAACAGTCAGTGAACCCACTGATAGATTGCTTTAATGAGAAAAAAAATAGAAAGAAAAGCCCAGAAAATAGAAAGAAACCTACCTGACAGCAACAGAAAGCAATTAGAAAGAAATTGTATCACCTGATGATAAAAGTGAAAAAGTGGCAGGATTGAGCAGTAGTGAGATCGAATCATCTTTTAAATAGTCGTTTATTGCCGATGCAGCATCATCAAGATTCTCACCTTAAAAAACTTTGGCAGAGAGATTTTGCATCACTCGCCGTGCATTTGCATGTGAATCTTGATGATGCTACACCCGCAAACAACTGACTGTCGAGCTATCTATCATCCATGCACAAATTAAGCCCGATTTACTGGAGACGTAGATATATATGTATGGAGAGAGGAACTGAGGAAGCAGTGCATCCGAAGATTTCCATATGGAGACCACCCTCAAGAAAAGGAAAAACTAAGAATGAAAGAGGAAAGAAAATACATACCCACTTACCCAAGAGGAGAAAGGATGACTCGAAAAAATATGAGATATCAAGCACTGGTTGGCCCGGCCAAGGCCACGGGCATAAGTTGACGTGGCTGGTTACAAGTGGTCGGGACATAAAGTGGGACTACGTGATGGGGTAGCCCGAGAGGAATCTACCATGTCCAATTCCACCATACACGAACAAAATCAACAAAGCATTTCAATTACTGAATATGAACCTATTGTAACAAAACAAAACCCTATTCATAATTTTTGAAACCCAACGAAAAAAAAATTAGTATTATTTGAGCGGACACAGAAACAAAAAAACGGAAACAAACTGTATCCAATTGCCTAATACTTCCAATACCAAAGCTTATGTTATGTGGGCCTGCTTTCTCCGGCCGGGTAGATTCCGGCCACGGAAAGAGTTTGAAGCCCAGCCAGATTCCGGCGCAGAAGAGAAAGGCCCAGTCGGTAGTATAAATCTCCATGCCGGATTCCAGCTATATTAATCGCAAAAATAAAGGTAAATGAACAGACAAATGACTTAAATATCAGAAAAACAGAAGAAGCAGATGGAGTAAATTGAACAGAACCATTTTGATGGGATCGGAGAGAAACAAGTAAGCAATAAATCTGAGCAAGGAACAGAGAGAAAAAGAAGCATGCGATTGAGATCTATGTCAGGGGTCAAGACCTCAAGATCTCACCAAGAGAGAGAGAAGAGCTCTTTTTTTATATATATAGAGAGAGAAGAGCTCACAAGGATGGAACAATGGAGGGAGTGACAGTTGGAGGGATATTCTTATGAACATGCCTGACGCGAAGTCTTATTGGCTGTCTTATGTTTTAATATCTTTGTATTTCTATTGGTTGTGCTTAGCTGTTCAGTACCGCCCCAATATGGGCGCAGTTAACCATCACCATCTTCCCGAAACCCTAGACTCTCGTCTTATATACTCTGGGAGGTGGGGGAAATGAGCTAAGGGCATCCTCTTATGCTTATCTTGGACATTTATACCTCTTTTTTTCTTTACCTTACTTTTCTCGTATATTTGTTTCTGTCAAAGGATTGGAAAATCTTATCCCCATAAACTGTAAATCCCAATCACCAAAGGTCTGCCTTTTTCAGAATAGCATATCTAACTTTATAGGAATCCAAATAATGTACAAACATCATCTCCAGTAATGTAATTAATAATTAGAAAAATCATAACTCTTGACCTTTCCTGGCCCAACTTTTCATGTAAATATTTCCAGTCGGAAGCACACTACAACAAATTAGGGTTTTAGAGACATATTATTTTGTTGCTAAAGAGACATAATTTGGTTGCTAAAACACTATAGCGACCATATAAGATCGTTGCTCAGTGGTCGCAACTAAACCGTTGGTAAAGACTTTTAGCGACGAAAAGAATATTATGTCGCTATTCAATACATATAGCGACAAAGTATATCGTTGCTGGAGTTCAATTAACTTCGTCGATACAAGGCCTACGAATTCAATCGTAGTGGTCGCTAGACATGGCCATATAGCAACGAATAACTTGGTTGCCCAAGCTGAGACTAGGGACGAATAGATTACATCGCTAAGGTCCATTTTAGCAACAAAAAATGATAGTTGCTATAGTTAGCAACACCGACGAATTGTACATGTTGCAAATAGTGGTACTAGCGCATAGAATACGTCGCCAAAATCATCGCAAATAGTGGTACAAGCGACAAATAGAGTACGTCGCTAAAGTCCATATTAGCGACCAATAATAATATTCGTTATAGTTAGCACTACCGACGAATTAGACATGTCGCAATAGTGGTATCCGAAAACAACAACCTTTAATTTGAGTCTCTAAAACAACACGAGCGACCAATTATATATGTGGCAAATGTATTATAAATTACTTGAATCTATAAATTAATTTTAGATTAAAACAAGAAAGAATTGAATTTTTAAGGTAAAAAAACCATAAAATTTTACCAAGATAATGCATACAATAATTATAACAACGACAAGCTTAGTTAGAGGTTGCCCTTTGACAACCAAAAAGTGCCAAATTATACATAGTTTTATTTGGCCTTTGAATGATGTACATGTCAATACACATGATTAAACCTCAAAACATTAGACTCGACAAAAGTAGTTTTTCCAAGTGAAGACAATCATAGAGCTTCCTCCATCCACCACCTGACATATAACCTTTTCTATAGAAATAACCTGCGGAAGACAAACTCACATTAAAACGCAGCAAGTAACAATAGAAAAGGCTTGACATCTTTCCAATGAAGACCCAAAAGGTTAAAGTAGACAAAGCATGGGATACAACACTATGTTGTAACAAAAACGTGCATTAGAAAAGTTCTTGAATTCCAGAATAAATCGTAGAAATCAAAATCTTCCTACTTACCTTAACCTCCAATTCCATAAAAGTATAGTCCATTTCATAAAAGGCAAAAGCAGACTTTAAGATTCAAAAAGAAGAACAACAAAAAGCAAATGCAATCGAGTTAGGATCTACCTTGGAAACATTCGGTCTTCTAGGATGAAGAACATCAACGATCTGCGACAGAAGGGCCAAAATTTTAACAGGCATTTAATTTCTACAAGAGTCTAAAAAATAGACCATTATCACTATTTTCAATATTTAAAGGAGGTTAAACATAAAATCCTTTTGCATAATCAATTTATATGCTGCACTAACTCAAAACACATGCCTAATTGTTTTGCAATAGAAAACACATAGACCAAACATTGATACTGAGAAGTAGGATTCTTGCACAAAGTAGAAACACCCTGAAGTGATCATAGGTTAAACTTCATGGCAAGAATCAGCAACAATATAATATAGGTCAACTTCTTCTTCACAATTGGGGGGGGGGTGCGTGAACAGAGCCTTTAAAGAACAAATATCCTCTTATCCTCAACTAATGAAAATCACTTCTTTAAAGTATAATTTCATAGATGTCAGTGCTGACAATATTCAGAGAGATATTCAAATTTGCTAATACAACTGAAGCAAATTTCCACTGCCGATTGAAATATATATAGAAAACTAATACAATATTCAGAGAGATATTCAAATCTGAAGCAATCAAGGAGAATGAGCAACCTAATACCTTGCTAAAAAAATGCACTTTTTGCCTAAATCCTCGCCAATCAGTTTCTGATGACGCTGAAGCCGAATGCAGGCCCATTGCACCGTTCTGAGGATCATTGGCAAGGCTGGACAGTTTTTCTTTAAGTTTGAGTTGCCCAAACTCAGATCAAGATCGTGATTCTCAACATTACCTGAGGATTCTACCCAATATGTTTCAATTGCCAATAGAAAGAAAGGAAATCCTTCATACCAGAAATAGAACCGTGCAAGATAAGGCAACACTGTTCAGGATAACATAGTTTAATACTATCGAAATCGCTCTCCATCACTCTCTCTCATATACATGTTTCAAGTCTTCCTCATAGTCTTCAATACTAAAATTGATGTCTGCCACTACACCCCGAAACTTGATGGTCGCCCTATCATATGCACTGCACAAAGATTTTCGGTTTTTTAATCTCACATTTCCGGCGAAAATTGTAATCATCCTTTCACTCCGAGAAGAAACAAAAAAATATTAGAAAGCTTTGTAAAGAAAGGGGGAGATCTCACCGAGCAGCTGCATGTGCAGTGTCAAATCCACCTATATACACATTTATTCCAAAGTAAATCCAACAATCTCATCACAGATCTCATCCAACGGCCTTTTCCTCTATTTTTCCTTTCGCAAGAAACAGAGCAAAAGAATATTTGTGATTCCGTTCTCTCGGTAGCACATAGGCCATCACTGGGCATGAAAAAAGGAGCGGTTTTGATCAAAAAGGAAGCGGGAGCGAAAACGCTACGTTGGCGCGAAATGAAAATTTCCTTCCTCACTTCTTTAATATTTTAATTTTATACATCAATAATCGATATAAAAATAATTATCTTTTATTTTTTTCATCTTATAGTTATGAAAATTCATTTTGTTATTACAATCTAATTAAAGCTATATTACATAAACTGAAACATATATTGTAGCATGCATTAGTTTAAATACTTAGACTATATAATACATTGTATACTGCCTAGTACATAGTCAAAGGTACTTAGTACCTAATATTACTCAGTAATAGGTAATGTATTTCAAAATCTTAGTACTTACTATTAGTACATGATATTATTTTATACTTTTTTTCACAACTAGTATAATAATCTTGATTAAAATAGGTTAGTAGTAAAAGTATCAAATATTTATAATTTAAAAGTATAATGCCTTGCATATAGCCTAATACTTAATACTTAAAATGACTTATAACTTATAGTACTTTAATAATCCTTGGGAGTAGTCTTTAATACTTTAATTTAAAAGTATAATGCCTTGTATATAGTATTTTAATAATCTTGATTAAAATGACTTATAAAATAGATTAGTAGTGATCTTGATCTCAAAGATATGAGTTGGCAGCACCAATAAATGAGGAGAAAAAATAGGATGGTTGAGTGGATTTTTAAGTAGTTTTTTGTACTTAACAAACAATCCTAGATAATTGTGAAATGGTTTATAGATTAAGTCTTTTTAAAGATATATTTTTAATTGTTAATTAATGCATACAATGCAAAAATATTAAATAGATAAGATGTTATAAACGACTAGGAATATTTTTTTGTCAGGTAACAGTAAAAAAAATTAAATGAATTAGGTGTGAGATTTTATAGGATTTCTCGAATCAATTGCTAACTAATCTTAAGGAGATTTTATAGGATATTGATTTTATACAATTTCGTTTAAATCAATTTGCAATTAATATTTTTTAAATAAAGAGAGTTAGGTTGATTGATGTAAGAGACTTTATAAAAGGGTGAAGAGTTGATGGTTCCTTCATTCAAGGAGATTTAGTAGCCTCTTTATAAAATAAAAATTAATTAACTAGACTTTATAGGGTTGATGATGCTCGAATAAAAGAGACTTTTATAAATGGATGGAGAGTTAATGGTTCCTTTTATCAAGGAGATTTATTATGCCTCGGTATAGAATAAAAATTAATTAACTAAAATTCTATACAAATAGCTTTAAATTAAATTTTTGAGGCCTTATCATTAAATATTTTTTAAATATACCTATTAAACAAAATTTTTATTTGGAGCCTACTTAATTTAGGGGTCTTAGGTAACTGCCTACCCTACTTATAGTTGGAGCTGCCCCTTGTTTTATAATACCTTAATTGGTATATATATGATAGAATTCAAAACCTTCATGCTTAGATATTATTCAATTCGATTGACATATTTTACACGTATTATTTCTCTTATTGTACTACACATGTGTTTTAACTCTTTAAAGATGAACCAATATTTTCGTCGCTAAAGAGGAATTTTTAGCAACGAACATAACATTTGTCGTTAAAACACGTGTTTTAACTCTTTAGCAACAAAGCAATATTTTTGTCGCTAAAAATGTGTGTTTTACTCTTTAACGACGAAGTAATATTGTCGCAAAAAAGTATTTTTAGCGACAAAGTTGATATTCGTCGCTAAAACACATATGTTTTAACTATTTAGCGACAAGCCAATATTTTTGTCGCTAAATAGTATGTTTAGCGACGAAATTTGTTTCGTTGCTGAAAAATGCGTCGCTAAATAGGTATTTTAGCGACGAAGTTGATATTCGTAGCTAAAAACATGTTTTTTAACTCTTTTGCGACGAACCAAATAATTTCGTCGCTAAAAAGGTACCTTTAGCGACAAAATTGATTTGGCTGCTGATAAGTTGGTCGCTAAAGAGCAAATTTGTTGTAGTGGCATTAATACAATGGTCAAAATCGTGGCTAGGTACAACGTATGTGCATTTTATAGGATGTGCTACAAAAGATGGTTTCTGGATTTTCACCAAGACATATCGATATGACCGCATGAACTCTTAATTGTATTTCACAAATTTTCTCCCCACTTCCTAATTTGACTATATGCGTGGTTCAACTTCAAATTAATACCAGAAGAGAAGCAAAATGAAAGATATTCTTGGAGCTTCTTTTTTCTCGCTTTTTGGGTTGGTGGGAGGCACTACAAAAAAAAAAGACTTTTAATGACAAAATTTTTTATCACTAAAAATCAAAATTTCGTCACTAAAAGTATTAGTGACGAAATTTTTTCGTCACCAGCTCCGTCAGTGTAAGAGCGTCAAGAAAAGTTTTTAGTGACGAATTTTTTTCGTCACTAAATATAGCGATCGATCGTCACAAGTGAAGATCGATCGTAATTGGCTTAGTGAAACTAGCGATTGATCGGTATAAACGATCGATCGGTGCATTTGTGATGGATCGGTGACACGATCGATCGGTTAATTATTGGCGATTGATCAGCCATTTTTACCGATGGAATTGTAAGAAATAGACGATCGATCGCTATAGTAATGACGATCAATTGTAATTTATTAGTGATCGATTGTCTTAACAAAAGCCGATCAGTCGGTGATTAAAGCGATTGATCATTGACTACGTCACAGATCGATCGGTATAATTGTGACGATCGATCGATGAATAAACTGATCGATCAGTATTACATATTTTAAATATTGACGATATATTAATAGCTAGGCGTTTAACTATCGATCGAATGGTTGAAACATAATTTGGATTTTTGAAAAACAATAATAATAAAAAAATTTATATAACAGATAGTAGTTTAATAAAAATACAATACTCATATTAATGCACATTAATGGTAACAAATAGTAATCCGCAATTAAATCGAAAATAACATCGTAATAATACGTAATCACAAAACTATTACAACATAGATGCATCTACCTTTTCGAACCACCAAACTAGCTGAATAGTCGCTTTGACATGTTGTTCATTTTCTTCTCCATTACAGATGACATTTTCTTCTCTAGCTCCTTCGATATTTCTGCCCGTAAGCGCTCTTGCTCCTTTCGCATGCGCTCTTGTTCCTTTTGCATGCGCTCCTCATGCTCCACTCGCATGCGCTCTTGCTCCATTATCATGCGCTCCTCCTGCTCCAACCGGATGCGCTCTTGCTCCACCCGCTGCTCCTCACGGTGGTCCCTCATCGTGACCTCCATCTCAGCTTGTTTCTTCACAAATTCTTGCAAGTCTTTTTCTCTAGCAGCTCTCATCGCTTCTATCTCATCCCTTGCCTTTGCTAGCTGGTGCTGTAGATCAGAAGATTGTGTAGTCAAAGTTGATGAAGGTGGAGGCTTAACCGCGAGTCCTAATCCCCGAACATATCCTAACTTCTTGCCCAATATCTCGGAATATACTTCAATTTCTGTGTAAGTCTTTCCTTCTAAATCACACTGGTGCTGGAAGGCATCCATCCGTTCCTGAAAAATGGTAATAATTACCAGAAACATTAGAGTAGATAAATATACATAAATTACATAAAGTATATTAAAATGAAAGCGACTTACATAAATTTCTCTCGCTCCTTCTGAGGTCCAAATCCCATCTTTGTTTGTATAATTCTTTTTATACAGCTCTGCAAGATTGATATCGCCGCTTTCCCACGTGCCAGTGAATACAATTGATCAATCGATGAACATGGATTTTGAGATCGTAATTTTTGAACCTACAAAAATATATTAGAAGTTCATTAAAAAAAAGACACGATATTAATTTTAATGAATTATAAAAATAAGACTTACTCGCCCTAAGAACCAATCCGGAAATTGTTCCTCATGCATACGAGAAATGTTGGAAACTCCTTGCGCGCCAAGTTCGTCCATGTGTTCACTATAACGATAAGGTTAATCAACGACTGTTTATCTTGGAAAAACATACATGTATATCTTTTTACTTACTTTAAGTACACGCTGATGTCTTTGCAATTGTTCAGCACAAACCATCGAGCTTTCTTGAACTCTGTTCGGTCTATGTCATGCCCTTTTGCAGCCCTTATCAATCTAATTCTCTGAGTGAACACATCCAATGACCTTTCTGGTACTTCAATTTCGCCGTCGAAATTGTAGTTTCGATCTCTGCGATTAAACACTGTTTCGACCCCTCGGAGGTATTGGGAACAAAATGTCAAACACTCATTCTCAATATACGCTTCTGCAATCGACTCTTCAGGACGAGACTTATTTTTCACATTCCTTTTCGAGCCACCCATCAACCGTTCAACTGGATACATCCATCTGTATTGTACGGGTCCAGCAAGCAATGCTTCGTGTGGTAATTGGACAGCCAAATGCATCATCACTGTAAAAAAAGGGGGTGGAAAAATCATTTCCAACTTGCATAAAATTATCCCGATATCTTCTAACATCCTCTGCAATATAGAAATCTTCAACGTACGAGAACACAATTCTTGAAAGAACAAGCATAATTCAGTCACTGCGCCACCCACATCATCCTTCAACAACCCTCGGATCATCACTGGAAGAACCCTCTGCAAGAACACATGACAATCATGGCTTTTCATTCCAGAAAATTTCAACTCATCTAGATTCACACAACGTGAAATCTTAGCTGCATAACCATCGGGGAACCTCACTTCTTTTAACCACTCACAGGCCCTCCTTCACTCTTCCCGAGTTAAAGTATATGTCGCTTGAGGCATCAATTCAACCCAACCGTCATACACCAAATGCAAGTCTTTTTTTATCCCTGTTTCAGCTAAATCTCTACGTGCACCCACTGAATCTCTGGTCTTGAACTTGATATTCATCACCGTTCCGATCACATTGTCACATATGTTCTTCTCGATGTGCATCACGTCCAAGTTATGGCGTAGCCCTAACGTACTCCAATACGGCAGTTGGAAAAAGATGCTCTTTTTCGTCCAATTCAAACGTTCTGACGATTGTTTCTTCTTTCCCCTATTCTTCCCTGACTCTTTTCCAAAGATAGTCTCCCCGACATGCGTCAGTTGTTCCAATATGTCCTCACCAGTTAACTCCTCAGGTGGAAGTCTATGTTCTTCTTTCCCATTGAAGCAGTCATACCAACAAACCTACGGACCCCCTCCGCATACTTTTCACCAAACCTATTTTTCTCGTAAATCCAACTCTTATCCATCGCCACCAATCTAAAAAAATACACCAATTAAGTAATTCGTAAACACCCACACAAGAATTAAGCATATCCCTCAAATAAACTCAAACATAACAAGTAAAAAACACTCCAATATTCACCCTACATGCTTCTCAAACTCCATGATTTATTTTTAGAACTCAAGCACTTCAATAATCAAACATTCAATATATAGCTCAAATACTACACATGTATCAATTATAAAAACAAACACTCAAAAAATCATAATGAAGCGATCTGACCAAAACACGCGATCGATCGTTAATATAGACGATCGATGGTTTTCAATACCGATTGATCGTCTAAAAATAGACGATCGATCGTCGAACGTCCAACTAACGAACGATCCATCGTCATCACATAGATGATCAATCGGCAATACCACCATCTAACAGACGATCAATCATCAGAAACAGGTGACAAACCCAGATCGAAAACACAACTTTTCAGGCCTCTCCACACTTAAATCCAAGCCCAAAACACTCACAAATCATCTTCATGCAATTCTAATTCTAATATACATATTAATAATACTCTAATCATCACAAATCCATTCCACAATACCCAGAAATGGACAAATATTAAAAACATCAAATAACCAACCAAATCATTCATAAATCGTAGTGTATGTTGATTTCATTACCTCTTGCATGAAATGTAGACCAAAACGAACCAATTTCACACCAAAATCACACAAATGTCGCCCAAATTTTCCAATATTCACCCGGTTAAAAAATCAATGAATTTGAACATGGGCTTAACCTTAAGCACTTCTAAAAACGCTCACAACTAAAAGGACGATGTATTGGGCAAATTTTTCGGGCCAAGTGGGGATCTTCCACGACTCTCCTCTTCTCCTTGCCGTGGGTGTATTTTTGCCTTTCACCCATGGCCTTTGCGCATTCTCACATTTCAAGCTTGATATACGTCGATCGATCGGTGTATGTACGATCGATCGCCTCGTCAGCATGAAAAATTCCACTCAAATTTAACTGATGGATCGTGTAAAATGCGAGATCGATCGGCCTGCCTGTATAAAACGACGACGAATACATTACAAACTAACGATCCATCAGTAGCAAAATATTAAACGACACCGTTATACACCGATTGATCGCCTCGTTAGCATGAAAATCTCGCTCAAATTTCTCCGATTGATCGTGTAAAATGAGCGATCGATCGTCATGTCAGTATAAAACGACGACACATGCATTACATACTAACGATCCATTAGTAGTGAAATATTAAACGACACCGTTATGTACCGATCGATCGCATTACTACGCGATCGATCGTGGACCTAATTATAAAAAAACTAGATTTTACCCTAACAAATGACTTAATTATTAAAATTAAATTACTAATAATGTCATCTTAATACATAATTCATTCTTATGACTTGTAATCATGTGTTAAATAAGCGTTATGTCACTAGTTTCTAACATCTTAATACTTAACTCATACTAACAAGTGCACTCCCCATCTATAAGGCAACATGTACAACTTATACATGCTTTCCTAAATATGAATTATATGTACGTGATATATTGTTATGTAATCTAAATACATTATAACACACTTTGTTAATATATATTTTTATATTTATAATCATTTAAACTCACATTATTCAATAAAATGAAGATAAAATGTAACGATCGATCGATATAAGTAGCGATCGATCGTATATAAGACCAAAACAACGACGGATAATACCGACGGATCGCTACAGACCAGCGATCGATCGTTACAGATGTATAAAACGACGACGCATGCATAACATACAAACAATCCATCGGTAGCAAAATATTAAACGACACTGTTACCACACGATCGATCGGTAAGTGACCCATTACGCGACGTGCTGCGTCGATGGATCGTGTCAAAAGAACGATCGATCGTCAAGTCTGTATAAAACGATTCGCATGCATTTCATTCTAACGATCCATCGGTATCCTTTAGACGCGATCGATCGGTGTCTTAATTATCAAAAAAACAGAATTTTCCCTAACAAATGACTTAATTATTAAAATTAAATTACTACTAATGTCATCTTAATACATAAATAATAATATTGGTCACAAATTATATATTTTTATATTTCTATTTTTTAAACTCACATTATATAATTAACAAATAGTAATATTGGTCACATTATTAAATTCTTATATTACTTATTTGATCGACTACTTATTTCGTTACTTTTGTCGACCAAAGAGTATATTGGTCATTTTACGTATATAAGTGTATATGTCATGAAATACAAATAAAAAACAATTAAAATGTAATCAAAGTTACTACATTTTCACAGATAAACACAAATGTCTCAAATATATAACTAAAACCAGAAATCTAAATGTATATCCGAAATAGATAAAATTGTCCAAGTCATCAGGAATATCTCCGGGAATAATAGGTGGCTCTGCCTCCGTCTTGAACTCATCCAGAGTCTTCATAATTTCTTCCAGCTGCTCGCTGACGTCTGATATATGAGCCACGACCGACTTGTTGCGTACCATTGTCACAGTGCACTCCCCATTGAAGGCGGTCCGGAGATCTTTCACCTCCTCCTCCAACGACTGCACCTGCCTCTCAAGAGGTTGTAGAGCGGCCTTCACAGTCGCGCTGACACGGCTGTCGAGGTCCGAAAATAGCTAGGCCACCTAGGGAGGGGGCACTGCAGGTGCTCTCGGCTCGAGAGGTGCCTCTGACGCTAATGTAGAAGGTCGTGCTGCCACCTCTGCGGCCTCTGCTGCTCTACGAGCAAACCGTCGAGTCAATGCCCCCTCCTGCCCCCTTCTCCTGGACAGAGTGAACTTACTCAGCGCGCTCTTAACCCCCTTACGAGTATCCTCAGTAGTGATCATAACACCCCGAGAAATGAGGAACTGAGTTAGAAACACGCCGTATGGGAGACTATATTCCTTAATTCCCCAAGCCTCATCCATAATCAGCTCGAACTTGTACAGTGGAAAATCTATCAACGTCTGCTGACCCAGTAAGAGCATGCACTGAGCTCTCGGGAGCGTGTCATCGATGTTTGTCGTCCAAATAAAGTGTAAATTCCGCCAAAACACACTGAACTCATTCTGCTTGATTATGCTGCCAACCATTGCAGAGGTCTTCCCCGTCATCAGCGTCCATAAGTCCTGCTTTGATGTCCTCTGCTCATCCATCAAAGGAACCGCTGGGAAGCAGGGAGTCCTAGGCCAAGGGCAGTGTAGGAAATCGGCAATGACGTCTGCCGAGAACATGAACTGTTCTCCTTGCACCTCCATCTGCACCTCAGGTGCTCCGGCTACCGAGTAAGCGCACAAAAACATTTGTGCACGAGGGAGTCGACACAGAAACCATCCACCCACGATAGCTGGTGAAGGAATCCCTAGTACTTGAACAACTAGAAGAGGGTGTGCTCCTCGTATAACAAATTTTCAAAATCAGATAGCGTCACTGGACTCTCTTTGGCTACCAGCCGCTCCCTTAAGTACTCCATCTGCCTCTCTACAATCATCAACGAATCAGCGGGCTCCTGATCGTTAGACGACGATCCAGTCCCAGCACTCGTTTAGTTGCTGGCATTTTACGAACGCTGCAAAAATTGTATATAAATATGCGTTAATAAATAATCGCAATAATCAAAATAAAATATTAAAAAGATACAACAAAATGGTGATCCAACGCCACAAAATGGTGTACTTTTGGGGTTTTAAAAGTACAACATCAACTAACGATCGATCGTCATTAAATTTGAAACTCACTGTTTCAATTACCGATTAATCGGTACATACAGTATCGATCGGTCGCTAAATAACAATAAGAGATTGATCGTCTACTTTAGACGATCAATCATTTGTAGGGCTGAAAAACGGGAATGCGGTCCGGTTTTTCGAACCGCAATGCGGTCCGGACCGCATTCCGGTCCTAGTATATTAAGGGACCGGACCACTTATAAGTGGTCCGGTCCGGTTTTACTAAATGCGGTCCGGACTGGTTTTAATTTCTTTTCAATTTTTTTATTTTTAAAAAAAATTTCTAATTTTTTTAGGTTAATTTCAAAGGGGGAAGTGCATATAAAAATGTTAAGTTTTAGTTTAGATTAAAATTAAACATTTTAATTTTATAATTTGTATTAAAAATTAAAAAATATATATATTTTTTAATAAATGCGGTCCGGTCCGGACCGCATTTATTAAAAAAGAGGACCGAACCGAACCGAATAACCGGACTTATCCAGACCGGACCGCATTTTAAGAATTAGGACCGGACCGGACCACAATTCGGTCCGGTTTTCCGGTCCGCAGTCCGGTTGTGTTCACCCCTAATCGTTTGACTCACCGTCTACAACACGATCGATCGCGGTTAAATGCGATCAATCGGTGTTTATACGAAAACACAAGTATTACAAAAAAGCCAAAAGACACTAAACAATCCTAAATGCGAAAAATATACATTAACACAAAAATTAATACAATTTACGGACCTAAATCAAAAGATACAACAAATTAAAGAAACGTAAAGTAAAACCTCATTTAAAATAGCTTAATATCTCTTAAAAATTAATATAACTACGTACCTTTGATGTAGATGATAACAGGAAGTGATTCCGCGTACTTTGGAAGGCAATGTTGAACGAAATGGTTTGTGAATTTTGAGAGGATTCGAGAATATTCGTGAGAGGTAACCGGTAAAAATGGCTCGCTGGTTTCATATAATCGTTCATCATTTTCTACGATTGATCGTTATTCATTTAGACGATCGATCGTGTATTTTTTACACGTGGTGAACTCTCATTCGCTTTTAGGCTCGATCGACCGCGCATTCTCACGATCCATCATGATTCGAAAAAATGACGGTTACGCTTACACGATCGATCGACGATTCGCATTTTCCAACGTCAAGCGGTAACGATCGATCGTTTATTGTCTTACACGTGGCGGACTCCCATTCGTTTGCAGGCCCGATCCACCGCTCATTGTAACGATCTATCGTGAATCCGAAAACAATGACGGTTTCGCTTCCACGATCGATCGACGGTTCGCATTTTCCATCGTCAGGAGGCAACGATCGATCGACGATTTTTACCAGGTGTCGATTCGTCACCGATCGATCATTGAATAATCAGTGATCAATCGTTAAGCTTGAAAATTTAAAGTAGTCGTCAAAAGATTTCACATGTTGTGACGGAGTTTCTCGTCACAAAATACCTATCGATTGTCATATAACCGATCGACCGTGGAGTGACGAACTTTTTCGTCACCAAAGCATTACCTTTTAGTGACAAAAATTTTATTTCGTCACATAAACGATGTTTAGTGACGAAATTGGTGACGAAGAAAAGTTTCTTCACAAAAAACCCTTTTTTAGTGACGAAATTCATTTTGTCACCGAGAATTTCGTCACTAAAAATCTATTTTTTTGTAGGGAGGGTTGATAGGTGAGTTGTCAAGTTATGCCAATTAGAGCTTTGATTAGATGTGTGAAAAATAACATCCTATATGGATCTTAAAATTTTTAAACATACACACACCTACGTGAATAAAAAAAGTACTCATAGATCTTATAAAAAATTAATTAGAAACTGTTCTTGCGTGCATTTGTGATCAAAATATTGCTTAAAAAAGACATAAAACCTAAGGTGTAGTAGAAATTACCATCAGGTGTTGTCATTCGTTTTTGTATTTTCATACATTTTTCTTATTGAAAGTAATTACAGTTTGTGTAAGGAAAATGCCATAAAAAAAAGATGGAAGAGGGCGTGCCCACAAGGGTTTAAAATTCAGTGCTTTCTACTTCGGACTCTCTTTTTATGAGCTAGCTATTGAGTTATATTTTTCCTATGTTAACTAGCATGTGATCTGAGCTGGCCGTCTAGTTAGTATTGTTATAGCGGTTTTCGTTATTCTGTTATTTCTCTCTCTCTCTCTCTCTCTCTCTCTCGTTACACTCTGTTTCTTCCTTCCGCAAAATTTACATGGTATCAGAGCACCTCTTATGGCTGACGTAACTCCCATCTCTCTAATCAAGTCTGATCTATCTTCTAGCCCATTCTCACTCAACAATGGTGGCAATCCGAATGCTATTATCATGTCTCATACTCTCAATGGAGAAAACTTTTCCAGTTGGCGTAGATCCATGGTCATGGCCCTAAGTGCAAAGAACAAGCTAGTTTTTGTTGACAGATCACTTCCACAACCAGATCCTTCATCTACCACATCTGCAACGTGGATTCATTGCAATGATATGGTATCATCCTAGTTATTGAATTCGATCAACAAATAACTCGTTGATAGTGTTTTGTATATAGAGACAGCTGCTGGAATTTGGAAGGATCCCAATGATCGATTCTCCTAAGGAAATGGACCTGGAATATTTCATATTCAAAACTCAATTTCCTCACTCTCTCAAGGTCAGACTTATATCACTACTTATTTCACTAAGCTGAACTCCTTATGGGAAGAGGTATCGAATTATAAGCATAGATCATTCTGTAAGTGTGGAGCAATTAAGCATATAACTGATGAGCATAATTAGGAGAGCATTATGCAGTTCCTTATGGGCTTAAATGACTCGTATGCACAAGTACATGTTCAAATCTTGTTCATAGAGCCTCTGTCATCTATCAATAAAGTATTCTCTCTAGTTGTGCAAGAGGAAAGGCAACAAGATGTTGCTGCCTTTTCTATGCAACCTGCCTCTGATGAAACTAGTGTTTTCTTCACTAGAACTCAAGGATCACAAAACTATGCCAATCGAGTTCCTGGAAAACCTTTTGTTCAAAGAAAAGATCAGCCCTCTTTGCAGTCACTGTGGGCTTATAGGACACACTGTTGAGAAATGTTATAAATTGCATGGCTATCCTCTAGGATACAAGCCTCGGGTCAAACTTCCTGCTTCCATAACACATCAAGTCTCATCTGAAATGCTGTCATCCTCTGTTTCGAACCTGACTATGCCATTTACACTTGCTCAGTGTCAGCAGCTGTTGGCTCTTCTTCTAGCACCTACGGCTACTGTTGTTCCCTCTTCTTCTAGCACCTACGGCTACTGTTGTTCCCTCTTCTTCAAACACCTTTGTAACTGATTTGCGTTCCAATTCTATGGTAAACATGACAGGTATATTGGCTCAACCTTACTCATGTCATATCAATTCCAATTCTACTACTAATTTTGCAAAATTTCAATGAATGGTTGATAACGGGGCCACTAACCATATGGTCAGCTCTGTATCCTTATAGACTACCATTAGCTCTATTGTGCATTCTTTTGTTCGAATGCCAAACAATCAGGTTGCACTTGTTACTCACGTTGGAACAATGCATATTTCCTCTCATATTTTGCTGCCAAATGTTTTTAGCAGTTCCCTCGTTTTCCTTCAATCTCATATATTTTAGTGCATTGCTTCAACAAATTCCTTGTTGCATCATTCTCCTTAATCATCTTTTTTTTTATTCAAGACCTACACACTTGGACAACGATTGTTTTGGCTAAGGAGTCAAATGGTTTATAGCTTCTTAGTTTAGATTTTTCTGCAACTATTCCCAAATCATGTGTTGTTGCTTCTGTCACTACAAATAACTCAGTTGCCTTATGGCATTGTAGGTTAGGCCACCCTCATTATCTCGAATGGCCTTACTTCATGATTGTATTGCAGATGTAACCTCATCTACGTTTCATCACCGTACAATTTGTCCTATGGCTAAGCTACGTAAGCTGTCATTTCCTATTTCTGCTACTAAGTCAATTTGTGCTTTTGATTTGATTCATTCTGACTTGTGGGGACCATTTTCAGTTCCTGATCATAATGGAATTTGTTTCTTTCTTAATATTGTGTATGACTTTACTAGGTGCACATGAGTTTACTTATTACAAACTAAAAGTCAAACCCAAAATTACATCAAGTCATTTTTTCATCTTGTGGAAACTCAGTTTAATCTCAAGGTCAAAGTTATTCGTACTGACTTTGGAACCGAGTTTCATCTCCTTGATTTCTTCAACTCTAAGGGAACAATCCATCAACACTCATTTGTTGCTACCCCTCAACAAAATGGTAAAGTGGACTGTAAGCATCAACATCTTTTAAATGTTGCTCGTTCTCTAAGATTTCAGTTCCTTCCACTTTCTTTTTTGTGTTC
Source organism: Myrica gale (assembly GCA_963930655.1). Lineage (NCBI taxonomy): Eukaryota > Viridiplantae > Streptophyta > Magnoliopsida > Fagales > Myricaceae > Myrica > Myrica gale. The sequence goes on along the minus strand of OZ005602.1, from coordinate 16,855,565 downwards.
TTTTAGCAGCTAATCTCATTAATAGATTACCATCTCCTTTGCATGGTAATAAATCTCCTTTTGAGTTGTTGTTCTCTATTAAGCCAGATTACTATCATCTTCGTACCTTTGGGTGTTTATGCTATGTTTCAACTCTAACTAGACATCGTCATAAGTTTGATGCTCGAGCCAACCCTTGTATTTTTGTGGGATATCCATATGGAATTAAAGGTTAAAATGTTTATAACCTTCACACCAGAAAATTTTATGTCTCTCGAGATGTTCTTTTTTATGAAGATTTTTTCCCATTCAAAGAGCTTTTCATTACCTGAGCTCATGTTGTCATTCCTAATGTCATCATAGATTCTGTCATTGACTCATCATCTAATCCTCCCTGAATAGATACTTCATCCTCCCATACACCTCAGACACCTAATTATCCTCTGCCTCCCCTTATATCATTTCCTTATGCCACTGATTCTCCTCTGTCACCTATATCTCTCACAATACCTATTTCTCCTGCATAACATATTTTTCCTTCACCCGATATACATTTTGCACCACATATATCCCCCACTGCACCTTCTCCTGCTTCTATATCTTCTACAAATTCTACAGACATTGTTTTTATTGTTCCTTCTAGAAAATCTTGTAGAATTCGTACAGCTCCACAATATTTTGCTGATTATCATTGACAATTAGCTCTTACTTTTGATGTCACACCATCTGTTGATTCTCTGTCTAGCTTTTCTGGTTCTCACCTTGTTGGCTGTGCTTATCCGATCAGTTTGTCCCTTGGTTATGACAAGCTCTTTGCATCTCACCGTGCCTTTGCCATCTCTATTAGCACTCATCATGAGCCAGCTTCTTTTAAAGTTGTTGTTTCTTCACCTGAATGGAGGGCTGCTATGGCAAAAGAGATTGAGGCATTAGAGTTAACAACACTTGGACAGTTTGTTCTTTGCCTCCAGGTCATACTCCTATTGATTGCAAGTGGATATATAAGCTGAAGTTTAAGGTTGATGGCTCCATTGAAAGACACAAAGCTAGGCTAGTTGCTAAGGGATTTACTTAAAAGGAGGGATTTGACTATTTTGATAATTTTTCCCCGGTAGCAAAATTAACTTCAGTTCGGCTTTTACTTGCTATAGCAGCATCTAGGCATTGACATCTTCAGCAATTGGATGTCAATAATTCCTTTCTCCATGGAGATTTGCATGAAGACATCTATTTGAAGTTACCTCCGGGGTTTGATACAAAGGGGGAGTTTCGGGTTTGCAAATTGAACAAATCTCTATATGGTTTAAGCAGGCCTCTAGGCAATGGTTTATGAAATTTTCAGAATTTATTCTTGCCAATGGATTTGCACAATCCAAGGGTGATTACACGCTATTCACTAAGCAAGTAAATGGTTCGTTTATTGCTCTCTTTGTTTATGTAGAAAACATAATACTTACTGGTGACAACTTGGCTATTATCAATGATTCAAATCTATCATTGAAAAGAAGTTTAGAATTAAAGACCTCTGTCAGCTGAAGTACTTCCTTGGTTTGGAAGTAGCTTGATCCGATGCTTGTCTTTCCATCTGTCAGCGTAAGTTCACATTTGATATATTGATAGATTCGGGTTTTCTTGGAGCTAAGCCAGTCCGTACTCCAATTGAGCAGAATTTGAACCTTAGTAGGGATGGTGGTTCACCTCTATCTGATCCTACTGTGTACCGAATGCTCATTGGAAGACTTCTTTATCGTACTATTACTAGGCCTGACATTTCTTATACTTTACATGTGTTGAGTCAGTATATGGAAAAACTACATCAATGTCATCTTGATGCAGTGTATAGGGTGCTTTGGTATCTCAAAGGCTCACCAGGTTAGGGTTTGTTATACTCTGCTGCTAGTTCCCTGCACTTGAAGGCCTTCACCGATTCTGACTGGGCAGGATGTGCAGATACTAGAAGTTCTATTACCGACTTTTTTGTTTTTCTAGGTGACACATTGGTTAAATGGAAGTATAAGAAACAAACCATTGTTTCTAGATCATCGGCTGAGGTTGAATATAGGGCCACGACAACCACGACTGATACTCTTAACATGACTTAAGTTTTTCTTTCTGACTTCCAGATTCCTCACCCAAATCCGGCTCTCCTTTTCTGTGATAATCTTGTTACTATGCACATTGCCGCTAATCTGGTGTTTCATGAATGCACCAAGCACATAGAATTAGATTGTCATCTTATTACAGACAAAATTCTTGCTGGTTTAATTTGAACTTTTCATGTGCGTTCTAAACATCAATTGGCTGACTTGTTTACCAAGTCTTTAGGCTCTGATCATTTTAGTTTCCTCATGTCCAAGATGAATTTTAACAATATTTTTTGTTCATCTTGAGGTGGAGTATTGAGTTATATTTTTCCTCTATTAACTAGCATGTGATCTGAGTTGGTTGTCTAGTTAGTATTGTTATAGCTATTTTGGTAATTTCGTTATTTGGCTATATAGCTTGCAATCTATACTCATTATTGGTTACTTCGAATATACAAAAATTTAACCAACTCTCAATCTCTCTCTCTCTCTATCTTGTTACACTTTGTTTCTTCCTTCCACAAACTTTAGACTAGCCCTCGAGCACTTCGATTCAATACCGTTCGTTGTTGTGTTGTTTGTGTCAATAAATTATGTTGTTTTACACTGTCCGGATGTTTTTTTCAACGTCTGGACTATCCTTTTCCATTCAGATGTTGTCTGTTACGTTCGGAGTCCTAAAATTTAAACGACACAGTTTGACGTTCGTGCGAATGGTTATGCTAATGTTCAGCCGGTTTTTGCTACGTTGACCATGGAACGCTCTGGGAGAAGTATCACCAATGTTTGGGGACAAACAGAGCGACCAGCTTGGGCAGACGCCTATTTAGCGGAGTTAAACGAGAGTATTTGGACGATAATGCAGCCGACGCATTCGTTGTGCATAGAGCTCCAATGCCGCTTAACCAGTCTGGAGACCAAACTTGTGAGACCCCGATTTTCTCCTACGTTATTTCTTATGTATTATCTTTTAATTTCCAATGTATTAGCTTCTATTTCATCATGGGGCCATGTTTTTGGCCAATGTATGGCCTAATCCTTATGTTGTGGTACTTTGATTAAAATGAGATTTTATTCCACGAAATTTCTTTAATAATTTTCTTGTCATTTTATGCAAAATTTAAATTATATTTTTCTTTAGGAGCCGAAATTTTGCAAGTAAGTTTCTCTCTTATGAATTTATATTTTTCCTTTTACTTAATATGTTTCATGAACTATAGAATTTGAATTATGATTTAAGATTTCTTTATATAGGCCGAAAATGATTAATGGATTAAATCATGAAATTCTTTTGAAGACATGGATTGAATATTTTTATATCATTCATATGTGACATGTATTATCACCATGTGGCCTATATTAGTAATAGAATTTTCTTTTGAATATTCAATGATAAGTTATGTATTAATGTGATAAGTCTAAGAGAGATTTAAATGATAAGCACACTTGCTTAACATAGTGATAAGCAAGCATGATGATAGGTTAGGAAACTTTTAGGGTGATAAGTCCTTGTGATTATTGTAGAGATAGGCTAGGGCCATTATCATAGGATAAGATATCATGCTTATGAGATGATAAGCTATTGGAATGGATTAGATAAGCAAGAGAGCTTATGAGTGATAAGTTAGGTGAGAGAGAGTAACCAAAGTTGAAAGTTGGTTGCAACTTAAATGTGGAAGTAACTAGGTTGGTTGGAAAGCAACCAAACAAAGCAAATGGATGGATTTTACGTGAAAGGGCTAGAGGAGAAATTGAAAAGCCAAAGTGAGGTGCCATGTGAAGTGTAAGAGGTGTAAGAAGTGTAAGAAGTGATAAGACAACACATGGAAGTAAAAGAGAAGAGAAAAAGCAAGGGAGAATGAGGATTGTCGATGGAATCATGTGAGGAGAGAGAGGGAAATAATTCAAATGCAAGCCATGCTAGGGAGACAAAATTTGATGTGATGAAAAGTTGAAAGAAAGAGAGAGGGAAGGCTTAAGCATTGTCGACCAAGGCCCCCCCTTTCCACCCTTTTCTTTTGATTTCTCTCTCTTGTCAACTCACCCTCTCAAGTCTTGTGTCATAGCATTTACTCTCCTTGGGAGACTCATTCTCTCACACATCTCATTTGCAATGCCTTGGCCGAACCACTCTTGCATTTCACTCTCCAACATTTCTCCTCACTTGGCCGAAACTTGCATTTCTCTCAAACTCTCTCCCATTTTCTTGCCTTGGCCGAACCACCCCCTAGGATTCAAGGTTTGCTCATTTTCCTCTTGCACTCTAATCCACATTCTTCTTGCTTTCTAAATCCCATTCTAAAAGCCAAGTGTAGACCTCCTTTGTTGTTACCAAATCTCTCTTGGTGCAATCTCATCTCTTCCTTGAAAACCCTAACTATTTGCCTCATTTCTCTTCAAGCTTACCACATTCTCTTACCCACCATAAGAACCCACATTAGCCCCTCAAGTCAAGCTTGGATATTTTCTAAGGAGGGTGAACCGAAACTTTGAAGAAAGAGGAGTTTAGGATAAGTTGGTGAAGGTTGAGGTAAGCTTGGTTCTATTGATGATCTTACCTTAAGTTTCACAAATACTAACCTAAGGAATTTTATTTTCTAGGTACTCAAGCTTGGGATAGTCAACAAGGTAAGCAATGTGATGTTGTTGGTTTAGCATGAGTGGCCGAATGGTTTATGTATAGATCTTGAAGTTTTAGGTTGTGATATGCCTTGATGTTGTTGGATCTTGAATGCTTAAGAACCCTAGGTTGTTTAAATGCTAGATCTAACCATGAAAACCCTAGATCTAAGGTTGAATGTGAAGAAAAATGCAAATGGAGAACAATGCATGTTAAAGGAAGCTAGATCTAAGTCTTGATGTGTTGGTTTGATGAAAGTTGATTATTTTACTTAGATCTATGGATGTTAGTATGTATAAAGTGTGGATCTAATGTTGATGGAAATATTTGATGAAGATATAAAGTTGATGCATGCTAGTTAGGTCACAAATGCAAAGGATATGCATGTTATAATTTTTAGCATGAAAAAGGTGACATTTTGAGGTATGGCCGAATATGAGATGCTTAGGATTTCATGTATAATTTTGTATATATTCAAATCTGGACATTGGCCATGATATGTGCAAAATTTATGACCCAATGAATGGTAGATGATTATGTTAGGTATTAGATGCATGCATATTGAAGGAAACAAAAGAAACTTAATCGTTTGGGTGAAAACATGTGTTGGCCGAATGTTATGAGCATGATATATTGTGTTGGTGCTTTGATTTATAGATCCTAGGTTGTGAAATTGTTGAATGGAGGATGGGATCACCATTGGAGTTAAAGTTGTGACTAAAGGGTACATAATGGTAATAGTCGAATGTTATAATAAAATGAAACCCTAAGTACAATTTATGATTATGGATTATCATTAATGTGATAGATAAGGACATTAGGGTTTAGGCTAGTTGGAATAAATATTGAAGAACCATGATCATGTAATGAAAATATCATTTGGAACCCTAGTTAAGATTTAATCGTGATTAATTTACTAATAGTTTAATATAAGGTTTTAATGGAGTACTTGTAATAATAAGAGACTTAGGTTTAATTCTAATCTGTGGGTATTGATTAAACCCTAATCGAGGCATGTACATGGATAAATATATTTTTATTTGCAATAAAAATATTAATGATCTAATAAACTAAGTTTTGAATGATAGTTAGGGAAAGAATAAATAAAATATTTTAAATGAATTTCAGTGATATATATATATATATATATATATCTTTGGTTGATGACCGATTTCAAAAATGCAAATATTTAATGATTTCATACTATTCTTAAAGTCTAAAGAAATATTTAAATCGCTTGTAGGCGATCCACGTGTTCTTATACACGACCAAAGAAGACCAACTGTTGTGTGAAGTAAAGTAAATTTAGTGAATTTAACATGTGAAGCAAATCTGCTAGACGTTCAGACAAGATTGAGGAGTGTCCGGACTCCCATATCACAACTGAGAGTAAGTGAGGTAGGCGTTGGAACATTTTTGGACACCATACGAATGTTCTTGTAACCGTCGCATGGCGTACACGTGTTTACGTTATATGAAAGTTGAAAATGGTTGTCACCGTCCGCATGGTTTACAGACGTCGGGACTGGATTCGCCATTTATTCAGCCAAACGTGTGCTTCCACGTCATGTCAATTCATAGGAACTTTGTTCGCATGCCTTGATAAAACATTCAGACGTGTTTATTGTACCGAACGGTTTTAAACGGTTTAAATTTTGGCATTTAATACGAAGTACGTTAATTGTGCCACGTTTTGTCAAGGCGAACAGTTCGTCATTTTCACCAATACCGAGTTTGGATGGCAAGCTTGGTGTCCAGACGCTAGCGACCTATTTTGAAAATTCAAACAGTTCATCATTTTCCCCAATATCGAACAATTTCTCCTAAAAATTCTCTCAAAACTCAAGTTTTTTATTCACAAATCTTGATGTAATATCATTCTTATGTGGATCTAATCACATCCAGGTATGTTTTACTTACTTTTAACAAGATTTTAATGGTAAAAATTTCATTTTTTAAAGTTTTACGCATAGAATTTCAATTCTATTTTTTGGATAGTACATTATGTTTATTGATTGATTGTGTTATGTGTTAGGTGTTAGGTTTGTTGTATGTGTATTAGTTTGTATTTTTGGGCGTGTGGGGAGGTGGAGGGACGCTGCCATGGCTGAGTTAACTCGGTCATCCTCCAGCAAGCGTTCGGACTCGTTCTTGAGTTGTCTGGACGTTGTATTTGGTCGTTCGGACTCTTTTCAAAGTCATTCGGTGGTATACATTGTTGTTTTGATTTATTACGGACTCTTTTTCAATGCAGTTTGGACGATTTAATGTTAAATTTAAATACTTTTTTATCCGCTTTGGGTCCAGACAGATATCCAAAGTTGTTCGGACTCTTTTTAGACTTTCAAAATGGATACGTTGATGTTTTGATAATGTCTGGACGCATCACGTATACGTCCGGATCGAATTATTAGTTTTCGGACAGGGTTATTTTGGTTCGGACGTGTTTCTAACCGTTTGAACGCTTGTTTGTGCATATTTCTTAAAAAATGGGCAAGCGTCCACATACCAGTAGCCAGGCTGATGACGAGCTATCTTCCACTCGAGCTTTAACGGTGGAGTAGCATAAAACGATCATTATGTCTTGCTCGATTGCTGTCGAGCGGGACATCAAGTTGGCAGACTTTAACGATCTCACATATGAGGATCAAACGCTTCCAGAGGAGGTGGAGTGGTTAGGTTGGCTGTCATTGCTCCACAGGACCGGTTATGCGTCAAAGAATATGGTGCAGGAGTTTTATTGCTCTATATTACGGGCAAGGGACCTCGATGAGCCTAGTATGGAGGTCATTATCCTTAACGTTCCGATCATATTCTTGTATGACGAGCTGGCAAATTTCTTGGGGTACTAGACAGATTTGGAAGCGTTTCCAAACTTGCCAATGAGTGAGGAGGGCCGACCTACTAAAGCCGAGGTATTCATGACCATGTTGGGCGATGATACAACGATTTTGGACGAAGCCTATATGGTACACCGGTAACTACTTCCTTTTTGGCAGATCAATAGGTAGCCCCCGTACAACTACCAGGCCAAATTCCTATACCTGGTAGTTGTACGGGGGCTACCTATTGATATAGCATCATACATCTACCAGTCCATTCGTATAGAGGCCTTGAACACGGATGCTATGATTTCTTTGCTGCACAGGATTCTTCTGACCCAGTTCCTGCAAGCCATGATGTTACCCGAGGGTGGTGACAAGCCGAGGACGCTTCCACTTGGATCGATCAACAAGACCATACTCTCCAAATCGATGGCTTAGACACAACAAGTGCTGCAAGCCGCCCAGGTTGCTAGAGTTAGAAGATGGAGGGGCAGGATCCTGGGTAGAGTCGACCTAGGGACTTGGGGCACAACAGCCAACTTGGATGGACGGTATGATGACGGAGCTAACTCAGCGGATGCAATCGATCTTGCATCCCACCCATTGCATGGTCAGTGTTATCAATAGTCGTCTGAAGACTTTGGAGCAGAAGGTCACGAAATGGACGTTGGGTAGAAGAAGAAGGTCGTTGTGCTTAAGGAGGTCCTGAAGGGCGTGGCAACCGATGCGGAGCTCTTTCCCCTGACTGAACGGGTCGTCCTAATAGAGGAGCACCTTCATCATGTCCGTCATGTTCAAAAACTCACGGATGATGATGAGCAGTAGTCAACATTTGTTTACTTTTATTATAACGTTTATTTTTTTATTATGTTTTGAGGACATTTACTTTTATATTATTTTTTGTGAACATGTATTGGTTTTATTTGATGTTTTTGTTCATATTATGTTTTGATGATACTTGATATATTTATGACACTTCAGTTATGTTATTTGTATTTATTAGAACTTAATACAATACGTTAACTAATGTTATGATTCTAATTTCTGTACACTCATTCAAAAAAATATTGATATTAAAACTTAATACACTTAAGATTATTTATATTATTAACTAACTTTGGTTATTTAAAACTTGCTAATAAATTTAATTGTATAAGCTTTAAAAAATGAAAACAAAAAAAATCAAAATCGTCAAAAACCGTTCGGACATTAATGTCTCCGTTCGGAATTTTTAATGTAAGCTCGAAGGGTGTTGTATTATATAAACCAAACCATCCGAACACATTTTTATTCGGTCGGGACGCCTGAAATTCAAAAAATGAAATCAGACACTATAGTCTTGTTATTTCCAAAACGGTGTCGTATGATGTAAGGTACTGTTTGGACGGTGTTTTACTGTCATAATGTCTATGTTAATGAGCATACGCAGTCCTTTGAGAATTACTAAAACAATGTGTTGAACTGTAAGATGGAGTTCGAATGGTTACATTTTAGTTCGGACGGTTATGAAATTTTGGTGGCATCAATTCCCTAAAAAACTAATACACGTATACATCCGAACTTTCTTTGATGTGTCCGAATGGTATTCAATAGTATGAAAATTGCAGAATCGTAGACAGTGGAGGAAAACGAAACACTTAGAAAACGAGAGATTTGAGCACGAGGAGAAGCGGAGAGTTTATTTTGGGCGTCCAATCTCATTGAATAGGGTGTGAAAGAAGCAACTCTTTTAGAATTTGATATTAGATTGCATTTGAGGTTAGTAGGTTTTAAATTGAATTGTTTTAGATGAAAAACATGTATTTTAATATTTGAAATCATGTGTTTTTAGGAATTTTAGGGTGTAAAATGATAGTAATGGAGTTTAGGGTTGGTTGTGATGTGTTTATATTGAAGTGATTGTTATTTGGGTCGATTTTGACAAGATTTTGGGGTGAAAATAGAGTTTGTGAGTCGAAGAACTATCTTGTTCAACAATTGTTGTACGGACGGTTAATGTACCATCCGGACTCTATCTTTGGTTCGGACACTTTGTAAAACCCGTCCGAACGTGTATATGTATGGTTTGAACGTTTTTCTTACGTCCGAACAATTTTTGGTTGTTATGTCATGCATTTATTTAGTAGTCTTAGATCCCATTTAAGAATTACACAAAGTTCGGATAACGAATTGGATGTAATTCTTGAATTGTCCACATTATGGACAAGACGATTAGCATGCACTAATTGCAATGCTAACACAACGTCATTTTGGTTGAAACATAAGGGCAAACATTATTTTTTGGGAATAAAGTGTTTAGAGTAGCGCCTGAAGAAGTCACTGGAGAGGAGATACTTCAACAACTTGAATCGGTACTGTTATGTTGGACGAAGCGTAGCATATTATTCGAGTTGTCGTACTGGTCAGAGTTGAAACTTCAACATAATTTGGACGTCATGCACATCGAGAAGAATATTTGTAACAATGTGTTGGGAACTTTGATGAACGTCGATGGTAAGACGAAGGAAAATTCTAGTTCTCGACGGGACTTGGCATTAATGGACATTAAAAAAGAGTTACATTTGCAAGTGTGGGGTCAACAAGAGGTGATTCCTCAAGCATTATTAACTTTAATGAAGGTTGAACGTAAGAAGTGTTGTAAATGGCTGAAGGGTGTCAAGTTTCTGGATGGATACGCCTCTAACATATCCCGGTGTGTGAATATAAATGAAGGAAAGATAATGGGTATGAAGAGTCATGACTCACACGTCTTGTTGCAGTGACTGTTACCGGCAATGATACATTAGTTGTTAGGAAACGAAGTAGGTACGACGTTGACTGAGTTGAGCTTATTATTTAAAGACTTGTGCTTAAGAACAATACGTTTAGACGTTGCAGACCAGTTAGAGAAAGACATTAGAATGATTCGTTGCAAGTTGGAACATATATTCCCTCCATCATTTTTTACTATTATGGTTCCTTTAACTGTTCATTGACCTCAGGAGTTGAAACTTGGGGGTCTAGTTCAATATCGGTGGATGTATCCAATGGAGAGGTATATGGGAAAGATGAAGCGTTTCGTTAAGAACAGGGCACAGTGTTAAATGAATGTCTAACTTTTTGCTCAATGTATCTTGGTACGGTTGAGATGAGATTTAATAGAAAAGACTAGAATTATGCCGACATGGATGATCGAAGTTGTCATTTTTCTGTGTTTACTCAAAGTGTTCAACCGCTAGGAGCTAGTAGGGGTCAAGATTTGAATAGAAATGAATTGACAAAGGCACAGTGGTACCTCAACAACTGTTCAGAAATCATCCAACATTTAGAGTAAGCGCTATGTGAATATTTGCTCACTTAAACACTTATCAGTTCATTATATTTTAATTTATTATAAAATATCTTATTTCTTTATAGCGAGCACTTGAAAGAGATAAGGAGGAAATCACCAATAAATGTTGATAAGAGGCACGAAGAAGAATTTTCTTTATGGTTAAGAACTCGGGTATTTATTTAATTAAGTCCTTATTATATGTTTAATGAACATCGATGATCATTGATTTTAGATTCAAAGTTAACATGTGTTTACTATTTTAAGTTCAAACTATGCGCAATGAAAATTCGGGCTCGTGTCGGATGATTTGTATGCATTAGCATCCAGTCCGAATCAGCGGGCACTTTGTTACTTTCGGTGTGTAGTGAATGTAGTTAGGTTTCACACGGTCTTTCGTGAACAGTTTTGTAACACTCAAAATAGTGGTGTGGTTGTTCAGGGGGACCATGATGGGGAATATGTTGATTTTTACAGTCAGGTCGTGAATATTTACCCGTTGCGTTATTTGCGGGGGAATTTAGTTTATTTAGTAAAATGTGACTGGTTTGACTTGAGTACTCAAAATTTAGGTCTTGATAAAAGTGATCGGTTTTTTAGTATTAACACATCCTAAAAATGGTACAAAGATGACCCGTTCGTGCTAGCTTCTCAGGGGAATCAAGTGTTTTATATCGAAGATATGAAGTTGGACGGCCACTGGAAGATTGATCAAAAGATTACCCTTAGAAACACGTATGATATTCCACCTTTTGAGGAGGAAGCTAGTGAATATGGAGAAGGACCGTCGAACCGAGAAGAATACTAGAAGAATGAGTCTATTGAGCTTTTTGTGGACTTTAGCTCATTTGACATAATCTCGTTAACTAGAAATGACGCCGATGCTTATGTGCCGGTAACCGATGAGAGTGGTACACAACAACATGAAGTAGAAGGAAGCGATGATTCATCGGAATTGTTCAATGAAGATTGTAGTGATTCTAAAGAATATTACTCCGAGGACTAAAGTAACTTTATCGTTTCAATTAAATTTGCGTTTCTATTTTTTATTCATTTTGAGTAACATAATTGATTGTTTTTTCTCTAATATTGATTTATTTGGTCACAGGACGACGTCATGCCAGCGAGAGGGAAACGTCTTTGGTACGATTCATCAGTTCGAGGGACCTCGAGGAGCACCAGAAGATGATGAAGGAGCAGCAAACGAATCTAGTGGAACAACAAGAACAGAGGATGCAACTAATGGCGGAGTAGATGCGTGAACAGCTGATGGATAAGATCAGCAGATGCAATCTCGTTCGACGCCCAAACAAAATGTTGGGTATATTTATGTATTTTTACTACTTTGTCAGTACTTATCGATTATGTATTATATTTACTTTTAATAACGATTGCATATTTGTAGATATTTTATTATATTATGAGTAGTGAATATCTTTTTATTTTTATTATTTTTAAAATTTTAAATAAATTAAATCAAATATATAGAAAACCGTTCGAACGGTAAAAAATTTCGTACGCACGATTATTTTTCATTGATAACGTGAGCACGCATAACTATCCGTCCCCACACTTTGCTTTAAATTAGTCCATCCGAACGGTTTTTCTCGCATCCACACAATCTTTAAATAAGAAATCGTGCCCATGATACACTAACATGTTCGAACGGAGTTTGTAGATGACAAATAACTTTTCATCATAAATGAAACAACAGTGCGGACAGATGTATGAAAGAGTCCGGACGTACTCTCCATACCGTTTGGACGATGTTATGAAACCGTGCGCTCGGTTTTGTTGATGACAAAATTCATTTCGTCACATTGGACAAACCGTTCGTATCAGCTGTCCATGCGTACGAAGAGTACGTTCGCACAACTCATGCAAACGGATGGACTCTACTGGGCATGACGATTTTCAATTTCGTCACTATGACACAAAACCGTTAGGACGGTATTCTAAATCATCCGAACAGTTTCGAGCGACAGAACACCTAAAATCTTGTCTGACAGGCTTTAGGTGACAAACCGGTTTTGTCACCCAAAGCCATAGCTAACGAATTGGGCACTTTGGGCGACAAATTTTTTGTCACTCAAAGTCTGTTTTCTTCTAGTGTGTGTAATTTGGGCAAAGATATAAAGGATCTCGATCTATATGTGCACACAGTGTTGGTTGATCTACATAGCATATTATTATTACTTTCAAAAGGGATTAGCTCTTTTTCATTTGTCGGCAATTAAAACACTTGATGCTTATTCAGCAATATGTTGTTAATTTCTGTCTCATTTAATTTTAAGAGTGACTTAAGCATGAGAAGTTTATCTATAATAATTTTACAGCTTATTATTCATATGTAATATGCAGGTTTTGCTTCACCGAAGATAATTATTAAATTTTTATTTGATGTCGGATTTAAGTGAGATCGCGCAGTGATTCCACCGTGAACCTCTTTTTTGGAAGCATAAAGCTCCATGCAATATGTCATATATATCACTGGTATCCTAATTTTGGTAGACAATTACACGTAATAAGGGTTGGTTTCTTCGAAGGAAGCCAACAAAGCTCCTAAAGTGGTTTAATAAGCATACAAATAAAGAGTTGTGAGAATAATGTTCCACCACGCACAAAACACTCATTAACTTATCAAGAAACGTACTATAAGTTACCAAGTGACTTGAAAACTAATTATCATTCTTATCCTAAATTTATCATAATTTATATTTCTAAATTCAATTTTTCAAATAATCAAATAGCAATTTATAGAAAAGAAATGGAACCCAACATTTCCCACCCCTTAAACACTCCTGTTCACAAGGGCTAAAGTGAATATTGTAGTTACTTATTCCATCAAGATATTTATCCCTTTTGGAGCCACGGATCGAAAAACATCCAAAGGAACAATTTGGAGTTTTAAATTGATAATCTCACTAAAATGGTATAGATGATGACTAATGGGGACTCAAAAATCCATCGCTATTATGATAGTAGCCCACTGAGTGAGTTTATACCAACCTCTTAGCTACCAATGACAATTAAAAGGTCGCATTCTCAACCAAAAAATTTTAAGCTCACAAAATCTTATCAAAGTTTATGATTTTGTAAAAATGTTAGCTCATAGAGATGTTCTATTTTGATAAATGCAAGAAATATGTCAAAGACAAATACATTTGCATAAGAAAATCATCGTAGAAGATAATTAAACAATAATATGTTCTATCAAATGATAATAATATACAAAAGGTTTTTCACTTAGCATTTGTCCTCGAATGTCACAAGTTCTCTTGATAGAAAAGTTTCATCTAAACACTATTTATTGCTCCATCCTACAAGAGAATCAATAAACCATTTTTGGTACCCAAGCTTTCTTGGGTCCTTTGGTGTTAGCCTTGGTTCCTTTTGGAACCCATGTCTTGTTGAGAGTCTTGCTCCCAAGTTTCTTTAATGCAAAATCAAAAATAAGATGCTCATCTTTATTACAAAAATGACATGTTTGAGTATGTGCACAAAAAGACTTAGCATTCACAAAATAATTCTTAAAATATTTTTGGTTAATAAAAGGCTTGTAGCCTCAGCCACTTTTGTCAAAAACACATCGTTGACTATTTATAATGTTCTCCAAAACTTTGCTTCCTTTAGTGATTTTTTCAAGAATGGTGTTTTTACGAGTCACCTTATCTTTGGAAGCTTTGTTCACAATTTCCAAAGTTGAAACTTTTAGTTTCAATTTCTCATTCTCTAGCTTTAAACTTCCTTGTTCATCACTTAAGGAATCAAGGTCACTCTGTAGCTAGTGAATGCTTTTTTTTCAAAACAATATATTTGAGTTTTAGCTTTTCAAACGTAATTTATAACTCATCAAATGAATTTTCTAATTCATCATATAAAGGTTTTGAGTCTTCAAGATCCAAGAGATATATCTCATCATCTTCCAAAGCCATGAAGCACATGTTTGCGATTTCTCCCTCATCTCCTTCACGGAGGAGCTTGGATCGCTATCTTCCCAAGTAGCTTTCATAGCTTTCTTTTTATATTTGAGGCTTCTCTTCTCTTTGTTTCTTTTGAGAAAGTTCTTTCTTTTTATATTTGAGGTTTCTCTTCTCTTTGTTTCTTTTGAGAAACTTCTTGAACTTTCTAGTCATCAAGACTATGTCTTCCTCATCAACATCTTCATCTTCGATTATGGAGGGTTTGAGAGCGATCCTCATCTTTTTCTTGCTCCCATCTTTATTCTCGAGCATTTGTGGGTCATGAGGGATCCAATGAGCTCATCTAGAGGAAGCTTGGTGAGGTCCTTGGCTTCTTGTATGTTGGTCACTTTGGCCTCCCATGTCTTTGGTAGTGATCTAAGGATTTTTCTCAACAAATTAGAGTTAGTATAAGATTTACCAAGAGCATTCAAAGCATTTTAATGTTGGTAAATCTAATATACATGTCACTGATGTTTTCTTCCAGTGTCATTTTAAACAACTTATAGTTATAACAAGCATGTTGATTTTTTACTCTTTGACTTGACTTGTTCCATCATTAGTAATCTCTAGATTGTGCCAAATTTCCTTAGCATTTGTGCAAGAAGATATTCTATTAAATTCATTTATCTCTAAAGCATAATAAAGAATGTTCATAGCTCTCACATCTAAAGAGATTTCTTTTTGTCTAGGTCACTATATTCATTTTCGCTTTTGAGGGTTTCAATCTTTCCAACTTTCTTCGTGGGAATATGAGAACCCTTCAATATGCATAACTATAAATCATAATCAAAAGATTGTAAATAGTTATTCATCCTAACTTTCCAATATGCATAATCACTACCATTAGAGAATGGTCGTCTAAGTGTGGAAAGTCCCTCAACACGAGTGTTGAAGCTAAGTTGACATTCTAACTCAAGATTGTGAAATCTTGTATAACGAGCACCAAGCTCTGATACCAATTGCAAATCCTAGGACTAAGGCAACCCAAGAGGAGGGGTGAATTGAGTTTCTAAACTTTTTTGCTTTTAACACCCAAAGTCATGTTTGCAAAGTAAATACTAATTTAGCACAAGTATATATAAACAACAAGTATAAATAAGTGTTAAATATAAAGAGAATGGTTTAAAGAATCAATTACGTGATTTTAGGTGGTCGGCAAACCCGCCTATATCTACCCCTCAAGCTTCTTCACCGAGCCATGAGGTTTTCCCACTATTCTCTAAATAGCGTACACTCTAGCTTTCGGGTTCTAGAGAACTGTACAAGTGTTTTTCCCGGGCTCAACACTCACAACCCATACAAGTGATTTTCGGGCTCACCAATCACAACCCCACCAAGCTTGAGATATATCATCTCTAAGCTTCTTCTTTAGTGAACAACCTCGCTAACAGAGTCGTCTCTCTTGATATGAAGATTACAAGAATAAACTCTCTCAAAGAGTGGATATGAAAGTGGAAGGCTCTATCTCTTCAATCACACAAAGACAATTATATGAAAGTGTGTGTTTGTGTGAAAGATTGAGAAATATGTAATATGAAGGTTTGGAATATTTCTCAAGTGATCAAAATGATATGTGGTTATTGTATACTCATTTTTGATGTTATGAAGGTATATTTATAGGCCAAAAAGAAAACTAGTCATTTATAGCCGTTGGAGGTCGTTTGTCAAACGAGCCGGTCAACCACTACATGAATCGGTCCACCGTTTCAAGTTACTGTTACCCAACGGTCATATTATCAGAAGCTCAATGAATCTATTTACAAAATTAACCGGTGGACCACTATACCAAATGGTCGAAGACCGGTCTACCACTTCACCAGCCGGTCAACCTCCTTAACTAAAGTTCTTGATCCGGTTCCATTACAACCATGTTTTTGAACACTTTGAAACATTCAATTTTAAAGACTAACTTTCCATAAGTATACAAAAGGTTTGAGAGTTTGATTAGGGTGTTTTGAAATCATTTAAAAATATTTTAATATTTCAAACAAGAGGTAAAACGGTTTATGCATGTTTTGAAACATGTACAAGTGTGATTCAAATCCTTGTCAAAAGTGAAACAAAGAGTTACAAGGTTTATACCCTAAGGTCTTGAAAGTTCACTTTTGCGCTCCTTGCATCTTCTTGATCATCAATCTTTTAGTCTTCAGCTCTTTGATGAAAATGAATTTGCCTTTGATGATGTCTATTTTATAAACTTTATCCATTTATTAAAATCTTTAAAATATCGATAGTGCACAAAAGCCAACAAATATCAAATTCATCATTATTTAAAATAAATTCATAACAAATTCACAAACATGTAATAATCCTAATCAAACCCTAATCAAAGATTCACAAATTCATCAATAATTCATCACAATATCACCAATAAATATAATTCACCCTAATCAAATTCATAATCAAATTCACAAACCCCTAATCAAATTCATAATAAATTTAATAGAAAAATAATCAAATTCACAAATTCCTAATCAAATTCCTAATCTATTCAATATAAACATAATCAAATTCAAAAATTATAAATCAAATTGATAATATCTTTAATAGAAAAATAATCAAATTCACAATAACCTAATCTGTTTTTTGGTCATCGGTGTACCTGGAGGCTGGAGAGTGAGAGGAAAGTTTGAGCTACTGAGCAGCGTTGGAGGGGCCAGGGGGAGTCGGGATAGGCAGGCCAGAGACTAGAGAGAGAGGCTGAGTGAGAGCCTAGAGCGGGAGGATGCCGCTAGAAGATAGCGTCGACCGGCGGGAGGCGGGACGCAGAGGCTATAGGCTGGCCACTGGCGTCGGGAGGTGGGGAGCACTGAGCAATCGAGTACAGTGAGAGAGGGTGGGTGTCGGGGAGAAGTGGGAAATTGAAGGGGTAGGGGTGAATTAAACTAGGGTGAAACGGCTTCACCCTGTTTTCTTTTTAAAAAAAAACAAGAGGGTGACATTGTGTTGTTTCACCCTCTGAGAATTTTTAAAAAATCATAACGGGTCGGTGCTGTTGGGGGCGGGCTGGGCTTAACACATGAAAAAAAAATTAAATTTTCTGGCGATGGGGGGCGACTAACCCCATTGTCCCTGTGTAGTTTCGTCCCTGAGCAAGACTCATTGGGGACGCATATACCGGACCTAGGATATTTTTATTCGGCTGACGAAATAATATATTATTAAATAAGGTGATATTTGTGTAACAAAATTTTAGCCAGTACATAAGCAATTTATTAACGTATGAAAGGCTTTTGAAATTTTTTTAAGAATCTAATAAAGTATATATATATATATATATATAATATAAGATAATATGTTTAGAAGAACATGTGGTAAGATTAGTATGAATAGTGGTGACAACTGCATTGATGATACTGAAGTTGCATCAGCATATCATATCAATACTGATGATTATCCTATTGCATTAGGTAATAATAAATCCTTGAATAATTGGGTCATCCCGAATTCAAAGATTTTGAATTTTATAAACATTTTATATTTTCATTCTAGATCGATTATGCAATAAAAGACATTGAACTCATTCCTATTGGAACAGAATACAAATCATTGTATCTTTTAAAGATTGACATGATATGAAAGCATTTATTTCAAGGCTTTAAATAGATGCATATGGGTTCAGTCCAAGTGGTTACGATGCCCCTAACTCGACAAGACCTTAATGCATCTGTCCTTTTTTAAGAGATGAATACCATAATGAATTTGCTAATTCATTATTTAAATATATTGTTTAAGGACCAATATACTTAAATTGCTATCCTTGTTTTTCTCTTTCTTTATCTGATTTCTATTGATTCAATAATTTTAAATATAAAATCCTCTAGTTATGATATGATGAAAGGTACCTAGCCATTGTTTATCGTGTTTATTACAAATTAATGAACATCACCCTTGACCCCAGATCTAAAGTCGAACCTTGTTTCTAAAGTCAAACCCGAACAAGGTTCAACTTTGCTTCTTCAGACCAATAATGAGGTCTCCAACATTACCATACCTAGGATGATTATTTGGGATCACATTGCTTTTCGCCAACAATGACAACTCCCACTCATAGTTCCTCCACTAAACATAAAATAAACAAATTGAATACTTTGCCCAACATACTGATGGATCAGTTACTCTATGATTTAATGATGGACCAAGATCTCTCCATTCTAGAACTAGGTGATCCACCTCTTGAAGTTTTAGTAATGCTTTAAAAACTCGTTAGACATTCTACTCTTCCTAAAAAACATCTAGTAATAGTCTCCACAAAACATGAATCTCCAATACAAATTCCTTTTTATGAAA
Source organism: Myrica gale (assembly GCA_963930655.1). NCBI lineage: Eukaryota > Viridiplantae > Streptophyta > Magnoliopsida > Fagales > Myricaceae > Myrica > Myrica gale. The sequence goes on along the minus strand of OZ005602.1, from coordinate 16,836,492 downwards.
CTCTCCCTTTTATTCCTCGATAGAAAACTTCTTCCACTCAATATGAAATTTCAAAATCTAATTCGATATATGTTTTACAACAAGATTTCATTCTTAACAAAGATATTATTCGGATAGAATTCCAATCCCCTAACAACTTATAATCTTGATGAACAAGTCATAATTAAACTGTTTGCTATGATATTATAAATTATAAGGAAAATAACACTTTGACCCACTAACTACCAATGCAATTTCAAATAAGTGTCTAAACTATCACCTTTGACACATTGAACCTACGAACTACCAAATTTCATGAATTTGCGCCCCTAAGTGACACAGGTGTGGTCAACATAAAAGATCGAGATTGAAATTAAATTCTGGAATGATTTATGAAGGGTTTATATTCTAGATATGGTGTTTTAGAAATATCTACGAGTCTAGTTTCCAACGCATCAAACGACGTACAATTTGGAGTTTTATAGACGAAGTTATAGTTAAATTACTTCAAGGAGGTCAGGCTGGCAGTTCAGTTCGAGGAGTTCCGTCTTTTGGATGAGTTTGCTATTTTTAGATTGTTCTTTTGGATTTTCAAAGTGTATTTTTATTTCCCTAAGAGTATTTTATTTTTCATAAGTCTCAATTAATATTTTGAAAGATGTATTTTTCATTTAGTGGTAATATATAGATTTTGAGTGTTTATACAACTTGAGCCTTAGGCTATTTTGAAGAAGGATTTCTTCTACAAACTCTTATCCTTCGGTGGATTCCGATAGGTGGCGAGTTCAACTCTTATCCTTTGGTGCATTCCGATAGGTGGCGAGTTCTTGCTCTGTATCCCGTGTTGGATTACATTGGGTGGTGATTCTGTATCCATTGTGTTCTACTTGGGTGGTGAGCTTATCTATTCGATTGTGTGAGTTATCGTGTATTTTTTAGTGTTTTCCCGACATCCTACAAACATCCCGAGATACTCATACAGTAATTCGGCGTCTCATTCCTATTCTGAGGTGTTTCTCTATCCGGGTTATCACTTCCTGAGGTCCCCATTATTATTCCCAAGGTCCCTAGTACTAATTCCGAGGTGTCCATTTCTATCATTCCAACCATTCCGAGGTGCTCACGAGGTGTCCCGCGCTTTCCCCGGTTAACCCCGGTATCAAGTGGTATCAAAGCTTTCGGTTGTCATGGCGGGTCGTCGTCGTCGCGGGCCAAATGTTGACTCTCCTCCAGCTCGTGAAAGAGATCTCCATGAAGTTGAAATTGCATATCTAAGGAGACAATTATAACAACTTCAGCAATGTCTTGAGCATTATGAGCCTTTTGATTCTCATCATGGTTCGGATGGTGAATCTTCCCCTCATGAGAATGAGAATCCTTTCTATCTTGATCAAAGTGAAGCATCATCGGAGGAACATGTGCATCGTCGTTGTCGTCGTAATCAAAGAAACTATGATGTTCAACGAGATCAACTTGATGTGAGAAATGATATTCCCGAGTTCGAAGGAAGTATGCAGCCGGATGAGTTTCTTGATTGGTTACATTCGGTGGAGTGGATCTTTGATTATAAGGAGGTGCCGGAAGAAAGAAAGGTGAAGCTTGTTGCTTTGAAGTTGAATAAATATGCTTCTCTATGGTGGAAGAAATTAAAGAAGCAGCGTGCTCGAGAAGGGAGAAGTCATATTACCACATGGAAAAAGATGAGAAAAGTTCTTAAGCAAAAAATTTTGCCGGATAATAACCGACAAGATATTTTCCATAAGATCCACAATTTTAAGCAAAAGGATCTTTCGGTGGAAGAATATACTACGGAGTTCGACCATCTCATGATGAAGTGTGATGTGGCGGAGCCAGAAGAGCAAACTAGCGTTCACTATCTTGGTGGACTAAGATTGGAGATTGAAAATATTATCCAATTACAACCGTATTTGACTTATAACAATGTTGTGAAGCTAGCAATGAAGGTTGAAAAGCAACAAAATGAGGCTCATGGAAGTAGGCCGCGATTTGGAGCAAAGGATGATCATTCTAACCGAGAGAGCTCTTTGGTCCCTAAAGTTTCAGCACCAAAGTTTTCAACAAACAAAGCAAATCCTCAACCCCCGAAGAATGAAGGAGGACCGAGTTCAGTTCGCCAAAATCCTAATTCTCGTAAGTGTTTCAGCCAAGGAGGACCGAGTTCAGTTCGCCAAAATCCTAATTCTCGTAAATGCTTCTCTATGGTGACTCTTATTGAAGAAGAATGGATGGACGAAGGCGATGAAGAAGAATGGATGGACGAAGGAAGATGAAGAATCACTTGTTGTTCGAAGAAGTTTGAGTTCAGCCCATGAAGATTGTGATGAACATGATTCATTCACTTATGCTGACATTGGACAAACATCTTTCAAATAAGATGCACTTCCCGTGGCAAGGTTTGTGATATTATCATTGATGGTGGAAGTTGTGAGAACGTGGTGGCTGAAGACATGGTGAAGAAGCTGAAACTTAAGACACAACCTCATCCTCAACCTTACAAGCTTGCGTGGTTTCGAAAAGGAAATGAGGTGAAGGTAAATAAACACACTCTTGTACAATTCTCTATTGGCAAGAATTACAAAGATGAAGTATTATGTGATGTTGTACCTATGGATGCTTGCCATTTACTTCTTGGTAGACCATGGCAATATGATAGAAAAGCTATTCATGACGAGTTCAATAATACTTATGATTTTGTCAAAGATGGAGTAAGGATTATTTTGGGTCCTTTGCGTTTGGGGAGATCTCCCAAACCTTATAAAGGAGAGGAAAATAATGTACTCTCTATAAGTGACGTTGAGAAGGAATTGGTGTGTTCTAACGAAGTTTGTGCTCTTGTGGTGATGGAAGAAAATGAAGAAGTAAATGAACCACCTATTATTATGCAATCTTTGCTGGAGGAGTTCCTTGATGTCATTCCCGAAGAAATTTCATATGGTCTCCCTCCTATGAGAGACATTCAACATTGCATTGATCTTATACCGGGTTCCATCATTCCAAACAAAGCAGCCTATAGGGTGACTCCTAAGGATAATGAAGAATTGCAAAGGCAAGTTGGGAAGCTCTTGGCTAAAGGCTTGGTGAAAGAAAGCATGAGTTCTTATGCTGACCCAGCACTTCTTGTACCAAATAAGGATAGAACATGGTGGATGTGTGTTGATAGTAGAGCGGTGAACAAGATTAGCATCAAATATCGCTTTCCTAGTACTCGCCTTGATGATCTTCTTGACCAACTTCATGGTGCTTCTATCTATTTGAAGATAGATCTTCGAAGTGGTTATCATCAAATTCGAATGAGGCCGGGAGATGAATGGAAGACCGCTTTCAAAACTCAAGATGGTCTTTATGAGTGGATGGTTATGCCTTTTGGGCTTTCTAATGCTTCTAGCACCTTCATGCGCCGTATGAATCATGTCTTTAAATCTTTTATTGGACATTTTATTGTAGTCTACTTTGATGATATCTTGGTGTACAACAAGCATAAGGAGAAACATTTGGAACATCTTCAACAAGTGTTCACAACTCTACGGGAGCAAAAGTTGTTTGCCAATTTGAAGAAATGTCATTTCTTACGGAGAGCCTTATATTTTTAGGCTATGTGGTGTCTAGCGAAGGGATAAAAGTGGATCCTAGCAAGATTGAAGCAATCACGACTTGGCCTACACCAAAGTCGATTCACGATATTCAAAGCTTTCATGGTCTTCCATCATTTTATCGAAGATTCATCAAAGGATTCAGCTCTATCATTGCACCCATCACCGAGTGCTTGAAGGGAGGTATTTTCAAGTGGACTGGTGAGGCCGAGAAGAGTTTTGAAGTTATCAAGAGAAAGATGACGAAAGCCCCAATCCTTTCCTTGCCAAATTTTGACATTTTGTTCGAAGTTGATTGTGACGGTTCTAACGTTGGCATTGGAGCAGTACTTAGCCAAGAAGGAAAGCCTATTGCCTTCTATAGTAAAAAGTTGAGTGAGTCTCGCAAAAAATATTCGACTTATGACAAAGAATTATATGCTATTGTTCGAGCCTTGCATCATTGGAGCCATTATCTCCTTCCTAAGGAGTTCATCTTATTCTCGGATCATGAAGCCTTGAAGTATTTGAATAGTCAACAAAAACTCAATTTCTGACATGCCAAATGGAGTGAGTTTTTACAATCATTTTCCTTTGTTCTCAAGCATAAGGCGGGTGTTCAAAATCAAGTGGTTGATGCTTTAAGTCGTTGACATTCCTTGCTTTCTACTATGCAAGTTAATGGTTTGGGCTTTGAGTGGTGAAAGAAATTTACAAGGAGGATCTCTACTTTGCCAATGTATGGGAAGAATGTTCTAAGGGTCCTTCTCACTCCTTTTTATTACAAAATGGTTATCTTCTCAAAGGCAATCAATGTGTATTCCACAATGCTCTTTGACGAATCTCATTATCATTGAAGTTCATAGTGGTGGACTTGCTGGTCACTTTGGTAGAGATAAAACTCTTTCTCTTATCAAAGAAATTTTCTATTGGCAAAAAATTGAGCGAGATGTTATGAGACTGTGGGGTGTTGTAGAGTTTGTCACATTGCCAAGAGTCATGGCCAAAATACTAGGTTATACACTCCACTTCCCATTCCTAATTCACCTTGGGAAAATGTAAGTATGGATTTTTTTTTGGGTTTGTCAAAGACTCAAAGGAACAAAGATTCAGTTTTGGTGGTTATTGATCGTTATTCAAAGACGACACATTTTATTCCTTGTAGCAAGACTCTTGATGCTTCTCATGTGGCGGATCTCTATTTTCGAGAAGTTGTTAAGCTTAATGGAATTCCAAAGACTATCACATCGGATCGAGATACAAAGTTCATAAGCCATTTTTGGCGTACTCTTTGGAGGAAGCTTGGAACTAATCTGCAATTTAGTACAACTTGTCATCCTCAAACCGATGGACAAACTGAAGTTGTCAATCGAAGCTTGAGAAATTTATTGAGGAGCTTTGTTGGTAAGAATATTCGTCAATAAGATCTGATTCTTGCACAAGCTGAGTTTGCTTATAATCGTTTCACTAGTCAAACTACGGGTTGTAGTCCATTTGACATTGTCTACGGTCAGAATCCTATTAGGCCTTTGGACTTGACTCCACTTCCTACTTCTCATCAATTTACTGGTCATGCCGAGGAAAGAGTGAAGAAAATTAAGAAATTGCACGAACAAGTTCAAGACCGAATTCTCAAGCAAACTGAGAAGTACAAAAAGCAAGCCAACAAGCATCAAAAGCAAGCAAATTTCAAGGAAGGTGATTTGGTGTGGATTCATCTAAGGAAAGAACATTTTCTAGGAGGAAGACATGCTAAGCTTAGACCTAGAGCCGATGGTCCCTTCAAGGTGCTTCAACGCATTGGTGATAATGTGTATAAAATTGAACTTCCAGGAGAATATGGAGTTTCAGCAACCTTTAATGTCTTTGACCTGTCCCTATAGCATAAAGAAGAAGATAAAAATCTAGTCTCGAGGTCGAGTCTTTTCCAACCAAGGGAGCATGACACAGGTGTGGTCAGCATAAAAGATCGAGATTGAAATTTGTTAGCCCAAGGTTGTTTTACAAACAATCCATAAATGATTTTGATGATAACAAAAGTTTCTAAGTTTTGAAAACTTTAGATTTTATATTGTCGATCCACATTTTCCAAGTTATATCTACAAAAGTATTGAGTTTATCTCACCAAAAATCTTCTCTATGCACTTGAAGACCTTTACACAAGTTGATAGATAAATTCTTCAAGTTACATGCACTTAAAAAGGTTTTGGAATGGAATGAAAACTTCAAAGATATTGATTTTTGTCTTCAGGTCTTTTAGGTGTCGACACATACAGGAAATGTATCGACACATTGCACTTACACCTGAGACATGTGTTTTAGACCAAAACATGTGTCGACATATTGACCTTATGGTGTCAACACATTGCACTGACTCCCGAGCGCTCATTTTCATTTCAAATTTCATGTGTCAGCACATTCCACGATTTTGAGGATTTTGAGGAAAGACATCAGAGGCATCAAATTGCTCCTTGTTTTATGGCAACTTCCCAACGGCTATTCTCACCTACCCCGACGACCGTTGAAGTCAAATTGGCTTAAATACAAGACTGGAAGCTGAAGAAAATAGCTCTCACCTACACGCACTAATTTGCAATAACTCTTTGACCTAACTTCTAGAGAAAAGAAAGAAAGCTTTGAAGAATAGAGAAGTTCCGCACTTACCGAGAAGGCCTGCTATTTCGCTGTCATATTTCAAGTCTTCTATTGTAAATCTTATCTTCTTCCTACCCTTTGTGTGTCATATTTGTATTTTCGGATTTAAGAGCCAATACATGAGTTTTCATTTTGTACCCATTCAAGTTAAACCATGTGAGTGTTGGGTAAACACTGGGTCCTATCCTTGTGAGTAGAATAAATCCCTAGGTGTTGGGATTTGAGAAGAAGAGTTGAAGTGTAAGCTCGAAAAATGCTTTGTGAAGGTTCCTTAGCATCCGGGAACCAAATGTGTACTAGATATTTGATAGATAGTGGAGAAAGCCTAAGGAAGTCAATAGCCTTAGGGATGGATGTAGGCAAGAGTTTGGCCGAACCACCTAAAAAATACGGTGTCATCTCTTCAACCCTTATATCCTTAGTTTTATTCTTATTCACTTGTTCATTTGCTCGTGTGGTTCATTGTGCTTTGTGATTTAAATCTCATTAAAAAGGTTAATTTTTATTAAATCTCAATTCACCCCCCCTCTTGAGTTGCTATATAGACTTTCAATTGGTATCAGAGGTGAGGTTTCACTCTTTAAATGGCAACCCTAGTTAGTATCTCCTTAGCTGAAGATCAATCCACAAATAGACCACCTCACTTTAATGAGACTTGTTATAACTATTGGAAAGCAAGAATGAGAATCTATATCCAAGCTGTAGATTATGACTTAAGGAGAATAATCTCTAATGACCCTAGATTTCCTAGAAACAAGGAAGGTGTATTGAAGGATGAAAAAGAATTTGATGATGATGATTTAAAGCTCATGTAGCTGCTCAAAATTTTCAGTCTCAACCATTTGCCCCACCAAAGAAGTCTCTCGCTAATAGTATGGAAAAGATGACCAACACACTTTAGTGATGCATGCCGATTTAGGCCTAACAGTTAAAATATTCAAGTCATTACTGAGTTGAAGGGCACTATTAGTAAGATAAGCACGACATTGAACACTCTTGAGAATGGAAAATTTTATTACACAGCCTCAACCCAATCCTCAAATATACCAGCAAAACCAACGAGTACATAATGTCTTAGGATAATCTATTAAGACAGTGAAGCTGTTATTACTTTGAGAAGTGGAAAAGAAGCTCCTCGAGTAGCGATGTCCATGGACAAACATATAGTTTCCCCGACACCTAAAGCTGTAACAGAGATAATAGAAGCTGAAGAAAAGGAAGAGGAAGTGAGACCAAAATTGAAGAGGCCGACCAGTACAGAGACTGAGACTACTAAGGAGTACCAACCTGTGGTTCCCTATCCTGGGAGATTGGCAGCTGGCCAAAAGAAAAATACCACTTAGAGATTCAGGAAACCTTCAAGCAAGTAAAGATCAACCTTCCAGTTTTGGATGCGATACAACAAATTCCTTCTTATGCAAAATTTTTGAAGGAATTGTGCACATGAAGTGGAACTTGAATTTGAAGAAGAAAGCCTTCCTAACAAATCAACTTGGCGTACTAATATTGTGCGAGACTCTTCAGAAGTTCAAAGATTACTTGATTTAGGGAGCATTGTGAATTTGGACCAATATCAGTGTATGAGTAGTTGGGGTTGGGTGAGCTGAAAAAGACCTCCATGATGCTACAGTTGACTGATAGATCAATCATGGTTCATGGAGTTTTTATTGAAAATGTATTGGTTCAAGTCGATAAATGTTACTATCCAGTGGAGTTTCAAAGTGAGAATTATAGGGTAATAAATTGTCTTGTGTCTGAGAGTAAGATTTAGGTGTATTAGGTTTGGCTTATTTGAAGTGGCTTTCTTCGTTGTTTTTTTGTACTCTTGATTTTGGGATTAGGGAAGTTATCGAGTTGTCTTTATCCGTGATTGTACCTCACCTTGAGGGAACCACATTACATTTTGATGCGGCCTTAGATAAATATTCAACTTTAGAGAAATACTCAAGTTTCCATTTCAGGAATAAACCTCCAGCTGAATATATGCAATAATTATGAGAGTTTTAATAAATAGATAATGAACTAAATCATAAGAACATGTTAAAGATTTAAGAGATCTTATAGAATTTTGGCAAGCTTCTCTTGTTTCTGGACTGTTTCCAGATTCAACAAATCCTGATAATAAGTGGTAATCACTTCAATGCTTCATCCATCCTTATATTTACAACTCCACTTTTTCATTCTTGGACAAAAACTTCATGGATAAGCAATATGAATAATAGCATATTAAACTTGGTCGATTTATCAAGTGAAGATTATATCATACTATCAAAGCATAAGGAAAGGATAGGTCACATAGAAAATATGGGATCTGATCAAAGCAAATAACGCAAAGATGGATCTTTATCAAAGCATACTTGATTAGATTTATGCTAAGGCATTCATGATTTTAAAATTTAGAGAATATTTCCTTTGCAATTTAATGGTTGTTTGGAATAAATGAATCAATGATTCATTAATAATTAGAGTAGTAATGCCATTGTCCATTCCTGCAATCATATCAGATGATTGATTTTTCAAGTCCTTTGAGATAAAAGTATAAGGCAATGGAGGCAAACTCATATATACATATATATAGGGGTAAACTCATAGTTAGCCCCATATCTTTGGCGCATAATCAAGTTACGACCCTTATTTTCCAAACCAACAATTTGATACCCCTTTGTTTCAAAATTACTCAATCCTCGCCCCCCGTTTAAATTCACCGTCAAATGAGACGATTTTTCTTCAAGTGACCAGAATGCCCTTGATAAGTGATTGGTGGATGACCAGAATGCCCTTGATAAGTGATTGGCGGATGACCAGACTGTCCTTGCCACTTTATTTCTCGTCTGACTTTTAGACCATCTCCATCATGCCATTCTCGCATTAAGATGACGTCAGCACCAACAGCACCTTCGTTGTCGACCTCGGCGACAATAGACTCCATCAAGTGTCCGGTTGTTTTTCTCCTTCATCTCCCGCCTCGACCGAAGCTCCTCCAGTCCACTCTCATCGACAAGGTCAAGATCTACGTCTCCAACATCAGCAATGACGCCTCCGCTGCAGACGAGTGCTCGCCTCCCATGTTGTGCCTTTCATTTCAGCCACTTCCATTGTCGCGATTTGCGTAGGCAACGAATACTTAACAACAGACGATGAGAAGCTCGAACCTAATGAGCTGGTCCAAGCCATGTAAAACTTGCATGCGGTGCTAATAGCACGAGGACTCGACCGCAAGATCAAGGTCACAACCCATCATAGCATGGTTGTTCTCGCTTCTTTGTTTCCTCCCTCAACATCGACTTTTGCACTGAATCTTATGCCAACGATGACTGCCATAGTTTGGTGCATGGTCTTGGAGCTTACGCAAGAATGTGTGACGGTCAACCATGGTTCGTTCGACAACTCGAGCTCAACCAAGGACGTGTCTAGGTGAGAAAGAGATGTTAAAATAAGGGGATGGGCTCGATGGGCCGAACAGGAGACAGGTGTGAGGAGGGGTTCAGTATTTGGATACATGCAAGAGAACACGTGTGGGAAGACTAACCTCTTCTTTTGGTAGTTTCTTGTTATTGTACCATATTTTTTTGGGTCTGGAGGACAGTTTTGGGGGCATTGTAGGATCAATCTGGTCATTTCATGAAAAATCATCTCATTTGACGGTGAATTTAAACGGGGGGTGAGGATTGAGTGATTTTGAAACATAAGGGTCTCAAATTGTTGGTTTTGAAACATAAGGGTCTCAAATTGTTGGTTTGGAAAATAAGGGTTGTAACTTGATTTTGCCCGAAATATACGGGGTTAACTATGAGTTTCCCCATATATATATATATATACACATATACATATACATAAACATGTATATATATACATGTATAGTCAATCAAATAATGGGAGATTAAGAGGTATAGGCTAGAATGATTGATACCACTTGCATCTGGTATTAGAACATAACATAACATAAAGTATTGATCCAAGGAAACATTGATAAAAAATAAGATAAAGCAATTAAAAATGGACATTTCTTTTTTACAAGCAGAAAAACCGTAGTCGTTCTCGATAGAGAGGTTCTCTAAAATCCCCCCTTGGCTGTCGGTTGCAGGAGGAGCTCCGGCTCCTCATGTCCTCTCTTCTGCCCCCATTATGGCCAAATTGCCTAACAAACCCCTTGTTTGGGACTTTTTGAGGGTTTTTTTAGCATTTGGAGCCTAGATCTCAACGCCTATGATGGTTTCTTGTGCACAAGACTGGCCTAGAGGGGTTCTGCATCAACAGGCTCTGCTTTCTGCTCACGACCGGTGTTGATTGCCCGTCGGCCGTCGTTGACTAACTGACCTCTTTCTCTCTCAAACTGAGCTCCGACGACTACATCTGGTTCACACGATTCACCACATTAGTGTGCCCATCTTCCGGCACATCGGCCAATCTCAACCAGGAACCTATCGGCCAGAGGCCTAGGGGCCCTCTCCTCTCAGCCATCTATGACTTTTGCCGCCTCCCTCCACCGTCAACTTTCTTTTTCTACTGGTTGGTTCAGTTTATTGTCCTTTATGGGTTTATGCCCTTTTATGGGTATTTGTACGCCCTTTCAGCCCTCTCTCTCGTTGGCCCGTCACTTCTACGAAGGGTTTGGGAAGCCCTTTAAAAATTGTAAATGAGGTCTTTGAACCTCCTTGAATATTATAGAATGAGTTATTCTGATAAAAAAAATGGATCAAAGTAGATCACAACAAAATAATTAGAACTTACTAAATTTAAGAGTGATCCATTTCACATAAAAACTGTTCAAATGATAAAGATAGCAAATAAAACATAAATTATGTCCAAAAGATAGACATCATAACATAGAAAATCATGACTATTAACATCATTTTCTTCTCCCTTGGGCATCATCAAAAACAAATGTAGGAGAAAAAGAAATGAGATGAAGGGTGGGACAAAGAAGTTCTAAAAGAGGAATCAGAAAGAGGTCAAGGCTGTTTAGAGAGGGACCCAGGAGCATTGAGCATAAAATTTCTTCATTCATGGGAGATTTATGTAAAGAACTTGTCGTAGTCCTCCCGCAAAGCTTTTCTATAGGCTTCAGTTCACTACAACAAAAATCACTTTGGGTGTCCAAAATTTTTTTCACCCAAAGTGCCATTTTTGTCACCAAATATTTTGGGTGACAAAACCAAGTTGTCATCCGGTTTGTCACTGAATCCTGTCAACAAAGGTTTTAGAAGATAATTTCAGTGTTTTGTCACTCGAAACACAATGAGAGGTGCCCAGTACACTCCATCTATTCACATGAGAGGTGCAAACTTTTTCTCCATACGTTTGCATGAGGAGTGCGAATGTAAATGCATTTTGTCATGGAAAATACGTGCACACGGTAATATTCAACCGTCCACAAGATAATATAAAAATGTGCACAATAACATGAAGACATCTACATCGTTGTTTCATTTATGAAGAAACAATCTTTTCTCCTCAAAAATCATTCGAACACGTACATCGACAATGCGGACGCTTATTCTTTAGAACATGTTGGAACTTGTTTCCTTGCCGTTCGAACAGTTGTTTAATTAAAGGACCATATACAGGGAAGAATAACTCTGCTGAAGAATGGTATTTAATGTAAGTATGCATAAGGATTGTTAAGCATGCACACACGTCTTAACTACAAAACTGTTCGGACGGTTTTGTTGCCGTTGGAACCCTTTGTTACACATTTGAATTAATTTAATTAAAACTTAAAAATAATTTGTAAATAATACAAATAGAAAGATATTCAATACTCATAATAATAATAAAATATCTACAAATATGCAATCGATATTAAAATAACAAAAATACAAAATCAATAAGTACTAATCAAGTATTTAAAATACATGATCTACCCAAATTTTCGTTTGGGTGTCATACGGATGTCAGCTATCAGATGTGTTCCATCATTTGCTCACACATCTGTTGTTCTATTAGTTGCATCCCCCGTTTTTGCTATTCTACTAGGTTCTCTTGCTGCTGCTGTATCATCTTCTGATACTCTTCTTCTTTCTTTCGTTCTTGTTCCTCCATCATTTGCTAATTCTCTATCATCGTCTGCTCCATTTTTCACTACTTGACCATAAGCGCTTCATATTCTATCTGTCGATTCATCATCACTAATCTGGCCTCCTCCAATATTTGAGACAAATCAACAGATGATATTGAAAACGATGATCCAACAGACCCTACTGAATGGCCTAAACCTCGAACGTAACCTATTTTCCTCGCTAATACCTCAGCGAAAATTTACACTTATGTTTATGAATTTCTCTTTGACTCATGCTGCAACTGTAATGCCTCCATTTTTTCCTACAAAATTAGAAAAGAAGATAAAGTTAGCACATATAAAACATAAGAGATAACGAATGCATCATTAAATCTAACGTTATGACTTACAAATTTTTCTTATGCATCTTCTGATGTCCACAAGAGACAACATAGTGATGCGATCATCGGGTCGCTTATAATCTAGTTGGAAGTTATCCTTAACATGTATAACAATTAGTACATATAAAAGTTTGCACAATTAAAATTTAATAAATTATACTTACCAACACTCGCTTCATCACATATGATTTAACCTAGTCAAGGACCTCCTTCCACATACTCATCCGAAATGGGACATGTTGTCGAACGAGCGCACCAATATGACTTGAGAACATCGAGGACACCTTGTCATCAATGCATGTACATCCATCAGGGATGTGGATAGTCAGCTTTCCTCCGATACAAGCCTTGAGTAATGCAATCCTACACGTACTACCCCTTCCATGTTTGATCCCGGACATCGCTAAAAATGAAGAACAATAAATTTAAAATTCAATTAGCATATAAATTTAAAAGTCATAATATTTAATCAAGATCAACGGGGTAAGATATTTACATGCACAACTGTGTTGGGTGCCTGTTGAACTAGTTATGGCAGGGGACGGTAATTCGTTGCAATCTCAAAGCAAAGGACCCGACGTCGCTAGTGTATCGGGAGTACTCTCAGCTCAAACCGATAAATCGCATCAATGGAGTTTTCCTTCTGCTAGCATGACGTCGTTCTGTGACCAAATAAATCAATATTAGAAAAAAAAACATAAGGAATTATGTTACTCAAAATGAATATAAAATAGAAACGCAAAGTAAATTTAAGCAATAAAGTTACTTTAGTCCTCGGATTCATATTCTTCAGTATCACTACAATCTTTATTGAACGATTCTGAGGGATCATCGCTTCTTTCTATTTCACATTGTTGTAAACCACTCTCATCAGTAGACTCACTCTCTTGGTATGCTTCACGGTTCGATGGTCCTTCTCCCTCGTCACTAGCTTCTTTCTCAATAGGTGGCATATCATATGTGTTTCTAAGGATAATCTTTTGAACAATCTTCCAGTGACCACCCAGCTTCATATCATCGATATTAAACACTTGATTCCCCTGAGAAGCTAGCACGAACGGGTCGTCTTTGTACCACTATTGGGATGTGTTAATACTAACAAATTTGTCACTTTTATCAAGACCTAATTTTTGAGTACTCAAGTCAAACCAGTCACATTTGAGTAAATAAACTAAATTCTAACGCAAATAAAGCAACGCGTAAATCTCCACAACTTGCCCATAAAAATCAACGTCTTCTCCAGCATGGTCCCTCGGAACAACCACATCACTATTTTGAGTACTACGAAACTGTTCATGAAGAACCATGTGAAACCTAACTCCATTCACTACAAACCTAGAACAACAAAGTGCCCGTTGATCCGAACCAGATGCTAATGCATACAAATCATCCGACACCGAGCCCGAATTTTCATTGCGCGTAATTTGAATCTAAAATAATAAACACATGTTAATGAGAATTAACAAAAAGATCAATAAAAATGGAAAATATAATAGTGATAAAATTAAATAAATACCCGATTTCTAAACCATAACAAAAATCCTTCTTCGTGCATCCTATCAACATTTATTGGCAATTGCCTCCTCATCTCTTCCAACTGCTCATTATAAACAAATAAGATCTTTTTATAATAAATTAAAAATAATGAAATGATAAGTGTTTAAATGATCAACGACTGTAATATGCGTTTACTCTATATGTTGGCTGATTTATGAACAGTTGTTGAGTACGTACCACTTCGCTTTTGTAAATTCCTTTCTAACTAAATCGTGACCCCTACCAACAGACTAACATTTTTAGTGAATATAGAAAGACAATAACCTGGAGTAGTTTGATCGTCCATGTCGGCATACTTCCGGTCTTTTCTATTGAATTTCGTCTCAACCGTACCAAGATACATTGAGCAAAAAATTAGACATTCATTTAAGACATAATTATCTGCTATGGAGCCCCCAGACTGTACGATCTTCTTAACAATTCATCTTCCTTATGTACCTCTCCATTGGATACATCCACCGAAATTGAATTAGACCTCCAAGTTTCACTTCCTGAGGTAAATGAACGGCTAAATGAACCATAATAGTAAAATATAAGGGAAGGAATAAATGTTCCAACTTGCAAAGAATCATCCTGACGTCCTCCTTTAACTGATCCACAACGTCTAAACTTATTGTTCTTGAGCAAAAGTCTTTAAAGAATATGCTCAACTCAGTCAACACTATATGCACTTAATTTCCTAACAACTCGTGTATCATTGCCGATAACAGTCACTGTAACAAGATGTGTGAGTCATGACTCTTCATACCCATTATCTTCTCTCCTTTTATATTCACGCACTTGGATATGTTAAAGGTGTACCATCTAGAAAGTTAACACCCTTCAGCCATTCACAACACTTTTTACGTTCATCCTTCGTTAAAGTAAAAGATGCTTGAGGCATCACCTTGTGCTAACCCAGAACCTTTAAATGCAACTTCTACCATGTCCCTCCAAGCACCAGCATTGTCCTTCGTCTTACCATCAATGTTCATCAAAGTTCTCAATACATTATCACAAATATGCTTCTTTATGTTCATGATGGTTAAATTATGTAAAAGTTTCAAATTTGACCAGTACGACAACTCAAAGAATATGTTGCGCTTTTTCAACTCAACTCATTTTCAGCCCATTTTCTCCTCTTATGAGTCTTCCCAAACGAACATAACGATACTGATTCAAGTTGGTGAAGTACCTCTCTCCAGTGACTTCTTCAGTCACTGCTCTAAACTCTTTTTTCCATTAAATATGTCGACATCATACCTCCATCAATGCGTTGCAGGCAAATACATGCGATGTCCCAAAAAATAATGTTTGCTCCATGTTTTAACCAAAACGACGTTGTGTTCGCATTGCAATTAGGGCATGCTAATCGTCCTTTCATAATCCAACCCAAGAGATTACCATAAGCCGGGAAGTCATTTATTTTCCAAAACAGCATGTAACTTGAATGAACTTCACACTGCCGCATCGTACATCTGCACTCCATTTTTCCACAAGTCCTTCAACTCATCTATCCAAGGCTATAAGTAGACGTCGATATCATTCCTGAGACTTCTTGGACCCAAAATAAACAATGAGAGTCTGAAACTTGAATCCTTTATACACTTCTGAGGTGTCATATTGTATGGAATTAGCACCATATACTGTAGGAAATCTCATGTTGTCAAACGGATTGAACCCATTCGATGATAAATTCCTAACCAAATCATTCATAATTCTTATCGAGGTTCTTCCACACCATAGAGTCTGTAGGATGCCTCATCACCCCATCTTCAACCACACACTTCTCTTGGTGCCACCGCATATCTGTTGTCGTTTGCCTTGATAGAAATAATCATTGCAACCTCGATTTCAGAGGAAAATGTTGCAGCACTTTTTAATGAACCTTTGATTTGCTATTCTGATTGTACTTCCACCTTGATAGCCCACACACCAAACACTCTTGTAAACTCATTGTGCTCATTCCAAAACAGTACACAATCATTTAAGCACGCACGTATGTTATCATAGCTAAATCTCAAATTTTTTATCCTCGTAATAAGATTTAGGAAATGTCTCCCCATCGGGCAACGTATCTTTTATCAACCCAACACATCTTCAAACGTTTTTTCAGTCAAATTATTCTACAACTTCACATGAAGTAACCTCACAATGAATGACAATTTTGAATACTTCTTACACTCGAGATACAACTCTTACTCAGCATCTGCCCATAACTCTCGTGGAAAACCCGTCTCCAGACCCCGATTTTTTTGGTTTAGGACCCAACATATTTTGACAAGCGCTCCCATCAACCTCTGCTCCTGCCTTAAAATATTCTAACATGTATCTCATATCATCATTTATGTTTTCCTCAAAATCCTCACTGCTCAGTTCAGGTTCTAAAGTCACTATTCGGTTAGGAAGTGATGAAATTGACTCTCCGTGAAATACCCAATGAGTGTAAATCTGGTCAAACTCATATATGAATAAATGATCCTCTATCTCGTCTATACGTTGGAACAAGACATTCTGACATCTCTTACATGGAAATCTTATCAGTCCACGACCATCTGCATAACTACGGGCAAAACTCATAAAACCCCGAACATCATCACTATACTTCGCACTTTTGATTCTATTAGCCTCATAAATTCAGTTCTTATCCATATTGTTACTTCAAAGAATAAAATACAAACAATAATGCAAACAATTATCACAGTCAGCTCCAATTTATTCGGGTGATAGGTACTATCCCATTCAAGTTTACTATATCTCGTATTACACATAATTGACCCGACCATTGTAACCGATGCTTTAGAAATTTTGAGAGCATTTTCCCTCAGTCCCCAGATACATGCCTACAACACTAAGCATAAACATCCACCATTCAAGGCGATTGTGTAAACTCAATGCTGAATGTATATCCAAAGGACAAAAGGATATTTATATCAATATTTCTAAACACATCTGTCACAATAGCATATACAATTACGCATATTACAGATATTGTAAACTCAAATTATCCATAATATGGACAATTCAAGAATTACACCAAGTATGTTATCCGAACTCAGTGTAATTCTTAAACAGGACTACAGCTACTAAATGAATGCACGAAACATATAAGCAAAAAGCGTTTGGACGGAATCAGAACCGTCCGAACCATACATATGAGCATTCAGACGTCTTTAGCAAAGCATCCGAACAAAACAAGAGTGTTTGAACGAACCATAATCCGTCTAGACTGCGATTGTCAAAAAACATTGTTCTTCGACGAACAGATGCCAAAATCTTAACAAAATCATATCAAAATCAACCTAAATCGCAAACACTTCAATATAAACACATCACAACCAACCTCAAACTCTATTGCTATCATTTTAGACCATAAAAATTCAAAAAATACATGCTTTGATATCCTAAAATCCATGCTTTTCATTCTAAACTTTTATAAAAAAATTTACCCACTAACCTCAAATGCAATCCAATGTGAAATCTCCCTTGAGTTGCTCCTGTCACCCCCTTTTCAACGAGATTGAATGCCCAAAATCAGCTCCCCTCTTCTCCTCTTCCACTAATATCAACTTTGATAACTTTTTCCCGTTATGCATACTATCTGCGTGTTCACCTCTTTCATCCGAATAAAACTCACTCTGACACCCTTAAGCCCGTGCCGATGCCTACATGACTAAGTTTTCGAGGGAATTCATTACTGCCTAAAATTTCATTCCATGCGCATGGACATTTTTCATCCGAACGGTTTCTTACAATTGACGACACAATTTTAGAAATCCCCAAACGACAACATTTCTACATATACATGCAAGCAAACGATCTTAAACGAATATGTCCGGATGGACTCAAATATCGTCCAAACGGTTTTGTTATACAATACGACACTGTTTGACATCACAATAAACCATTTGAACACTTATATAGTCGTCTGAACGGTTTCTAACGATCTAATTTTTTTATAGCTCATACCGTTCAATTTATTACCAAGTTTTAAATAACCAAAGTATGTTAATAACAAACATAAACCTAAGTGTGTCCGTGACAAGTATATTTAGTCACAAATATAAACCTAAGTGTGTTAGTAACATAAATAACATTAAGTGTGTTAGATAGTAGTTTTGAAGTTTCAAAGAGTGTAACAAAATGAGATACACAACATAAATTAACGTGTTGTACTAAGGATGAATAAATAGATATAACATAACTCAAATAACATAAATATATCAAATGTCCTCAAAACATAATATAAAAACAAATAACATAAAGTACTACGGCTCCTCTTGATCCGCAAGATGTAGATGCTGACATACACTGCTCATGTGGTCCTCTATCACACCGACCAACAAAGTCAAGGCATGTAATTGTGCACCAGATGTCACATCCTTTAGTTCTGAACGAACTGCAGCCACCTCCTTCTTCCACTCAGAGTCCTGATGGCCGACCTTACTCTCCAAAGCCATAAGCCAAGCACTGATTTTACTCAACTTTTGATGGGTGGGCTACAAGACCCCACGCACAATCTCACTCAGCTCGGCTTTCAGGTCCTTCACCAACCTCGGTCGCTTTGCCTGAAGTCCTTGGGTTAAGCTCTATCCAGGATCCCGCTCCTCAGTCCCCTGAGGCTACTCCTGTCGTCTACCAAAAATTACCAGCGTGGTACTAAGCGCTCGGCGTGTCTGTGGCTATGGAACGCGAGACTGTAGTCTTGTTGTTTGGCCCAAGTGGATACCCCTTTGTCTCGTCAGGACTCTTGGGTAATAGCCTAGCATGCAGGAATTGAGTCAGTAGAATACCGTACGGCAGGGAAATGGTCGTATCGGTAATCAGGGGCTCTGCACAGACATTCTAGATTATGTATGATGCAAGATCAATCGGCTCCTCTCGTGCTACCAGGTACATGAAGATGCCCATGTTGCATGCCTGGTCAACCAGCTCCCCCTGTGCAAAAAGAAAGCAACTGCCCATGTTGCATGTTGCTTCCCTCCAAAATAACTGTATTTGGACCCAGCATCATCTGGAATACCTCAGCTTTAGTAGGCCAGCTCTCCTCGTTCAGCGGTAAGTTAAGGAACGCTATCACAGGCCTCTCATAGCCCATGAACCTCGCTAGCTCGTCCGGCGAGAATGTGACCTGGCTGTTACAGACGGTGACCTCCCAACCAGGCTCTGAGACGTTGGACACCTGAAAGAATAGCAGCATAGAAAAACCGCACCATATCCATGGACACAAAGCCTGTCCTCTGGAAGAATGGTACCTAACCCGTCTGCTCCACTGCCTCCGGAAGCGTCTGATCCTCAAATCGAAGATTGTTGAAATCAGTCAAAGCAATCTGCCCCGTAATAACGATCGAGCAAGACATAATAATCGTCTAATGTTGTTCCACTGTTAGAGTTGGATCTGGAGCTGGCTCGGGATCTGCCTGGCTGCTGGAAGCATCGGTATCGAAACGCGGACGCTTGCTCATTTTTTTAATCTGCACAAAAGCATTTGCATGGTTAGAAAAGGAGTTCGCACTAAAGAAAAAAATATTTGCACGGTTAGACAAGTCGTTCGCATGTTTAAGTGATCGTTCTTACCATTAGTCCTCCGTGCGAACGGCAAGCATATATACACAAATACTTGGTGAAAACGATGACGTTTCCACCAAACACGTCGGAACAGCTAATAGTAGTCATCCGAACGGTGAATAAAGGAAACAAATATGCAAATTAAATATAAAAAAGACGTTTAAACTACTTGGATAAGCCGTCCGGACGCATTCTAACAGACAACATAAATTTCTACCATGTGTTCACTAAAAATGTCCTAACAGCAAGCGACTGTCGTCCGAATAGGAAACGCATAAATAAATTATTCAAAGTAAATATAAACAACAGTCTGGACGACACATGGAAAATGACAACGTAACCCTTTTGGGATACTACCAGGCATCCAAACATCTGAAAACAACGTTCGGACGCATCGAGGAAGACGACCGAGTTAACTTAACCATGGTAGTGTCCCTCCACCTCCCACACACTCCCAAAATTACACCAAATCTCAAACAAATACACTTAAAATAATCTTAACACTTAACACAATCAATTTCTACATAAAAATCAATCAAAAAACACAATGTAGTATACAAAAAATGAGATTGAAATTCTATACATAAAATTAAAAAAAATGAAATTTTTACCGCTAAAATAATGTTAAAAATGAATAAAACATAACTGGATGTGATTAAAGCCTCAAAGAAATGAGTTTATTTTAAGATTTGGGAAGAAAACACACGAGTGTTCGAAAAATTTGAGGATAAAACACAATGTATAACTAAAAATATCGAATCTGTTTGTATTTGACAATCCGTGAATACCGTCCGGACAGACACCCGTCCGGACGCTTTCATTCATGTGGCTCAATGAAAGTTCACTTTATTAGATGCTAAAATTTGAACAGTTTAAATCGGTTTCGAAACATTAAAAGCGTGGAGACGGTGATTATGCGTCCAGATGTAATTCTCCTAAATCTGTGTGACGTGAAACACACGTGACCTCAAACTCAACCTCTAGGAATTAGGATGGTTGCTTTGAGTCGGGTCGGCCATTGACTCGTGTTAAAAGCATTGTTCACCACTTGCGCACGCGATTCAAAACTAGTGAACCTACGTGGCGTGTCTTATTCCACCGAAGGTGTGGGAAGTCTACTAGTCGTGAGTCTTCCTTGCACATTTTGGTGATGTAACCGAGACAAAAGTAGATTACATCACCATACAATCTTCTCAAATCTTTGTCCGATTTTTTCTTTTAGGTAAATAATTCTAATTTTTTCTTGTTCAGGTTAAAAAAAAATTTCTCAGGGTGTTATAAGTTGTGCGAGAAGTAAAATTTTATGATAGTTGAAAAAGTGACGATAGAGAATGAAAAAGTAAAATAATTAGTAAAAATTTAAAAAAATATATAAAATTAATGAAAAAAAATAAAAAGAGAATATTTTATAATGATATTAACATTTTATTTTGAAAACATAGAATAGCCCACTTAAACTTGCATTCATGCATCGTGCGGGACCCCAAGGCATTAGTCCGACACAAGATATTCGGGCCATTCCTGAAGCTCACATGCCTACAACATCATAATCTTTTTACATTGTTTTAAGATAGATTTTAGAAATGTGGACGACAACGTTGTAGAGTGAAAAATGAGTTTTGAATTAAACGATTTTTTTTTCTTTGCAGTTTCTTTAGAAATTTTAATTTCTACTATGGGAAAGTTAATGATATAATTAATGCATTTTTCATGAAAAAAAAAATTATGATTTAACTTTCAAAACATCTTTGTTGACTTCTAATCCTCATACTTTTCAGGTCTCGAGAGAACAACGTCCCACTAAGATTTCAAAAATTGAATTAAAGAAATTATATTACTATATGATTCCCCTCTCTAAGATTTTAATCCTGTATCGCCTGGCCTGGAATCCAGGAAAGTTAAAGGGTGAACAGTGACACCTCGCTCGATCGGTACTCCTCGTTGTAGTTGGTGAGTGTTGCCTGCTTATGACCTTAATTGGGTAGGCATGCAAGACAAAGGGGACCGACCAAAGAGACACGCACCATCTACAGTCTACACAGCATTGCACCTAACTAGTTTTTTTAAAGTTTAGATGATCTGGACATTGAAATTTTTGGTACCACTCCATAATTCGAGGTCGCGGCGCACAGCTAGAGAACCCCCCCCCCCCCCCCCAGTTGAATAATCCTATACATATGACGTTGGATCGGGAATCTCGTGACCATCAGAGACAACTCTCCTTTTTCTTTCTTTTCTGGTGGGCTGTGCTCTTTCTGTGGCCAGCAAACCTAGTACCACACCCCAAGGTCCACCATTTGCCTCCGTCCTCAACCGCATATGTTATTGTTTTACTTAATTTTTTAACGTATTCTTTAGCAACAGCTTATATTTGGCTGGTTCTCTTTCTTTTCCTTTTCCGACCTATTCCAATTGGAAGTTAATATATATAATATGTCCACCATTTTGCGGATCTCCTCTGTGAGTAGAATTAGTTCCAACGTTACAAAAGGATGCTTTGTCCACTGCAATTGGTAGACGTGCAAAGTTTGAGTGACCTTTTTCTCTTTTTGGTGCCAACGAAGATGATGGTTGTAGTTGGGACCGGAAAGCATAAGAAATCCTCGTCTGTATTATTATTGAAATCCTTTTTCCCATTTACATCTATTACTGGCGTACTGTAGCCTGTCTAGGATCTGTTTCTAAGGTTAAGGTTTGAACAAAATTGTTCTCCTCGTGTCCTGGAGAAAAACAACGACCGGTTGCCTTAATCTGTTACAGTTTTCTTTTCTTTATGCTTTTTTTGTTTTGTCTTGTTTCAATTTCTACCGCTAGCCTGATAAATGGGTATATTATTTTTTCAAGGCGATAACTGGGTATATTTGGTACAACATAAAACTGATTAGAATGTTTTTTTAATGAACTGTATTAAATAGTTAGTCGTGAGTTCCAATCATACAATGTGGGAAGAAGTTCTTGACATAAATAATATTACTTAGGTTCCAATCATACCATGTGGTTGCGCTTCTAGTTCGGTCAGCACATTTTCAAACTGGATCAAATTGGTCCGAATTTCGTGCACAAAGATAGGATGTAAATAATTTTTTTAATTTCCGAAAAAAGAAAATCCTTTGAGATTTTGGTTGTCTATGGGACAGTAAACAGATGAATGAATATTATTCCAAAAACATTTTTTAGCGTCAGTAATAATGAAAATAATAAGAAACTATGAGATATACATTAATTAGGAGATGAGAGCAACGCTATCCTCAACTAAGGGTTTGTTTTTTCCCCCTCGTGAGCATCCTCAACTAGGAGTAACATCAAATCCATTAAATATACAATAAGAGTAAGCATTAGAATAATGTGATCACATGAAGATCTGCCGCATATACTCCTTTGGGACTAGACTATAAATAACTACTTCACCAGATGACACTATTTTTTTGAGGATAATAGATTCTGGAATCCAACACGACAATCATTGGTTAGACAAAAGCCGACCGCGTGGTTTTCCTTTTGGTTCTAACTTTGATTCGCCATTGGGTAAAAAAAAATACTCTAAATACTTTCGTTTAGTAAAAAAAAAAATGGCTCGCCTCAAGGAAATAGTAGTTGGACGTGGCACTTTTTTGAATGGGCCGAACCTGAGAAACAATGGGCGAATTCCGATGAACACAGCCCCCATTCAATAGCCCATCCTGAAGACTTGGCAGGCTGAAGTCAAGGTAGGGCCTGAGGTGCCCCTGCATTCAGCTCGGTCAGTTTGCTGCCGTACTGAAACTTCGGACGGTCAAACCGGTTCAAAGCGAAAGCTCGTAGCGTAAAATGGACAACCCGATTATACAAGATCGGGTCGGGTAGCTTCTTCTGCGTTTTGTCCTTAGTGATAATGGATATAAAAAAATAACTTATTATACGTACGGGTTATAATTTAAAGAAATAAATCTAAATTGATTTGGTCATCAACTTTATCTCACTTTATTAAATAAGGTATAATTAAATTCTGACGTTTGAATTTATTTTGTTAAATTTTGATCCGTACTTGTAAAAATTTATAATAATCTCACTTAGAACTGAATTCCTTTCTCAAGATGGGAAGTTAAGTGATCAGTTTTAGGTAATATTTATTTCTCCAACATTTCGAAGTATGGAAATTTCTAGCAAAAAAAACGCACTCTAATATTTTTAACTTTTAGAGGAAGTTTAACGGAAAGGTCAAATCGTCGCAACTATATATTCTTAGTGACCATTTACTAAAAAAATGAAACTTAGTGACTAAATCGTAAAAGTATTGTAAACCTAGTGACCAAATATTATATTTCTCTAGTTTTAACTTAAAGTTAGTTAAATTATTTTATGATATTATAAATAATTATGACTATTTGTGTTTTTTTAATGTAAATTTATGACTAAATAAAATGAAACATCAAATTGAAAGAAAAATTAGGGATAAGTCTTATTGGTCGAGTGAGAAAAGGCTCTAGAAGAAAAACGTCCTTTTAGTAGGACAATTTTTTTTCTTTCTAAACCCATTTTTAATGACTTTTTTTTTCTAAGTCATTTTTAATGACTACAAAAGTTAACGAAGTTAATGTTTAAAGCAACCCGGGTTTAGAAAACAATCTTCCCCGTCACCTACACTTTCCGGATTCCCTTGAGAAACACTCTTCTCTGTTGCTTCTTCGACTTCCATCTTTTAAAGTTTCCTGCATTCTCTTGTTCTTTTCGCAATTTCAATGTGTACAAGGTAAGATTTCTTTTTTCCTATTTGTTTTCTGATTTTACTGGTATCGAAATCCCGTGGTGCGTCTTTTAAAATAATTCCATTGGTTTCTCTCCTAGAGAGTGAGTATTGTCTTTCTCTTTCCTTCATTATTTCTTCGAATTCGAGGTTTTGGCTCGCGATTTCTAGGGTTTATATTGTTGGTTAATTTATTCTGCTGATTTTTTATTTGATGGCTTTCTTTTGAGCTCAGCTGGGTTTCACTGCTTTTTGCAGATAAGCGTCTTCTCCACGAAAATTATTGTATTCATCTCAGTGGATTTGTGCGTATCGGTTTGAAGAGGATTCAGGCACTGAGAAGCTCGAGTTGGTTATTGAACGGTTCGAGCCCAAAATCCTCTCTGGTTACTGTGTGTGTATCTTCTTTTCTCTTTATTAATTTTTGCTGTAAATTATTCTTTAGCATGTTGTAGTTTTACCACGTAGTGTGGTTATCGTATATGTTTGTCCTTCGGCTTTAGGGCTCCGCTGTCAAATTTAGATATTTGTTTCAAAATTACTTGTGCTGTTTGTGGATATCTAGTTTTGTTTATGAATTGTCATATATGTGGCTTCCTGTCTGTGACCAGGTGTGGGTTTTTAGAGTCTGAATTCGTTTGGGTCCACAATTGTCCTTTCAGTTTTGAATCTGTCTTCTCAAAAAACTTTTTGCACGTACACTTTTGGGGTGTCTATGTTTTATTTTTCGGCCATGTCTGCTGTTATTATACATGCTTTTGATCTCTTATTTATCTCAGTTGTGAGAGAGAAAATGATTTTATCAGATAACTGGGTTTGGAAGAATGCTCAGTGGAAGTTACGGCCCATTTTTCTTTGTGTTAGTGATTTTGCAATTTTGCAGAGTGAGTCCATCTGATCGAATAAAAAATGAGTTCAATAGGAAAAATCTTTTTTTTTTATAAGTAGTTCAATAGGAAAATATCTTGGAGCATAACATAATGATTTCTTTTTGGTTTATCATTGTTGGTGCACATTGCACCAAATGATAGTGGTTGTCAAATTCAGATGGTCAAACTTAGATAATGGGTATATACTGAACCTATTGTCTTTGATGGGGATTTCTATTGAAAAGATTTTGAGCCGGTTCCTCGTGTGCCTAAGAAGCTGATCTTGATTGAAGCCGATTTAACTTTTACTTGGTCACCAAACTAAACTGACTGTTCCTCAGAAACTGAACCAAGCCAAATAATTGGTGTTGGTCGGCTTTGATTTTGTTGGGGGTCTTGTCAGGTTCTTGGGTTTAGTTGTCACTGCTGCACACCTCCGATTTTATCAGTCAACTGACAATTTTGCTAAAACTGGAAGAGGACTATTTTCCTAAAAGTGGAAAAGGAAGATCTACTTAGACCAGTGTTTTGATGCTTGGAATAAAAAGTGGGTTGTGCAAATATGAAGATCTACTTAGCTCAGTATTCTGTACATGCTCAGATTGTTTCTCAACCATGCTTTAAATACAGATTTTCAAGAACTTGAGAAATTAGAGAACCAGCGTGCTATATGGCATGCGTTTTACCTCCTTTATAAGTTATATTTAGCTTTTATGATCTAAAGAGCATGTGGTTGTTGTCCTATAACTGGACTCTACTGGAGATTTGGTAGATTCAATAGCTCAAACAAATGCATGGTGGTATTAAGCATGTGTGAATTTGCATTAAACCTTGGCTAGCTTTCTTTTTGTAGTCCTATCTTTGTTTTATGATTGATTTGATAATCAACTGGAAATATTTGTTTTAGGGAGATTATTCCCTGATACTTTAAGCTATTTGCGTTCCTATTCAGCTACTTATGCACATTCGTACTGACCAAATTGGTCTAAATTCGTCTTTTATCTTTCGCTCATATCTTGCATGTCCAGCACTCATGCATCAGGGATAATTTTATATTCACGTATCCTTTTCTACTGAATAACACAATCTTGAATTTGACAAGACATCAGTAATTTCTGCTTGAGGATGTCTTTTTCATAACAAAGGAATATATAATAATTTTCAAGAGATACACTGCTATCGTGGAAGCTTTGTCTGACTTAATTTTTTTTTTTGTGTGTGTAATCATCAAAGCCAAATGGAATAGTAAGTTATCTGAGCTGTGTTGATGAAATTCATGTACATCCTTTGTTGTGTTTTTTGCTACTGCTTCAGATTGAATTTTTTTCCTGCTTCCCTTTTATGTGAGACTTTGGGTTTTAATGTGTCAATTGACAAGTTGTAAAAGATTGGCTTTCTGAAGTGGTAATGAAGAAGAACGGTTGGGAATGATGAAGGAATGGGTCTGATGTTCTCAAGCAATTTACATATAGCTCTGATGACTGGAAAAAGGGGAAAGAATGTGTTCCAAGGCTGGAATCATAATAAACCTTATCTTCTTCCATATCTTGGTCACCGATGTCGACCTTTAGCAGTGAGAAAGGAGCAGAGAAAGCGTAGGAAATAAAGGGATTTGGAGATGGGATTTGACTCTACGCTCCTAGAAAATTGATGGAGGAGGCTAGAAAGTCCTGTTATCTGCTGTTTTAACAAATGAAGCTGAAAAGTCGGGGAATTTATTTACTCCAAGGATATACATAGGTCTCTAGTATACATAGGTCAAAGAATATCCATAGGTGTCTAGTAAAGCTTTGTATACATCTGTCTCAACCTTCTCCTAATATTTGGATTTATGACAAGTCAGTAATCAGCAGAAATCACGTCAATATCTCCATCTAATTCCAGAGCATGTTCTTTGCTTATCCAACAAAAGAGATTATTGATGCCTGCTGATACATTTCTGTCAGAACTGCTTTCTTGGGATCCACCATTTGACACCATATGTTATCTTTTGGCAAAAGGTTTTCAATTGATTAGACTTTCTTCCACCCTGTAAAGCTTCTTGACTTCACTTTTAATCATCGATGCACTAGCAAAGACATCCAACACTCTATACACGGAAAGGACATTCTGGTAAGCAGACAGTTGCACCATGGTTAATGGAAATAAATAGTAGAATAAGCTGGTATGTGTGCTCCTACCCCTCCTCCTCGTGCCATAGTGACTCAATGATTGGATCTTCACTGCCTTTCAACTGACTTAGGGGTTCAGGAACTCTCTTTCCAGTTCTTTTTAGGAGATTCTCTTGCTCGGAAGATGCTATCAAGAGCTTCACCATGTAGAAGGCCAACACTATGATTCTTTAAACTAGAAAGTGGCGATAAAAAGACTGGCTTCACCAACCCCACTTTTCAAATACCGAGCCATCAATCTTATGGTTAAGATAGTATTTAGTGAAAAGTTAAATTGAACTCCATTGAAGTCTTTTTTTTTTATAAGTAAGACAATTTTATTAAAATAAGCGGTAACAATACAAGGATCTATACCGGAAACGCTTAATACAAACACGCAACAAAACTAAGGAAATCATCAAAGTCGGCAAAAATGCCTCCTAAAATCGCATTAGCCCAACAAAATAAGGAAAAAAGCATAGACCCTTTCAACGTCACAATAGACAACGACACATCCTCAAAGCATCTATTGTTCCGCTCCCGCCAAAGACACCACCAAACACACAAGGGAATCAATCTCCAAATGGCCTTAGCAACGGGATTAGAGAGTCTTCTATTCCAACTCCAAAGCACATGCGCCACCGTCTCCGGCATAACCCAATGAAAATTCGTGATGCTAAAAACATGACTCCAAAGTCCACGCGCCACAGAACAATGAAGAAGTACATGGTTGACCGACTCTCCATCGCCACGACAAAGAAAGCACCACTACGCCATGTAGACCCCTTTTCTCCGCAAGTTGTCAATGGTGAGAATTCTCCCGTGCATCGCCTCCCACACAAAAAAGGAAACCCTGAAGGGACAACGCGGCCTCCACACCCCTTTCCAAGGAACAGACACGTTATTCCTCTTAGCCATGAGCTGATACATGGACTTTACTGAAAAAACACCATTCGCTGAATCAGGCCAAGTCACCTGATCATCCTCCCCTCGTCGTAACTTCACACGGTACAGAAGAGAATAAAAGGCAAAAAACTCCTGGACCTCCCAATCATTCGCCGATCGCACAAAGGGAATATTCCATACGACAGTGCCCTCCCTTTCTACCAAACAATCTGCCACCATAGCCTCCTTGCACCGTGCCAGCGAAAACACAACCGGAAATGCCAAGGACAAAGGCCGTTCCCCGCACCACCACTCATGCCAAAAGCTTATCCTCAAGCCACTGCCCACAGAGTACCTGACAAGCGGCTGAAAATCAGCCCATCCTCCCCTCGTCGTAACTTCACACGGTACAGAAGAGAATAAAAGGCAAAAAACTCCTGGACCTCCCAATCATTCGCCGATCGCACAAAGGGAATATTCCATACGACAGTGCCCTCCCTTTCTACCAAACAATCTGCCACCATAGCCTCCTTGCACCGTGCCAGCGAAAACACAACCGGAAATGCCAAGGACAAAGGTCGTTCCCCGCACCACCACTCATGCCAAAAGCTTATCCTCAAGCCACTGCCCACAGAGTACCTGACAAGCGGCTGAAAATCAGCCCATCCCTTGGAAATGAACCGCCACAAGCTCACGCCATATGACCCCCGGGTTTGGCAAGTACTCCATTGACCCGCAGAGCACCCATATTTTGCTGCTATGACAACCCGCCAAAGTCTATCTCGCTCGTTAGCAAAGCGCCACAACCATTTGCGCAAGAGAGCCCTGTTGAACAACTTGAGGCTACGGAGTCCCAAACCCCCATGGGCCAATGGAGAGCACACCAAGTCCCACTTCACAAGATGATATTTAGTCGCACCCCCCCAAAGGAAGTCCCTCTGTATCTTCTCCAACCTGTCCGCTACCGCAGCTGGGATGGGAAACAGGGAGAGAAAATAGGTGGGCAGACATGATAGAGTAGACTTAATGAGAGTGAGCCTACCACCCTTAGAGAGATACATACGTTGCCAACCCGCCAACCGACGCTCCATTCGCTCAAGAATCCCATCCCAGATATGGGCACTCTTAAACCGAGCACCCAACGGGAGCCCAAGATAAGTCAACGGAAAAGAAGACACCCGACACTCTAAAATCCGCGCCAACTCGTGCACAGAAGCAACATCACCAATTGGAATAACCTCAGACTTAGACAAATTTATGCACAACCCCGACACCGCCTCGAAACACAAAAGGAGACAACGGAGACTCTAAAATTGACTTACCTCTGCCCCACACAGCACCAAGGTGTCATCAACAAATAGTAAGTGGGAAATGCTCACACTGCCATCTCCGACCCCAAAACCCTCTAAACGACCATGCTCCACGACCTTGCCCATCATGCGACTGATCCCGCTTCGCCCAAAGACCCACCGCTCTCCCCCACCTTCTCCACCTTCTTCTCCGGCACTCCACCCTTCACCATGTCTGCAAAAGAGCAACCTTCTCTTACCGGAGCAGCAACCACCCTACGCTTGCGCCGCAGTTCACCGATAGCCATGATAACCTCCTCGCAGGTTGTGGCAAAAGATTGCCACCCACCACTCGCCTTCCCCTCCGGTACCATCACTGCTCCTCTCCGTCGTCGCTCCCCAAACTCCGCAAGAGCTATATACCGGCCACCCCGATTCGCACACAACTGGGCTAGGAATGCCCTCGGTGGCTCATTGAATTTCTCCGAGAAGACATTATGCACCCTGTCCGATGCCATCTTTCCAAACACGTTCGCCAACCAAACCATCCCGAAGTCTTGCAAAACTACGTCGTGTTTCCCTTGTTTTGAATAAAACTACCTCTGGTTTTGTTGACAATTAATATACACTAATGACTCTTATGGTTCTACTTTTGAGTCACCAGTTAGACTATTATCGCTTACATCCTCACACTCGCATTGCTCTTCTCTTCAATCAATTTCTTTTGTTATTTTATTTTTATATGGATGAAACTCAAAATTTGTGGCAGTATTTCGTTTTATGCTAAGGAGGAACAATTTTCAAATCAGGATAGCATAGTTGGAAGTCTAAAAACCAATGGTTTAATAACCATTTATTCCTTGATTTTCGGCTTATTCAGTGAATAATTTGAAGACAGGTTTTTATGCCTTGGGGGGAGTTTAGTATTTATTGTATACTATGCAATTTAACAGTTTTTCACACTCGGGATGGCAATGCAAAACACCATTTACCTGGTATTGTTTGTTGGCTTGAGATGTGCTCGAGGTAGAACTCGGCCCGACCTGTGTGGTTTAATCTAGTTCAGCTCAAGCCAGGCTCAAACATGACAAACTGTGGACAAGGTGAGCTCAAACACTATTGTTTCAGCTCAGCGTGAGAGCTCAAGCTCCCATAAAAGTCGGCCGAGCCAAGTCCGAACAGCCAATAGTTGGCTATGCTACATGTTAATAACATATGCCTTTTCTATGATATGATGCAATTCAATTATACCTATGTCCTCTAAAAGCTTTATCTTTAAAAACTTAAAAAGTAGGCTTATGTGAGGGAACAGCTTGCATAACACTGTCTTGCAACTTTATGAGCATGGAATGGTAACAAGTATGAAATAGTGTGTCTGTGTGATTTTAACTTAGTGGTAGAGAGTTTCCCAAGCGGAATGGATTAGCATTATTTACTCAGTAGTTAATACTTCTGTAAACATTTAATGCTCTGCCAGGATGTCTCACAATGCTTACAGAGTAACAATACCGTCTTTTCAGGCTCATCGATACCAGCGTCTCCATAATCTTCCTTTTGTTGATGGTTTTGTCCCATTAGTTGCGTTATTGTATCATGATGAACAGCCAGTATGTTGAGGAGCATGTAAGTCCATTGACCTTGGGTGATTATGTTGATTACTAAAACCAAATGGATCTTAAGCAGATAATTCTTTTGCAGGAAGAAGCAACTGTTATGGGGTTTGAGGTTCCGAAATCACCTGATTCAAGTTACAACAACGCCTACCCGGGTAATGAAGATGAGGCACGGGACCCACCTCTTGTCCCTCCTCATCTGCAAAACTCGTTGCTCAGCCAGCCAGCAAGCAGAGACACTTCTGGACCTATTCCATTGCCGCAAAATGTGATTCTCAACCATCTTTACATTGAGAACAGGGAGGCCCCACGTTCTGTCGTGGCACTTGGGTTCACTCACCGGTTCCGTCAAAAATATGTTACAGTTGTGGTTTACAAACCAGTTCATAGAAGGGGCAGTACCAGCACTTGATGTGCATATAGAAGAAATTATTAGGTTTGGTTTTGACGAGAGTAGCCAAGATCGATCCAAATACAAAATTAGGCACAAGGGATACTTAATTTGCCTCACAGCAGCTAATGCGTTTAGATTTGTTTTATTAAAAGTTCCTGTGGACTTGAGTTATTGATATTGCTATGACGTTAGACTTGCGATATTCAAAGTTTTCCACCGTATTCTTTCTACTGTTAGTACGTGGTATGGAGTGGCTAGGGCCATGAAATCTAAGAAATTGTTTCTAATGCAGGAAGTATGTCCATGCATCTGTGGATGTTTGAGGAAATTCCTCAGTGAAGGGATCAAGCTATCAATAAACCTTCTAGCTTATCACTAAATTTCTCCAATGATCATTAAAACTACTCAATGGTGATTAAGATTACCTAATCAAGAATACAAGATAATCTATTAGCTCAACATGATTTCATAACTATATACTTATATACCATGATTTTCTACTTAGAGATTTTCGTATGAGATATAAAATTTCTCTTCATATATTTAATTTCATGAATTATGGAATATAATAAGCAATGGAAAAATAAGTTCATAAAAGAAATCTACCTAGCAAGATTCGGCTCTTAAGAAACATAGTAATAAACTTGTACTAATAAACTTTTACAATGATAAAGAAATTATCTAAAAGAAATCTTAAAATGAAATTTCATCATAAAGTTAATGTATCATAAACATTAAACTTAGGTCATGTGAGTTTAAATGACAACCCAAGAGGGGGTGAATTGGGTTTTTCAAAAACTTAACACTTTTTTAGTAAATATGCAGATCTGAAAACTACCCCTCTATAACAAATAATAATGAGTCTAAAGCTATGTAAAATATAATCAATGAATGATAAAACATAAATCTCCACAAGTATGAATAAGTACTAAAATGTAAGAGAGATAGAGTTAGAAAGATAACATCGTATTTTTAGGTGGTTCGGCCAACACTTGCCTACGTCCACCCCCAAGGCTATTGACTTCCTTGGGCTTCCTCCACTATTCTCCAAATAGCGAATATACCTTAGCTTTCCGGGTGCTAAGGAACCTTTACAAAACGTTTTGCGAGCTCACGCTTCAACTCTCACAAATCCTCACAACCTAGAGGATTTCTTCTACTCTCACAAGTAGGACCAAGTGTTTTCCCAACACTTAACAAGTGTTCACACAACACTCAAATGTTTTCCTCAAGATGAATACAAAGGAATTACAATGAATGGCTCTCTAAGCCGAATATGCCAATGAAAAGCTCAAATCGTATGGAATGGCTCTCTAAGCCAAATCAGCAAGTGTAAAGCTCAATAAGATGAGATTATTGAAGGAAACCTAAAGTTTTGCAGGTGGAAGCACAAGCTCTCTCGGTAGGTGTTGTTTTTCTTCTTCTTCAACAAGCTTTCTCTCTCTAGAAGTTAGGGCAAGATTGATTGCAAGTGTGTTGTCCCTTCTTCAAGAAATCTCTCTCTTCCTTTGAAGGTTGGGTTGTCAAAGATGAGCAAGAGAAGAAGTTTTGACAATGGAGCTTTGTTCTTGAATGATTCAGCAAGTGAAAACTTTGATTCTTGGACTCTCTCTCTCTAGATGTTGCAATATTGGTCGAGCTCTCCTTCTCTCTCTCCATCTTCTTCTTTTTATAGCTTCTAGGTCTTCAACAGTCATAAAGGGTTTTCTTGGAAAGTTGGAGAGCCGTTGGAGTAGTTAAAGACAATTTGAACCATTTAAAAAGAGTTGGCGTCGTTTCCACAAAATCTGAAATTTCGCACAATGTGTCGACACATTGATTATATGTGCTAACACATTGAACTTGGTCCTGAAATGCAAACTCTCAGGTGTTAGTTCAATGTGTCGACACTATGCTCCAATGTGTCAACACTTCCAACACTTAGTCAAAAAATCACTTTGAATTCTAGAAAAATGTAAACTCTCGGGTGTTAGTTTAATGTGTCGACACTATGCTCCAATGTGTCGACACTTCCAACACTTAGTCAAAAAATCATTTTGAATGGCTTGAAATGTAAACTCTCGGGTGTTAGTGCAATGTGTTGACACCATCACTCAATGTGTCGACAATTATAAGTGCTGGAGAGTTTTTCAGCAACTTCAAAGTGTTCAATCCATTCCAAAACTTCTTAAAACACCTACAATATGAAAAATTGATCTTATCAACTTGTGTAATGATGTTCAAGTGCACTTTATATATATTTAAGAGAGATAACCTCAATCCTTTGAAATATAACTTGGAAATTGTGGATTGACAATGTAAAATCTAAAAGTCTTTGAAACTTAGAATATTTTGTTATCATCAAAATCATTTATAGATTGTTTGTAAAACAACCTTGGGCTAACAGGTCATACATTGGCCAAAACTATGGCCCCATGAGTTAAATTAAACGAATACATAGGAAAATAGCAAAAAGGAAAAACGGGGTCTCACAAAAATTGATAGTAATCTTTGAAATGAACCCTCCAAAATTTTTGGAAAAATAAACATGAGAGGAAGAAATAACGTTTAATGAGAAAATAACTACTTTATAAGTGAGTCTTACAATTTTTTAAAATAGTAACAGTATCTTTTTTACTTTTCTCCCCCTCCATTTTTTTTTCTAAAATTCCTCCCTCCCTCCTTTCTAAAATCTCTCTCTCTCTCTCTCTCTCTCTCTCTCTCTCTTCTAGATTATATATTTTCTACTTTTCTTTACTTCTACTCTTTTCTAAAATTCATCTCTTCGTTCTTTCTCACTTCTGTCTCTCACTATTTACGCTCTTATTATTCAGATTTTCTCTCAATGACCTCTCTTTTCTCTCTCCCATTATATTATCTCATATACAGAAAATAGCAAATTCTATATTCAACGCTTGGAATACAACAAACTTTTTCCTTTTCACACAAAAAAAATCATCTTCAAAGTTAGAATTTTAAATATTATTACATTTAATTATTATTGTCTTTTTTCCCTAATAACAAATTCATTTCATTATTATTGTCTAATTAAAATATTATTGCTCTATTTTTTTCTAAACAAAATATTATTATTGATCTATTAATTGTGTGTACCTATGTTATTTTGGCTAGTTTTTAACATTGCCTCGTGTCTTTGTCAATAACTTATGAGCCTTTTATTCTGAAGATTTTAAACTTTTGATTATATTTGGCCGCACAAGGTTATAGTACTGATATAATAATTGATGATTTTTACTTGTTGAAGGAATGTCCGATTCAATTTGCATAATTTATGAAAATTTGACTTTTACACTTAAGTTAAAGTTTATAAATTTTTTTTAAGTTTTAAAATATGTTGTAACGTTTTGATTATATTAAAACCACTTGCAAAGAGTTTCATTACCTTTTGACGGTCTGATGTGAAAACTCATTGCCACGTGTTCTCGTATCCAATATCGTCCAACAACTTTTTTAGGAATCAAATCCATGAAGCTTTGCATTCATTTTCACATACATCATATGCGATGGGGAAGATATCATCATTTGGATCTTTCCTAACCACACAAAAAGGTTATCCTCTAAAAGGACTCTTCAGATGACTCCTTCAATCGAAATAATCGTCTACAACCAGCTAACCAGCCCACCTTACATGCTTCCAACTGCACGTACATGCGTTGAAAAAATCCTACATCTAGGTGAAGCATGACATGTGACCTTGAATTCCACTCCATGACAGCCAACACATAATCTCCATCTTATTTGAATTGATCAGCATGCTTACCTTTGACCATGTCTAACGCCAACCGAAGTGCACGATATGTTGTCCACTTCTCGATCCCGACATCCAATCTCTTCGAACATGCTCTACAAGTGCCATTGGTGTCATTTTTGGTGTGTCTTGGACCATTTCAAGGTAACGTCGTGATATCCACCTTGGATTCAAGTACTTGTTCTTGTAGTGAGTGCTGCAGTGATGCTCAGACCGAATAGTCTTCACTTGAAATGCACTTCTATCATTAGTTTTAGAGACGTGTATCCTCCATTTGCAACGAGGAGTAGCCTTACACTTGGCCGTGACATGGAGTTTGTCATTTTTTTCGTATAATCGAATGGAAAGCCATTCTGGATAGAGAAAGGCTTCAATGCCATCTTGAACAGTGCAAGATCTCTAAACTTCATTCACTTCACAATCCTTAATTGCTTTCCCAATTCAATGTCTCCTTCGTGGAACTCCTTACACCTCAACTTATGCCTCAAAGTCTCGGAATCGCTGCTACAACCCTCACTACCACTTTCAACAACGTCACTTGATCCATCATTGGTACCCTCATCTTCCTCAGCCGCTGCCCTACTAAATGAATGACATGTACCAAATCATTCCATTACTTTTTCCCTAGCATTTGCCTCCTCATCATTTACTAAGAGTTAGGATACGAATTAGGCTCATCCAAATTAGTGTCACAATCATTAGATAATTGTTGCTTGTTGTCACCCACACCATCATCTTCTCCATTTGCATCAGGCTCTTCATCTTCATCTTCATACTCATCAACATCATCCAATGAATCACTAAATAGATCATTGTCAACCAATTCAACATCTTCATCCACATCAGCGTCATTCCCTTCCAGAAGACTCGCATCATTCTTAACATGAGGCTCTTCATTCACCTCCACATGATGCTCTTCATTCGGGTCAATGTAATCTACCACATCAGCTTTGGAACCGAGTTTCTTTCTTACACCACTTAATTTTTTTGATGATTCTAATGCAATCCTCATCAATTTACAAGTAATCAATTTCATCCTCAAAGTCGATGCGTTCGAGTGTACATCCAAATTGAGTGACATTTGTATGCCCAAACATCTCTTGAACAAGCTTCAGCAGTACCATTGCAGAAATACAATCTGGATTCTTGTTGCAAACATATTTCGCTTCTCCCCAGTGTACCGTTTTTTTCGTTCACTCATATACCCACCAGCATGTATGTAAAGGTGTACCATATTGCCTGCAAAAAATATAATGAAAATAATTTAGAAGACTTAATCTCAATCAAGGAAAAACATTCATTGGGATCTAATTTTGGGTTTGGTTATTATGATGCTTCTTAAAGTGCTGATGGCTACTAATGAACAACCACGATTAAATTTTTAAGATCTGATGGCTGCTAACACGTCATGTCAATTAATGAATTTGACTCGCGAACTGACCCATCAAAAAAAAAATACCCAAATTGATTTTGCTCTTCTTATTCGCACACTCTAACCCTTCTTCGTAAAGTCTCCCAGCCGCCCAGCATTGCCGCCCAGCCGCTTCTTTCACTTGCCCATTGGACGGAGCTGAGCAAAAGATCAAGATAAAGAAGAAGAACATTAGAGGGTGAGGCTTGGGAAAGCGTGTATGTGTGATTTTGTTCCTATTAGTGCTATTGTGTGCATGGTGAGGAGATTAGAGACTTTTCTACAAATATTCACACTACTATGTGTCTACTTTACAGCGTCGTTATCAGTGTTATCTATAATATTCACACATATGTCTTATGTGCGTATCCAAAAATGATGAGACCCTATGCAGTTTGTCCCTAAATACATTGATACACTTATTTAAATAACTTGTAACCTAAGCTATCATGGTAACTGACACTTAATCATCTGGAAAGGGAAGAGACAAAGAAGATGAGTGAATGAAGTTTAGTACGAAAGTAGGGTAGTATTTTCAAGCCAGCATTGAAGATAAACTGAAAAAAGTATAACTTTTTTGGCCCATATGAAATAAAATATTCTATGAATGTGAGGCGAAAAGCTTAAATAGGTTTTTAAAAACTTCTTTAGCCCCATTACAGAGCCTGTTTTTCATTTGTGTTGCCTGTAAAAAGAATATTATAATTTTTTTTGTTTGTCATATATTTGGATATATGCATACTCATGCAGTAGTCAAAGCAAAATATATAAGATCTTTAAATTCTCCCCAATTGGCTGACTGTTAATTTTTTATATTTTTTTGTTTCAGATTTATTCACCTATAAGAATAATGGCGGAAATGAAAGGGGTCAATCTCAATATCACTAGACGAGGGTCTAGTAATACGTCTAACCCGAAAGGTGAGTTGGTTGTCCTTTATCTGAATGACTTAAATGGTATCAGGACTTTTTAATCATTTTCTTTATTTTATACGTGTAAGTGACATGGTACAAGCAAACAACGGGAAGATAGTAGATGTTTGGAGCTTATAGTGGAAGGACGTCGAGCATGCGTACGATTGGTACAATCGGTATGCAACAATCAATGGCTTCAGTATTCGTACGCATACCGGCTTCAAGCATAAAGAACATGAGTATTGGACAAGAAGAGTTTATGTTTGTAGTCAAGAATGGATGAAAAAAGAAAGGGATTTGTTTGTGCTGGCGAAGCGACTGCGACGAAATACGTGATGTGGGTGTCTCGCAATTTGTACTATTCAGCTACGGTCTAGTGGGAAGTATTGCATCTTCGAATGGTTTTCGCAACATAATCATGTGTTGGCGACACCTTCAAAAATTCACATGCTCCATTTTCAAAGACATGTGAGCGAGTTACAGTGTGTGGATGCTATAACTTCAGATAAAGAAGGCATTCACCCTAAACTGGCCTATGACTTGATGTCAGTGCAAGCTGGGGGTAGACAACATGTGGGCTTCACTCATCAAGATTACAAAAATTATCTAAACGATATAAGAACTAAGATAATGGAAGTTCGTGTAACCTGTGTTCTCGTTAATTGGTTTGGTGATTAGCTGAAGAAAGATTCAGATTTTTTCTTTCGGGTCATGATGGATGAAGAGGAGCACGTTACTAACATCTTCTGGTCGGACACCATTCCATACAAAATGATTATGCCATCTTCGGGGACCTTGTCATTTGACACCACATACAGGACAAACAACGAGCACAGGACATTGAGAGCATTCCTAGGGATGAATCAACATAGACAATCGATCGTGTTTGGGGCATGCTTATTGTTTAATGAGATGGTGCAAACATTCAATTGGTTATTTCAAACATTCATTGAATGTATGAATGTGAAGGCTCCAAAATCTCTGTTCACTGATCAAGATGCATGTATGTTAGCTGGAATATCATCTGCCGTAACAGTTACACACCATTTTTTATGTGCATGGCATATATCACAAAAATGCATTGAAGAATTTGGGACCATTGTTTGGAAACAAGGGCTTCAAAAAAGATTGGTCAAGCATGAACTAGTGTTGGAGTAAAATGATTGTGGAGCATGAACACCAAAGCAATGGATGGTTGCAGAAAATATATGAAAAATGCGAGAAATGGACCCCAAAGTACGTATGTAATATTTTCTGTACTAGAAAGATGAAGACCTAGTTAAGTAAAAGTTGCAATGCAACATTACATAGGTACTTGAAAACTGTTATGAATATGGATCGGTTCCTATAAAATTTCCAACGAGCAGTCGATGAGTTGCGATACAACGATTCACAAGAAAATTTTCAAATGCTCAATAAAGTATACACGAACCATTTGGGGATTTTTTATATGATCATGAGACAAAATTCTACACTCCCACTATGTTGACTATTTTTTTGAAGCAATAAAAAAAAGTTGGCTATCTTAAGTTCGACTATCGAAGGGAAACTATTGGGACCGAGGAGGTTGAGGTGCACTTATGCAATCGGGACGCTACTCGTGATTCTTCATCAGCGAAGCATTATGTGATCAAGACGGAGAATGAGTTTCACCAGTGTAGTTGCAAACAGTTCAACTTTGTAGGTGTCATCTGCAGTCATATTATATGGGTGATGAAACAGAAAGGAGCAGTATGTATTCTTCGTGGGTATATTTTGGCTAGGTGGAGAAAAGATATTAGACAGTCAGTTGTGCCTATTTACAGGTCACATGCTACGGCTGATTTGACGTTGGGAAAGGTGATAAATCGTAAGAGATATATAAACTAGTATGTTTCAACTATTCAACATTATGGGGGATAAAATTAAATCTTGGCCAATCTTTGAGCGTTACCACGTTACACTAGAACACGATCTTGCTTAATTGTTGGGGGATGATGATGATCCTTCTATCCTTGCTAGCGCGGGATCTTCTGTCCCTGTTAGCGCGGATTCTGGAGTACATGTTGATACAATGATTGTTTCAAAAGGTTTCAAGACGAAGGAGTCAAAGCATAAAGAAAATAAGTGATTAAAGAACAAACTTGAGCGTGGTCATGGCTATGCTCATGGTCTTGGGGTTGGTCGTGCTTCATCACAACCAGTGTCTCGTCATTTACAACTACTTGATGAATTGGAGGTATGTTCTTTAATTTGATACTTTGAGTTGAAATTTAATTTTACCATTACCTAAACCGGTCATATTTTTATATTCCTTCTTCGAAGGCATCCAACGAAGACGGGGAGGAGGATGGAGAGGACGAATCGCTAAATGGATGATTTAGGAGCCTTGACAAGTTATAGATGTTTGATGATGTTGGTAACTCTAATTGGTTTGTAATTTTATATTGTACGAGTACCCAAGATTCTTGGAGAAGCATGAATGTTTTGGAGTTGTTGTCCATTGTTGCAAAGTTGCTGTCATTGTTGGAGAAGCATGACCTTTTTGTTGGAGTTGTTGTTCATTGTTGGAGAAGCGTGGCATTTTTTGGAGCTGCTGTCATTTTTTGGGTTTGCTGTCATATGGGAGAGTTGCTGTCAAGTAGCTAGAATTTTGGAGTTGCAGAAATATGGAGATGTCTTCTCTAGTTGCTCTAAAGTTAAACTTTTTATGTGAATTCTAATTGCTGTAAATTTGGAGTTTTTATGTAAATTCTAGGGAATTGGCATTTTAATCGCTAGGTTTTTCCCCTTATAGCGGTTTGGTTCCTAGGAATTAATCCCTAACAAAATAATCCTCAAACTATCAGCTTTTGACAAAATCATCCTTTCGTCAAGGTTCCATGTGCTTGATTAATGGCACGTCATCTGCCAACTAAGCTGCTCTTCAAAACAACATCTCGCCACGCCTGTAGCTTCCAGCCCAAAATGATGTCATTTTTTTGGTTATGTTAAATCCACACTATTTTTGGCATCACCGATGCACACCGTTTTAAATCTGGCCCTTCCGTTCATCTACACTTCGAGCCTTCCTTTGAATCTCAAAATTTTTCCCTTTCTCTTGTGAACCCTAAGCCCACATTAGAGAATAGCCAGAGTTGGTAGATTTGAAGTGTCATCGTATTCAAAAATCTCTAGAGCAAGCAATTAACTTTGGTAGATCTGAAAGGTTTCATTTTCACATTTCGGAGATCCCAGTGGAGAAACATCTGAGAAAAGGTTTGTGTTTCACTGAGCCCGAGTTTTCATGCCTCCTTAAGTAGTTTAGTTCGACGTGAAAGCCTGATTGTGTATGCTCATCTTATAATACTAATTTCTAGTACCATAATAGATCTGGATGGATTTTCTTGCAATGGGACATTCTGTTAGTTCTGGACCAGTATTCCTTTGAAAACTTGTTAGCATTTCTTTTGTTTCGTTTGAGTTAAAATAATATTTCTATCCTTGTCTTATATGTGTTTCTGGATTAAAATTGAGAGTTCTAGGTCATTCTCTTTTGGTAGTCGAAGGGAGGGGCTACGGCTATGTCAGTGCCAACTGAAACATGCCACATTCTGCTTTGTGTTAGTAGGTTGGTATGGTACTCTGGCCCTACAAATGTCTCGTGCATAGTTAGGCTGGTTGCTACTGGCTTGAATTTTTGTCTATCTTGTCTTTTGATATCCATATTTTGCATCTAATGTACTTTGCAATTTAAGTAGCTCTGCTGTGTCAAGCAATCCCAGATCTTTATGTGCAAAATTGAATGGGGTCTTTAAAATTGAAGCATTATCATAGGCTATATTGATTCCATCATATGTGATAGTTACTTTGACTAATGGTTTAATAGTTATTTTCCCGTCTTTCAGCACAGTTTCGCTATGTTTTGTGAAGATGAGTGAGTCAGATCTTACCACAAGGTGTAACTGTGGATTGAGAGCACCGCTTAAGACCTCATGGACAGATGCTAATCCAGGAAGACGTTTCTTCGGGTGTGCATAGAACGACGGAAAAGCAGTGCATTCCTTATCTCATGTCCCTTGTTCGTTTAGTATATATGTAAGACTAACGTACAAGTGTTCCATCACTTGCAGAAAGCATGTGGATTCTTTGAATGGTTTGATCCTCACATGTGCCCAAGTGGGATGTAAGTGGAAACCCATTTAATGAAGAAAATCAAGGACTTGCAATCTGAGTTGGCTCTGCAGAAGCCTTTTATGAATGTGTTGAAGCTCATGCTTCGAGCGTCTTGGGCTGCCCTTGCAGTTATGGTGTACTCT
The DNA here is from genome assembly GCA_963930655.1 of Myrica gale. Classification (NCBI taxonomy): domain Eukaryota; kingdom Viridiplantae; phylum Streptophyta; class Magnoliopsida; order Fagales; family Myricaceae; genus Myrica; species Myrica gale. The sequence goes on along the minus strand of OZ005602.1, from coordinate 16,794,492 downwards.
TGTTTAGTACTTTGATGTGATGTGTTGGGCAATGTTTATTTATTGTGTCATTATCTTGTCACTTTTGTTGGGAATATATGTGAATGGTAGGATTTAGTGGTACTGAAAATGTAAACTTTTGTGTACTGCTGTAATGATCTTAGTTGTGCTTCATCTTCAACAGTTGTAATTTCAGAATGGTATTTTAGTGCCACTTTGGTAATCTATTGGTATTTTGGTTTTTGGTTGTCTTATTTTAGTGCTAGATTGGTATTTTGGTTGTCTTATTTTAGTGCCATTTTAGTAATTTGCCTTATTCGTATTTTGGTGGCCTTATTTTAGTGCCAAAAGTTCTGCAACTAAGCAAATTACAAGCACGAATAAACCAAAAGTTTTGCAAGTAACCAAAAGTTTACTGCAATTAACCAAAATTCTGCAGCTAACAACCAATAATAACTGCATCATTCTGCAACTAACACAGAGCAACTTTCTAAAATTCTACAACTACTCAAATTACAGCATCAACTTTCCAAAAATCTGTTGCAATACCAAAATTACAGAATTAAGAAACCAAAATTCTACTGCAACTTTCCAAAATTCTGCATCTACTCAAATTACACCACGAAGAAATCAAAATTCTGCTGCAATACTAAAATTACAGCAACACCAAAATTCTGCCACTTCACTAAGGATAACTGCAACTAACCAAAATACAAAATGAATCCAAATTCTACAACTTCTGCTGCAATACCAAGGCCAGCTGATATAAGCTACTTAACCTAAAAAACTCATTGTCTCTCCACTATCGGGGACCTTTTTCATTTTTTTTCTTCCACACTTTTTATTAGGGTTCTCTAGCTAAGGGCAAGACCGTATATTATGATCTTGTTAGCAGTTGTAGGTTCATTTGGTTCCTTCCTTCTCACTTTCCTTGGTCTTCCTAGCTGAACCCTCACAAATTGGGGCAGTATCACACTAGAGGAGTCATTTGGCCATGCTACAGGTCTTGGCATGGCATGAAGGCCTTCCTCATAAGCTTTTACATATGTTGTCAAACGGTAACAATTGGCCACATATTCTTCAAGTTTGTGTCTATTGTGATACATAGCAGAGCAAGCATGGATGCAAGGAATTCCATTGGGGCACGTACATCCAGCCAAATCCACAACTCTGCGGGGTCCATACGGTTGATCAACTTCAAACTCTAGTACACTCTGTCATTGGCATACACAAATACGAACATCATTCTTGATCTTTTCCAACTTCTTGAATATCTTGGGACTAAATGCATTGGGTGTTTGTTGGAGTTCTACCATAGCTCCTGCCCTTTTCTTGTGAAACCGGTTTAGTAATTGTCAGCGAATTATCTCGATCATTGTAACAACCGGTTTGTCACGGGCATCCTTAATCCACACATTGAATATCTATGCCAAGAGTTAGTGAGGGCTCTGCGTCATCAACTAATTCAGCCTCATCAACAGAATGATCCACATATATGTTTAGGACCGTCCTCTTCTTAGCTTGGGATCTATTGATCATACTAATCACATCCTTGTCAATCCTAAAAGTCCTAATAGCATGCCAGTCCTCGTTTTCAAATGTGTACCACAAGTCACTCGGCTACATATACCCAACCTCCTTCACTGAATGGCCAATTTCACTGACTGAGATGTAATCGGGATCCATCTGGCCCACCTCCTCCGTATCACACCCCAAACCTCAAAGGCTAGAGGGTGACTAACTTGCAATATACAAATAGACTTTTGATTTAAACAGATCTAATAATAAATGCGGAATAAACTTTATATAAAAACTTCAATAAATCTCTAATAAAAAAACTCTTTCAGCACACAAAGACAAATATAAACATGTTTATACTCATACTAGAGTCAAACATTTATTCAAATAATCACTCAGCTACCCGCCTATGTGTCATCTAATCCTGACTATCGACATGCTCCTGATCAACATCTGAAAAATAAGGAAAACAATAGGGGGTGAGTTCGACAACTCAGTAAGCAAAATCATTATGCTAGTGTATATCCCATGAGCCACACTGTAACAGTAAGAGATAGAATATTTAAAATCTTTCTAAACTATTGAAAGTTGTTTTTGACAATTTCAATAAAAACATCTTTATCACTAAAACAATTTTATCTATATAATATAATACTATAGAAAATCTTTTTAGCAATAACTATGGGTCACGTTAACCCCAGTGACAGGGTTGTGCAGTTGCTACCTAGTTTGAGGATCAACCAAACTAAGCCAATACTATGGGTAGAATCTTCCTTACTAAGATTCTACAAAAGAAGCTACAATGGGTGCACTCAATGGGTTGCAATGGGTGCACTCGGTAAGAATCTACAAAAGAAGCCACTCCGTTTCCAGAATGGGTGCACTCAATGGGTTGCAATTGGTACCAATGCGTTGTCTCTGTAACTCTGGGCCTCAGGGTTTGAAAATACATAACATATCATAAAATAAACATCACTTTGAACTTTGCATCTTTCTCTTCTTTTCATGAAATATCATGCACAACTCTTGAAAAACAATAAATATCAAAAGGCTTTGATTTCAATCAATGAAAACATCATGTAAAATCATTGGACATAAAAATTGGCTCATGTTTACACATTTCATGCTATATTCTTTAACAATTTTATCCGAAACATAATGCACATAAAACTCCGACGATTTTTAATAAATCATGCAATTTCTCAAATATCACCTCGGTCTTTTAGGAAAATCTAGCATAATAACCCCGCTTACCTAGATCTTCAAGCAAATAAGCCTCTGACTTAGCATCTATCAATACAAAATTTAACATATTATAATACGCTCAAACGGAATCACAAATGAAACTCTAAATCTGCCCAATAGTATTAGATCCAAAATTCACTGGTCAGATTCTAAAATATATCTTACCGATCTCGGATTTCCCTAAAATCCCCAAATTAAACATGTTATTCCCTAGGATGCTAACTATACACCTGTAAAATTTCCTATCCAAATTACTTGTACAACTCAGTCAATAAAATCTACATTTACCTTTGTTCACGGAGACAAACTATATCCTGAATAATTTGGTACTCATCACTTCCAAAATTCATAAAGATCTATTAAGATATCCAAAAATCCTGAAAGTTTTACCAAAGATTTATATAAGGGTTATACAAATACTCATAAAATTTTATGCCGAAATTGGAATCCTAGCTATGTCATCCGGTTCAAAATTACAATCTGTATCAATGAATCTTTCTCAGCAATTCCGATTTCTCTAAGCCTAATTTCCGGATTTTTAAAACCATACAAATACATCTCCAAAAATTCCAAAACTTTAACTTTTTCCTCCTGCAGATGTCTAGTACGCAATATCTAAATATCAGAATTTTTCGATGTCTAAAGTCGGCTATAAAATTATATTCAATCTACTACTCAGATCAAGAACCTGAATTTTCTTCAAACAAATCTGGAACCCAAATTTCAATTACTCCAAGAAACCCATTAAAACTATTTCTAAAATCTTGAAATAATTAGGGATAGATCTAGACACTCTATGGTTTGATCGCTCAGAAAAAGAATACAAATATAATTTCAAGAAATTCGAAATACCTGAAGTTGCTTCAAGAAATTTTGTCTAGATTGTTGAAAGCAAGAAAACCCTTCTTTTTCCTTTTGTTGGTGTAAAATCAAGGTGTGTAAAAATTAAAACCAATGTGTAAATCTATATATAGACTCACACTAGTAATAGACTCCCTTTTGAATTCTAAAACTTTTAATTTAAATAATCATAAAAGGTTTGACTAGGTCAAAGATAAAAATTCAGCTATTTTAAATGAATTAAACTCAAATTTCAAATTTAAAGAAGACATTTCAAATATCAAATAACAAATTCAAATAAATTTGAAAATAGAAATCTTGGGTGTTACACTCCGTCTTGCCTCCTACGTAAAGCTAACCCTAACCTCCAAGAAATTGGCCTCCATGATAGATAACTATCTTCAACACATCAACAATAAAAGTTTAGGTTCGTAACATATATTTTAGAAGAACAACATTACTAAAATTTGGCAACACAGATCATGAGGATTAAATTTGACAATAGTATATCAGGTATAATAATTAATTAATTTAGTAACTTAAGACTAAAAACCATTATTAAAAAGGATTCAATCATTGCCTCTATAATTGTGGTATTTGATCAACTACTTAAAAACGACATTTCTAGCAAAGGTCCTTAGGAATTATCAATCATGTGACATGTCTATTGTGCAACATTAAACACACAGCAAGACTTTATACTAAACAATTGACCATGGGACCACTTAATTAAAAAACTCACTAACTCACAAAACAACAAGTCTGTTAAAACCCAGGGATGTGTTATCTTTAAACTGAGACCACTCAAATATGTTACATTTAGTGGCATGTGCATTCATATATTTCATTCGAATATGAAAATAACAAAACAAACAGACAACACCAAAAGACAGCACTCAAAGTCTGCACTAAAGGACACCAAGGAATACATCTAAAACAGTTAGCAAACACCACTTTTTATGTTTGTTGAACAAAAGACACACAAACCAAGAACAACATTACACCCATAATACCGACAACACCAAGACCCCAATCAAGATAAATGAGATGAGAAAACGGGTCACTACCTTCTCCCATTTCCTTTTGTCATCCAAGGTACAACGCTACAAAACTTTGACAAAATCTTGTCCCAAAATCCCAATGGACATTCCAATAAATTGTCAAAATGGGAACGATTACCGAAACTGAACTTGCATCCTCTAATCTAGGGTTTAGCTCGGCACTGTTAAGGGGGAAATCGTGCGCATTGGTGAGAAGGAATGGTGAAGAGAATGACCAACACTTAGCCAAATTTGATTCTCTCTAACACTTTATCTTTCACGGCATCGTTCGATTAAAATTCTTCTTCTATCCTCCAAGAAGTGCAATGACAGCGTATCAATTGGTTGCCTTATTTTTCGCTGGATTAATTGAAGCTAAAGGCGCGACACCATACCAAGCCACAAGACAAAATGGTAGCTGACTTGGCTTGTCTAGTGCCAAGTGGAAGATTTGCTAGCATGGAATGCTCTGTCGTTAATCAAGCACACAGAGCCCTAACGGAAGGATGATTTTGACAAAAGATGATAGCTTGGGGAGTATTTTATCAGGGTTTTAACTCTCGAATTTTTTGTTTTACTTGTTTTATTTCAATTTGTAAATCTTCAAGGGTGACAGGTTTAGGGGTTATCTTAAACTTGTCTAAGATTTTTTAAGACTGACTTGTGTTTTTGGGATTTTTAATTTAGATTCTTTTTTACTTAATGCACTCTTTAATTTGGAGAGATACTGAGCCTTGAGCTCTGGATCCTCAACTTTGTCGTTTAATTTGATGCAGATCTTAGCACGGCTTCAAAGGATCTATTTTGTGAAATGGTTGGCATACTATCCAGTTATCCTCATGCTTGTGTCTGTTGAAGTCTTTGTGAGCATTGGAGTCTGTGTAACCATTGAGGTTTGTGTGACCATTGATAATTTCACTGCATTGCTTGGTTTGAGATATTTTATTATAAATTATGTTTTCAAATTAGTATTGTTCACTATATTTTCCAAATCTTGGTTATGTTTATAAAACTGTTATTTTCCCTACCCCATTGATTGCTAGTTACTATGTAAGTTGTAGCTCACAACTTACTTCCTATTGTACAGATTTAGCGGTTGGTGGCAGCGAGAAGTAGGAGATTTCGAGTGATAGATTGAGAATGTTGCGAGTTGTAGGGTCATTGAATAAAGAGTCATCTGGAGATTTCAGTAGTGAATGCATCAATTTGGAGACTTTAGTAATTTTATTACATTGGGAAAAAACTGTTTATTTGGATCCCTTATTAATTGTGAGATTTGAGAGTTTTGGGAGTAGTGCTCTTACTAGATTTTTGTATTTCATACTTTCATATGTTATGGATGGTTTGTGAGTTTAGTTTTGATTATTAAGTGGTGGAATGAAATTTTTATTTAGAATTCTTGATTGGGAAGAATTTGTTTGTAAACAGAGTGGAAAGTCTCATTTTTCAGACGAACTCTAACCTTTAAATTTTTGAATCGGGGCGTTACAGGGGAAGCATGTTCCTTCCACCTTCCAAAGACATGGCCAAGTCTACCGAATAATCCTACTATGCGTCGGAGTGGAACGAGGATGCGAAGCAGAGGGGATTGCATCAGCCAAGTCTCAAATTCGCTGAGAACAGCCGGTCAGAGCGTGGCAAGCGTGTGGCCGCAGCTGGAGCTCCACCGGATTCCACCCCAGCCCATGTATAGCTAGTCCACAAGGCTAGATCAAAGACATGGTTCATGCCAGTTAGACCAAATAAAGGGAAGAAAAGGTCAAAAGCTGTCTGCCAGTCTTGCGTCTCTCTTAGGGCTGAAAACCGGAAATGCGGTCCGGTTTTCGGACCGCAATCCGGTCCGGACCGCATTTCCGGGTCCTCTATATTAAAGGACCGGACCGGACCACTTATAAGTGGTCCGGTCCGGTTTTATGAAATGCGGTCCGGTCTGGACCACTTTTTTAAGTGGTCCAGACCGGATTTAATTTTTTTTAAAAAAAAAATTAAAAATTTCGAACTGAGGTGTAACTGCGCAGTGCCTAGGGACGAGCCTCCTCTCTAAATGCGTGCTGCGCAGTGGCAGTGCCTGCGCAGTAGCAGTAGTCGCCTACTCTGGGACCAGCCTATCTCTTCCATCAAATGAGATTTTAATTAATTAGCATATATGTTCGACTGAGGTGTAACAGAGGAATTGAAAGGCTAACTAGCTAGTAGGGGAAACTTAATAAAAAGATATCAATCGGCCCTTAGATTTTTCTTATTCCCAAGAGCCAGATTTTTCTACATGCATGTATTCCTCCAATCAAATCTAAAAGGCTGACATCATTTTTTGGAACAAATCTTCAAACAAATAAGCTAACCTATCCGGTTAGGTGGGGCGGTCTGACCCAAGATCTAGCAGCTACGTGGAATTTGAGTTTAAAAACAAGGTGGGTTCGGATGTTATCAATTTTATTCTACAATCGATCGAGAAGAGATGATCCATGCTCTAACTAGATCTGACCATTAATCTATATATGACGGCGAACACTCTAGCAAGTTGGGAACCTCACGCATAGCTTTGAGAAAATGAATGCATTAGTCTTATAATATAAAATTTAGAGGGAATAATTAGGCCAAAACAAGAACAAGATGACCGGAGAATAAATAAATTAAATTGGAATCTGACTTATTTGTCCTAACAACAGTACTATTCCAGTCGTTATTTGTCTCATTTAAATCTAGAGTTTACTTACGGAAAAGATAATCAAAGATTAAAGTCTTGGGTCGTATTTGGCAGGAACACTTTGATTAAGATATGCACTTGGGTTCAGAGTTTGCAGGTGACGATCGACCAAGACTACTGGTGATCTAGACAGTTCATTTTAGTTTTGAACAGTGCACAGTGTTCATTAACACTATTCATTAAGACTGTTCATTTTGCATTGCGCAGAGTGCACTGCGCAGTGCACTCTGCGCAGTGCACGCATTGCTTTTTTTTTAATAATTAAAAAAGATAAAAAAATTATGAAATGCGGTCCGGTCCGGTCCGGACCGCATTTCATAATTTTTTGACCCGGACCGGACCGCATTTTAAAATTTAAGACCGGACCGAACCGCAAATTCGGTCCGATTTTTCGGTCCGGTCCGGTCTGCGGTCCGGTTTTGTTCAGCCCTAGTCTCTCTTAACCGTTACCTGTTGCGTTCTTTGCGTCTCTCTCTCTGTCGAGATAGAAAATGACTTCTCTTTTTACTATTATATATTGGTGCTTGATCAAAGTCACATCAGTTGATCAGTACCATCGACAAAATGGTTATTTTTAATTATTACGTTATTCTATCTATAAGGATTTACGGGAGAACTTTTTGAATATGACAATATATATCCCCTGATTTTAATGGAAATCAATTACTTAACTTCAAGCCTCGTGTTTTTACTAAAATTCCACATAAAATAAGAGAAAAAAGGTACAAAAATTCCCCGTACGTCATGACTAAAAAAGAAGAAAGAATAAGTAATTAACTTTGTAGAGACAAGTACTAAAGGATCCCAACAGGAAATAGATGAACTAATTATTAAGAGTCGTTTGTTTGCTTATAAAAAAAATTTCGTAATTTTTTTTAATTGTTTTCAAGAATTTGACAAGCACCTGAAAATGAAATTATAATAAAAAAATTTCAAATAAACTGTAAAAGTTTTTTTAGGAACATTGTAGTAGGGCCCGTACGTACCTATGGGCAAAAAATTAGTAAGACTCTCATAAGTTCTAAAATATTTTATTATGTCTTATACTTTAAAAATAATTAATTATTATCTTCTATTTAATTTGACAGTTAAACTACAAGTAAAATGATCAAAATGTCCCTCTAAATTAAAATTATTACAAATATTAAAATTTTATTAAAAAAATGATAGTCCATCAAATTATATGCACGGAAGGTGGTGTCGTGAAAGATTGTCTCCTGTTAGTCAAAACAAAAAATTAGTTGATTGGAAAAAAAGAGAAATACACTGTACTACTATCTATGTCACACGTACTTTCACTAATCAAACACTTTCCACGTACGTCCATTTGTTAAGATTTTTTTTATCAAATTATTTGTTAAGATTTTTACGTCAAACTATTTGTATGTGTGGGCTTTGTCGGATATTTCGGACCGCCTACAATGATTGAGTTTTTTTATTATTTGGTTTATATAAAAAAAATCAACGTTTCTAAAAAGTAGGAATTATTTGCGTAACAAGAAAGTAATCTTTCGGTAATTCAGGAAATATGTTATGGGATCATTCTTGCCTAATAAGGTACAGGTGGCTAATTACGATTCATATATCTCGATTAGCCGACAAATAAGCAGTGGCGGAGGGAGGGGGGCGAAGGGTATCGGCCGACACCCTTCACCCCCCTCCCCCCCCCAAAAAAAATTTGCATGACGTTCTGGGCTCCAAACATTAACATATTCAGAGACGCTAGATGGGGGAGAGGGCAAGAGACACCCGGAGAGGATCCATCGGTTATAGGAAAGTACGCAGTGCCATATGTACGAGGGGTTCAAGGTGACTCCTTTGAAGGTGGGAAGCTCGAGGCGACGAGGGACATCTTCAAGCTTCGGCCTGTTGCAAGCATTTTACGGCTTACGATTTGGATAATTGGAAAGGTGTGAACCGGTTCCTCTTCAATGCTCGTGTAAGCCTATTCAACTTTCAAGGATTAGTTCAAGTCCATTTGGGTCTATTAATTTGATAATTTGTTCGAATGTTTTCTTATTTGGAAATGGTCAGTAAATTGTTGCTGTCTCTTGTGATTTGTTCTGCTTCTTTTTGGAAATCGTTCAAAGATTCCTCCTAGTTTCTAGTGCAAAATAATTGTCGTTATTAAATATAAAACTAATAAATTATGTCGTGGACGGCTTTTATTGGATTCCGCCGTTGTGTCTGGAACAATAATGGAATTTTCCGGGGTTTCAGTCTTTTTAGCAGAATTTTAATGAACGAGATATATCTTTCCATTAATGTTAAAACATCTCCAAGAACTTGTTCTTTTGGCACAGATTAGAAGTTCTTAAGTAGGTATCTTTTAAGAAACTCATCTTAGAGAAAGAAAAAAAACACAATGCTTAGGACTTGCTGTTGGACTCTGTTTTGCTTCTGCTTGTGGCAGAAGACAACTTCTGATGTTATCTTAGGTTGGAGGAAAAATGGGTTTCTTTACAACAAAAGGTGTTGCTCTTGCACTTTGTTTTGACTCGTGCGTCTGCATGTAGCAAAAACACAACTATGATGTTATCTTCATGAAGGAAAGAAGTATCTACCTATTTTAGAATAGTCGTTTATATTTATAACAGAAAAAATAGATTATATAGGCTAGCTAGCTATTTTTTAACAGGAAAATGTGTATTTTAATATTTTTAATATTTTTAATCCTTAATCTTCGATATTTTAACTCTCAAACATTTTTTTGCATTACGTTGAGAAAAAAAAATTTGGTATTTCGTCTTAGGAGTTCGACACCCTTCGAACTGGATCCTGGTTCCGCCACTGCAAATAAGACTGTTTGTTTAAGTCTTGAAAACGTTTTTTTTAATCTAAAAAAAGAAAAGTGGATTTTCAGAGGATGAATTGATTAATTTTGTCAATTATAGTTTTATCCATTATACCATGAGAGAGAGGTAAGAGAAATATGAGAGGGTTGAGGTTTCTGGCGTGACAGAGGAGATTGTTCCTCTTGCATTTTCGTCAGCCATGGACGTTTGTCCTTTAGTGCTTTGATACAATGAAGAGAAGAATATTTCTTTGTATTTCTTTTTTTAATAATACATTCGGTCTACAGTGAGTGTATATATATAGCCACGCAGGACTATCAACCTAAAAGAGAATATGCTAAGAATATTACATAAAGAAAGGTGAGTCATGAGGATGAGTCACTTAGCGGCAGAATCTTCTGCATGAGCTGTAGAACCTTCAAGAAGAGAGTACGTGAATTGTGGAGCTGTAGTAGACGTCTTGCGTTGCTGAGAGGATTTTGTGCTGGCAGCTGGCTGTGTCTCAACAGGTGGTGGGTGTCTTCCGGGACTGTCAAGGGATGGTTCTAACATTATCTTTGACATTCGCTGTCATTTGAATTCGTTGCAATATTGGAAGTCCCAACATGTGAAGCATTGTGCAAATTTTGTAGCGCACCAATTGGCTCATAATTGGGCCTCCATAATTGATTCTTGAAGCCTTCTCTCTCTTTTTTTTAGCAAGCTTTGATTACTTTTCAATCCTTTAGGGGTATATAAATTGAAATAACTACTCGATATAACAATTATAAGTTACATTGCATGGAAATAGGAACAAATCCCATAAGAAACTACTAATCAATAAAGAAAATTCTTTGCCAAAAGACTATACAGAAAAATTGTAGAAATTTCATTTCCAATCTTATTTTATATAAGCTAACGTTTCTTTCTATGATTCATAGAAGTTGCAGCCTCCTAAATAAGAAGAGCATATATTGTAGAACTAGTAGCTTAACTTTCCACGGCCACCACAAGTATTACAGGATCTCGCAGACGAGCACTTTGTGCAGTAGCTCCATTTCTTGGGAAGGCTGACAGAGTCCAGTTTGGATAAGTTCAATTTAGTGGATATGCTCTAACAGTATGGGAGCTGAAACTTGAGAGAGAGACACTCACACACGGGTAAAAATAAGCCAAAACATACCCAGCTGTGTATCGAGTGGCCATATTCTTTGATGCCAGCCTTGCCTTCTCAGCCCCTTCCTCAGACAGTTTCTTAAGCAAAAACCCTTCACCATTGCATTCAGAGCATATACCAGAACCACCACAATCTCCACAAACTTTCAAACGTATCTGTGTACAGAAAGAACTTCAGTTGGTCAAATAGCTTGGCCATGGGAACAGAACAGCCCTTGGTGAACAAGCAGATGGATCAAATATTGAATTGGACCCCATTATTTCCTGGGATAATGTCTCTGTTTGAAAGTCACTACCACATAATAATATATCCTGAAGCCAACTAATAGTCCCATGGTCATCGATGCTGATTAAACATGTTATCTTATAGCTTAACTATTTGTATCTTTGTGTGACTATACCAAAAAACTTAACTATCAATGACAAAACAAGATCCCAATATTTTCAGATTTTGGAGTGAAATTTGCCTGACAAACCATTCTCCCCTACTCTATGGCACCAAACAAAAAAAAAATCATAATTTCTGTTCCAGGATGCAGATTCTGGTTCATTCAAATTCCCTTTGCACATATATACATTTACTCCAAGAAGCACCAACAAATTATGGCAAATATCAAAGGCTGTCCAGGAAGAACTTTTTCTTATCGAAAGGCAGTCTGAGAATGACTACACATAAAACGACCCCTTCGACCAAAAGTGCAATAACATTGTAGCTATTACATAAGAGGCCATAGCATCAAAAAAGAAAACAATGAATTGCTTTAGTTCTGGCTTCTAAAATATGGCTGCAAAAAGTTGTTTCTGGATACAAAAGGGTAAGATTCCAGAGATTAAAGGGCAAACAAATCACAAAGATACAGCTATATTTGAAATCTCAACTGAATTTTGAAAAGTTAGCACATCAATACTGCTTTTTGCACTAAGCCAACCAGAATAAAGAAAGAAAGATAGGAGATTAATATGACAGTATTGCCAAAGCCCACATCACAGGGCAATGCAGAGGACACTGGTACTATTAGGAAATGCTGGTAATGTTTCCACTATAACAAAAAGTAATAGTAATGGATACTGCTGCAATTCCCTTGTATATTTTTCGAGTTCATTCGCACCTGGTAAATCAATATTTAACTTAGTACATTCTATTCTTTTGTTATGCAGCATTCCAAGGGTGCAATTAAGGTGGACTCTCAGCTCTCAAGGATAGAAATTAAAGTAATCATTTTTGCAATTTCTTTGTTATTTATTGGTTAAATGGATTAACTGGTTTTTATCAAAGAACCTAAGCAATTTCGTTGTTATTTCTTGTTGAGAAATGATAATGTTGGAGATTGAGATGAATTATTTATTATATGATTGAACTCGTAGGAAATTGCATCTGGTCCTCCTCACCATCCAACTAAGTTTATGTCTGATCCATTTAATATTAGATTTAACACAACAATTTTTATATGGTCACTATCGTATATTTGTTCCAGAACACATTGCCACATTGCTTTGCTCAATCGTCATTGAGGCCAAAAGATATGATATCTTCCTAGGCTTCAGTAACCAGCATGAAGGACTTCTTCTTCAGCGCATTAAGGCGCTAGACTTGTGGTTAAATGGAAGTAGGCCATCTCTAACATTCCTTTATGGTACTCTGAATCCCACCTCTAGTGAGAGAGGAGAAGGAATGAGACTTCAACTCTATAAGAGTCAAGTCCCATATTAGGACCTTATTAGGTGGAATTGGGCCTTATAATGATTCCAATAACTTCAAAACTGACCTTCATAAGAGCAGATGTGGCTAGCACTTCTTGGGTTGTTACAAATGGTATCAAAAAACATGCTTAAGGAGACTATTGTGATACTCCGACTTTCATATGGAGTTGGAGAGGAGAATGAATGAGACTTGAGCTCCATAAGAGCCAAGTCTCACATTGGGACCTTACTAGGTGAATTGGGGCCATATAATATTTCCAAAGGCTTCAAAATCAATATTTGCTAGTCATTTTGAAGTTAAAGTGCAGATGTGACTAGCACTTCCTTGGATTATTACACCTTTCGCCTTGACTCTGTTAGGCTTTAGGGCCTATCTCTCAGTATGTGACGGTCAAGCTAATGAGGCCCATTGTTCACTCACTACATAATTGCCTTTTATTTCTTACCATTTGAGATTTGTATTCTCTTGTATTTGCTTTCCTTATATTCTTTTTTCTTGGGCAAAGCAGGGTGTTTTGGGACTATAGGAAGTCCAATAGATCACATACCTATAACTAATTCAAGTGTCACTGAAATACCATCTTCGATATCGATAATCATCAATGGTATTAAAATTCATACAACACTTATTGAACTGCAAATGATGTGGATTCTTTAGAGGTTTGAAACTTACTTTGGACTTCAGGTTCAATTGTAGAAAGTCGAGAAATTCAGACATCTAAATTCAGAAGTAGGTCATTCTTACAACCCTGAGGCTTTTGCACCCTCTCAAAGACATCTTTTCTCATTTTGTTTATCCACCAACTTGCCATTGAAAGGCAAGGAACTATGACATAATTTAATCGTATAACCTAAAAGGTATCCTTCTGAAATACTGAGCGCCTACATGCACAGTGAAATTTGCTATAACGTTAGCAAAATGCACAAAAGAATGCGACATGAGAAGTATTGAATTACCTCCTAAAGCATCATAGTGATTCATATAACTATTATATTGCATTATCTTACCATCATTGTTAGAGTACTATAGGAGGACTGAATTTCCATAGTTTTATATTGTATCACAGCTATAGTAGCTACCATATATTACTTTTTAAGGAACCCCCCCCCCCCCAGTGATATACTGTAATATTGGCACTGACAATAAAATGTAGCCACATGGATTTTATACTTCATGGACATACGCCAGTCTCTCCCTAAACTCTAACATACCCTTTCAAACTCAAGTGAAAACCTGATGCCCATATGGGTACAACAGCCTATGATAGAGTTTGGAAATCGTGCGAAGGAACTGAAAAAGCACGGATCGCAGCAGGGACAAAGCATGGAATTGGACCTGCATAGTCATACATGGGTACATCACAATCACATTGAGTCTAAGGAGGATGGCCTTGTCTTTCGTCAAGGTAATCCACTATAGCTGAACCACATCAATATCTTGTGTCGTCCCTTTTCACTTTTCTTTCTTTTGCCTTCTCAATTTTTCTAACCACTTAACTTCTTTAAAGTAATATCTAATAAACTTTAAATTTCACTGTGAGTTACTTCCATACCTCAGTTTCTTCAGAAGCCTTGGTTCTCCTTGCAAGAATGGTAGCTGCTGCACCCACGACTGTGGCAGCAATTGCCACAGAAGCAGCTGTTTCTGGTAGTGCAGAAGACACCATGGATGTTTTTCTCCCCGTCTCTTGCAAATTCCCATCTATCAAAGACCCAAAATGAGGCTTAAAATCCCTAGTCACTTCAGAATACCACAGATAAGAAGTAAGTAAACACATGTTTGGAACCAAAATATATTCGTACAAGCAGACATATTTGTCTTTCCAAATATAGTGGGCTCCTTATTAGTTGACTTGCCCATGACTTTGAAGTGTGGACTCATTTATCAAATTAACTTCACGATTTAGGTCACACCAGGCACCCATTGAACAAAAAGTACGCCGCAGTATTCATCCAAAGTCCTACTGATGTGTAACCAGAACATAAAAGCAGGAAACATAAAATCCAAAATTCAAATAATACCAAACCATATAATCTCACCAATTATGAAGCATAGACTATCTTTCATCGGGGAACACAAATGATCCAAAGCACAAGGTTGGCGGTTTAAGCTTGGAACAACAGCAGATCAAAAAAGGATGAAAACACAATCTGACCAGCCAGGTCCATGGTGGGTAATAAATTAATAATTATTCGTTTTGATCATTTGTAATGGAACATTTTCACCACTTTCATGATTCAACAAACGATACTGTGTAAAAAGAGCACTCTTTAGATGCCATCAGTTATTTGTCATTACTTTTTTTCTCTAGGCAGTTATTTGTACCTCATTACTTAACACTGCTATTTTGTTACTTCAATTGGCTGGAAGAGAGTAAAGAGGTTCACAACCAATGTTTTCAACCAGCCACTCATGTTAAAATTAAGATAGTTTCACAATCGCTTACATGCCTAATGACTGCAATGACTTCTAGTTACAAAATATCGTCACAGTTCTGCAAGCGAGAAATCAGGTGACTTCATTCACATAAAGGCTCAAGAAACTGTAAACCTACGTTTCGTGGGTAACAATAGATAAATGCTAAAACCACCACTAAAGTTTCAATAGTTATATTTAACGAGACGCGCCACAGAATTTTCTCTCCACCCGACAGTCCGATAAATGATGAGCTCAAAGCAGTTACTTCATCCATCAAATTGCAAAAAAGCTTATTGAAACACTCGACTTCAACCAGCATTAATGTTTCCCATTTCCACGGTTTCCCCCAACACCCACAACAACAACTATAGTGGGTGTTACAAATTCGAGACAGGAAAACCTTCTTCATCTTCCTTGAGTGAACCATTACAACAGAAACCCTCCGCATATATACTAAAATGAATAACCATGAAGGTTTCTTAAAATCAGCAGGAACCCAGTTTTAAATGCCTCTCAAATGCACACGTGTACCCATCAACAACCGCAACTAAATTCATACCATCTCAATCTGCAATGGACATTTTCGATTACGGCTATCATTCTGTCTCACACCAGTATCAATCCGTATACATCAAACAACCATATCAAGCTACTGCTCTCCTTTTTATTTCAACAATGTTTTTCACGGCTATCTTCCATTAATGGCTATCATTCGCCTCATATCGGCAACACACGCCTGTCAACTACCTCCAGCAATAACATATAAACTGGTTCATTTATCAACAAGAAAGAGGGAAAATGTATTAGACACTGAAGAAAGACACGAGAAAAAGGGATTTATCTTACTCTTAGAAAAGGAGGGACATGAGAGGATGCTCAGAGTCAGAGCGTGCTCCATTAAAAAAAGCTCTCTCAAAGTCCCGCGCTATTCGTTCCCTTATCCTGGCAGGCTGGCAGCTGGGTGTGGTTACAGTTAAGCCTCGATAATCCACATAATTCCGTTGTAAAAGCAAACGCGTAATTGTGGAGTTCTAGTACTATCCAGTGCATTAAAGTTAGTATAGTAGTGACTTCAAAAAAAAATTACTGAAAATTTAGTGTTCTTTCTCCCCGAAATTTTGGGATATACAGACACTCTAAAATTTTAACTTTTACACATACACATTTCACTTAGGTGGTGTTCTTCTCCTCGAAATTTATAGGTATGAAAATTTCTAGCAAAACAAACACACTCTAAATTTTTTAACTTTTACGCATACTAAATTTTTCACAAGCTCCAATAAATCTTAATAAAATAGAGATTCTCAAAATTTCGAAGAATTTTGGCAAACGAAAGCCTCTAATGTATTTGTACCAATAATCTCTTTTTATCTTTTGGACATGTTAACAGAGTAAAAGTAAAAGAGATACCGTATTGTGGTGTTAACCAACTTGTTTATTATTCTGCTATAGCTTCTATTTATATACAAAGTATTCGAGCGGTAAAACTAACTATACAACCAAATAACATAGCGCTAATTAGTTGTATGGAAAACAGTTGTACATAAAGAAACTTCTTCAAGTTTCTTGAGTCTTTTAAAATATTGGATAATATTGGAGTAAGCTGGAACAAACTGAGTGTTATATTCATCAGGACAAGATCCTCGTTTTTCAACGAAAATAGATCTACATTCTACACTGCATTCTTAAGGTTGAAGGTTTAAAATTTAATGTGTATAATTAGTAACTTTTAATATGATAAAATTCAATAGGACAAAATTTTCATGTCTCCTTTCTGGTAAATTCGAAAGCCCATATACTCCCTACCACCCATAGCTTTTAAATTGCAGCATTGTGCACATATCTCACCAAGAACTTTTATAAATAGAGTTATGAGAGTTGTTGCACTATCTTGCTACCTAAGCATGCTTTTTGGAGCAACTAAATACGGAGGCCTCATGATCGCAGTCATTGCTGGGATTGCGCCGCGTGGCACCTACCCTTAATTCGTTAGGCGGACCATACATATCTCCACTCGGAATGGCTGACAGGTGAGATTACTAATCATTGTCAGCATGCACACGTCAGCAATTAGCTCCATTTACTTTCCACTAGCAGGTCGCTCGCGGCGCAATGAAGATGACTCAATTTGCCATGTGTAATAAAGAACGAATAATAGACTAATATTGAAGGAGTTCTTGAGCATTTATCTTGCCAATGGAAAATTGCAACCCCTTTTTCCAAACACTAATAAATGAAGGGCTACGGGGGACTGTGACTTCTTTTTATCTTCATGACCTTTTTTATCTTTAATTATTTTCTTACATGGTCTTTCCACAAATATGATATTACAGTTTTAACATCCAAAATCTACATTTTTTACTTTCACACCTTCCGTGGCGGATCCAGGATCGATTTTCATAAAGGTCGAATTTTACATGCAAAATAACAAGAATTTTTTTTTCTTAGTAATGCAAACAATTTTCTTAAAGTTATAATATCGAAAATTAAATACTAAAAACATTAAAAATAATAGAATACACGTACCGTACTATGTTGTACGACTGAGAGATGACAATTGCATCCTACGTTTTTTGAATCAATTGAACGGAACACCTTCACTTGTTGCAAATTTTAGAGAAAGAAAGAAAAACTCACATTGGAAAACAGTATACAATCTGAAAATCCAACTCAACTATGAAAGAAGGTTGACATCCCATGTACCTGCACATGTCAATCCTCTGGATCATTCTGACTTTGGATTTGAAAATCTGCTATCCCAATGATGTCGGGAATCCTTTCAATCTTGAGTAGCGAATCATCATATGATGCTTTTAGCTTTTGAATGTCATGGTTTTTTGACGCCTTTAACCAACGCTCCTCAAAATTGGTGAGGACATCATATGCAGCTGGACCATCAAGACGACTATGCAAATCATGCCATGGTTCTCTTGGACAACCAACAGTCAGCTCCTATTTAAGTCACAAACTAAGTAGGTTAAAATGAGGTAAAAGCACACATTTATAAATCTCCTTTTATTGATCCCATATAAAACTTAACAACTATAACAGAACAGCTTAGATAACTTATATGGACAAAACTCCAAGAGGAAGCACACTCGGTTGGCTGCACAAATGACAATTGAGATAATTAATTAAAGCATCTACCGTCAAGTTTGGATTGTGATAATCATCTCTGTGCACTGTTTCTAAAGTCCTAAAAAGAGGATGGTGTGGTGTATCATATCGGCCCAAGCACAAATCAAGACCTCCAACAAATGCCAGGATCTTTCTTCTATTATGACCAGCATCGGCATCTACAATCACTGTCTTCTGATGATGGGTATAGATTGTTCCAACCTCCTGACCTCCTGACAATTAACATAAAACAAGAAGAGGTTTAGAGCACCTAGTAATATGGAGTACCAAATTTAGGAATAATACATATACAGTTATATACATATATCTATAAACAAACACCTACAAGTAGATGTGTGTGTGGTCTAGGATAAGAAAGTATGTCTGTGCATGTTTGTAAGCAACCACATCCATATACGAAATAGGGAGTGAAAGTCAATACAGGCAAAAGAATATAAATCTGAAAGGGCAATTTGATAGTAAATGCTGAATCTCTAACTAATATAACCTTGCCAATCAGAAATGAATATCGCAAGAGGAAAAAAAGGAAAAATGGTCATCTTCAACATGCCAGTGGAACTGAAAAATAAATGATAGTTAAAAATATTTCCTAGAAAGATTGATACATTACGCAAGAAAATTGGTCTAAATCTCATTCGACGTCCATTACGGGATACAGATGGTCATTGCTCAAATTCTTATTTGAAAAAAAAAAATCGTTTGGCAAATATCAGGCAAACAAGTTATTACAAGTTAACCAAAAAGTTGAAAATTTCAATAAATCTAATTGCCCTAAATTAACTATGTTGTATGCATTAAGTTTGATCACACTATACTGGCCGGGTGCAGCCTTAATTGTCTCCTCTTTATAGAACGCAGGAATCTTCAGTAAGATGCTCACAACGAAAATAAAGAAGGTGCCTATAGCGAGATCCAGTCCTGGATTAAAACAAGCAGAAGCAAAATATGGGACAGTTCTAGGGGAATGGTTGAGTTCAGGAATCCGAATCACCCATAAGCATATGAATAAACTAACAAGCAAAATACAAATAAATTTCAAATAAATATGGTACTTACCCAATGCATCATTGATAATCCTCGATTAGTTGACCTTAGCCCAGCAACCTGCAGTTCCGTTTGTCATTGGTGCATATTTGATATGAGGGTCAAAGCAGGGATTTGGAGTATAGCAGTACTCATTAATATCTGAAACACAGTGCAGCGCATCACAAGGCGGGGAATTATACACTAACGGATCCTAATTTAGCAACACATAACTACTAGGAAAATACCTACTCAAATCAATTAATCAAGCAGGCGGTGGCGGACTCGACAACCCAGTTAAGAAAAAAACATACACATGTTTACAATGAAGCCCAACCTTATTCAAACGAGTGCGGGGGTGGGGTGGGCGGTGGAAAACGGCGTCGACGCAAGCGGGGGTGGGGCGGTGCAGTGCGGGCGTGTGGCAGTGGGCAATCGCGAGAGAGAGGGGTCGAGTTTTTCACATTTTGATTTTTTTTAAGGCAGAGGGTGAAACGACGTCGTTTCACCCTCTGCCGGTTAAAAAATAAAGAGACTGGGCCTAACAGGCCCAGACCCTTAGCCTAAATCTTTGGATGGCCTGGGCCAATGGGGGTCGGGCTCCTAAAGGCCCAGGTGCTGCAGAGTTGGTCTGAGCTTATGGGGATCGGGCCCATAGGCCCAGACCAACTTATATATATATATAATTACATGTAATTTTTTTTTCTCTAGTCTAATGGGTGGCGGCCGCCCAGGACCGCCCCCTGCATCCGCCTCTGCACACCTGAATAAACCTAGCTTTATCAACTGTTCGAAAAATAAATACATAAGAATAAGAGTATGCAATATAACATGAATTTGTTATAATATATAGTTTTTTGTTTATATGGAGTAATTAATTTGCATCGGATCTTTGATATATTTCATATGTGTATGAAATAGAGTAATAGCCAAATCCAATTGGAAGAAACACTTGTTTTTTTTTCAGCTTGATTTTGCTCTATAAATAATTAAATATGAGCCTTATTATAATTTTTTTAATAAATAATTCAAATGAATTTTTTAATGTGTAACAGTACTACAGTGGAGTCCGGCGTATCCCGATTGGTTTACCTCTCTCCTCCGAGTAAATTCACTTTTTACTAAAAGAACCTCCTAAAAAACTTAACATTAATGGAGACTTGCTGGCCAATTTTAGAGCAGTACTTACGGATATTAAATATGTGTGTTTAAACAATATTAAACCCCCGGCCATCCACCTCATTTGATAGGAAGTGCCTCTTCATTATAGCTATTATTAAAGATCAGTCGGTGATGGGTCGTTGAGAGAGTACTTTCCCAATTGGCCCCAAAATTTCAATGTTCGGGACCCCACCCACGGATAAAGAAAAGTCCTGCATGCAAATATCTCTCAATTCTTAATCACAGTGAACAACTTCTTTGATTCGTGTGGCCAAAATTTATAACTTCTTTAATTGGCCATTAATATATACCTGATCTATTTAGAAATATCAAAGTATTATTATTTTTAATTATAATATTTATAGCGCGAAGAACTTAATTATACATAAGCCTTAAGCTAAAATGGTAATTGTACTTTATCTCCATGTGTTTGTTCAATCTGAATTTTCCAACTCTGGTGAATGGGTAATCAGCAAGGTCAAGATCCTAAAGTTTCATTATTCATTGTGATATATTTCTCAACATGTGAATCTCACATCATTCTATATATTGTTTTAGTAAATTTTTTAGTCATTTGTACTTTATTTTGAATTTATATGTTGTGTTTATCTCTTTAAAAATTACACAGCTTAATTCGGACAGAAAGACACTCTATATTTGAAAAGTGAGAAAAAATAAAAAGAGAAAATGATTTGACTAGGGATGATGCAATTAGAGAAACTCACGGGCGTCCTCGCGGCCATGTCTAGAGTCAAAAGGAGTACCCAACTGATCACCAACTCAGCAGTCACCACCATCACACCACACCACCTCCCCAAGTAATATCATGCGAGGAGGGAGCTGTGCCATATCTGCCTACGTCAGCAACTCACGAGCCCATTTAAGGCCCTTTTCACCACCCCTGTTTAAAACTCTCTCCCATTAAAACCCCCTTATAAACCCCTCCAAACCCCCGTGAATTCTCCAACGAAGGAAATTAAACTCCACTACTCTCAAATCTAAATGTCTACCTTCTTCTACATGTTGCCATTCTCTCTTCTCAGCTTCCTGTTACTATCTTCTCTGGACACAAACATGGCAGCACGAGAAATGCCGTCCAGCGCTCCGAGCACGATTGTGAGGCCATTGGCCGTCTCCGAAGCCCAAGGGTTGGGAACTATGAAGCTGCCGCATTTCAATCACAATCATCCTGTTTTTCGAGCCAGGGAGGTGAAGAATTGCTTGCCGAAAGGGCATAGGCGCTCATCTGTTCCAAGCCGGTACGTGAACTACCACTCACTCGTCTCGCCTGGGTGTTCTCCTACCGGCGGGCATCCTGCAGCTCCTGCAAAACCTTGATCATGATCGATCCATGCAGCGGTTGAGGAGAAGTTCAATGTATGTCTGTCTGTGATGATCTTATGCGGGAGGATTACGAGAGTTTGCTGGATCATTATAACTATACCTATAGTAGTTTTGGATGATGATTATACGTTCATATTGTGGGTGCTACTTCCCTTTTTCTTTGTTTTTTTTTTTAAATTATTTTTTCTGATCGGTTTCTATTAGCTAAAGAAATATTACATTTGTGAGCTGTTGGCTAACGTAAAAGAAGATTATGATGCACCCCAATTTCGAATTACACGACCCAATTGTGTAGGCGTATGCCGCGTATCTAACCGTAACAGGCGCCAATAATTAGTTATTCAGAACCATGTCATCAGGGGGGATTCAGAATTTTTACTTTTGGAGGGGCTAAAATGCAATATTAAAATTTGAGGGAGTCCATGTAAAAAAACAAAGGATAAATTAAAAAATGGGAAATTAACAATTGAGTCACTAGGTTTATATTATACCATGCTGATGATTTAGTCACTAGGTTTTATTTTTTTACTTCATGATCACTGAGTCCATACTCTTGTGACGATTGGGTCCTACTGTCCATGTTTCGTCAATCCCTTTAACGGAACCTCATGCCACGTCGGCGTCACACATCAGCAAAAATAACACGTCAGATCCAATTCAAACAAAACACACCGTTTATTTTTAAGGCTTAAATATTTCACATACCCCTGTGGTTTGAATTTTTCCTGAATATACCCCTGAGGTTCAATTTGTTGTCTCGCTGCCCCTGTGGTGACCTACCATTCCCATAAGTACCTCTTCATAATGATTTTGTCTCAAACTTAACGGGAAATGCTGAGGTGTCAAAATTTGACACGTGATAGCCAATACTGAGATGACACGTGGACGCTTCGCTGACATGGCTTCTACCCCTATGGTTCCCGTTGTAGCCACGTTGTCCACGAAATAATATTCCCAATTTGCCCCTGCCACGTTAGTAAAAAAAGAGCAAAAGTCCCTGCTGCCCATCCCATTCGGGTTCCCTATAGCCAAAAGACACAAACCTTTCCCATTGTCGAACATTTTCCCCAATCTCGAACCCTAAGTATTTGCCCCAAAATTTTTCCCATTCTCGAACCCTAAGTATTTGCCCACAAATCATTTGAGCATTGCAGTACAACGGTGGTTCACGAGATTTTTCCCAAGCAAGGAACCGATTGTGATACCGTGCCTAGTCGACATTATCTTCTAAAGGTAAGTGAATTTTTGTTTTTGTTTTAAGTCACACGATGAAAGATGCCTTTGGTCACAACAGCGAAAATTTGTTAATGAATCCTTCCCCATAGTGGTTGGTTGGTTGTTTATTATGAAACAACAATAAAGTGTTGTTGAAAGTCACGGTTGTTGTTGCAAATGTCTATACAGTTACTCAGATTTTGTGTTTTGGGAATGTTCTCGGTGGGTTCTAAATGGAATTTTCAAAGCCATAAAGTGATATATGTCTTCTGGGCCAGCTACGGTTTGGGTTTCGACTGATTGGGAAACATGCACATTGGCCGAATGATTTGGGGAAATACCTAGGGTTCGAGAAAGCCATGGTGATTTGGGGAAAAATTTCGAGTGTTTAGGGGACAGGAAATGTTCCAGTGTTTGGGCGAAGCAGGGACTTTTGCTAACGTGGCAGGGGCAAATTGGGAATATTATTTCGTGGACAACGTGGCCACAACGGGAACCACAGGGGTAGAAGCCATGTCAGCGAAGCATCCACGTACCATCTCAGTATTGGCTATCACGTGTCAAATTTTGACACCTCAGCATTTTCCGTTAAGTTGGAGACAGAATCAGCACGGAGGGGTACTTATGGAAATAGTAGGTCACCACAGGGGCAGCGGGACAACAAATTGAACCCCAGGGGTATGTTCAGGAAAAAGTCAAACCACAGGGGTATGTGAAATATTTAAGCCTATTTTAAAACCCTCAATGCTAAACGACACACAATTGATCTTCATTATTTCAAAACAAATGGAAACCACTGAACTCTCCGTTTTGGAATTAAACCCATGGAATCAAAGGAAGCCCTCAAATTTCACTAAGTGTTAGTATTTTAGTTTGGGTTTGGGTCTTTTGCTTTTTTGTTTTTGGTGGGTTCGAATCTATCATTCGCTTCGTATTGGATACTCCTTATGTTCTTTTCCGTGGAATTACTGGGATCAAATAGGATTCTCGGTTTCGATTTTCAAGTTTCTGCTGCAGACTGTGTAAGAAACTGACTACTATTTTTGGCAATTTAATAAAGAAGTCAAGTCTGCTAGGAAAATTGACGATGGCATCTAATATTAGTTGATTGCATAGGCAGTAGCTCTAGCTGCATGGATGACTAGTGGAGGGAAAATATTTTCCAAGTTGCATTATGTTGAAAGTAAAGGAAACTGAAAGTGGAGCTAGAATTGGATCTTCGAAGCACATGTTGTTAAGGTAACCCATTTCAAACTTTGCCTTTTGTCTCACCCATTCCCAACTTACCCATTTCTTCGAAGCGCACGTTGTTAAGGACTTGGTTTTTGTTATAATGCATAATCTGATATGGTAATGTGCTTTACTTTTTTTTTTGTGAACATATTCTATAATGTGCTTCTTTTTTTGCTGTTGTGAACATAATCTGATTTTGTAATGTGCTTCATATTCTGTATTTAGTAAGTGACATTTTGTTTGTTGTTTATTGACAGACCCGTGGAAGAGCAAGGGGAAGGGGCCAGGGTAGAGGAAGGGGGAGAGAATGTTATTGAAGATGGAGGACATGTTACTGCTGAGGATGGAGAACAGTCTGCTGCTGTGGATGGGGGAAATGTTAGTGGTCCTGCAGACATGAACTGGTTTGTGATTATGCTTGAGAGTTTTATATAGGGGTGATCTGAAAATATTTAAAGGCATTTTGGTTGTCAAACATATGATAATTATATCATGCACGGTTTGAAAAATATGCAAGTGTGTGATTCATAATCCTTGTCAAAAGTGAAATAAAGAGTTATAAGGTTTATACCCTAAGGTCTTGAATCTTCACTTTGAACTCATTGCATCTTCTTGATCTTCTTTCTTCAAGTCTTTGGCTCTTTCATCAAAACATCTTTGTCTTTGAAGATGTCCGTTTTATAAATTTGATTCATTTATTGAAATCATCAAAATCCCGATTGTGCACAAAAGCCAACATTACATTTGCAGCTATGCTGATTTTGATTATGTGTAATGGTATATGTATGGAATATTCTAGGAAATTGATTACTTGTATGTTCGCATTTTACATTTTGTCCTGGGACATTAATCTCCAGGTTTTTGTAAAGTCTAGCAGCTATGTAGTTTGTCATGGGAATATTTTTTGAAAAGGGCATGCATATGTTGTTTGTAGAACTGATGCTGGATTTTTAGTGCAATCCTAACATTTGGAATCCTAGCATATTTCACTGATGCTGGAATTGGATTTTCAGTACTTCTGTAACCCTTATTGAAAGTGATGTTGGACTTTTAGTGCTTCTGTAATAACATGAACAAGCAGATAGGTAATTTTCCAAATCAACAGGAAGTTCAACTAGAATTACATAACTCAAAATACATTGTCATTCATTACACAAATGTCATGACCATTCCAAATCAACAGGAAGTTCACATCCTTACAAGTCAAAAAAATTACCCATTGCACTTCCTACACCTACCCATTAAAGCATAACCATCGATACAAAATACTTTCACCTAACCTAATTAACTAACTACATCAAGGTGCCCCTTATGAGGAATGCACCCATCACAACAACAACAACCAAGGCAGCTCCAAGCACGCACTTCAACTTTGTCACAGTACCCCTTCATCACATCTACCTCCTTCTACAAGTCTTCAATTTTCTTCGTCAAAAAGGGGCCGACCTCCATCCCACGGGGATAAGTGTGAGGGTCAAACCAACAAAAATAACCACACTGTCCCCTTTTCTGCAAATAGAAGCACTCACAGATCAAGTAAATAGATTGATTAAATTAGTGTTTCTCCTATCAGTATACATGTTCTATTTTCACGGAGTATGAGAAGTTTAATAACTTACTGATTTTGGTAAACATGTTGAAAAACTACCTATATAAAGTCTTGAAGTTAATCGATCTGCTGATATAGAACCAATAAGTTAATCAGGACAAATGTAATATGCTATATCAGGACACATTTATACAAACCAAATGTAAGATGTTGTAAGAACCAAAGAAGAGGAGATGATTTCTGTTTTCAAATGATCTAAAGTTATGGAAATGATTCTGGTACTTGAAAAATGCTTTATAAAGTGATAAAATTCTAAATTATAAAACTACTTGTGGATTTTGAACCATTATGCTCATTAAAATTCAATGCCTTCTTGATCTCATTTTCAATTTTCCTTAATCACTCGTAGGAATGTATATGATGATCATCAGAACCTTTTTCTGCATTCATGAAACATGCATAATAGACATTTTTAGTCAATTAATGTTGTTATGCAGGACAATTATGTACCAGTTAATTGCAAGTTTCTTCAAAATAGTAACTGAGTCTTTGTTTCTAATGGAACGCTAGATCTTTAGCTTTGAGTGGAGCTTTTATGTCTAACTCTTTCATTTTTTCTTAGGGTTAAGGTTATCTTAGCTGTATATGCGTGCATATGTGCTGTGTGTATACCCATACATCAAGCATCTAACATAAAGTAAATTATCAGTCATTAACTAGAAAAATGCATTAATTATCTCAAAAATTATCATCCATTAACTGGAAATATTCTCACACACAACTATCTCATTCACGTTAAGCTTAACTTAGCTATGGGAAATCTAATAAACACAAGGCAATTAATGGTTGCTGGAGGTCAATACTCAAGATTCCCCTGAAATCAACCATAAATTTCAAGAAATAAAGAATCCTATGTCAACTATGTGTGCTAGTGTAAAAATGTGAGAACCAGACAACCAAAATTTATAAAGAAACGCGTCACAGAGAAGGGGCGACTAGCCTTTTCTCAAACATTTGAAGCAAATTTGTAGTCGTGATCCCCACTGAAGGAGTCCTCTGTGTGATCTTCGACATCACAGAGGCTAGGGCTCACTCAAATGGGGAAGATGAGTTTCGAGGGCTCACGAACAAATGAAGGACAACATATTAAAATTGTGTGCAACAAACATTTTGAAGACGTTCTGTCGTTCAACCCAAACACACTTTGGGTTAAACGGTGAGTTTCGAAAATTTTAGATGAGTGGGCTACTGATTCAGATTAGTTGGTACTGACGTGTTTAAAGGCTGACATGACATGGGGTCCGTTAAAGGGATTGACGAAACATGGACGGTAGGAACCAATCATCACAAAGGTATAGACTGAGTGATCATAAAGTAAAAAATGAAACTAAATAACCAAATCGTCAGCATGGTATAAACTTAGTGAGGATATTACCAATTTCCCTAAAATAATTTCTTTGATTTTAGAGGGGTGGGTCCCAGCCCCACTGGCTTTGCTTTTTCACGAGATTATGTCAAACGAAAGGCTAAACGATATCTTACCCATGCTCTCTAGACACTTTGTCTAAAACAAAATCGTTTGCTATTATATGTGGCAAAATTTGGCACCACATGGATTTTATTATGTTTTATTGGTAGTTTCGGGAGTGAAAAAAATGATTTTTTTTGGAAATGAATTTTCTCACTATAAAAGAAAAAATAATTATAGCAACCAAATTTTTGGTTACGAGTTAAATGTAGTATTAAGACTTGAAGATGAGGAAATAGTCAAAACAAAGTCTAAAGGACTTGTATCGAGTCCAATCACTCACCCTTCCTTCAAAAGGCTTGTACAGTAAATTTATTTATTTGAAAGCCAAGCTGAAGCTTGGTCCAAAGTTCTCCTCTATTAAAATGGGTCTTACACTCATTCTTAGTTGATTAATTTTCCTTAATTTTGACAATTATTTCAAAAGTAAATCACTACTTGTTTCTTTTTTTTATTAGTCATTCCTAATACCCTCCTTAAGTCATTGAAAGAGGCAATGAAGCAGTTTTCAACTCCTTGCCAAGTCAACTATCACAATTCCTAGTTTTCGGCAGGGCTGTCCACCAAAATCGGCCGGACCGGCCAACCCAGACTGAAATCAGACCGATTTTAGACAAACCGGACCGATACCGGTATAATCCAGTTCGGACTTGGGCAGGAGTATACCTCTCCAAACCGGAAATTGACCCAAAATAGCATGATCAAAACCGACCAAAACCGACCCAGATCGAACCGGTGAAACCAGGGACCGGACAGATAGAATAATCGGTCCGATCTGGTCTATATACTTCATAACATGACCTGTTTGGCCGGCCGGACCGGACCGGCCAATGGACAACCCTAGTTTTCGGTACTCGTACATTTCTCAGGTAAATATAAAGTTCTATACATCCTCAAATGAAAATATAGAATAATTCAAAATAGTTGTATTGATTTTTTTTTATGCCAAATGGTATGATAAATTAAAGCCAATGAAGAATTTCCACTTAACAAGCAACAATTTTAGTTCCAGCCGAAAAATCAAGTATTTAGACAATAGTTATTTCGGCTACGTCACAAGTAAAAACAAAAGAGGATCTACAAGACATTTGCAGTTTGCACTTAATTGATGTTACTAGTCTTATTGGAAGTCATGAATAGGCCTCCCTTGCACATTCATTCATCATGTGAAAGCAAGTCATTAAAAAATAACACTTGAAGTGAGAATTTCAACATGCCCCATAATCCATATGATTTAGACAATTTCTGAAGAATTTGGATTCCCAACACACGCCTATGGGTAAGAAGTAAAATGACCATAATTAATTAATATGGTTGTAAAGGAACATTTAATATGACAAATATTTTATTTATTGTTCATATCAATTATCAAGTGATACAATTGCATGCATTTTAAATGAATATTTTTCTTAAATTTTGTATAAATATATATTTTACATTTAATTTATTGTTAATTTATAATGAGCATAACATAAAAATTTAACCAAATTAAAATCAGAATTTTCAATTTTCGTTTTGATTTCGTGGGAGGCGCCATAAATTGCCTTACCTCTAAAGTCTAAACCGGCCCCATAAGAATGGTTGTTAGAAAGTACACGGCAGAGTGCAATTTTAATGGTCACCTAGTCGAGGAAAAATTAATTTCGATTTTCATATTAACTGAAAATATTTGTTTTCTTTTTATTCCCAGTTATATTACATTTTTTTGTTTAAAAATTGCTTGCTTGCTTTCTGGCGAACCTTTTACTATTAAGTATGTATAAAAAGAGATCAACATGGATTGCTCTCATATGCGATCGGAAATAAAGTAGTTTGGAATGGTTTTGAAAATGTTTTTGTTGTAATGATTAAGAAAATTTATCGAGATATATATATTTTTAGGTGTTTGTGAGAATGGTGAGGTCCATATAAATGATATTTGGAAAGAGAAAGTTTTCCAAATTTATTCTCTTAAAAAATGTTAGAATATAAAAGTATGTTTGGAAATAAGATTTGTGTAAGAGGAGTTTTTACGAGTTTTTTTTATTATTTTTCACAGAAATTAGGTCAATTATTAGATAGAATTTTTTTTATTAAAGATTGAAATGTTTTTTTGTGTGTAAAAAATCATGTTTGAATTGAAAATATTTTTAAAATAAAAAAAATCTTTTGAAGACCATGAACCAAACATTGACTTAAAGTTTGGAATAGAGAGTCCCTGTGATATACGCCAAAATCGAATTAGTCCTTCTGATAACAAAAGTATAAAATTAATCCATGTGATCACACTTTCGTTTGTCGTTGGTCTTCCATCAAGAATTAATTTTATCCATTTCTAAAATTAGAAGGACTAATTT
Source organism: Myrica gale (assembly GCA_963930655.1). NCBI lineage: Eukaryota > Viridiplantae > Streptophyta > Magnoliopsida > Fagales > Myricaceae > Myrica > Myrica gale. Next base: position 16,764,566 of record OZ005602.1, on the reverse strand, counting down.
TATGCTTTTTTATCACGAAGACTAATTTGATTTTGACGTATATCACATATACTTATTTTGTATTTATCCATATTTTTTAACTTGGAAAAATATTTATATCGGTAGAACTACTTACCCACGGAAGTGAAGATGTAATTCAGTTGGTACCACTCTATATTTTTTAGTCTAACTCTTAAGTAAAGACTTCTAGAATACATAAGTTGATATCGTTTGTGAAAATAATGCTAGATCTTGGGACTCCTAAATGGACTTGAGACTCATTGATAATTTTACTGGTGCTGTGATAATGGATTCGCTCAATAAATAATAATTATGATTTAAATTAGATATTATATAGTGGACATGCTCATATAGTTACGGCGGGAAGAGTTTCTACTTTGTTGCCCTTTTTTCCATTTCGCTTACAAAATAAAAAAAATAAAAAACTTACCCACACAAAGTTATACAGTGCTAATATGATCAATAAACGAGTATTAGTCTGTACATTGTCGGTTGAAAAAATAGAATTATATAAGAAAAAACTTGTACATGTGATTTTACAGTCGAGACAATTATTATGAAAAAATTTTCCAAAAACATAAAAGATAGCCGGTAATAACATAAAAGCACAGGGAACAAACATCAAGGCGTGTGTAATCATCTAAAGGAGGAAGAGAAGCTATATATATTGCCGTTTTATCAAGCGAATGAGCGATGCGTTGGCAGGCGTAGAATGATTACTGGGTAGTTTAGTTGGCAAGGAAAAAGAGAAAGAAGACGTTAAAGAGGAAAGGACGACAGGAAAAACAAAAAGAGCAAATAAAAGAAAAAGATTGTATGAGTGAGACAAACGCAAAGTGGAGGATACAAGAGACCCGAAAGAAGTGGGTCAAATCATCCGCTTCAAAGCTTATAATTTACACTCAGCTGTCTCTCTCGCTTCCTCACTCCCTTCACATTCACTCTCTCGCTTTGTCTCTGGGTTTTCTCCTACTCAGATCCAGGTTTGTCTCTCTTTTTCCGTCCTCTCCAGTTTTGCATTCTACTGCTGAAGTTACTATGAGTCAGATGGTGGCTCTTATGGTTTGGTTGTTAAGCAAATATCTTTTTGTTTTCACCTTTCCTCAACATCATTTGCTCGGCACGGCACGGCTTAGCTAAATAAAGGGTATTACTTGGGTTCTGATTTGGAGTAGGGGTTTTCCTCTCGTTAGTCTCCAAAAATGAAAAGGCTAAGCTTTAATGTTGTCCCGGGGAATCGATTCGTACGATTTCTTGGTAACCAAATGAAGTATGAGGAAATGGGTTATGAGAGCGCAAAACAGACTGTTTAATCATCTATGGACTTGTCATGTGTAGTTTATGGTTATGTCGGTGTCCTTCATATGAGAAAGTTAAGTAGAGACGATAACATTGATGGGATTTGATAGGTTGTTATTTTTGGAGCTTCTGCGTTTTTGCATTTCGCTTTCTGTTCATCCTATTTTGTATCATGTCTTACAGTTCTGAAGTTAAGCTCTCCAACTTAGCTCATTTGTCGGGTAAGCTGGGTTTAAATTGCTGGGAACTGAGCGGAAACTGCTTTAGGTTGATTTGGTTTCTAAAAAGCTAATCGGCACCTTTTCCAATTTGGGTTTGCAAAATCGTATATTGCTCTTTGCTTTCCCCTTTTACCTTCTCATTTTCAAAACGCCATATCAAGTTGCGAAAAACGAGTATGATGCCTGGATATCATATATTCTCCGACAAATTGCGGAATGGTACTTTTTGAAATGCGTTGATAAAAAGTGTTCTACGTCATTTTGAGTCTTATCCCAACTGCAGCCATTTGTTTTCAATCCTAAATGAATAAGTTCCCACCCGGCTCCTTTAAGTTTCTCAACAACTTAAAGTTAGGTTGATTGTACAATTGGATTCAGGAAGTTGATTCAAGAAATTTTGAAGTTGAAGCTTCAGTTCTCTTGCACTAAAATTTGATGTAGGACTTCTCTTATAATTGGTGTTGTTCAGTTTCGTGGTTTAGACTGGCAAATTATTGTCGTGTGAACTGTCACCTGATCTGTTCAAGTGGAGCAGCAGAATCCTACCTTGTATTGTTGAATGTTATCTTCTACAAATTGAAGCTTTGGGTGTTGCGAGAAGATGGAAGAAATACAGTCTCAGTCCGAGAATTATAGATCTTCTTCATCTTCAGCAAGTAGTCCAGCTAGTAGGGTGCCCTCAAGTAACTTTTTCTATTTGCGTAAACCCGGTTCGCTGAGACAACCAATCTCCTTTGAGGATTCACCACAATGGGAGGATACAGATCTTGATGTAAGGGTGGATGAAGGAGGCGATGCTATTAACATTGTTACCACTCCAGTCTCTCCCTCTCTCTCGAAGCTTAATAGTGGGTCCTTGCCTTCTCCACCATTGCCAGAGGGTACTGTTGTTGCAAGGAAACTTGCAGGGGCATCAATTGCGTGGAAAGACTTAACTGTCACAATAAAGGGGAAAAGGAAGTACTCTGACAAGGTTGTCAAGAGTTCACATGGTTATGCATTTCCAGGGACGATGACAGTAATCATGGGTCCTGCTAAATCAGGGAAATCCACGCTACTAAGGGCTATTTCAGGTTTTCAATTATGTTATCCCGTATAAAAAAGAGAGAGAGCATTTCATTGTGCTTTTTCTCATATCTTTGGATGTCTTTGAAACTCAGGCAGTGTTTTGTTGTCAATTCAGGGAGATTACATCACTCAGCCAAAATGTATGGTGAAGTGTTTGTTAATGGGGCAAAGTCGCACATGCCTTATGGGTCATATGTAAGTTCTACAAAACCGCAGTTGCCATTGGATCTTTATTTATTATTCATTTGTTTTTCTTCCCTGGAAGTCTTCACTTATCCATGTGCTCCATCAGTTCCTTGTAGTTGCCCTTTTTGTTGGTCTTCAAATAGAAATTCCTCTGCTGCTTTTACTTCATGTATTGAACCCTGAAAGCCTAATATAGCCATAGTGAATGTAGTCGGTAGGCGTTCTGGAAGTTTACACCTTGCAGCCTTCTCATAATTCTTCATCTTTGCTGTAATTCAAGGAGATTTTCCTCGTCATAGCGCTTGATTGTAGATTTAGCTGTACAATTTTGTTTATTTTGAAACAAACTTGTGTCTTTGTAGGGAAATTACTGACCAGACAAACAATTATGGTGATAATGGAACAATTGAACAAGAAGTTTTTTTGTTCTTTTGCTTTGGGTTTTTCATTTCTTACTGGTTTTCCTGTTTGCAGGGGTTTGTTGAGCGGGAGACCACTTTGATTGGATCCCTAACTGTCCGGGAGTTTCTGTACTACTCTGCACTGCTTCAACTTCCTGGTTTCTTTTGCCAGAAAAAGAATGTAGTAGAGGATGCTATCCAGGCTATGTCTCTTGGTGATTATGCAAACAAATTGATAGGTGGCCACTGCTATATGAAGGGCCTTCCTAGTGGTGAGAAACGGCGGGTCAGCATAGCCAGGGAGCTTGTTATGAGGCCACATATCTTATTTATAGACGAGCCACTTTATCATCTTGACAGGTGATTTTTATGTTGCCTCTATTTAGATTTTAAAGGGTTTTGTCTCCTACCTGGAACATGCTACTTTCTGTTTACCATACTGGTGCACAACTAGATGATTCTTATGGTGCAGAACAGGTGGCAATTTCTGGAGTAGAAGAGACCGGTTGTATTATTTTGATTAGATGACACTAGATCACTACAAAGACACTTTACTTTTTTTTTTCTAGGCACGAAGACACTTTACTTGACTGTGTGTGCATAGACCCAGCTGTGTTCCCTACATTAAATGCTAGTTTTGCTAACAAGTTACAACTGGTCACAAAAATTGTTGGGATAGGGAAATCTTGATTGCTGAAACTTGGATTTTATTAATTTTGTTATAATTCCGGCGTCTAGACTGTGCTCATTGCAATGATTCCGTCTGATAATTTGATCGTCTCTGCATTGGGGTATCCTTTGTAAAGTTACTATTTGATTTCGGCAGAATGTTGCAGGCCCTGTTTGCTTATAATGTTGTGTCCAGCTGCTGGAAACATTTTATCTACTGTCATGTTTTAGCTTAAAGAATGTTGATTTTGCATTGTGCAGTGTCTCTGCACTTCTGATGATGGTTACTTTGAAGAAACTTGCTAGCACGGGGTGTACTCTCATTTTTACCATCTACCAGAGCAGCACAGAAGTATTTGGCCTTTTTGACCGGATTTGTCTACTTTCAAATGGGAATACCCTGTTTTTTGGAGAAACATTGGCTTGCTTGCAGGTAAATAATACGCTATCTTGACTTGTTAGTTTTTGGCTTGGGATAAGGAATTCAATGAAGGGAGCATTGAACCCATCACGTATGGGCCGTTATACATCTTTACCATATTTTGTTGTCCATAAGTAAAAATAAGAAATAAGGTTCAGGAATCCATGAATTTGTGGGAAATTCAAGAAGTCTTTTGTTGTATCTTTTTTGAGACTAAATGGAGCATCTTAAGTTATAATTGATCAACGTGCCTTCTGCTGATGAAGCACTTCTCAAACGCTGGATTTCCTTGCCCGATTATGCAAAGTCCTTCTGATCACTTTTTACGTGCTATAAACGCGGATTTCGACAGGATCATTGCAATGTGCAAAAATTGGCAGGTAATTAAACGTGCACCGCAAACTTTAGCAGCTCATTTTCCTTTATTGCTTGATTGGACATGCACTCTGTTGGGACTGATACAACATAACAGGATGACCATGGGGACTTCTCATCAGTGAATATGGATACTGCCGTCGCAATACGCACCCTTGAAGCGACTTATAAATCGTCGACAGATGCTGCTGCTGTTGAAACTATGATACTAAGACTGACAGAGAAGGTATGGGTCTGATGTCTTCCTGTCTGTTACTCTACCCATAAATTCTTGGTTGAAATCCATGTAGCTTTGGCTATGTTTACCCTCACTGTGATCTAAAATGGTCTGTTGTGTGGGGGCATTAGTTCTCTCGTTAATTGTTTAGGAGAAGAATAGCAATATCAAATCTTCCGGTTTTTGAGCCCTGTGAAACTGGGCAACTGGGAATGGACAAAAATGACTCAAAAGGAGGCATCCCTTTCGTTTAGTGGGCGGGGATCTGTGCATATGTGGCAGTAAGCTTTTGGAGAAAAGGAACTTCCTTGATTAGAAAATGGGACGTAGAGACTTAAATATGTTAAGTTGTTGGAAGGCTAGGACTGGAACATTATGGTTAAATCTTCTTAAGTAGCTTCTTAGACTGAGGCTGAGTGACCTAGGTATTACATTTGCCGTTATTTAAATATTCAAATAATTTCAATGCCCATGATGCACTTAATTTGGTCCTTTCTAGGCTTGTTTGTCTGTGTCAAGATGTGTTCAGTGGTTGTATCTTGGTTTTATCGGCTTCACTGATTTGCCACATACTATTGCATCTACAGGAAGGTCCAGTTCTCAAAAGCAAAGGCAAGGCCAGCAATGCTACACGAATTGCTGTTCTGACTTGGAGATCATTATTAATTATGTCTAGGGAATGGAAATACTACTGGCTTCGACTTATTCTTTGTATGCTTCTTACTCTCTGTGTTGGTACGGTATTTTCTGGATTGGGGCACTCTCTTTCTTCAGTTGTGGTGAGTTTCTTAAATGACTTTGTAGGTATCATTTGGGTGCAATAATTGTGAGATTACATGTATACCTTCACATACTGATTATTGCCTTAGTTGAACCTCTAAACTGGTTCCTCAAATTCATTCATACTTAATAACATTGTACTCGGAATCAAATTGTAGATAGTGATGGTCTGTAATGGCCACTGTCTTTATGCAGCTTGACTCATTATGATGGTGCTTATAATGTGACTAACCTGTCATGGGACCACTTACCCAAGAAAACTGACATAGGCCTTGGGAGTTGCTTTTCTATATGTTTTTTTTTTGGCTTAAATGCACCCCATGCCCCTGGGGTATGCCGAATGAGCAAATATGCCCCTGAGGTAAACAAAGTCATTTTCATACCCTTGAGGTATACTTTCAGGAGCAAATATGCCCCTCTGTTATGTGCCGTTTGAAACCCTAACGGTAAATGCTGACGTGTCAAAATTTGACACGTCATCACCAATCAAAATGAGACACCTGTCATATTTTCGAAATTAAAAAAAAAAGGCAAAACAGAAGGGGGAGAACCCCCCGAGCGGCGAAGGGAGCTGGGCTCCCTTCGCCGCCGCGAGGGGTGGCCGCCAGCCACCCCCGCGGCTCGCGCCGTGCGGGGGTGGCCGGCAGTGGCCACCCCAGCGAAGGGGGAGCCCAGATCTGGGCTCCCCCGTCGCGCGAGCGGCGCGGGCGATGCGGGGGAGCCCAGATCTGGGCTCCCCGCGTCGCCAGCGGCGGCCGCGCGCCACCCCTGAGCAGGGGAGACGCGGGGGTGGCTCGAGGCCACCCCTGGCGGCGCGCGACCGCCGTTGGCGACGCGGGGAGCCCAGATCTGGGCGTCGCCCGCGCCGTTCGCGCGGGCGCCTCTCGCGCGATTGGGGAGCCCAGATCTGGGCTCCCCCTTCGCTGGGGTGGCCACTGCCAGCCACCCCAGCACGGCGCGAGCCGCGGGGGTGGCTGGCGGCCACCCCTCGCGGCGGCGAAGGGAGTCCAGCTCCCTTCGCCGCTCGGGGGGGTTCTCCCCCTTCTGTGTTTTGCCTTTTTTTTTTTTTTTTTTTTTTTTTTTTAATTTCGAAAATATGACAGGTGTCTCATTTTGATTGGTGATGACGTGTCGCGTTTTGACACGTCAGCATTTACCGTTAGGGTTTCAAACGGCACATAACGGAGGGGCATATTTGCTCCTGAAAGTATACCTCAGGGGTATGAAAATGACTTTGTTTACCTCAGGGGCATATTTGCTCATTCGGCATACCCCAGGGGCATGGGGTGCATTTAACCCTTTTTTTTTCCCTAGAAAGTCTTCTGCTTGCTACCTAGCAGGCACAGGTCTGCACAACCTGTTGACATTCAAGACCCCCATAACCTTTTGGACTACCTTGCATGGAGGTTCCAAGTACCATTGTGCTTGTAAACCTCCAATCTGTGGGGGCTGCATCAACATGAACTTCTTGCAATATTCTTTCTTCAATTACGCTCATCATTTATTTGTTACATATATTATCTCTTCCCAAGTATCCGAATTCCCCTACTTTCGGAAATTTTGGTTGCTCATAGCTTTTTTTTTTTTTTTTTTTAAATTCAGGTTGCTCATATCTTTATTTATGTTAAATTAATATATTATGGATCTGTGATTTATGTGAATGCCTTTTGGCTTCATTTATTATGTCGCAGACGAGAGTTGCAGCAATATTTGTATTTATATCATTTGCTTCACTTCTAAGTATTGCTGGGACATCAGCACTGATGAAAGAGATTAAGGTACTCTTGATTGCTATACATTAAATATTAATTTCAGCGGGATTGGTTGTTTGTGAAGATGTAATTATGTGCAAGTGATAGAACAGGACTCATATATGCTCAATTCCACATGTAATTGCTGGTTTTATATTCTAATCATGTAGGATATAACTCTCAATGGAGGTTTTGTAGTTTCTATGATGCTAGTGTCCCAAGAAAGTGCAACCTATAGCAACATGTAGGATATAACTCTCAATGGAGGTTTTGTAGTTTCTATGATGCTAGTGTCCCAAGAAAGTGCAACCTATAGCAATATTGTCTAAAAGAACTAGATATGGTTGCTTTTGAAGCTCCTTCAAGTCATTATATAAGTTCTTCCTAGTACAGATCCAATGTGGAACTTGACAACTGATGTCATTTTTGTAATGCCTTATAACAACACTGTACTCCAAAAGAATAGTTAATGTCACTTTTGAACCTCCTTGGAGTCATTACAGAACCAATTATACCTACTGAGGATTCAACGTGGGACGTGATGATTCCTCTTCCATTTCCTTTTCTTTTCCACTCCATATGTGCCTCGGGTACTATAGATACAATTTGTGGACATTTAGGAGAGCTTTCATCAACTTATGACCAAGTGTGATAATGATGATGGCATCAAGATGTTAGTATTTGTTGGGATAAACATTGCTGGTTTGCCCTGAAAGCTAAGGATAGGCTTGTGGGACTTGTTTTGTTGCGTTTGCGCATTTGCTTTTAGCCCTTAATGATGTCAATGAATGATATAATGCACAACGTGCAAAAATTTGAGTTTTGGGTGTCAAATGGACTTACGCTGTGGGGGGCTACACAAATTCCTAAATATCCAGGGATGGACTAGTCTATCCATGAATCTGGGTGAATACTTTTTCTGGGTTCTTGGAAGTAGCCTCTGTTCCATCATTTGTTTCTCCACTGTCCATAACTGGACAAGAATGAACTACAAAACGGCGTTTACAAAGTCTGTTTGCATATAGACTAATCAAGTGTTCGTTTATTTGTATTCTCCTCGTAGCACCAAATTCCCTCTAGGTGGTCATAGTTTTCTTGTAATTGATCTGGATCAAATTGCTTTCATTTTGCAGGTATATGCGAGCGAAGGATCAAACCAGCATTCGGGTGCAACTGTCTTTTTAGTGGGGCAACTTCTCTCTAGCATTCCGTTCCTGTTTCTCATCTCTATTTCATCGAGCCTTATCTTCTATTTCCTCATTGGGTTGCGGGACGAATTCAGCTTGTTGATGTACTTTGTGCTGAATTTCTTCATGTGCCTTCTAGTAAATGAAGGGCTTATGCTGCTTGTTGTTTCTTTATGGCAAGATGTTTTCTGGAGCATCTTGACACTGGTATCAGTACATGTGAGTTCCCATTCCACTGGAAAAATCACCGAATCTCCTCTAGATCACCATTTTCTGAGTCTTCTATTTCGAGAATGAATTACAAATATTCTTGCTTTCAGATCTGCAAGAATTTGTAATGGGGATCGTTATGTTTGATCTGCAAAACTGAACTTATGAATCACTATTGTAGAGTTCGTGTAGCTTTGTTTTGTGGAGTTAACAATACGTGGTGCTTATGAAGCACTGTCTTGCAAACAATGTGTGAGCTAATCATTCACTTTGGTGTAATAGGAACTATAATGCTTATGATTGACCATCTGGATTCTGGCTGATTTGATCACTCTTCTGTGATGTAATAGTCAACACTCGTGGCATTTCAGGTATTGATGATGCTTGCTGCGGGCTATTTCAGAATTCGAAGCACTTTGCCTGGAACAATGTGGAAATATCCACTATCCTACATTGCTTTCCATACATACTCTATTCAGGCAAGTAAAACTTATAAGGTGGTTCTATTATGCACACCACATTGCATATAAAATATCTGGCTTTTGATTCTGAATGTCCCGACTAGGGTGAGTAACAATCCTCACCGCCTAAAACTGATGGTTTGTTTAAATTTCTGTTTTCTTGGCTGAATGTTCTTGTAAAATCCGATCCATTTTCCTGTTTTAGGGCCTCTTGGAGAATGAGTATCTAGGAACTTCCTTTGCGGTTGGGCAGGTAAGAACCATTTCTGGGTTTCAGGCCCTTGGTAGTGCATATGACATATCTCTGGACACTAGTTCCAAGTGGAAGAATGTACTCATCTTGTTTATTATGGTGGTCGTGTATCGCATTCTTGTTCTTGTTTTGCTGTATCTTCGTGTTGGGAAAAATAAATCCTTGCTCAAGATTTTTCGATGTAATCGAGATATAACAAATGCAAGATGAATGAAAGGAAAGTGAGCCTTGTTGTGCTGTGCACATTTTTGCTAGCTTGTGCATAAGATACATGAAGCTTTTGCTCCTCAAGTGTCTACATTACTTAAATTTGGTTTTTGAGATTTTCAAAAGCCTCAGTGTCGAATCACGTGTATGCTTGGTTAAGGATTACAGTTGAAAGTGCATAGGGACTGAGGGTTCCTATAGAGATGTATGTGCTATAGAATTACTATTGAAAGAGCATACTGCTTGCAGGTTTTTTAATTTGACATGCCCTGGGCCTAACTGTTTGCAAGTCTAAATACAAAAACTTGGTCCATGGAAGGGTGGTTTTAAACTGTTTGTGTGATGCTGAAATGCTAAATGTTATAAGCTGTGTTTTGGCAACAGTCTGGTGCTTCCATTTTTGTTTCTTTCCCTCTTACTCGATTGATAACAGCACATCCCTATTATTTGCTGTTGGGAGTGGAAATGATGCCTCACTTGATTTAAGCTTATTTGGGTGAGCTTCATTTTAACTGTGACATTGGCCATTGAACTTGATGAGTCATTGGATGGCCGTGAGTACTCAGATGGTACAGTTTTGGGTTTTCCAGAAAAAGAAAAAGAACAAGAAAGAGAAAAAAATAAAAGATTAATTAATTTTGGATTCATTTTCGCCTCACGTGATAAATAAAGAATGAACAATTTTTCTAACATTCCATGGCTTAAGACCAATCGTTTCCAGTCTGAGTCGAGTACAAAAAATATTAAATTGAAAGCAATGTAGGATCCTGAGTGGAGTCTTCATTTGTGCGTTTTACTTGTTTATGTACCTATTCAGGAATATTGTTTGACTTAATTACTTCAGTGTTCTTTGTGGTATTTTGAAATATCAAATTGGTCACTATGGTAATTTTTTGTCCTAATGTACTTCATGTCAAATATTAATATGTGGTTGATGGGGACACGTCCTAAGGCCTCACGTGTCTATTTTCAATGGTAAAAACTTCACGAGTGTCACTCCATGTATGTTGTCACGTTAGAGTAGAGATAAAAAATGTCACACAAAGATAGTACCAATTAATTTTTAACCATTAAGAATGGATACGTGAATGTTTGGTATTATACATTAGAGTTTGTTATCTAAATATTGATAAGATGAAAAAAGTTGTATTGACACATTAATATATTATAGGGAATGAAAAATACTCTTTTGAGGATCAAATTAATATTTTGAAATATCAAAAGGACCAATGGAGTAATTAAGCTATTATTTTAAGTTACGAAAATGAGATGACGTGTACTTAGACGTTACCCAACGGTTTGAATGTACTAACTAAATATTACACAATGATGTGTTTGAGATTTTCATTTTCCCATATAAGATTGATCCAATCAAGATATTTATCAAGATAAATTCTTCCGCTTAATAAAGCCATGCATAGTGGTACTGCTATACGCTTGACAAACGCGTGTTAGTGTACCTACATGGTGCATGAAAAATACTTACCAGAAGTGAGAAAGAAGAGAACAGAACACGAACAAATCCTAACAGCGACGCGGTCTATTGCGGCCAGCTAAAAGCGGTCCCTAGAAGCACTCTTGCTGCGAGCAACAGCTTCTGTAGGAGCAAATAAAAAACCAACGACTCGTCCCCTGGCTGCTATTATTCTGAAGTCACGGTTTTTTGTCCTTTTAGCTGAAAGGGCCCAATATAAACTCTGAAAGAGTATGGGTTGTGCGCCCCGCCTCACTTAATAGGGCTATAAGTTCCATGTACCACCAAGAACACTTCAATTGGTCAACTCTAGCTTGAACATTTTTTCATATTATAAGGCGCCTTACAACTTGTAGTAACCCATAGAAGCACCACATATTCACACAGGAACCCTTGTGGCTTGCACTTTTTAGCTTCGGGTAGCCCAGGAATTGATTCTGAGTAGCTTTATCGAGATCAGAAGAAAATTGGGCAAAGGCTTCTAATTCTGCGAATTGCGCCAATTCCAATTTTAATTTGCCAACTACTTGTTTCATGGCTTTAATTTGAGCTGCGGATCCTACTCTGGAGACGGAAATACCCACATTAATAGCAGGTCTAATTCCAGCATTGAATAGATCGGCGTATAAGAATATTTGTCCATCTGTAATCGAAATTACGTTAGTAGGAATATAAGCCGAAACATCTCCCGATTGGGTCTCAACTATTGGTAAAGCAGTCATACTTCCTTCACCTAAATGAGAACTTGATTTAGCGGCTCTTTCCAAAATACGTGAATGCAAATAAAAAACATTTCCCGGATAAGCGTCGCGACCAGGTGGTCTTCGTAATAGAAGAGACATTTGGCGATAAGCCTGTGCTTGTTTGGAAGGATCATCATAAATGATTAAAGTGTGTCGTTCACGATACATAAAATATTCAGCCAGAGCGGCTCCTTATACTATGTATGTCTCCTCATCTCGTACTCAATAGCACATAATTTTCCACATCTCTCCCAATATGATATAGAATTCTAATGCATATACCATGACAGTGGTGCAACATGATATGCATTTCAACACGGATTAGTATTGCTATAACTTGTTCACATATATGATTATTATTTTAACAAAACTAAGCTTATAAAATCAAATCAAACAAAACTTTAGTTAATGGCTAAAACATAATTGATTTGCACCAACTAGAATCAAATTTAGCTTCAGCTTCATAAAACTATCATTTGGATCATGTGTTTCCACTAACTTCTATAACATGTCATCTAACATCTACTTTAATACACTTCATCCTAGACATGTTCTTAAGCATTTGAACTGAATAGAACTCAAAAATATTGAAGAACTTTCAAAGAACTAGCCTGAAAATCTCAAGTTCTTTACACTCTAGCTTTCAATCTCTCACTCAACTCTCGCTCTATCTACCTTCAATTTGCCTTTCTATGAACGAAATTTCTTTCCCACACCCTCCTTCTATTTATAGGCAAGGGTTCGGCTGAAATTTAGAGAAAAACAAATCCAAATTGACCTGCTAGGCAATCAAAGTCATCATTGAAACAAGATAGAATTTTGGCTCATAAGGGAGTAGGGTTTTGGTGAGCCAATCCAACTTCTTCTCTTCCTCTTTTCACAGCCGAAATTTCCTAAATGTTAAGCTTACTTTGTCTTCACATGTCAGCCAAAATAATACTATATCTCAAATCCAAATTCTCATCCAGAAGGATGTAAAACAAGCTAGGTTTTATCCATTAGGCTGCTGAATTCATTGTAAAACAATCTACTTTTTGCTAAACTTCAAAACTTTTGTTCCTTTTAACATTGAGGGATAAAATTTACACGAAACAAACCTTATTTAATGTATTATGCACCCTAAGATCAAATCTCAATTGATCTCCTCATTAGTCAAATTTCAAGCAAAACAAAATCACCTTGGCTCATTAGGCATCCAGATTTTAGCTTGAATCCATCCAATTCCTTTTTTTAATGCTAATGTCCGAAATTCACATGAATCATTGCTCCTTTGACTTATTAGGCAGCCTGATATCATCTGTAATATATTTTCCACAATGGCAGCAGAATTTCATATAAAAGAAGATAGTTTCAACTCATTAGGCAACCTTCTGTTAACCTGAAGTCTAAAAACATCTTCTTTTGATGTTGGCTGTCGATTCCCTTAATAAATCAAATCTATTTTGTCTTCTTCAGCCGAAATTCTCAGAGATCAGATACGAATTTGATTCTTCAATCGCATCCCATAAAGGCATGAAAAAAACCAAGTCTTGTCTTAGCCCTAACCAGATTCTAGCCTAGTTTGGCTCATTGTTGCAGCCAAAATTCTCCACATGGTGTCACCTTACCCCTTGATCGAAATTTACGGCATCAAATGGATAGCTAAATCACAATTGAAATTAATCTCCAAATGATCGTCAAATTCAATTTCATTTTTAGTGATTCCCTTATAACTGAAGTCAATAGCAATTGATTTTTTTTTTTCACTAAGTATAATTCGGATAACTTGATTTCTCATCACATTATCCTCATTTTTATCGTAGGCTATGTTAGAACTATACTATGCTATTCTTCAACATATCAAGACCTATCAAGCTATGCCATGACATGCCAAGTCATGTCAAGTTTAGGTAATCTAGGTACCTCGTGCTAAATGACACCCCATCTTGTGCCACCTCGTGATTATATTTTTAGAAGTTTTATTATTGCTAACAGTGTCATTTATCTTAGTATAACTAGGTCACTTACCATCTTTTGATAATTACTTTGATATTTCTTCTTCTCTTTCTTTATCATTGTCTAAATTTATCATTTCATGTCAAAATGTTATCATAGGATCAATGGACAAACAAGAAGCATAGGTTTCACAATAAAATATAGCATTTATTCATAGCAACATTCTTTGTATAATATACATCACATATAAGTAGTAACTAGAAAATAGAAAGCACACTCTAAAGCTCCTTGGTCAAATAGATGGGTCTTACATTAGTGTAACGTTGGTGCTCTCCAATATCCCTAAGACACACCAACTTTCCCTTTCTATGAGATTTGTGCAGCGTTAATGCTATTTATAAATATATGCTTGAAACACCAACTTCCCCTCCCCAATTATCTTTTCTCTCTCTTATTAGTCTGCAACCTCCACAACACTCTTTCTTATATTTATTTTTTGCGGTTCAATCCTAATTGGAATAAAACAAAATTCTTTATTTTTGGCGGTTCAATCCTAATTGCATCTACATCCAAAAACATCGCCTCAGAAATTTGAATAAAACAAGAACTCCTCGATTTTACTCCATTCGCAACATCCCATGGCCCACACGGTAAAATCCAAATACAAATAGGCCCTCAATTTCCATATAAATGGGGATTGTTTGTGTTTTGGGTTTATGTACAAGTTAAATACAACATTAAAAAAATAAAGATATAGATAATTCAGCTTTTTATGGTAGACATAGTTCTCTTTAAACTGGACCACCTTAAGTCTTTAACCTCTTCCTTTTCTTAAGCTCTCTTGAAATATTTTTCTATTTTATATTTCCTACAGTATCAATAAAATCATAATTGAATGAATTAAATTTTTTTGCTTGGAGTGAGACGCTAGGAAACCAATTTTCTCCAAGAATGTAGCCTGAATAATATAGTCATTCCATTTAATGCGAGAGAATTTCACTAAAAGAAATTTTAGTTTTTGTAATGAAATTTGAGTTTTGCCACAAAAGGTACACTTTTGGTGTTGAAACCCAATTTTTGTTGCAAAAGACAGCCAAACATCTAATATTTGTGAAGAAATAGTAATTTCCTCACTAGAAGTCTTCGTTTTGTGATGGAACTTTCGTCACAAAAAAAGAAAGATAAAGAATTAAGAGAAACATTTTTTCGCGACGAAGGGTTTCGTCACGAACAAAAGAAATCGATCAATCAATCGTCCTATGATCGCTACTCTCTTAGGCGATCGTACATCCCATTGCATGATCGATCATTTTGTCATTGGAAGACATGCATTAGACTTCCGATCGATTCATGTTCAATCGATCGTAGAGCACATGCAAGTGGCACGTATCCAATGGCTAGATGAATTTTTTAAATGGTTACATCTTTTTGAATAGCATCCGAACGTCCCATCTCTCTAATCGGTCGTCCGGTAGCAAGATCAACAGTCCAGTCAATGTCTGCATGATCTGTAAGTGGTCGGGTATTGTAGGACATGTGCTGGACGTTCGATCGTCTACGAGTTGATCAATCATAGACCATATAGCCAATCCAATGTTGGATCGTCTACACAGAAGATTGATCATCTAGCAGAACATGTCTAGCGAATCAGAGAAGCCCATGTGTATAAATGGACGATCGATCGTCATGGGATGATCAAACAGTAAGCGTCTAGACTTAAGCTTATACAAAAGTCACTTTCCTCCATAAGTATAAGTTACAGAAAAAAAGTCTCATAGATATGTTGTTTCCAAGCCTAAAGTTCATTCTAAAGATTGTTAGTTTTTCGAGGTAATAATGTTATCGTTATTTTATTGATTTATACTGATTTTTTTTTGTGATTTTTTTGAAAATATTAGTTTGGTTATATTTTTAGTATTACGTTTGATAATGTAGTTCATTTATCATATGCATGGGTTGTAAAATTGACTTTGGAGCTTTTTGATATAAGTTGTGATGAATCAGTTGGTTTATGATCAACACGTCCGAGTAAATGCGTCTCGATCTTTCCCGTAAAACTACAAAAATAACTCCGGGCACCGAGGTTAAGAACCTCCGATGCTAAGTCAGCTTCTTTTTTTATATGTGTTATAGCTTTTCTCTCACGTTCATCTCTTTCCTTTTGGCAGGAATGCTTATGGGAATTTCGTCTCGTACGGTCGTGTGTTCTTTGACGGTTTTCTCACGTCTTCACTACGGTCGTTTTCCTCCACAACGGGAATAGACAGATCGTGGAGTCACGGTTTATAGCGGTTGTTAGACAACCGCTCATTCTGGATATGCATGCGACATGGGCACGCAATTTTGGAAGTTGGTTATGTGGATTGGAACGCTCTGGTTTGTAGAGAGAATGAAGGTTGGTCAAGGCACACCCTGTCCGAGTCTTCTCCAGAGTGAACCCTTCTTTTCATCCTGAAAGGATTTCTCATGAATGACCTTCGCGCGAAGATTCGCGAAAAGAGTCTTCTCGGCTTCCTTTTGGGGGCACATCTACCAAGCAGAAACATTCTCTAAAGGCCAGAGATTCTTCTCAGACGCCTTCTTCGAGCAAAAGGAGAATATCTCCCCCGATGGCTTCCGAGGCTGAGGAGGAAGAAGAGAGAGCTTCTTTAGCCCGTACGTCTTCCAAGCCCAGGGCAAGCAGTGGTATGTACTCTTCTTCCAGGATCTTCATGTTGTTCATTAGTCTTTGCTGGTTGTAATTCTGTCGTTGTTTGATTGTAAGTTCCGAGGATGCTCTTCGTACATTTGGCCTTACCTTTGGAGCTCATACTGAGATATTGTTTCCTTTGAAGAAGGAAATCCATGAAATCGGGACTCCCTCTTTCAGCATTTCCTTGGAGGCTCCTCCCGCTCATGGTGAGTTTTCGTCTCCTAGGGCGTTTAATCCCATTGCTACATCTACACCTGATTTGCCTGGAATTCTGACAGCGGATCGTCCAGGGACCGATGAAGGGGATAGGCTTGTGGCTCTTCTAGACCTTCAACATATGGTTTTGTTATCCGTCTCTATTTCTTCTGGTGGGTCGGATTTTTCGGAAGTTGGAGGTGATCCTGAAGTACAATCCGGCGTAATCCCATCTTCGGGGGCCTTCCTTGACTCCCGTCTCTCCATTGGTGCCAGAGCCTCTTCAAGAGCAGCCTATGATGCATGGAACAACTGCTATCAGCGGTTCCGATGCTACTGCACTTGTAGCGGTTGGTGAGCCTAGCGCGTCAACGACTGAAATTGCTGGTCGCTCCTTAGCTCTCCCCTTCTCCTCGGTGAGAGGCAAGGAGAAGGTTACTTGTCCTTCGTCTTCAGATGATGTTGAGGAGTCTGATTTTGAGCCTTTGGTACCGTCTACATGGCGTTCAAGATCGTATGCTCAACCTCTTCTTACTGAGGAGATGATGGAAGACGCTCTGCAAGCCCCCTGTCATGTGAAGGTTGATAGGATCACGCACAGTCTATCTCATTGCATGTCACTGATTGCCGCTCTTGACGCAGCGGAGTTGAAGCACAAAGAGGAGTTGGAAGTTGCGCGCCTAAGGTTGGTGAAGCTTGAAGGCGAGTTGGAGTCCTAGCGGAAGTTGGTTGAGGAGTTTTGAATTGTAGCCCGAGGTGCCCATTCCCAAGTCCAAATGTTCGAGACCAGGGTGGTAGATTTGGAGCGAGATATCGTCTCCAGGGATGCTACCATTGCCGAGTTAAGACGTGTGGTCAACGCTTTTGAACAGGAGCGGTTAGATTTTGAGCTGCACCTGTCTCGGGAGAAAGCAGAACTCTTGCAACGTTTGAGTGACTTTCGTGCATCTTCATCGCAGAGAGAATAGTCGTTGCAGACCGAAATAGTGGATCTTCGTCGTGCTATGTGTGAATCTTCTGATTCCTTTGCCGTTGAGAAAAAGGATTTGGAGGAGTCTCGTACGGGTCTTACTCTTCGTGTTGTCGAACTGTAGGCAACACCCGCTTTTCCTAGTGATCCTGCGACTCTGGCACGCAGGTGTATTGGTACGGTCATAGCGGTTCTCGAGGTGGCCCGTCTTATGGAAGAGAGCCACTTCCAGGTTTGTAATGAAGGACGTGCCAAAGAAATTTACGACAAACTTGTGGAAACATTGAGAAATCGCGACGTCCACTTTCCCCTCATGGGAGACGAAGATTTGTAATGATATTAAGATATGTAATAATGTAGCTCCTGCTTTGTTTTTCACCATACATTTGCCATAAGCTTTATTTGTTTCTTTGTTGAGTCTGTTGGCCATTTGACGATTTGCTTTTGTGGTTGCATGCGAGATGTTTCAGTTTTTTCCTTGGAGAACTTTAGTCCCGAGTTTGTGGACAAGACTGTTCTCTTAAATCCGTGAATGCAACTGGGGACCGGGGTCCTCCAAGGTCGTTTTACTCTTGTAGGGATTGAGAAATTTGGTTCTCATAAGTCTGTGGATACGACTGGAAACCGGGGTTATCTGATTTCGTCTTACTCTTGGAGGGACTGAGAACCGAAGTTCTCCTAAGTCCGTGGATGCGACTGGGAACCGGGGTTCTCCGAGGTCGTCTTACTCTTGGAGGGACTCGGAACCGTAGTTCTCCTAAGTTCGTGGATGCGACTGGAACCGGGGTTCTTCGAAGTCGTCTTACTCTTGTAGGGATTGGGAACCGGTTTTCTCCTAAGTTCGTGGATGCGACTGGGAACCGGGGTTCTCGGAGATTGTCTTACTCTTGGAGGGAATGAGAACCGTAGTTCTCCTAAATCTGTGGATGCGACTGGGAATTGGGGTTCTCCAAGGTCGTCTTACTCTTTGTTTATTTGTCGAACGATACTTGAAGAGAAATCTTCGGAATTTTCATTCATAGTAGGTAGTGGTGGAAAACACGAAACATAACATCCATGTAAACACACGGAGAGAAACAGAGGTGTGATATTCAGTGGTACTTTCTAAGATACATTGAAATCCACGGATGCTGCAGTGCCTTGCCTCGGATATCCTCTAAGTAGTACGTCCCTGGTTGTTTGGATCCGACGATGCGATATGGACCTTCCCAGTTTGGATGGAGTTTCCTTGTCGTGGGTCTTTAGTTCCTGGTAACATCTTCTTTAGGACTAAATCCCCGAGGATGAAATGGTGGGGTTTGACCTTGGCATTGTAGTAATTTGCGTTTTTCTACTTGTACGCTTCCATCCTGAGCCGTGCTTCTTCTCTTTATCCTTCTAGCAAGTCGAGATCCAGCTTCTTTTCTTCCTCATTTTTTTCATGAGTGAACATCACTACTCGTGGTGAGAGAGCTCCGATTTCTACCGGGATTACAGCGTCAGTTCCATTAGTGAGAGCGAACAACGTTTCTCCTGTAGCTGTCCGGAAAGTGGTGCGGTATGCCCATAAGACTCCCGATTGTTATTCCCAAAAACCTTAGTGATCATCAAGCTTTGTTTTGATAATCTTTAGCAGGGATCGGTTTGCTAGTTCCACTTGTCCGTTGGCTTGTGAGTAATATGAAGACGAGTAGTGGTTCTCAATGTTGAACTCTTTGCAAAATTCCCGGAAGTTGCTATTGTCGAAATGTTTTCCATTATCGATGATTATAGCCCGAGGTAGTCCGAAGCGGCAAATGGGAATCTGTATGTACGTTGAAGTGCTTTCCTCTTAAAAGCTCTGCAGTGAGTAGTCCAGTTATGAAGGCTTCGTATTCGACCTCGTTGTTAGTGGGAGAATATTCGAGCTTGATTCCGAATTCGAGGCGCTTTTACCCAAGTGCGTCGATAACGATCCTTACTCCGCCTCTCTTGAGTGGATGACCCATAAATATGCCACCATTTCGACTTGGAAGCCTTTTCCTGACATACGGGCATGGTGAATTCAAGGACGAAATCAGCTACTGCCTATCCTTTGATGGCGGCCCGAGGTTGATATTCGATGTCAAATTCGCCAAGTTCTACTAACCACTTGACTAATCTCCCTGATTTGTCCGGCTTTCCCAGGGTTTTCTGTAGTGGGTGGTCTGTCAAGACAATGATGGGATGAGCTTGGAAGTAAAACCTCAGCTTTCTCGCCGAGATGGTGACAGCTAGGGTCAATTTGTCGATATCGGGGTATCGAGATTTGGCTCCTTGCAGGGCTTTGCTTACGTTATATATGGGTCGTTGTATACCGTCATCATCTCTTATGAGCATTGTGCTTACTGCCGCATCAGAAACAACATGATAGACGTAAAGCGTTTCTCCTGGTATAGGGGAACTGAGGAGTGGAGGACTTGTTAAATATTCTTTGAGCTCGTCAAAAGCCCTTTGAAATTCCTCCGTCCATTTGAAAGCCTTTCGAAGCGTTTTGAAAAATGACAGAAATTTATCTGTAGCGCGAGAGATGAACCTATTGAGCGCTGCTATTCGCCCCGTAAGTCGTTGCACGTCCTTGACGTTCTTCGGTGATTGCATGTCCAGGATGGCCTTGATCTTTTTCAGGTTAGCTTTGATTCCTCGTTGAGATATGAGGAATCCTAGTAATTTTTCGGGGGATACTCCGAAGGCGCATTTTGTCGAATTCAAACGCATCTTGTATTTTTTGAGTACTTTGAAGGCTTCGGCGAGATCTGTGACATGATCTGCTGCTTCTCGCGTTTTCACTAGGAGATCGTCCACACAAACTTCCATGCAGCGCCCTATCTGTTTTTGGAACATCAAGTTGACTAGCCTCTGGTATGTTTCCCCGACATTCATCTAAAAGGCATTATGCGATAGCAATAAGTATCCCGACCAGTTGTGAAAGAGGTACACTCTTGATCTGGTTATATCCCGAGAAAGCGTCCATGAAGCTGAGGAGTTGATGTCCCATAGTTGAATCGACAAGGGAATCGATTCTTGGGAACGAGTAACATTCTCCACTTACTGTTGGCCTTCTTTGCTAGCCAATTGGGGTAGTTGACTTCCATGATAAATTGAGATTTGATCAATTTCTCGACTTCCTCTTGGATTGCTTGACTTCTTTTAGGAGCGAAGCTCCTCTTACGTTGTACGATTGGTTTGACGTCGGAGCGTACATTCAATTTGTAGGTAATGACCTCGAGGTCTATTCTTTGCATATCCTCACGCGACCAGGCGAAAACTTCGCCGTTTGCTCGAAGAAATTCAAGAGTTCTTTTTTGGAATCATTGGATAGCTGGGTGCCAATCTTCACTGTTCGCTATTTCGAATCCCCCCAGAGCGATATTTCTTCTAATGGTTCCACTGGTTGCACTCTGAATTCTTCCCGATATTCAATAGTCATGGTTTCTACAGTTCCTTATGTGTCCGACACGTAACACTTTCTTGCTTGTTCTTGGTCTCCTTTTGCCTCTCATTTTCCCGATTTGGTAGGAAATTTCATTTTCAAGGGGTAAGTTGACACCACAACGCGCAATCGATTTAGGGTAACTCGATCTATGATGGCATTGTAGGAAGACTCCTTCGAGAATTAAGAACCTTACAGATAGTGATACTTCATTCGGGGGCTCCCCCACTATGAATGGTAATTCTTTTATTCGTAGGTTGAATACCTCATTACCGGTGAACCTTGTGAGTCGAGTGTTTTCTAATCTCAGTGCTTCCCTCCCGAGCTTCATTTGGTCATCGGCGGCGGTATACAAAATATCAGCAGAACTTCCGGTGTCGATGAGTATTCGCCGAATTTTGTAATTTCCTATTAAAGCATCTTTTACCAGTGCGTGGTCGTGTCGATACTTGACCCCCACCGTGTCTTTAGTTGTGAACGTGATAGGTCTTTCTTCTCCTGACATTGGACGTCAAGATCTGCTGTTTATTTTTGCAACAAGTAATCGTTTCACGTAGGTCTTTCTCGAAGATCTAGACGATCCTCCTGCTGTAAAGCCTCTTGAAATGACCCTGATTTCGCCTAGCGCTTTCGGCGGTGAGCATCGTTCTTCTGGTATTTCTCTCTGTCGTGGGGCTTTGTTGACCCTTCGATCTTCACAGGGTTCTCTCTCGTCTCTTCGGTATGGCCCCAAACATCGGTTATCGGGAATCCTAGGCTCTCTCCGGAATGGCTTACCTAGTCTGCTCTCGGTGAACTGTCGAAGACGACCTTGTTGAACGAAGGCTTCTATCTGTCTCTTAAGTTATATGCATTCGTCTGTGTTGTGGCCATGATCATTATGGAAACGACAAAATTTCTAACCATCTCGTTTGTCAGGATCAAACCGCATTTTCAGGGGCCAATTTATCTCAGAATTGTGTCGGATCTCCATGAGAATTTTTTTCGGGGGTGTATTGAGAAGTGTAATTGTAACCTCGTACGATCCGAACGTGGTTCGGTTCGCAAATGTGCTCTTTGTTCTCCTTCTGCTGTGGGGAGCTTGGTTGAAGCTCATTTTTTCTTCTTTTCGCCGACGTCCCTCCTTGATCGATGACTTGTTGCCGTCGAGCTGCTACCATGTCTTCGGCATTCATATACTTCTGAATTTTTTCCATGAATTCTCCGAAGGTCTCTCGTGGTTTCTTCCCTAGCGAGAATGAAAATCTCTCGTCCGTTAAACCAGCTACTATAGCGGTGAGCACCACTTTATCTTCAGGGTCTTCCGTGTTGAGCTCTTTTTGGTTGAAGCGCACCACATAATCTCGCAGACTTTTCTCTTCCTTCTACCGGGTGGAAAAGAGGTGAATGACCGACTTTTTCTGTTTTTTACTTGCAATGAAGTGGCTAATGGAGGCTCTGCTGAGCTCTTTAAAACTTGGAATGGAATTTAGTCTTAACCTACTAAACCATACCCGTCCTGGTCCGGGCAATGTTGTAGGGAACGCTTTACATTTGATGGCATCTTGAGTGTCCAGTAAGTCCATCTGCGATCGGTAACCTTCCAGATGGTCGATCGGATTGGTTGTTCCCGTGTATTTGTCAATCATTGGCATGAGGAATTTGGATGGTAGTCAAACTACTAGAATATTTGAAGTGAACAAAGAGTCCACCTGGTGCATTATGTTTTCCAGGGAGGACGGTGGCGGCTTGTCCACTTTCTGTCTCATCCTCCCTAACTCGGCTAAGACTTCTTCTAATCTTGCGTGTACTCCGTCAGAATGTTATATGTAGGAACATGTGGAAAATTGCAAAAAGGAACTGCATTTTTCATTGTCATCTGCTTGCAGGAAATTGCATGGCACCGGCTTGATGAAGTCGAGCCAGCAAGTGATGATGTGATATCTCATGGGATCAAGCTTTTACATGGTTGCTCCTTTCTTTGCGTGAGTGTTGTTGGTCTATTTTGTCTTACTTTTCCATGGGTGTTTAACATCATCCCCATCGTTTTGATAGATTACATGTCTTTATGCAGATCTTTGAAATAATGTATTTCAGCACGTCAACCCCCTTGGCTCCAAAACCTGATATGCCTCTCAAAGGTTTTTGCACCTATTTTTTCTTAGAAAATGTAGTAGCCTTCCAGGTGGAGAATGAGAATCCCTATTGTACGGTGGGACATGGGCCTCTTCGTTATGCCTTTCCGACATCGATATCTGTGGTATGCGAGTCTCCTTGGAACGCCTTCCTTGGATAGACGTTTCTCCTGGTTGTCCGTGGTTCTGGCTCGACTCTCGTCCTGTGTTGGTATGAGATTCGTGGATAGCTTCCACTAACCTTTATATTTCTTGCGGAGGAGGTTCCAGATGCGGTTTCGGATTACCTCCGACTTTCCCTTTCCCTTTACTCTTAGTGGTCACCATAAACTTTTTATCGCAAGAACTTCAAGCGTTCCCACAGACGGCGCCAATTGATGTATCAGTTGGTTTATGATCAACACATCCGAGTAAATGCGTCTCGATCTTCACGTATCTTCCCTGCAAAACTACAAAAATAACCCCAGGCACCAAGGTTAAGAACCTCTAATGCTTAAGTCAGCTTCTTTTCTATATGTGTGTCGTAGTTTGATTGCTTAGAATTCACTTACTTTTCCATTGTTAACTCTTTCTTTTATAGTTTTTCTCCCACGTTCCTCTCTTTCTTTTAGCGGGAATACTCACGGGAATTTAGTCCCGTACTGTCGTGTGCTCTTTGACGGTTTTCTCATGTTTTCACAATGGTCATTTTCCTCCACTACGGGAATAAATAGATATTGGAGTCACGGTTTATAGTGGTTGTTGGACAACCGCTCATGGCATGTATAACGGTCTCCCCTTCTTGATTTGCATCCGACGCGAGCGTGGTTGTAGCCATTGGGTCGAGAGAGGTAATCATGCTTGTCAGCCCAAATTGGTTTGGGCCGGACGTTATTCAGTATTGGTATCATCAAGTTGGGATGAGTTTGGGTAGAAATATATTGGAGGTCCGATCGCATTGTTGATGCCATGCGTTTTGTCTTTGACATTTGATTGGATGATTAGACATTTAGTGGATGACCAATCGTCCAAGTAAGCGTCCGATCATCCAAATGAAACTATCTTTTCGTTTTTAATTTTAAAATGGCGATAGGTCACTGGTTAAGGTGATAGGAGGTCCACATGGACGATAGGACGTGTGTGATCGTCAAGTTTACTTATTATTTTTTGGTGTACGCATGATCATAAGATCGCTCGTCCTTGGGATGTTGGAAGAGACAATGAATTTGACCTCTGAAACTGTGCGTTTCGTTTGGACGTCTGAAGCGTTGAGCGATCTTCCAATTGGGTGATCGATTGTCCTTTTAGACATTCGAACATATACTTGAAACGTTGCAATTTTTGTTTGGATGTGTGATGTGACGTTCATCATCTCGTTTGACTATAGATCGTCCATTCTAATTTTTAATTATTGTGTTTTTTTTTTCAAATTTGAATCATATCTAGATCAAAGTGCTCTAGACCATTTAGACCATTAGAGCGAGTTATTCTTCAGCTTTCGTGGCAGATAGGGATGCAGCCTGTTGTGGTAGAGCGCATGAGTAAGCTATTCAAGATTCAGGGGTGGATACTCGAGTTGTCTTGCTATTCAATAAAAAATTGACACCGGAAAGATGACAAAATGTTGTGGGAGAGAAACATACATGTTGGCGTGTCGCAGAGAAAGAAATTCGGCTGTGGGTGGGTATCGACCACATTGAATGTTTGACTTTGTAGAGACAACACAATGGAGACGATGCAATATGAGAGTTTTATAGACGTTTTTAATGGTTGCAACTGGGCTTATGTTATATTATTTTAGTTTTTAATTTCATTTTTAAATTTAATATTTGACTTTTTCTGTAAAGCTGCAAATTCCTTGTCAGCAAATTCGTCGTTATATACTTACCCAAAAATAACACACCGGGTTATTTCGTAAATCTGCATAAATCTGTAAGTCTGTTATTTTCTATTTTTTAAGGTTGAAAGAAAAAATTATATATTGAAACTAATGATAGGAAAGAAAAACCAACCAAACAAAGAACAAACATCCTAAGAACAACAAACAACCAGACACCCTATAGATCACACACGGACATCAAACAGAAAATAGAAGTAGAAAAAAAAATAGAAAAACAAATGTATAAAAGCTACTTCTTGCTAAAACAAGGATCAATTAGAAGTTCTATTTCATTCACATACCTAATACGTGCAAATATATAAAAGTAGTGAGCAAGATGTGAAATTGAGGAATATACATCAGGTACAAAGATTAAATCTTTTCATGTGAACACGTTAGGTATCACTGCAGATTCAAGTGAAAGAATAATTTACCAAATACACCAACAAATGAAACCTGTCTCAAACTTCTTTAAAGCTATGGTTGGCTATCCTCAAAGATTCTTTTGGGGTGCTTCTTTGTGACACATGTCCACTTTTGAACAATATGAATCAAAGCGGGCCATCATGTCTAGCATAGTGGCTTGCATGTTCTCATACTTCTCTCTACATATTTTCAACTCATTTTTATATTTCTCAACTTGTTCCGCTAGATGGGCGACTTGAGATGAACGTGATTCGGGTGCTGGCTTAAGTATGGCAGACTTCTCTAACCCTGTTACATGTTTAGAGCGATGACCAAGAACTTCATGGTACACTTGCTCAACAACTTCTTTTGAGGTTTATCTACAATCTCTCTCTAAATAATGCTTCCATCATCTCCTACGCACATAACAATTCTTTTTCATTCATAATTCATGGTACACTGCGCCTCCTTTCGCCGACCACTTTAGGTACTCTCATCTTCTCCTCTCTCTCACGTTAATTTTTCGCTATTTGTGTTCAATTTTTACGTTTTGAATCATTACTCTCTCTTCCATCGATCTGTTGCTTGTCTGTTCATGTGGGTTTTAAGCATGGCATAAATGACATAGCTGTTGGATTTCATTTGATCAGACGGTGGAGGAAGGTTGATGGTATCACAGATTCACAATTAACAAAGGAAAGTAAAGTTGCTTAGGGTGTTAATTTTGTTAGGAAAAGGATAATTAAGGTTTAACAAACTGTCGTTAGAAAGGCCAAAACAAAAGTGATTAACTCCTTTAGCTCAATGAGTTTGTTGACTTTAATGTCGTGTGTGTACTAAGGAAGAGAACATTTAGGTTTAACAGCTAAATAAAAAAATAATTAGCATTTAGTTGACTCGTAGATGCAGAAACAATTTTTATATATTTTTTTGTTACTCTTGCATACTACCATAGTACTCTTCCTCACCTTGTACTCCTAAAATAAAATGCTGATAGTGATAGTGGATTCTATTTGTTTTTATTCTTGTCAGTGGCTTTGATAATTGATACTAAGTTTCTTTGTCCTAACTCCTAAGATATCCTTTAATGGTGACTTTTATTTCTTTGTAGAGAATTCCAACTTGTCTGCACCTTATATGTAGCCTTGTAGAAGCTCAGCAAGTAAAAAATAGTCTTTGTCCGGAAAAGAACTTATTTAGGAAGTCAATTTGCCTAATCTTATTTTTGTGAATTTCATTGTCTATGTGCATTTTATATATTCTGCAATCACATCATTGTCCTTGAATCATACTCCGACCAAGTGCGTAAAATGCTAAAAAAATGACCAAATATGAATGCAGGTTAACCGGAAATCGGCACCACTAAAACTGGCACCGCTAAGGGCCAATTTTTGCCCTTAACGGTGTAGGTGTAGGTGACCAATATTTGAAAACCAACCTATCCGGTGTAGGTGCCGGTTTTGACCAAAACTGTCAGCTACACCGGCATTGAACAACCCTAGAAAGTACCTAAGCCAATTTGGCTCCTCTCCACTACTGAGCCTAATGGCCAATTTCTTTACCATCTTCAGTGAAGTTAGGTCTCATAGAATGAACTTATTTCATTTTATTTTGTTTGGCCCCTCTCCCTAGAAACAAGAACCCATAATAGGTTCTTACAAGAAACAAGTATCCTGGTTGTTCTTAAAACATAGTATCATGTGTTTAAGGAGGAAAGGTTGTTCCTACAAGAAACAAGAACCCACAATAGGTCTTGGAAAAAAATATCACGTGAGAAAAAAGCTTTAAACAAGGCATGAATTAGACTTTTGAACAATACTAGGAACTAAGAACCCTACGTGCATGTAATTATAACATGCTCAAAAAGCTATTACATCCCATTCTTATCTCAAATCCTACAAAGAACTCGAGTCTTGAACAATACAAACATCACAGGCCCATAATGGAAGGATCCTCGAAAATACAATTTCAATCCGAAATCCTATTCAACATTTCAACAGAGTATACAGATGCCATCTAGAAAGAGATTACAAAAGCAAAGCAAAATTGCTTGCATTCCCACTTCCAAAGTTCCAAAAATGTCACCCCCAATGAAAAGTTGAGACACCCACATTATTGAAAAAACTCACCAAATAATCACATCAACCATCCACCACCACTGCCACTCATTCCTATTAGACATATATATTATTTTCAGCATGTCTTCATAATTATTTACAACTATTGAAGTTTAATTATGTATCTGTGACTTAAGTAGAGTCTGCAACAACTAGAATCAACTCTAGGTAGATGCTCCCAACATATGACCCATCAAGAGCATTGGGAAGTCCCAACGACTTCAAGCCCAACTAAGCTGATTTATGTCCCTATATCATCTTGGCTTTGAATGTGGGGCCCTGTAGTACCACAAACACAAATAATTACAACTCAAGTACTCAATTTAATATATTTTAATAAATGTTACACAGATACACATATTTGCATATGAAATCAAAGTAAAATATCTCATCTAAGTGTTGTAAAAATTCTCCTCCTAGCGTTGATGTGATACCCCGAATCCTACATGGAGTGGGAGAGGAGAATGAATGGGAGATGAGTTCTATAAGGGCCAAGTCCCACATTGAGACCTTACTAGGTTGAACTGAGCTTTATAATGACCTAAGGGGCTTCAAAAGCAACCTTGACTAGTCATTTTGAAGTCAAAGCATAGATGTGGCTAGTGCTTGTCCTTGGGTCGTTACAGTTGATGACAAAAGCATCCAATTTTGTACAATTTAATCAAAGCTTATTCAAAATGCACAAAGTGAGACAAAACTACTTAAGATGAGGTTTCAACAAAGAAAACCTTCAAGAAAGTTGATGATTGTCCTCACTAGGAGCTCGGTCATTCTAATCACCATTCTCATTGCTAGAATCATCTTCAATGAATAATACACCCTCTTCACCTACCCCATCAGTCTCTACTAGGCTATGAACTTAAATATGCTATGGCAACACATCATCCCTATACAATTCAATAATGGGCTCATCCCCCTCTTCGACTATCTGGCAGTTATGGCTAGTCGGCTCAGCCTCTTGGTAGGCATCATCATTGCTAGCATCTTCTTTTACGGATGATAATGGAGGAGCATCATATAAATTTCTTATGGCGATCTTCTGCACAATTCTCCAACTTCAACATAATTTGGTATCACGTTAGATAAAAAACTTGCTTTGCCTGTGTTGCTAGAATGAAAGGGTCGCCTTCATACCATTTATATGATGTATTCACATATGTAAAATGCCAATAAACTTTCACTTCCTTCGTATTATGACGCATGTCCCACCAATCGCACTTAAAGATATACACATTGCGTCCTCCCAAATAATGTATTCCTAATATGTTTGTCACAACACCATAGAAGTTAACAATTTTTGAATTTTTCCACCCCTCCACAACCACCTCAGAATTCTGTGTTTGCCAGTGATGTTCCTCATGCTTTGTATGGAACCTAATACCATTCATGATACAACCAGAAAATGAGTGAACATTTTGATCAGCACCACAAGTTAGGGCATATAACTCATGAGACACTTTAGTTGGATTAGTCATTTGTAGACCCCTAATCTGTATAAATTGCAAAAATATAGCTCCAAGATTAATTGTAAAAGAAGTTGCATAAAAATTGATGCAAAAGCTTTAGACTCGCAAAAGTTACCCGTCTTTTGAACCAACTTGGAAACTCCACTTCGTGCCTACCATCTACTTGAGTTGGGTAATGTTTCTTGATTTCCTCGTAATGTTCACTACTTATAAAAAGAAAAAGAAATAAGCACACACAATTGTAAAATCATTTTTGTAAAAAAAAAGACAACTAAGCATACTAACCTTAGATAACTCACAATTTCTAAGCACTTATTTAGCATATACCATTCAACCTTCGGAAAGAGTCGATTATCCAATCATTGTATTCTTGAGGCTCCTAATAGACGGACTTGATGAGAAAAAATAGATAAACCCATGCTGGCTTGGTAGTCTTGTGGACCAGCAGTTACATTTTGATCACCTTGATTAAATTTTGTCTCAATACTCGTAAGATATTGAGAGCAAAATGTCAGTGACTCAACATCAATATAGGCTTCTACAATTGACCCCTCTAGGTGAGCCCTATTTTGTACACAACCCTTTGCTCTGCCGAAAAAAGCTCAATTGTATACATCTATTAAAATTTAACAGGCCCAACAAGCAATGCTTCTTCTGGTAGATGTATTGCCAAGTGAATCATTATTTCAAAGAAAGTAGTCGGAAATATCATCTCAAGCTTGCAAAGATTGGTGATAATATCTCGATCTAGTCATTTCAACACTTCGATATTTAATGTTCGTGAGCAAAGATCTTGAAAAAAAAAACTAAACTCAGTTAATGATTTAGATACATCCTTCAGCAAGTACCCATAAATACCAACACGGAGCAACCGCTGAAGAAATACATGACAATCGTGACTCTTCATACTGGATACGTTACCCTAAGTCACAGTAACACACCGGGCAATGTTGGAGGCATATCCATAAGGAAATTTAATGGAATTTTCAACCATTTGAAAAAAAATATTTCTTTCACTCTTTGACAATGTGTAATAAACTGGTGGCATTAAACTATGACCATCAGCTGCTTCAAGAATGTGCAGCTTACCCTAAGTCACAGTAACACACCGGGCAATGTTGGAGGCATATCCATTAGGAAATTTAAAGGACTTCAACCATTTGCAAAAAATATTTCTTTCACTCTTCGACAATGTGTAATAAGCTCGTGCCATTAAACTATGACCATAAGCTGCTTCAAGAATGTGCAATTGGGTCTCAAATGCATAAGCTGGTGCCATTAAACTGTGTCTTTTGTTTTATCGTCAATGTTCATCAATGTCCCTATTACGCTGTTAGAAATGTTTTTTTTCAATATACATAACATCGAGGTTGTGTCTTAATTTCAATGTTGACTAATATGGTAATTCAAAAAAGATACTTTTCTTGCTCCAATTCAACTCCTTTGGAGTATGTCGCTTCATATCTGATGAAGTTTTTCCAAATTTCACATCTCTAACTTTCAAAAGTTGATCAAACACTTCCTTCCTAGACAATTTTTTCGATGCCATCTTACAAAGAGTGTTTTTCTACCAAGCTTGATTTCGTGGAAACCACCGATGATGTGACATACAACAACTCTTCTTGCCATATTTCAAACGGATAGATGATGTAAATTTGTCGTATGTGGGACAAGCCAAATTTACCTTTACTGCTTTAACTAGAGAGATTTGCATAAGCAGGAAAGTAATTGATAGTCCATAATAATATTGCGTGCATGCAAAATGTTTGACCCACGTGTGCATCATATATTTCTATACTAAATTCCCACAATTCCTTTAACTCCTCAACTAATGGTCAGAATACACGTCAATGTCGTTTCCAGGTGCCTTAGGACCGAGAATAATTAAGGTCACCATACACTAGGAGATACACTCATATTCCCAAATGGATTAAATCCATCACTTGCAAGTCCCAACTAAACATTTCTCATTTCTTGGAAAAATTAATCGTGATCTTAATCAAATTCTTTCCACACTTGAGAGTTAGCTGTATGTCTCATGTTTGTCTCATCATTAATCCTTTGTTTTTTGTGCCACTACATATCCCTGGCTGTCTCATCGACTCAAATGCAGCCAATAAAAGAATCAACATGTCAAAGGACTTAGTAATCCAGTTGTTTATAGTTTTAATGTGTCACGCCCCAAACGATATCCCGTAGGGCCAATGACAGCCGCGAGCAATCCCTACAGAAAGCTCCAGCAAACTTGATCATACTTAACAGCGGAATAAAATCGAGAGAGAGACGGGCCAACACACTCATAATAACTTCAAAAAGAGGAGTAACATCATAATTACATATCACATAAACTACACATTTTCTTAAGTGACAGATCACATCGATCAAATCACAACATCAAAATACATAAAGTTCTTTCCTCTCAAGATAGGTAATCCTCCTGACTGCCTTCACCTGAAATATCTGGAATGATACATTTTGAAAATTGTGAGTCGAAAGACTCAGTAAGGGAAAATGTAAACTTATAAACATGAGCTTATGCCTTAACTTGAAAAATGATGAGTAATCATAATGCTGGATGTGCATGCATGCTTGATGGTTATGCACATACTCTTGAACTTGAAGACATGTCCATGTACTTAAAAAAATGACACATGGTCATTGAAAAGTTTTCACTTCTTATCTTGTGGGCTACTTACGCTCCATTTAACCCTGAAGTCAGGGTTGTGCGTTCCCATCGGAATCGTCCTCCTGTTCCCTTGGAGACATACATCTGGTCGAGCTAGCCCTTGAAGTGGCCCCAGGCCTGATGGCTAGACACGACCCTTAGAGGTCCACACCTTCATGTAAATGTCCTTTAGTGTGGTTGCACAGACCTCAAGGACTTACCCAACCTTTATGTAAACGTCCTTCAGTATGGGCGTCCTAGGTAACATTCATCCTTCACGTAAACGTCCTTCAGTATGGATGTACCTTCTTAACTTGGTACGGTATCGACCAGAGCCCCTTACTTAACTTGTCATAAAAACTCTCATACTTCCATTTGCATAAAGACTTCTTTCATTCTTTCATGCAAAGGCTCATGTCATGTCATGCTTGATAAAATGAGAGTTTATGCTTGCTCATGATGCCATGCTTGTTCGTGAAAGACCATGCTGTGTACCATTACAGTTTTCATAAAAGTAAGTTTTCACTTACTTCCACTTACCTTGCTTTCTCTTGATATTTGGATGGTACTTCGCCTACAAGCAAGTTATATACGTTACATAATGTTTAGAGAACTAATCAAACAAACATACAAATACTTATAAACATTCTCGTTTTCCCAAAAGTATGAATCTTAGAAAATATGATTTCATTTACAAAAGTTCTCCTAATAAGGCTTAAGGCTACTTAATAGAGATTAGGGATAATAAAGACATGGGGAAATTGACATGCACTAACATAGGATTTCACAACCATAGATTAATGTAATAAATTTTACTTAAAGAATTTCAGCAATCAATAAGAATTGAAATACTCTCCAAATATTCTTGGCATTTAAGTTAGTAAATCATTGTGGCCTAATAATAATAGGCCAATGAAAAATTAATTCATAAGGAAAATCTACCTTAGAGAATTTCGGTCATGATGAATATATCAAATTATACTAACATGATTTCACAACATAATGAAATACTTATGAAAACTTATAATTCAAAATACCATATTCAGTTTAATATCTCACATTGGCCAAACAATAGCCCATTGAATTTAAATCCAAAAACAATTACATAGAGTAAATAGCAAAATGAAATACGGGGTCTCACATAATGTGCATCAATTTAACTAAAAATGACAACTTCGAGAAGTTTGGATAGGTTGGATAAAGTGGTTGTTGAGCGTCCTCCAATAGTTGGTGGAAGTCAGTTGGCGGGCTTTCAGTTTGCTGCTGGTCATGGCTGGTAGATGGTACTTCATTATCAGGGTCAAAAAATGTGCCCATATAAAAATCATCCAAAACCTCTTCCATCTCATCAACATCTTCTACCGTGTTAGCTTCTTTAGAAAACAAATTTTCGATTGGCCTGCTCACTTCATCCTCTCCATGAAAAACACATTGTGTATAATTCTTATCAAAACCCTTTACTCGTAAATGATCTTCTACCACACTTATTGGCTTGTAGTATTTGTTATTACAAATTCAACATGGACACTTGTCCCAATTCATCCCATTTTTGTAGCACTGTGCTGCGACACCCGTAGCATATTCTAGACTTCTAAATCTATCACTAATTTGGATCCACATCCTATCAATATCTTGTTATACTCACAAGTCAAGAAATACATTGTCTCCTACATTGAGAAGGACAATTCAACATTTATATACTCAGAAAATGAAGTCTAATAGAATTTATACATGATCATCATGCACATGTTCCAGTTTTATAAGAGCACTGAAGATGAAAGAAAATACAGATAAAAAGTTACTTCGAAATAACAATTGACCAAGTGACATGATTATAAACCTTAATACATCAAATAGGAAATGTAAACATGCCGTTTAGGGAAAGTCATATTCAAAGGTTAAGCCTTACCAACAAACATGCACCCCAATCTACAATAATGGATTAGTTTTCCACATAAAATTTTTCCTCTAAGATCATAGAAGAACTGGCTCAGAACAGACACGTTACAACACTTTCATCACTCTACTATTGACCAACCAAAGTGATAGCTGCAATGAGTCCGGCCTTTGTGTCATCATCGCCAGAATAAATACATTTAAGCTAAAATATCGAATTTGTTTCCATTAATCTTATGAAAATAAAAACACTTAACATGCAGTGATAAAAAACAGAGGCCTTATTTAACTTGAGAGAAACTAAACTAGTATGATGAACCTGAGGGGAAAACAAATCAATAGCACAACTTTGAGATTTTGAGACAGACCGACAATCGCAGTTAGTTCTAGGAAATGCAACATTGGTAAAGACTAAAGATTCTCTGTCAGTATTCTATGAATTGGCTTAGAACAGACACCTTACAACACTTTCATCACTGTACTACAGACCAACCAAAGTGATAGCAGCCGTGAGTTCAACCTTTGTGTCATCGTCGCCAAAAGAAATACATTTCAGCCAAAATGTTTTTTCTTTTTTTCTATTATTCTTATGAAATAAGCACACCCAACATGTAGTGACAAAAAATAAATCAATAGCATATATTTGAGATTTTGAGATAAACCACGATTTAAGAAAGAGAGGTAACATTGATTGATGTTAGAAATTCATGAATTAGAGATGTTGTAACATACTCTTTCCCATAAATTCTTATACTAGACCAATTAACCCACTAAAATGTAAATAGGGATGACAAATGTGGTCAATATCACGAACCTATTGCTGAAATGTGATGACTACAATTTCTTCTACAAGAAGAGCCTTGCTTCCAGTTGGGTGATTTCGTGAATGCCGACAACAACAAAAATTTTAGTCGATA
This sequence comes from Myrica gale, assembly GCA_963930655.1. Classification (NCBI taxonomy): domain Eukaryota; kingdom Viridiplantae; phylum Streptophyta; class Magnoliopsida; order Fagales; family Myricaceae; genus Myrica; species Myrica gale. The sequence goes on along the minus strand of OZ005602.1, from coordinate 16,729,983 downwards.
GATATTATCTCGGGCAAAGACGAGTGGGGCACGAGCTGCTACTTCAATTCTATAGAAAGACAGACAAGGAGATCAATAGAGAGATTACAGAAAGAGGGGGAAGAGATGAGTTTTGTCGGCGATTTCTTTATTTTTTTAATTGACTTTTGACTGCGATGTTAAAAAAAGAACTTTTTCATTGCTGGAGCCCATAATTATATGACTTTTAACAACCATCTCTTTGACCGGTTGCAAAAAGGTCAACATTTTTTGTTATTAAATGCTGGTTATCATTGTTTAACTTTTAGCAACTAATCATTTTGTTGCTAATATATATATTTCAACCAAAAATAGCTACCACCTTGAATTCACAGCAAACAATATTTATTAGCAACAAATCCTGAAAATTTGTTGCTAAAAAGTTAATTATTGGCAACCACATGTAACTGGTGGCCAATAAATTGGTTGCTATAGCCATTTTTCTTGTAGTGTCAAGTAACACACTGATAAACCAAGTCTAGGAGGCTCTACATTCATTCTCACAAACAACCATCGTGATAGGGAAAATGTCCCTATTCCCATCCTTTGAAACTACACAAAAGAGCTATCCACCTAATGGTCCTTTCAAGAAGCACACTTCCACAAATATAACAGGTCTACAACCCGCAAGAAATCCCAACTTGCACGCCTCGAACCGCACATGCATTCTTTCGAAGAATGGTTGATCTTCACCCAACTACCTAGGTTCCACTTTATAACGATAGCTTTGTAGTACCTTAAAGTGATAAGAGACATGACGACCTTAAAGACAATTGGTTCTAGTTAACTTTATTATGAGAGATTGGATGGTTGAGGTTTAAAAACACATTGCATACTGGGCTCTACCAATTGGCTTTGGAGATGTTAAATGGCGAACATACGGACCAATATAAGTATGCTTATTGATATCACATTTGGGTCTGCAACATGTAGGGGACAATGAACTCCTTACCCATCCAGAATCACAATTCTACACCGATCTCTTCAGCCAAACCAACCTCTCAACAATAACTCATGCAATTAATCTTTTATAATAGAGACACAAATTAATGACATACACAAGAGATTTCATGAAAATCCACAATAGACAATTCATTTGCATATTCGGACCTATATAATCATGTGAGTGTCATACACTTGTAAAAATATAAACAAATGTATAAGTGTACAAAAGATTAAAAAAAATCATGCACACATATACAACCCAAAAGCACATGGGTATCTACTACTACAAATCTTATACATATCCAACCAAAACTGATCTCAAAATTGTTATAATCATGAAGTTTTCAAATAGAATAGCTCACTTTAGATTTAATACATCCTTTATGCTCAAGATTTCATAAAAATTCAAAACTTATTCAAAAGGTGAAAATTTTTGCAAACCCTAGATTTGAAAAACTTGAGAAATCTTGAAAGGCCAAACTTTAAATGATGCAGAAAAATATTCATGTGGACAAAACAATGATAAAGAATAGTTAAACTAACATTATCTTGAAGATTTCTATCGATTATAGCGGTTGAATCAGTCCAAAAAACAAAGGAATGAGAATATGGACAAAGAGAGGCTCTAGAGAGTATCAGGTGAAGAGAGATAAAAACAATGTAAAAATGAAAAGTGAAAGTATGTGATAGGTTAAAATCACTTATACGCAGGTACCCTCTTAACAAAATTAAAAATAGTTTATAAAGACTCAACCTATACACAAACAAAATTGAATCAATTATCTACTTAAATGAAATTATAACATGAATAAATTGTTTTAAACACATTTAATCGGATCTAAAATCATATGGATTTATTGAACTAAATACACATATTAGTATATTTTCTACTCATAACATTTGTCTTATATGAGTTTCATATTTGAATATATTTGGTCTTGTTGATTTTTCCTAAGTGGTTATGCATTTTGTGTCACTTCTTTGTGGACCATGTATTCTTATGTCTTTATGTATAGTGGTTTTTTTTGGGTATGGAGTATCATAGTGTTGTAAAATAATAAGTGATTTGGATTTTGTTGTGTTTGTCTTATATTGAAGTGTGTTCCATTTGTTTCACTTTTTATTCCTTATGGATATAAGACTATTAAACAATATGGTTGGCTATTGTCATTTACAAAGATTCTACTGTCGACTAGTATTAATCTTTGTATCATGCAGTAAATGTTTGGATTTTTCTGGTTGTCTTGTAATTAAGCATGCCTATAATATATTAATTGCAGATATTTGAGAAAATAACAATATGACGAATTATGTACTTCGTCTGACATCCTCCTTGACAAAAAGGGGGAGAAATGGTCTGTTGGTTTGTGATTCTTTGAGTATGTCTAATAAGAATACTCAGACTCGAGACATAGTTTTGTTGACTGTTGATGAGATTTAAATTCCTTCTTTGACATCATCCTTGACAAAAAGGTGTCTTCAACACTTTCAATCTTAGGAATGTTCTAAACAAAAACAAAAATTATGTACACGAACCTTGCTAACAATAAACATTTACAACATAAAAATAAGTTGTTTGTGAAATTACTAGGATTAAGGCAACCAAGAGGAGGGGTGAATTGAGTTTTCAAACTTTTTCGCGTTTATCCCCCAATATCGTGACTGCAAAGTAAAGACTAGTTTAGCACAGGAATATAGATGCAACAAGTGTAAATAAGTGCTAAATGTAAAGAGTAGGGTTAGAGAAGCAAACAAGAGATTTTTAGGTGATTCGGCAAACTCGCCAATATCCAGCCCTTAAGCTCTTTTACCGAGCCTTGAGATTTTCTCACTATTGTCCAAAAACTATAGACTCTAGCTTCTGGGTGCTAGATAACCATACAAGTGCTTTCCCGGGCTAAACACTTACAACCCAAGTTATTTTTTGGGTGCACCACTCACAACCTAACCAAGCTTGACATATACCCTCTCTAAGCTTCTTCTTTAGTGAACAACCTCACAAAGGAATCACCTCTCTTAAATATGGAGATACAAGAATAAACCCTCTCAAAGAGTGGATATAAAAGTGAAAAGTTCTATCTCTTGATTCACACAATGACAATGATAAAAAAGTGTGATTTGTGTGAATGATATGAGAAATATGGAATAAGAAGGTTTAAGATAGGGGAAGTACACTTTGCACCCCTGAATTCTGGGGTGTCTGACACTTTGCACCCCCTTGTTTTGATTTCGTGACATTGAGCCCACAAACTTCTGATTTTCGTCGATTACCACCCCATAGCCCACAAACAAGGGGGTGCAAAGTGTCAGACACCTCATAGTTGAGGGGTACAAAGTGTACTTTCCCCTTTAAGATATTTCTCAAGCTATATACATGATATGTGGTTGTTTTCTCTAGTTTAGAGGCAATATGAAGGTCTTTATATAGGCCACATATGAAAACTAGCCATTTATAGCCGTTAGAGGTCGATTTAACAATATTACCGTTGTACCGGCTGACCACTTCAACTAGTCAATGCCCAAGGGTCATAAAAATTGAATGCTATCAAATTGTATCCCATCATCCGCTTTATGTAGCGGTCGACCGCTACAAATCATTTTCAAAGATCGCTAAAATTAAAAAGCCCTTTTTTGAAATCTCATGTCAAAAACCAACTTCCCAATAGTATAACCAAGGCTTGAGAGTTTATATAGGGATGTTTTGAAAAAAATTAAAAGCGTATTTTCATTGTCAAACTTGTGATGAGAAATTTATGCACGGTTTAAAATATTTTCAAGTGAGTGCTTTAAAACCTTGTCAAAAGTGAAACTAAGAGTTACAAGGTTTATAGCCTAAGGTCTTGAATCTTCACTTTTGAGCTCCCTTGCATCTTCTTGATATTCAATCTTCTAGTATTTGGCTCTTTGATAGAAATTTCTTTGTCTTTTGAAGATTTACCTTAATTAACAACTTAGCCTAACCAGTAACATAATCAGAGTAAAGATAATAAGAGTCTAATATTCATGCGATTAAAAATATCAGAGTCTAACATTTGATTTACCTCAATTAGAGTCTGATATTCATTTGAAAATATCAATCACTTTCAAAATTCTCAATCATGTGATGATGTGATGCAATTATATTAATGGGGACCACTATTAAACTAAGTTTTTTAATGGAATATCAGTTTGACATATTAATATTCTTGCAGTAATACTACCAACCCTTGGAATATCAGTTTAACAGCTAAAATAAATAATGAGAAAATTTGTTAAATAATGGGAAATACCAGTTTGTTTCTCTCAAGAAAGTATATTTTATGTCTATCTATCCAATTCTCCTTACGGACTCACATTTTCATACATTCACCATGATTTTAAACCAAAATCATCCATGTGACGTGTGAGGGACCACTAAAATAAAAAATAATTTGTAACAGATGTTCTTTCACTTTCTTCACTAAAGTCCATAGAATAGACAAAAAAATAAGCATGCAAGTGCAGAGCGACCCCACAGCTTGCGATATCAGCAATAAAGCCCTTTCCCAAACCAATGAAATCGAATATATAAATGGGTCCAATGATTCATAGTGAGAGTCTATAAATAGTGGGAAATATCCCATTACCTACAACTTGGGTCGAAGGAAAAAGTTGTTCTGCCTCCACAATGTCGTAAGTTGCAAAAATGTCGCAGTACGAACAAACAGGTTCTTAGTGGGAAATATCAATGGTTCTTGATGATACCGACAGAGCATCACAAAGGGGTTCTTGATGATTTTGGCCAGTTGCAAAAACAGGTTCGGTGATTTGGGGGGATTTCTATGAGGAAAATGGCATTCGGTGAATTGAGAGAAAAAGGGCGAAAGTGGAAGTGTTAGGGCATTCAGCGATTTGGTGGAAAAGTGATGTGCAACTCAGCAATTGGGATCCTTAGGCTTTTTTTGTTCACTCTAACGTGTTTGAAAAAGGAAAATTAGCAGTTTAGTTCTTGAATTTTTGGCACTTTTTCATTTAGTCCTCCACTTTCGAACTTCAAATTTTTAGTCATTGAGGTTTATGTTTTTGACAAGAAAACACCCATCTGCCAGTTTTTCATCCATATGCTAAACGAAACTCTCCGACAGGTCAGCAAATTCGACACATGGCAGCCAGGTCCCAAAAACATCTCTATATAATTAAATCAAAAGCTTTCAATTTACATTTATGCCCCAGCCTAAAACGTAACACCCAATTAAATGGACTAAAGGCAGCACCCAATTTACATTTCTACCATAGATTAAAGCGCAACACTCAATTAAAATTCTGGAGTTTAGGAGCATTGTCTTCAAACGGTGTCGCAGAAATTGCTGAGACCATGCAGAGAAATCATTTCAAAAGATTAAAACACAGCAGATGAGTTAGCATCGTTGTCTTCAAACGATGTTGCAGCAGATGAAATTTGTTTGCAGGTGTCTTCAAACGGTGTCGTCCTCTCATTGGAAATTAACGTAATACGAAACATCTTGATTATCTGCTTCATCCTTAGCTATCATGAGTGATAAAATTTTTCCCAAGTGTGAGCGGAGCGAGCCCTAGTGTGCCACTGATCTATTGTGATGTTAAAAAAATTTCTCATTGAACACCGACGAATTCTTTCCCATTCAGAATTGAGTTAACGAAGGAAGAAAAGAACCAACGTTGGCAGTTCTTGGGTGAGTTGAGTCGTGTGGATTTCTCTACGAAGTGGGTCTGGACAACCAATAATGTCGAGAGGTATGAGCCCCCTTTTTGTTCTCTATCATCTCAGCAAATGCCTATACATTTAATGGGTCCCCATGTGTCTTTTGTGGGTTTCCTGTTTTTGATTACTATAGTGTGTGAAAGTGAAAAGGGATTCGTGCAAAACTGGGTGGTCAGCTGTTTGTGGGTGTCCTCATGCTTGTGTACTATAAAAGTGTTTGTCTTTTAGTGGAGCCAGATATAGTTTAAATGTTTTTTGTCGCATGCTTGTCTACTATTTTGTCTTCAGTAGTTTGTTATTAGTTAGAGTTTTAATGTTAGGTCCTTAGGTTTTTGACATCTTTCAATACGTGCATGGACATGCATTTAATAGAAGTATTGGTCTCAATTTATTCATTCAGTTATTGAGCAGTGGCCCCAGTTTGTTGATTTCGTATTGAATGTTGTTGTAACAGTGTTTGTTTTGTTCTTTTATAAATTAATAATTAGGTTATGTCTAACCCTTGATGCTTGCATCTCATACAACGTGAATGAATTGCGTGCTTTTGCAGGTGTGTTGAAGATACTTATATATCATGGTGGGTAATTTCTTGGGGCTGGGGGCAACATATATTCAGGCGGTAAGGTTGACGAGGTTGGGAATATGGATCCTAGTTTTTTTTTTCAGTGATAGAGATTGGGTATGCAGTAAAGGGACTTGGGTACCATCTACGGGCGATATATGGTATACATTTGATGATGAGAAGTGTACTTCTATTAGATCGTTTAAGACTACAAGGACGTGGAAAATATGATCAACAGATCACAAAGTGGGAATAGGAGGGTTTTGAATATATTTTTGGAACATGTAATAGAGGAGGCTAAGTTGGTTGAGGAGGAGGTTGGGGAACAAATTGGCTATATAGGTTGGCTAGAGGAATTAAGAGGTGATGGTAGAGACGATGTTAACAATGATTAGGGTGAAAAGGAAAGCAACTCTAATTATGATACATATATTAGTGACTGCCCTGAGGCAAGAGATAACGAACCTGATGCGTATGACGACGTTGTTAGTCCAAGAGTTGCGGATGCATACAACACAAGTGGGAATGTGGACAAGTTTGGGGCATTTCCAAGTACATCTAAAAGGGCTCATAACGGTGCTGATGATGAAGTTGAGTCGGAGCATGAGGTCAATGATGACTTAAGAAGTGTTCATGGATCCGACAGCGATGAGGCACCCCATGGGCAAAATTATCCCGAGTTTACCGAGAACCTTGAGATGTCAGGAGACGTGACACTTGATAATGGTCTCATTTTTCCTTCCCCAATTATGTTATGCAAGGCTTTAAGGAGTTATTCAGCCCATAAGCACTTCTACTACCATTATTTGAAAAATGACAAGATCATGGTACAAGCCCAATCTGTTGAGGACAATTGCGAGTTTTACTTGTTTGTTTTGAAGATGCGGGGTGAAAATGGGATTCAGATAAAGTCTTTCATTTGAGAGCATACGTGGGGGCTCATTATGAGAATACCATATAGAATTTTGAGTTCTTGGCACGCCAGTATCTGCCAAACTTCAAAGAAAATTCTATTTGGTTTGTTCAAGAATTGAGGGGTCAAATACGGTGAGACTTCCATAATGAGGTGTCTTTACATCAATGCTACAGAGCAAAGAGGTTGGCTCGTTTGATGGTCTATGGGAATCAAACTGAGCAATTCAAGGATATGTTCGTTTTCACACTTTTTTCAGGATTCTAAGTATATTCACAAATCTACCACCGAACATATTCAGAATTCAAACACAAAAACTAATACATTTTACACAATCTCCAACAATTTTTTAATTTTTTATTCAACATAAATTTTCGCTCTCTATACTTTTTCACATAACTCCAATACTTTTTTATTAAACAATTACATCAAATCATTCCTCTCTCCACTTTACACAAACACCAATAAAATACTATTCAACATAAAAATTCACAACTTTTCTAAAATCCTACATTTTTTCTCAAAACGAACATAACCCAAGTTTATGGGCCAGTATGCTTTAGCACTTGAGAAGTGGAATCCAGGAACAACCGTGATTCTTACTAGATCTGGTGATCACTTTAGGAGGATGTACATATGCCTTGCTGCATGCAAAGCTGTTTTCAGTCATTGTAGACCCATTGTATGTGTTAACTGGTGCCATATGAAAGGGCAGTATGGTGGGCAACTTCTGGCAGCTATCGGGACAATGGAAACAATGATTTGTACCCAATTGCATATGTGGTGGTCGATGAGGAGACTAAGGATTCTTGGTCTTGTTGTTGGAGGACATTGGTGCTGCTGTTGATCATGGTTGGACCATCATGAGCGATAGGCAGAAGGTATGAAATAACTTAGCTTAATATGGACATTTATGTTAACATAGAAATTAGGGTTGGATAATGATAGTGCAATTATCTGTTTCATTACAGGGCTTGGGACTTGCATTGGAGAATGAGTATATAGACTTTGACATTGCAATGAAGTCACTTGAGATAATAAGCCTAGATATGCAGAAGGATCTTGGAGAGATCGATCCTCCCATATGGTCAAGATATGCATTCGGTGTTGAAGCCAAAAGCGATGTGTACAAAAAACCTAGCGGAGTCATTCAATGCTTGGATCAAGGATGCACGGGACAAACCCTTGATTACGATGCTGGAGATGATTCATCGTCAACTAGTCAAAAGGTTTCACAAGAAAAAGCTTGGAGCTGAGTCAGTACTCCAACAGACACATAATGCACTTTGCTCGAAGATATTCAAGATGTTGGAGAAAATTAAGAGTGATTTGAGAATTTGTGTATGCCAATGGCAGAATTGATTGGAGTTTGAAGTAGACCACCCATATGGCCCTCGTCGAATTGTTAACTTGAGTCCGATGACATGTTCGTGTGGGAAGTGGCAAGTGACGGGGACACCATGTATCCACGCATGTTCTACCATCTATCTCCTTAAATATCGACCAGAAGAATACATCACAAGTTGCTACCACTTGGCGACATATGAGCACGACATACATGTTGTTCCAAATCCAGAGACATGGCTGAAGATAGTCAACTGAGTCATACTGCCCCCTGTTGTGATGGTTCAACCAGGGAGGCCCAAAAAGGCAAGAAGGAGGAACCAGATGAGCCAAAAGTCTCATACAAGATTAGTTGTTGCGGGTACATTGTAAAATATGGTAACTACGACACAGATGGTCATAATCCATGTGCATGCCCTCACCCATACAACCCTAACAAAAAGGTTTGGAAGAAAAAGTCGAAAAAGATCACCGATGGAGGAACTAGTACTTTCAGCAGTAAGGATGCAATTTATGTGTAACATGTGTTTTATGTTGAATTTAATTTTTGCCATTAGCTTAACCCTTTTTCCTGTCTGGTGCAGGACCCTAATGAAAATACATCTGCAGAACAAGGTAGAGGTCGCGTTAGTTGTGTGAGTCCTAGAGTGGGGTGAATTGGTTTTCTAAACTTTTCCGTTAAAACCCTCAAAGTTGTGTTTGCAAGTAAATACTACTTTAGCACAAATATATAATATGCAGAACTGTAAATAAGTGCTAAAGTAAGGAGAAGGGTAAGAGTAGCAAACACAGTATTTTTAGGTGGTTCGGCAAACCCGCCTACATCCACCCCTCAAGCTCCTTCACCGAGCCTTGAGGTTTTCCACTATCTTCAATAGATTTACACACTAGCTTCCGGGTGCTAGTGAACCGTACAAGTGTTTTCCCGGGATCAACACTTAAACACACCCAAGTAGTTTTTCTGGCTCACCACTCACAACCTCACCAAGCTTGAGATATACATTCTCAAAGCTTCTTCTTTAGTGAACAAACTCACTAAAGGAAACACCTTTTTTGATAGGTAGATTGAAGAACAAAACTCTCTCAAAGAGTAGATATAAAAATGAAAAGTTCTATCTCTTTATTCACACAAAGACAAGGATATGAAAGTGTGTTTTGTGTGAATGATACGAGAAATATAGAATAGGAAGATTTAGAATATTTCTCAACTAGTAGAAATGATATGTTGTCGTTGGTTCTTCATTTTAGATGAAATGAAGGTATATTTATAGGCCACATGTGAAAACTAGCCGTTTATAGCCGTTAGGGGTCGATTTGACAATTTTATAGCTGTACCGGTCGACCGCTTCAAGTAGCCGTTGCCCAACGGTCATAAATTTGAATACTGTCAAGATCATCCGCTTCATATAGAGGTCGACCGCTACAAAAAGTTCATCGACCGGTTCATTTAAAACCATGTTTTTGACCACTTTTAAACACCGAATTTTAAAGACTTACTTCCCATAAGTATATGAAGGGTTTAAGAGTATATTTGGAGTGTTTTGAAACCTTTAAAAACATTTAAATCTTTCAAAAAAAAGGTAAAACGGTTTATGCATGTTTTGAAAGATATGCAAGTGTGTGATTCAAATGCTTGTCAAAAGTGAAACAAAGAGTTACAAGGATTATACCCTAAGGTCTTGAATCGCCACTTTGAGCTCCTTGCATCTTCTTGTTCTTATTTCGTCAAGGTTTGGCTCTTTTCGTCAAGTTGTCTTTGTCTTTGAAGATGTCTATTTTGTAAACTTCATCCATTTATTGAAATCATCAAAATCCCAATTGTGCACAAAAGCCAACAAGTTGGAGAGGAAAAGGTAGAGAAAGAAGAAGAGGGAATTCTGCCAACGAGGTTGCTGCTTAAGTACGTATAACACGCTGTGTAAGCTTTTTTTTGTGTTCATGTGTATTAAGTTGTAGAGTCATTTATGGGTCTCATGTGTAGGGTACTAACGAATCAGCGCCACTGAACCCACCAGAGTTTGGTACTCGAGCGTCAAAGCAATGATTAAGTGAAGCATTATGTTTTCGGTGGATTTTGTGAAGTTTGGATATGGTGGAAACTACTACTATTTTGTGAATCAGTTTGTAGTTTGTGAAACTAGTATGTATTTTGGTGATCAGTTAGTACTTCGTGAAACTAAACTAGTATGTATTTTGTGACACTGAACTAGTATGTATTTTGGTGATCAGTTCGTACTTTGTGAAACTGATCTGGTATGTATCGTGGATTTGTTTGTATTTTGCGGACATGAAGTAGTTTGAATTTTCCTCCACGGGAAAGATTGGGCTGGACTACAAGAAAGAAACTCATACATCGACTTCACCGAGAAAATGTCATTCTTGGTACCCATCCAGCAAATCTTATCTTCAGCCCCAATCGTCAAGGACTTGGAATAAAGGAGTGAATAGAAAGTCGAAAACACCTCAACTTTCCAATCATTCGCAGCCCTCGAAAACTGAACATTCCAAGCACCCAAACTAGAATTCCCCTCCCAATAATCCGCCACTCAAGCATCCTTATTGCTAGCAATAGAAAAGAGGGATGGGAAGGCAAGCCGCAAGGGTCTCTCTCCACACCAAAGGTCACTCCAAAAGCAAACTCGAGTGCCACTTCCAGCCTCGAACCGAATGAAGTGGTTAAAGGGATCCCACCCTTTGCTAATAAACCTCTAAAGACCAACTCCATAAGTTCCTCTCCTCTGATGGGTTCTCCACCCACCCAAATCTCTACCAAACTTCTCCACTATAACATTCCACCACAACTGTTACTTTCGAAAGCCAAGCGCCACAACCACTTCCCATGCAAAGCCTTATTGAAATTAATTAAGCGCCTAATACCCAGCCCTCCATGCTGAATGGGCAGCACACTCTCTCCCAATTAAGCAAATGAAACTTGTGCTCAGTCTTAATGCTTCCCCACAAGAAGTCCCTCTTTAACTTCTCCAATCTACAAGCTACGGACGAAGGGATGGGGAAAAGAGACAAGAAATAAGTAGGGAGATTTGCAAGACTGGACTTGATCAAAGTGACTCTCCCACCTTTCGAAAGATAGTTCCTCATCCATCCAGCTAACCGCTTCTCCATTTTCTCAACGATGCCATTCCATATACTAATACTTTTGAAACGAGCCCCTAAAGGAACACCAAGATAAGTGATAGGAAGAGAGGCAACTCTACAACCCAAGATATCAGCCAAGATTTGGACATTGCCCACCACACCAATCGGAATGGCCTCAGATTTCAAAAGGTTAATCTTGAGGCCAGACAACGCTTCGAAACAAAGCAAAAGACAGCGGAGGTTGCAGAACTGACTCTCCTCCACCCCACACAAAATAAGAGTGACATCAGCGGAAAGCAAGTGAGAGATGCTCGCACTACCACTTCCAACGGTAAACCCCTCCAAGGAACCCACCTCAACCAACTTATTCAACATCCGACTCAGTGCTTCCATGACAATAACAAATAAAAAGGGCGAAAGGGGGTCACCTTGGCGCAAACCACGGGAACCACTAAAGAAGCCCTTGGGAGATCCATTTACCATTACCGAATATCAGGGAGAAGAAATACAAAACTCCATCCACCTACACCATTTAACTCCAAAGCCACACCACCGCAACAAGTAGAGGAGGAAGTTCCAATTAACATGATCATAAGCCTTATGGATATCAAGCTTGCATAGCATTCCAGACAAATTAGATTGCAGCCTAGAGTCAATGCACTCGCTCGCAATCAGGACCGAATTCAAAATCTTTCTACACCGCACAAAAGCACACTAGGAGGGCGATATAATGGAACCCAAAACCAGCTTGAGTCTATTAGCCAAGACTTTAGCCAAGACTTTGTAGACCCCTCCCACAAGGCTTATAGGACGAAAGTCCTTAAGCTCCACGGCCCCATGAGGGTTTCCTTTTTTGTGTGGGAGGCGGTGCATGAGAGGATTTTGACTACAAACAACTTGAGGATGCGGGGTCTTTGTTTACTAGATTGGTGCTATCTTTGTAGGTGCAATGGGGAATCGGTGGATCATATTCTTCTTCATTGTGTTGTCGCAAGGGATTTATGGTCTCATATGCTTAGCATTATTAATTTCTGTTGGGTTATGCCTTCTACGGTGAAAGAGGTGTTGTTTTGTTGGAAAAGAAAGTTCATCAACCCGCTTGCCTCGAGGGTGTGGAAGATTATTCCTTTGTGTATTTGGTGGGTTATTTGAAGGGAGAGGAATGAGAGGTGTTTTGAGAACTCTTCCTTGTCATTGGAAGGGTTGAGGGTTTGTTGTTAAGTTCCCTTTTTATTTGGGCCAATGATGTTTTGGGCTCTCCTTTTTCTGATTTTGCTGATTTTCTCAGTTTTGTAGCTTGTTTGGAGTAGGTTTTCAGTATAGATCTTTGTACTGTTACCTCTTTCTGTTTTTTCAATAAGGCTATTCTTACTTATAAAAAAAAAATTTGTTTATGAAGTATAGTCAAATCCGGGTTGAGCGGGTGTGGGTACATTTCAATTAGGTTTTCAGATCATTTAGAAATGCTTGAAATAGCTTCCAAATGGTTCTAAGACAATCTGTTGGTTTTTACAGGTTCCAACAAAATTTTTTGGAAGGAATGAGGGCTTTGAAGTTCTTGTGTTGAATTGTTAATGGATGCATGATGTGTTTTGAAATATAGCAACTCAGATTAGCTCAGTTTAATGTATTTGATAGTTGGTGGAAGTCTGTAGAAATTTATATAAAAGGGTAAATCTGGACTTTTTTAATCCATCAAAGAAATGAGATATAATATGCTACAAGGAATTTGATGTTGGATACATATGTAGCACTATGACTTGGGTTTGATGTCAATTTTAAGAGTACTTTTGAACTTGACAGCAACTGAAATACAAACCAATTTACATTGTGCTTACTTGGCTACAAATAAAGACCATCAAACATCTTCAATTGGTTATAATAGCAACAAATAGATTTACACATTAACAAGGAATGATAAGACTCCAAAAGTGTCATACGTTAAGTTAAAGAGTGATTCTTGGATGTGACAATCTGTTGTAAAATGACAAGTCAAAACTGCCGGGTACCATTACAAACAACAAAAACTGGCAGCAACATTACAAGGTACTACAACATAGGTTTATACAACTAAATCAGGCTGTACAATTACATCAGGATCACAACAACTATCTAGGTTCACAACTACATCAAAATCAAACTACAAATGCCACTGTAACTACACATGTTTGCTACCCTCATTAACAACGCTCCAATAACGACAACGACAACCCACGACAGTCCCAACATAACTTTCTTAGTGAAGTCATACATTCCTTCAACACCTTATTCTCATATTCGAGGTTTCTTACTTTCTTCATTAAATCATGTCTGACTTCCATGCCATATGAGCATGTAGGAGGATCAAACCATGCAAAAAATCCACATGCATTCTGCAAGTAAAGCGTTACCATAACAGTACCCCAAATTAATTCTCAAAAAGATTATCTTACCGATTTCCCATCGTATGATGCACAGCCAAAGAAACTTCGTTGAGGATTAGCATCGGTCCATGAGGTTTCAAGTGGTGCACTCAATCCACAATCACATCGCATTTTAAGATTTGACCCCCTCATCTTAATGGAAGTTGGCGAAGGCGAAACCGTGATGAATTGGAGTAATAAACCATTAATGAAATGATGTACAGAACAAACAAGATCTCACATTTGACAAATTGTAGCAACCACCAATATGTTGAAATGATAGTGAAATGCAAGAGAAATACACAGGTAGTCTATAGCCCTTGAAATTATAGAAAAAACAAGAAATCTAGACTTAGAGAGCACCATTTGAAAAAGTGGACTCCAAAGAGAGAATTTAGATACCTTGTTATAGATGTAAAGTGTTCAGGTTTAATTCTTAAGCTAGAGGTGACTGTGTCTAGAGATGTAAGAAACAAAATGTCTAGTGCTATAACGAATATATTGGAGACTTTACTTGGATGCTTCTTCTAATTTCAGATGTAAAGTAGGTTGTGAATGATATTTCATCAGAAAACAATGTAGAGAAAGACAGAGTACAACGTGTTGCTTTCTAGTTTCTTGTTTTCCTTTTTACCCGTACGGTACCGTTCTCTCAAGGTCTTCTTCTCATTTTGCTTGAGAATATTTTAGTTTACTACACTTTTTGGCACTTTTTTTAAGTGACAGAACTGCATAAAATTGTAAGAAACTTTGCATTGGTAGTTACCGATTCAGTCAGAGTCTGGATTTTCCTAGTCCCAACTTTGTTGAACAAAAATAAGTCTTCACTTAAAGACTCCTCAACCAGTATTGACCAACTTGAACAACCTAGTGGCACTAAATGTGGAGAACAAAATGGATAGAGAAGCAAATGACAAAACCAGACCTTCATGTTTTTAAGAAGGCCAAAATGGATAGAGAAGGTAGGAAAAATAAGAAATGGAAATCAAGGTTTACATGGCCTTAGGTGGCGAAAACAAAATTCCAATCCATGTCATAAAATTTTGGAAACAAGCAATATAAGAATAAAAGTTGAAATTTTGAAATCCAATAGCTGGTCCTCTCCCATTATTTCTTAAAAGCCATGCCAATGCAAGTAATAAATGGTTAGAAGACAAAATACAAGTAACATAAGAAAATATAAAATATAATTCTACAACCCACCACATTGTTTCCATTCAAGTAAAACCAAAAAAGAAAATCGAAATGTGACTTGCTTCTGCTAGGTGAATGAAATCATCTCTGCTAGGTGAATGTGACTGACAAACCGGCATTGTGTCAAACAGTTGGTATGCAAACCGATAGCAATTGAAATAAGGCATTAATGAACCAACCCAATCCAGCATGAATCATTTAAATCATTTTCTATCATGTGCAATCTCGAACAACATAGGTAGAAAATTAAACCCAATCCAACCAATACCAAATTAAATCATTTCCTATAACTCTAGGGCAAGGAGAACCAACCGAATCCAACTAAGAAAAGGAGTTTGAACTGAACGTATTACCTTTGCTCAGACATGGCGAACCTCTTCTCCCAATCAGCTCGTCGAGTTACATAGAATGGGTATCTCAGAAAGGGGACAGATTTGAAGCTCCTTTGCTTGCTGCTATCGCCTATGGCTCGACTATTGCAAGGGGGACAAATATCGGGGAGGGGGTGGGAAGGAGAAGATTGCTCACTTAAGCTTAATTGAAACAAACAGTGCGTTTTTCTCAAAATAGAATTTGATGCACGTAAGTCTGCATTTTTAGGTGTTGCGTTTTAGGCTGGGGCGGAAATGTAAATTGACAGCTTTGGATTTAAATATATAGAGACGCACAGTTTTGAACATATAAGGTGTTCATCTGACCTGGCTACCACGTGTCAAATTGGCTGACTTGTAGGAGAGCTCTGTCAAGCATATGGACGACAGACTAACGGATGGGTATTTTTGTCAAAAATATAAACCTTAAGGACTAAAATTTTTAAGTTTGAAAGTGAAGGACTAGAATGAAAAAGTGTCCAAAACCTAAGGACTAAACTGCTAATTTCCCTTTAAAAAATGATTGAGTTGGTTGTCTACGTCTGAAAAAATGTCACCACAGCTTTGTCCAAGTGATTAAAAAATGACATGTCAGCGTATTCCATCAGGATATTGACGGAAGTGTGGACAAAGAGACTCTCGTGCATCGTTTTGGTGATCCTAAGGACAAAATCGTTGAAGTTGGAATCATAAAGACTAAATTGTAACAAAGTGAAACCACATTGACCGTTTGGGTAATTTCGCCTACTTTTTTTAAATTTGCTGCAATTAAACATTTAAGTGATTTAAGAACTAACCCTATGTCACGTTTAATTATTAGATAGTGTAGGAGAGGATAGAGGGATTCCAGCGCCAATCCGCAAGTGAAGGTAGAGAATGAATCCACACAGCCCTTTTATAATTTTATTTCTAGGCATCAGATATCTATTATATATAATTAACTCATTGTTATTAATTAGCTTATATAGCTTATATTGTAGATATGCATCAACATTAGTAAAATAACCTCCCCTCTCTCTCTATATATAGCTGTGTGGAGATGTCAACAATATTATATATGGAATATATTATCTCTACAAAAGACAAATATGTCATGTATCAACATTCTTATTGCCCATATACTGCTATTTTATATGTTGACTTAGAGAAACACGTCCTCATAAAATATTTTATACTATATAACATATCTCCGGCTGGAGGCCTGCTTAAAAAAAGAAGACAGTTTATATATAAGAATGATGTAGTACGAAAATAGAAATTGTTCATTATATTAGTATAATAAAATAGTGAGTTTTAGAACAATATTCATTCCCTACATATATAACGTCAAGTAATATCTATTATCTCCAAACAAAAATACTAAATTCATAAAATATAATATCGCTAAATGTATTTAGTAGAATATGGTCGTGGCAAAACTAAAAATATTATTAGATAACAAATACTAAATTATAGCCATAGAATGTAAAAACTAGCACGTATAATTTATATATAGTCACTTATTTTTGGAATTTTGAAACACATTACTATAAATAGTAATATATTTTTTTTTGGGCAGGATTCCATATATTACTGGAGCCCAACAATCTGTTCTTTATGATTGTCGGTAGACAATGTTTACGGATCCCCATATCTTTTGTCACAATTAGCATCAAATCCAACGATTTTGAAAATAATTAAAAGATATCGTCACCAACAAAACACCGGTAGAAATAGATAATATTACACTTTACATCAGCAGCGTTTAAACGCCAATATTAATGGAATAAAGACTAATCTAGAAACTCATTTTAAAAATGTGTTTTTGAACTTTTTACCTTTGTTATTTACAAACAGTTTACTCAAAATATTATAATCTATTTACAGATTTGATACGATATTATTAGGATATCAAAGATTCTGTTTTAACTAGAGATATTGTTAAGACTTAAGATCTCTCAGATTCGAGTTTAAATATAGTTATTTCTCTATAAATAAAGATTTTTAACTTTACTCTATATAAACTCATAATACAAAATACACTTATAGAGATTTTTACTGTCAATGTATAACTTTTAGACCAAACCATGTGTCTCTCCATACTCTATCTCTTCTCATCTTTATATTATCTTTCAATTATGTACTAGATTTTCATACAGGGAAATAATCACTTTTCAAGTAGTAAAAACGATGCTGTTGAATTTAGTATTTGTTATTATATGTCGCCCAGAGGAAAAAAACGTATCCTGTAAAAGAATAACCTTCATGCTTTGAATGAAACGCCAGAGGTAGAAGTTGTCTTCCCTTTAGCTCGTTCGGGGCTCGTATGCTGAAGGCATGTACCCTCTTGCTTCTTGGAACGTCGCACGCACGCTAAGATCACCAGCTGACCCATTAGTTTTCCAATAGAAAGTTACCGCGTAACGGTAAGCACCGACGAGTCTCCCAAACGAAGACGTTGAATCTGTGGGGCCTACCGTCTGGCAACCTATCTGAAAGTAAGTAACTGCCCTACACAAGCCGCTCCCTTGAGAGCTCTCTGGAGAACGAGTTCTCCTTTCCGCCAGCTTGCTGTCTGGTTCGACTAGGTTTTATTATTGTTTCTTCTCCCATTCTTCCCTTCCCATCATAAATATTTATCCCTTTGTTATCATCAAAAGGTTGGCGTTTCTTTAGAGTTATTATCGTTCTTTTGGACGTTCTTTTTGCCTCTCTCACTCTCGTCATCTCTTCTTCTCACCTTCATTTCTGATTCTCCTTATCTCGAGCTATGACCTCCTCCCTGCCCACCCAGCCGTTCAATGAGTCGACAACAACTATTGAAGGTGATGGAGGACCTCGTGTTATCAAGTGTGAAAGCTCATGCTAATCCTACTTCGGCCACGACACAAGGTGACACTACTTCAGATGATGCAGTTCTCGAAGCAGCCACTCTTCTAGTGGGGAAGGTATGGACGTCTAAGCCTTATAATAAGCTGGGTATTCATGAAGCGATATTCAAATCCTGGAGCCATGTTAAGGGACTGGAAATCTCGGAGGGACCGGAGGATAGTTTCATCTTCTCCTTTCCCTCGACCCTTACGCGAGATAGAATACTAAACCAAAGACCGTGGAATGTGAAAGGTTCTCTATTAGTCTTGAAGAAATGGGATATAGATGCCACACTCCAGGAGATTTCTTTTACCACCATTCCCATATGGATGCAAATTGATGGACTCCCTTTAGGTCTATCGACTCGAGAAACAGCCATGGAATTTGGGAGTAAAGCAGGTCAGGTGATAGAAGTGGACTTCAATACAGATAAGAAGGTCTGGGGGATGGCGTTTCTTCAGGTTCAGATAATGGTGGACCTGAAAAAGGCTTTGAATCCAGGATGTTACTTGCACAGGGTAAACAAATCTGATCTTTGGATTCAATTTCGGTATGAACGAATATCGGAATGGTGTCAAAACTGTGGTCGTTTGGATCATATTCAAAAGTTTTGTGTTTTTACGTCCAATCACTTATTGGGTCCTCGGGAAGCTTTGCTGAATCTCAAAGCTACTTCTCTGGATACCAAACGTTACTCGGGGAGCTCTCCAGTTACAGGGAGTCGCTCTCCTGCAGCTCACTCTTCAAGTCAGGGAGGGGAACACAGGGCTATTCCATCTGGAAGTCGATTGGGGACCAATCCAGTGCTAGACAATCCGGTAAATGGGGAGGTACAACTTTCTTTGGCCCATCCCATGCATGCCATTTGGTGCAAGAAAAACAGATAAGCCAAGGACAAAGCATAGCACCCCAACCCAGACCTGCTCCTGCTCACCCGTTACCAACACAACCTATACAGCAGTCGACGAAAATGTCAGAATACCAAGCCTGGGGAGAACACTGTAGCTTTATGCTTAATCTGGAGAAAACAATCCGCAGAGAAAAAGACTTGCCATGCTCAGATAAGGATATTCTGCAAGCTTGTCACCTTTCCTCATATTGGCAATTCCCATCTTATCCTAGGGAGGATACGCTGGTCTCTTCGTTTCAGAAATTAGCCCCAGTCTTTATGGGCCTTGACGATAATTCATCTTACAATTCAGAGGGTGCGTCTAGGATTCAAAATTCATCAGTTTGCATTCAAGAATTGGAAGAAGGGCAGACTTATGGGCCGACTAGTGGGTTGAAAGAGCTCATGGACGCTAGAACGAGGACAACAGATCAGGGAGGTAGGGCAACTCACGGCCAAGTCCCTAAGAACCCACTACCTTCATTAATGGGCCCAACTAATCCAGCTGAAAATTTATCCGGTTCAGAGCTTCCAACCTATTACAGGATAGAGGTGGTCGGCCAAAAAAGGATGCATTCTGGGCCAACTAGTGGGAGTAAACGAATGTGTCTTGATCCTAATAAGGATTCCTCATTTCACTCGGATGAGGATCCCCCTATAGCGGCATGGAAGAGGTCTAGAAAGAAAAAACAACTTATGGCAAGGGGCTGTGGAATTAGAATTCGGGGCAAGCAATCGACTACCACTCCATCTAGTTGTCCTATGAAGATTTCTACGGTGTGTGATCAAGTGGCTGAGGAGGCAGGCCTTGCCATGCCCCACCTTCATCATGAGGACCATCTTTTGGAATTGTCGGGGGTTAGCCCGCCCCGCGGCATCTCGTTCCCTTAGGGCTCTCATTAGACAAAACAACTCGGATTGTATTTGTCTAGTGGAAACAAAGGTTGGCTCGGCTTAAGAAATCCTATCCCGGGTAGGATTTCCTTTATCTTTATCCTATCCTGCGATTGGTCTTAGTGGAGGGTTGGCTTTTGCATGGAGAGATGGGGTCGATTTTGATCTAGTCCTATTGAACAAAAATATTATTAGCATTATGGTCTTTGATGATCCAGGGAGACAACTGTGGGCCCTATCTTTTGTCTATTGTCCGGTAAATAACGATGAGAAATTCAATTTCTGGGGATCTATTGCTGAATTGGGAGAGAGATTTGGTGGACCATGGGTTATAATGGGAGATTATAATACTGTCATTTCCCAACAAGATAAATCGGGTGGTCGGCTAGTTGGTTCTTCTTCGATGGGTGGGCTGTTACATCTGATTCAACAACATAGGCTGGTGGATTTGGGGTTTGTAGGAACACCTTACACGTGGACAAACGGACGACAAGGCTCAAGGAAGATTAAAGAAAGACTGGACAGAGCATTTGCTAATCCAGAGTGGGCCGAACTTTTCCCCCGAGCCATTCTATCTCATCTCACTCGGACGTCTTCAGATCACTGCCCTATCATGTTTACTACTCACGACAATCCTTTTCACGGTAAACGTCCTTTTCGCTTTGAACAAATTTGGATTAAAGAGGCTTCATGTGGTCCTACTATTCACCAAGCTTGGGAGGTAGCAGTGTCCGGATCTCCAGCCTATCAGTTATGCCGTAAGCTGGGTAACACTCGAAAAGTTCTCTCAAAATGGAGTCGTGAGACAGTGGATTTCATCCCTCAAAAAATTCGAAGCCTGCAAGACCAGCTGTCACAATTGGAATCGCTACCTAGCTCTGATCAGGTGGAAGATATAAGCTCGGCTCTCAGATTGGAATTGCAAGCAACTATGAAGTCCGAAGAAGATTTATGGAAATCTAAATCCAGGATTCAATGGCTCTCTACTTCTGATTTGAATACTCGTTTCTTTCATCTTACAACTATCATTCGTAGACGATGGAATGAAGTGGTGATGCTTCAAGATTCCACGGGGAGATGGCATTCCGATCGGCTTGGAATGGGCAATCTATTGGTGAATCATTTCAAATCTACATATGCCACTTCACGGTCGCCCCCAATCCCGGCAGAAGAAGGACCCCAGAAGAGAGGAAGACCAAGGTATTTACAATCAGGTTTCATTTGTGTCAGCTGAAGAGCCTCAGAAATTGCTGCTGTTACCTCTGGCCGAGTATTTCTGCTAAAATATACAGCTGACTTCTTTTTGTTAACCATTTGGCCAGACCAGCTGCAATAACGATGAAGGATCTGATCCACTACTCGTGCCTCCCTAATGTTGCCTCAACAAAAAACCACCAAATCATCGGCAAACATCAAATTTGAAACTGAAGGAGCCCCTCTAGCTGCCCGAATACCATGAATAGAACCCAATCTCTCTTCTCGCACAAACAATCTTGACAAAGCTTCAGTTGCCAATATAAAATGAAAAGGAGAGAGTGGGTCTCCCTGCCTCAAACCCCTTGAGGGGGTAATACAACCAAAGGGACTCCCGTTAAGAAAAAGAGAGTATGAAACAGTAGTAATACACTGTCGAATTAACTGAATCCAACCATTACAAAATCCCAAATCATGCAAGCATTGGAATAGGAAATTCCATTCCAACCTATCATAAGCCTGAGACATCCATTTTCAATATCATAAGCCTTTTGGATCCAGATTTGATTTTCAAGGAATGCATTATTTCCGAAGCAGTAATAGAGTTATCTTGAATGAGTCTTCCAGGAACAAAAGCCGACTGATTAGAAGAGATCAAAGAGGGCAGCAGAGACTTCAATCTATTTGCAAGTAATTTAGCAACAATCTTATAACACACATTACAAAGGGCTATGGGACGGAACTGCTCTACTCGTGTTGGGTTATGATTTTTTGGAATAAGAGCAATATACGAGTGGTTCATCTGTTTCAAGAGATACCCAGTTTCAAAGAATCGTTTCACCATTGAGATAACAGACTTACCCACCGTCGACCAATACCTTTGATAGGAGCTGGCGCTTTCGTTGTTCCCAGCTGTTTTAGTGCCATGAGATACCTCGAGTTGGGCTATTGACATCTCCCGGATCCATGTTTCTTCTTCTGCCGAATGGACTCACGTGATTTTGAATGAAAATTCTCTATTGGGCACTCAGGCAAGATCTTTGCCTTCTTTTATTTTGACTGCTGCCTTAATTTTGGATGTTATCTGGTTCGCTAGAAACAGAGCAATTCATGAAGACCATCCTGTAATTGCATCAGAGCTACAAAAATCACTTGCTTAGCAGTTCCTTGAACATTCAACAGCACGAATGAAGCAGAATTCAAAGCCTGCACAGGTTTGGTCCCCTCCTGGACCACTTCAGATGAAGATTAATTTTGACGTTTCTATACGTCAATCTGGATCGTACATAGTCGTCTCATGTTGAGACTCCTCCAGCTCTCTCTATACGGCGTACATGGAGCAAGTTAGGGCTATGGACCCACTTTTAGGTGAAACAATGGCGGCGGTACGTGCGGTGGAATTGGCGCTCAGTCGGAATTGGAAACATGTGATTTTTGAAACAGACTCACAATTGCTATGGAATGATATCTCAGATGTTTCTCAATCTCCTTGCTGGAAAATAGCAGATCTGGTGACCTCATTGCGTTTGAAGTTCCAGCATCAACCGGGTTGGTCGATGAATTGGGTTCCACGCAAGCTAAACCAGCAGGCTCATTTACTTGCCCAATGGGCAGCTAGGTCGAATGTAACTGGATTTGTTATCCCTTCCTCTATTCCTCTTCACATTTTGTATTGTGATTCAGACACTCCTTTGTTCTAAGGATTTTCTTTTGCATGGAATAGAAATTGACAATTTTTAGAAAAAAAAAGTAACTGCCCTACACCATCGCCATTTTACCACGCAAACTCTTCGCCTCTTTGCTTCTTCCCTAGTGAAGAGTTTTCGAAATAAAAAAACAAAATGACAAAAACCCACCTAAGTCCCTTCCAGCTAAATTCCTCTTCCTATTCCTAACTGTTTACCCCTAGCTCTCTCTCTCTCTCTGAATTTTCAGTTTTTGCTGTTGGAATTTGAGGACGCCGGTGAAATGGCCAGCGTGGCGACTCCGTCGCTGTTCAACCGCGAAAGAGTCGTGGTCCTCGTTTTCATCGCCAGCGTGCTCTTCTATCTTCCCGTCTCTCTTCTCCTCCACTGCCCTTTCACTTTTCAAGATCAGGTATTTCACATCTCCACAACAGATTTTTTTCGCACTTTAGGTACTCTTTGTTGTTTTTTCGGGATTATATTTTGGTTTTAGTTTTATCGAGGGTTTCCTGGTCATCTGGAGGTCGAAATTGAGGTTGGCGTGTGAATTTTGCTCTCCTCTTTGGTTTCTGATAAATCGTTGGAAATCAAGACAAGAAATTTTGACTATATAGTTCCTTTACTCTTTCGGTGTGCGTCAAGTAGAAGTCCTCATATCCGCTAATAAGCTGAATAGCAGTTCCTAGATTCTACACGATGATGGTTATAGTCATAGCTTTGATGTCCTTTTTTTCAAAACGTTTTGAACATTTCTCCTCGTGCACATTTTTTTTAATCATAATAGCAGCACCTTTCATTAATAAAATCAAGGAGGTTGAAAAACCTCAAGAACACGCTCTAAAGGGCGAACCAGACACTCCGAAGAGTCGGCGGGCCAACGAGCAGGGTGACCAAAAGGCCATACAAAGACCCACAAGGGGCAGAAAAACCTTATCAAGCAGCAAACTAATATGATTAGCAGAAAAGGAAAGGCAATGGCGAAATATGGTGGCCCGAACAGCAGTTGGAGGCGTTCGCCAGCTGGCCGGTGTAGAAAGCCTCTCCCGTCGATGTAGATGGCGTCCCCGCCGGTTGTGGTCTTCAAAAACATCTAGAATAGCGTAGATCTAGTTACCAAATTCGTCGGAAAAAAACTCCTAAAAGTGGCAGGAAATTGAGATTTATTGAGAGATTCGAGCACATAGGACAAGAGTAGAGGAAGAGAGGGGGACAGGAGGAGCTGTAGCTCCTCCCGCCGCCGGAGAAGGAAGCAAGATGGGAGAGTCAGACATCCACAAATAAGACTTGGGTCTTATTTGGTGCACCAATTTGTTAGGGTCCCCGGTCAAGGACTCCACAACAATCACCAACTCCTCCACGCGATCCGCTCCGACACCGTAATCGATCCTCCCGAACCGTTTCTAGTAACACACGAGCGTAGAATTTAGGATCAAACAGTCAACAAATGAATAATGCCTCAATCTTATTACGACGAACGTGGTCTTAGGATTATTAGTCCTTCGAACCACAAGAACGCAAGAACACTCGTACAAGGGTTATTAGCCCAAGCACGCCCAACTTAAGAGGTTATTAGCCCCCAAGTCTACTGGCATAAACGTGCCTATGCCTGGTCACTCTCAGAAAGCTCTATGCTCTCATTACTCAACTCTATGACTGAATGCATTCTAATCCTCCTGAGGAGTGCTTATATAGGCCTCCTCAGGAGCTTACAAAACCTTAATCAAATCAAATCAATCTAAATTAAATCTTCAAGATTCTAAGGAAACAATTCGTAGAATCAGGGAGATTTGATGATACATTCCTAAAACATCAAAACTCATAAAGGAAAGATAATCTTCTAGAAACATCTAATTCTAGAAGATAAGATTTATTCCATCACTACCATAATCAAAGCCAATCTCTGAAGATGCATGCCTACGTGGAGGAGTTCCGTCAACTCCAAACCTTGGTGAGGGTTGGTCCGAGGAGGCGCTTGTTGGTACCTTTGTGGATGGGCTGAAGCTATGGATTGCCAAGGAGCTCAAGTTGAAGCAACCCACAAGGCTACAAGAGGCAATGAGGATGGCCGAAATTCTTGAAGAAAGCCACCACTTCGAGAAGAGACACACCAAAGACCAAGTGGCTAACAAGGCTTCTAAACCCTTGTATTCCACGGGGTCTTGGAATGAAAGGAGGCGGCCATGGGAGACTCAAGGAGCAAAGGGAAGGAAGTCAAGAAGTTCACCCGTGAGGAGCTGGATGAGTATATCAAGAAGGGCTTATGTTTCAAGTGTGGTGAGAAGTGGAGCCGCGACCATCAATGCAAGAAAGCCGCCAAGGTGATGTTCATGATCGACGAAGATGAGGAGCATGCGGGGGAGTCTAGTGAAGGGGAGTCTAGTGAAGAGGAGCACGGGCATGAGAAGTCCTTTAGTGAAGGGGAAAGTGAGGAGGCCGAGCTGAGCCTTAATGCTATGTCCGGAGTACAAAAACCCTCAACCATGTGACTTATGGCTTGGGTCGGGAAGCATGAAGTAACCTTGTTGTTGGATAGTGGGTCTAACCACAACTTCATCAACTCCCGCATTCTTTCCAAGGTGGGGTTGCATGGGGAAGAAGTAGAGACATTCGAAGTCAAGGTAGCAAATGGCGAGAAGCTAAGGTGCGAGATGGTGGTGAGAACCGTGAAGATGAATGTCCAAGGTGTCCGCATAATGGCTGATCTCCATGTACTTTCGTTGGTGGGATTGGATGCGGTCTTGGGCAATGCTTGGCTAAGAAACATTGGCAAGGTTGTCACGGACTATGAGAAGATGACTATGGAGTTCAGGCTTGGAGGAAAGAAGAGGACGTGGACAGCTCTAGCATCAAAAGAGCCAAGGCCTTGCGAGGCCCACATGTTCAAGAAGCTATGCAAGGGTGGGGCTCATTGCTTTGCCATAGTGATGGGCCAAGACAAAGAAGGAGATGAGCAAGGAGAAAAGCGGTGCCTACCTCGTTGCCTCCAAGTAGGGAGTTCGATCACCGCATCGTGTTGAAGGATGCTAGTAAACTGGTGAATGTGCCACCATACCGGTATGCTCATTTTCAGAAGGGTGAGATTTAAAGACAAGTGGAGGAGATGTTGGCTAGTGGCTTGATTCGACCAAGCACAAGCCCCTTTTCATCGCCGGTGTTACTTGTGAGAAAGAAAGATGGAAGTTGGCGCTTTTGCACCGACTATCGGGCCTTGAATGAAGCAACGGTGAGGGATAGATTCCCTATTCCTACTGTGGACGAGATGCTTGATGAGTTGCATGGAGCTCATGTGTTCACCAAGCTAGATTTGCGGGCCAGATACCATCAAATCCGGATGAAGGAGGAAGACACCCACAAAACGGCATTTAGGACTCACTCCGGCCACTATGAGTACCTAGTGATGCCATTTGGGCTATGTAATGCCCCGTCGACCTTCCGAGCGGCTATGAATGTCATATTCAAGCCGTTCTTAAGGAAGTTTGTATTGGTGTTCTTCGACGACATCTTGGTGTATTCGAAGAGTGTGGAGGAACACTTGGAGCAGTTGGAGCGTGTGTTGGTGATCTTGAAGGAGCACAACTTCTTCATCAAGGCATCCAAATGTGCCTTCATGCAAGAAGAGCTAGAATATCTTGGCCATAATATCTCGGGCCAAGGAGTGAAGGTGGACCAACGGAAGGTTGAAGCTATGGTGGATTGGCCCTTACCCAAGGATGTGTCGGCCTTGCGAGGGTTCCTTGGATTGACGGGTTATTATCGAAGATCCGTGCAAAGATATGGGTTGATAGCCAAGCCACTTAAGTCAATGCTGAAGAAGAAGGGCTTTGAATGGACCGAAGAAGGGAGGAGGGCCTTTGATGACTTGAAGAGAGCCATGACCAAGACACCCGTCTTGGCCTTGCCCGACTTCAAGAAACCATTTGAAGTCTTTACTGATGCGAATGGAGAAGGTATTGAGACAGTGTTAGCGCAAGAGAAGAGGCTCATTGCTTATATCTCAAAAGCCTTGGGGCCAATGAAGAAGGCATGGAGTACTTATGTGAGAGAAATGTTGGCGGTGGTGCATGTGGTGAAGGTATGGAGACCTTACCTCTTGGGGAGGAAGTTCACCATCTTGACCGATCAGCAAGCGTTGAGATACTTGCTAGAACAAAAGATAGTGACGTCGGAGCAGCAAAAGTTCCTTGTGAAGCGTTTGGGGTTCGAATATGACATTGTGTATCAACCAGGCAAGGAGAATAAGGTGGCTGATGCCTTATCAAGGAAGGAAGGAAGTCCAATGATGTGGACTCTTTATGAAGATGAGGTCGAACTTAGTGCCTTGAGTGGAGCTGAATGGAGGATATGGGACAAGCTTAGAGAGGCCGTGGAGTTGGATGCAGGGTCTCAAGAGATCGTAGAGAAGCTTGAGAGCCCATGTGATGGGGTAACCGGATTCAAGTTGCGGGATGAACTTATCTATTATAAGTCCTACATTTATGTGCCGGATGTGCCCAATTTGAGAAAGGAGATCCTTACCCATTTCCTCCATAGTAGGGAAGGTGGTCACTCGGGATGGCTTAGGACCTACATAAGGGTCAAGCACTTCTTCTATTGGGAGGGCCTAAAGAGAAGTGTAAAAGAAGTGGGTGGCCGAATGTGATGTGTGTCAAAAGGCCAAGCATGACACAAGAGCCCCCGCGGGCCTATTGCAGCCCTGGCCCATACCGGAAGCTATATGGGAAGACTTGTCCATGGACTTCGTGGAGGGCTTACCCACTAGTCAGGGGTTTGAAGTGATCTTGGTGGTGGTGGATCGCTTAAGTAAGTATGCTCACTTCATACCCCTTAAGCATTCATTTACGATGAAGAGTGTGGCGAAGGCATTTGTGGATAATGTGGTGAAGCTCCATGGTTTCCCTAGAACCATAGTGACGGACCGAGATCGGGTGTTCATGAGCTTCTTTTGGAAGGAAGTGTTTTCACTTCAAGGAACCAAGATGAAGACAAGTTCTTCATATCACCCGCAGACCGATGGCAAAACAGAGGTGGTCAACCGTACGCTAGAACAATACTTGTGGTGCTATTGCCATGATGAGCAGGCAATGTGGATGGAGTATATGTCATGGGCAAATATTGGTACAACACCACGTACCACTCATCTACCACACTTAGCCCATTTGAAGTGGTATATGGGAGGTAAACACGAGCAAACCTTACTTTGATTCTTATTACTAAGATTTTTGTAGAAGAAAGTTGTTTGTATTCTGTTGGAATTATAATCTGTGGAGGGGTTCGTTCTTCAATTTGGAGAGAACCCAAGGTCGGAAAGTGTTTGTTTTAATACGTTCTTGGTGGGTAAGGGGTTCGATCTTCCTTTGAGAGAGAACCCAAGGTTGGAAGTGTTCGTGAGAAGCTCTCCGTGGGAGGGGGTTCGATCTTCCTTTGGGAGAGAACCCACGGTTGGACTTGTTGCAGCCAAGTGTCCAATGGAAGCCGCATCGAGTTCATTTCCATCCAACAAAGACCGCTTTGAAGCTTTGGAGTTGGCATCTCGTTGGATGAAGGAGAAGATGGTAGAGACTACTACTTCCATGGCTGACATGCAAGGGGCCATCACTTCAGTGACGAATGCTACGGAGGAGAATATGAAAGCAGTGGAAGGCATGAGACAAGACTTGCAAGCAATATTGGCAAGACTTGGAGGAGAACCAAATGGGGGCAACCGCATACCACCCCCAAGCATGGAGGAGGAGCAGGCCTTTGATGGAAGAAGAACTCACATGTCCGAGTCTACAAGAGGAGAACCAAGGCAACGACCAGCACTTAGATTCGGTGGAAGAGTGTAGAATGAGCGGGAGGTAGTTGAGAGGTGGCTGTGCAAGGAGGAGCCCAACCATGATGCTGATGACGACACAAGGACTGAAGAAGAAGTTGGGGGAGTCGGTATAGGGAGGAGGTGCCCTATGACCGGGTCCATGGAGATGCTAGAAGGCATGAGAGACCGCAAAGAGGCCACGACTACCATGATGATGATGATGGAGGAAATCGGTTTAACCACCGAGGACCTCGAAGGCCCCATTACCGCGGAGGTGACTATGAGATCGATGATGTAAATCGGTTTAACAACTGAGGACCAATAAGGCCACAATACCGTGGAGGTGACTATGAAGATGATGAAGAGAATCAGTTTAACAACCGAGGACCAAAGAGACCAAAGATTGATTTTCCCAAGTTCAATGGTGGTGACCCTCATGAGTGGCTAGACAAGGCGGACCATTATTTCCATGTTTATGAAGTTCCAAGGGAGGAAAGAGTAGCCATGACTTGTTTCTTCCTTGATGGAAAGACGAGCAAATGGTGGAGATGGATTCGGGATCAGTACGAGAAGGAAGGAAGAAGGCTCGGGTGGACAGCATTTGAGAGAGAGTTGTTGATGCAATTTGGACCCTCGCCCATTATCAACCACCATGGCCAACTAGCCAAGCTAAAGCAAAAAGGCAAGGTGCATGCCTACGTGGAGGAGTTCCGTCAACTCCAAACCTTGGTGAGGGGTTGGTCCGAGGAGGCACTTGTTGGTACCTTTGTAGATGGGCTGAAGCCATGGATTTCCAAGGAGCTCAAGTTGAAGCAACCCACAAGGCTACAAGAGGTGATGAGGATGACCGAAATTCTTGAAGGAAGCCACCACTTCGAGAAGAGACACACCAAATACCAAGTGGTTAACAAGACTTCTAAACCCTTGTATTCCAAGAGGTCTTGGAAGGGAAAGGAGGCGGCCATGGGAGACTCAAGGAGCAAAGGGAAGGAAGTCAAGAAGCTCACCCTTAAGGAGCTAGATGAGTATATCAAGAAGGGCTTATGATTTAAGTGTGGTGAGAAGTGGAGCCGCGACCATCAATGCAAGAAAGCCGCCAAGGTGATGTTCATGACCGGACGGGAAGTGACGAGCATGACCTTGGGAGTTGGAGGAGCATTACCACCCAAGGAGGAGCACGGCGGCGGACGGCGGCGAGATCAATCTTTCAGGATGACATCTTCAGAGATTGGCTTTGATTATGGTAGTGATTGAATAAATCTTATCTTCTAGAATTTGATGTTTCTAAAAGATTATCTTTCCTTTATGAGTTTTGATGTTTTAGGAATGTATCATCAAATCTCCCTGATTCTAGGAATTGTTTCCTTAGAATCTTGAAGATTTGATTTAGATTGATTTGATCTGATTTGATTAGGGTTTTGTAAGCTCCTGAGAAGGCCTATATAAGCACTCCTCAGGAGCATTAGAATGCATTCAGTCATAGAGTTGAGTAGTGAGAGCAGAGAGCTTTCTGAGAGTGGCCAGACATAGACACGTTTATGCCAGTAGACTTGGGGGCTAATAACCTCTTAAGTTGGGCGTGTTTGGGCTAATAACCCTTGTACGAGTGTTCTTGTGTTCTTGTGGTTCGAAGGACTAATAATCCTAAGACCACGTTCTTCATAATAAGAGTGAGGCATTATGTTTTCTGTTGCTGATTATGAGACATATTTAATAGTGAATGAGGTATTATTGCACTCTTAATCCTGCCTCTTTGAGAGTTATATGCGTGATGGTATGTGATGCAGTACATTATTAATTGAAATGCCTTTTTTTGCGGTGTCTTTTTTTTTTGTTTTTCGTAAATTCGGTTATCATTGAATTCATCTAGGCCTGGAGCTTCATCAGGAATACTGCTTGGAGCAGTAATACTTCCTGCAGTTATGCTCTCGAAGTTGATACAGTTGTCGCGAGCATTTTTGTTGCATTTGAAGGTACTCCACTTTATTTCCTCTGGTAATTTAATATTGAATTTCTCGTACATTCTACGTTTTGGTGAATTGTACTCAATTCTGAAAACACACAGTAGCATTTAACATTTGCAATATTATGAGTGAATAGATAGAAAAAACATGGTTAATATATTTACACTGTCATAGTGTTCTCTAATATTAACTCTGTGATTTGCGTATAAGGGAATGGAAGCGAGTTTAAGACTATAATCATAAATAAGGTTTGAGGTTCATGGAGTTGTTCTTGAGACCTCTTTCTTCCTCTAAAGGATTTACACAATATTAACTAGTGGCATCTACTTTCTAACCAACAAGCCACTGTACCAAATTTCTGCTTTTATTTTTCAGATGGGAACATCTGTACCTTCTCAGGGTACATGTTTTATGCACCATCCCTGTCATCTATGTTGTCTTTCTTTTATCTTATATTGCAATTTTGTGCGTTTCTCTCTTTCCTCTTCCAACTTGCGTTTTCTTTTGTTCTATGCATTTTATAATAATGCCACTCTGTATTTTGACAATGTCCAATTTTCATTGTAGAGC
Organism: Myrica gale; assembly: GCA_963930655.1. Lineage (NCBI taxonomy): Eukaryota > Viridiplantae > Streptophyta > Magnoliopsida > Fagales > Myricaceae > Myrica > Myrica gale. The sequence goes on along the minus strand of OZ005602.1, from coordinate 16,698,599 downwards.
TTGAATATCTCACTATACAATACTGGGCCACATCTTCCTGCAGCTTGACTGTTCTTGTATTCATTTGGGTAGTTATATTGCGTGCACCGGACAATATGCGCCCCCATTGTTCTTCCGGTAGTTTGAGTGCTAAGTTCATTATAAGTGGTATAGCCTTATCTGCAGTGCTGTGCGCTGTGTCTGTTGCTATGACATCTGATAGTGGTGAGTTTGTAATTCTGAACCCATTCGGATTCTTTTTCTTGTTTCTATGATGCTTCTTCTTTCGGTCTGATGACTTGGAATGATTAGGATAGGGATATAAAGTTGAGAAATCAACTTGTTGATTGGATGTTTTTTTTCTAATCTAAATGAGGAAACAAAGGGCCAAAACAAATAAGGAAAAGAAAATTTTGGTTCTATTGGGCACAACTCAGATAGTTATGTTCCATTCTTTTACAGGCAAACTCACAGTATTGAAGTTACTTTGGGTGCTCTGCCATGGTTTGGCAGCAGTGAAACTGATCCAGCATTTTCTGAATACTTTTCCATCTTGTGCTTCCATTGGTATGTGTCGTGCAACTTTTTCTCTCCTTTTCCTCTCTTATCGATTGCAATGAACTTTTCCTTAAAAGGGACAAAAGAAATTAAGATAATGGATAATAAAACCTGCCGTAGACAGGAAATTATGTTTCTTGTGACTCTTATGGCACATGGATTCTTTGCTAGATGACACGAGCTCACAAACAATGACTAAGTTGCAAAATCATATGTTAACCATTCGTCCTGCTTCAAATAGTATATGGCTCTCTAGATGGGCCTTGCATTTTATTGATTGGGTTTTCTCTTTCTTGTTTTTTGGGGAAAGTACTCGTGGATCAACTGCAAACAATAGAAATAAAAGCTCAAAAAGATTATTGCATTTTGCGCCTATATCCCATTGAGAACTGGATGACCATCCTTTGTTCCTTGAAGACTTGCCCAAAATCACCCTGGAAAATGTAAAGTTGAATGCTTGAGGCTTTGGCCTAATGAGATGATCAGGTCTCCCTTCACTATTTATCACTCTTTGCTTTTAGGGGAAGCACTTCTGGTGACTGCAGGCCTTGTTCTTTATTTTGGTGACATGTTGTCATGTACAATTTTGAAGGTTGGTGCAATTCTACCCACGGTACTTTACATGTCTCCCTCGACAAATTGTCTGTATGTACATTTTATTAGTGATGACATTATTCAAACAGGTCATTGGATACTTAAGCTCATCTGAGTTGTTGTCTATACAATATGGAATCAAAAGAAGTGAGATTAGTACTATTATTCAGGTATGATTCCTTAAGGGGTGAAAATGCTTGTGAAGGGTGAAACTGGAGACCAAAAGTTTGTTTTCTTCCTGCAGGGCCTGCTGTTATGCCTTCTTCTTTTTCCTGTGGCCTTTAAGTTTCTGATTCGAGTATGGGAAGGCTCAAGTAGATCTTACCCTGAAGCAAGGACCTACAATGAGATAGGAAGATCTCTTATATTCTTCGCATTCCTTGTATTGATCTTGATTGCGATCATCCCATCATGGATGCAATTTGTTCAGGATTTTAATTTACATCCGTTTTTATGGTAATATTTCTCTACTATCATTTAATCGGATTTTATGCTTGTATTTTCTTCCACTGCATTTTGCTATCATCAGATCTGATCTGGTGGTATGAATAGCGATCAGTGGCTTCATAACGATGGATAGGTGATGGAGTAATTTTTTTTTTCTGTTGCTGATTCATGAATTTGCTAGCTCTGCTTGGTATAAACATAAAATATAAGCTGCTTCCTCCGTGTGGTCCGTGTAGAGTACTACTTAGATTTTTAAGTCTTTAAGTTGTCATATACTAGGCATCAGGGATGCATGTTACTTTGTGCTGCAGTTAATAAATGGGATAAAAGGAGGTAAAATGGAGGATGCTATCATGTTGTATGTGAGTGTGCTAGCATGTTGATACATACATTTGCTAGTATCAACATATGATAATACAATAGCAAGAAAACACTCGTATCTATGAGAATCTTCTTCCTGTTTCTGTTCTCCTGGATTTCCTCGGTCTCTGTAATGATAGCCGCACAATGGAGAGGATTATCTTTCTATTATGCAATCCCGGTAAAAATCTGTCTTTTCCTGTTTATGCCAAAAGGTAATGATTTTGCTGTTATCGGTATTGTAACAAGCAAGCTAATAAACTTAATCTTAGAACTTTTCTGTGTTCTGCATCCAGTTATTTAATGTTGTGCGCATCATGTCATATTTCTTTACCATCGACTACACGCGTGGTTACTAGCCCTCTCAGGAATTCTCCGGGATAGAACAGGGTGAGATGTTTATGGGCACTGAGTTCAGGAAACTATTTAGACTGGTTAGTTGCAACTAGGTGAGGGATAGGTTCTAGCAGTTTTCTGTACTTTGGAATTTTATAAAAGGACATGTTTTGTGGGACATTTACCATGTCATTTAGCTTTCATTTTGTTTTGAAAGTTTAAATCAAATAGCATTAGCCCCTTTCCATTTTTCCTTTTGTTGCCCTTTTTTTTCTCTGTAGAATACCTGCGGTTGAATCTGTAGAGCCCAAGCTAAATTCCTGCCTTGGATTCCCTGGTGTAACCTCCAATCTATTTTAAATACAAAGGGAAAAAAAGTTATATAAATTTTACTAGCGAATCAAGAGATGGACCATTTATCTGGGAGTTATTACTTCAATGCTCTTCTTCATTCTTCTTAATAGTACGACTCATTTAGATAATTTGATTCTCTGAAATGACTTCAACTCGCTATGGTGGCAAGTTAACAGTGCTCCTCACAAGTGCCGTCTCTTCCCGCTAAGATCAGTCTCATACTCCAAATGGTGCCGTTTCTTTGTACTATTGACTTAGCAAGTTAGGGAGAGCTCTTTTGTCTTTCAAATGCTGTACTATCTGAGTATATCGTTTGGGTCTTTTGTGGCCTATCCTGACTGTTTGATAGCAGTTAGTTCTTGTGCTGCTCCTTCTGGGAGTTCCTGAGTGCTTTTTGGAGGTTCGTTTCGGGTCTCTAGTGCCTTACGCTAGGAGACAAGTGCTGAAGTGTTTAGTACATTCTACTGGGATTTTGAGGGTCTCTTGGGCTGCAAACGTTCTCCTTGACTACCTGGTGTATACTTTAGGGGATGGAGGGGATAGCTGGCTCTTGCCAAGCAGAAGGAGAGATGGATCACTGTCTAGTGGGGAAACTCATCTCGGACAAAACTCTCAACAAGGTTGGAGTGAGGGGGGCTATTTTCCAGGCCTGGCATTTCATTCAGGATCTGGAAATGGAGGAAGTGGGTGAAGACCGTTTTATTTTCTCCTTTCCGACGAGCAGCTGTAGGCAAAGGGTGTTGGAGCAGGCTCCGTGGACTATCAAGGCTTTTCCCCTTGTCCTTAAACCTTTAAGCCTAGATGAAACGGTGCAGGAGGTGGATTTCTCTTCCTTATCGGTATGGATACAAGTCCACGGGCTTCCGGTGGGATCCACAACCAGACAGATGGCTGAATCGGCAGCTCGAAGGGCTGGAGAAGTGCTAGAAGTCAATTTTCGGTCAGATAGGATGGTTTGGATAACACAGTTTATCAGAGTGCGAGTTCGGCTCCAAATTTCTCAACCTCTCTGTCCTTGTTTTTTTCTATCCCGAAACAATCGTGAGGCAACGTGGGTTCAACTCAAATACGAAAAGCTATCGGAAATTTGCTACAACTGTGGGCGGTTGGGCCATCTGACGAACACATGCCCTGCACCCACCATTAAAGTGGAAGAACCGGCCTCCTTTGGTCCCCGAATGGTGGCTGTTTCATCAGATTACAGAAGATTTACTGCGCCTAATAGGGTGATTGCGCGAAGTAGAAACACCCAAAAATTCCAAACCAACCCCCAACCAGCGGATTTCCCAATCATCCCCCATCATCCATCTATTTTAACAGAGCATCGAATGGTCACCTTTGCCTCTGCAAATCCCTCCGATGTGGTGCTGGAAGCCGTTGATCGGAGCGGATGCTTTCGCCAAGGTCCTCCGGAGGCGCCTGGGTCACGGGTCCTTACTGCAGGGCAGCCTTCTGCCGAGGTACAGTCTGACACGGTCAGAGAAGCTCAGAGGCCAGGCCTATATGGGTCGGGGTTTAAGGAGGGTGGCTGTAGAGGCAGGTGAGATATGGCAGGAGTGGTCGGCTCTAGTCGGTGTATACCAAACGGCGCGATGTCTGACATGGATGCGTGGCAGGCAACGGTCGAGTTTGAAATGGATCTTGCTCGGATGGTAGAAAAGGAAAAAGGCAGAAGTCTGGTGGAGGCAGACGAGGCATCAAAGAAAGTATTGGAAGCTTTTTCCTCCTGCCGCGTGTTAGGAGCGGGTGGGATAGCTGGGCCTGGACCAGGTAAGCAGTCGGCCAAGCTCACTTCAACGGGGCTTACTGTGAGCCCGCTCTCTACTGGGCCATCTGAATCTGAAGGTCGTCCATCTGAAGGGCCAGCACCAAAGCAGTCCACCAAGCTTTATTCAACTGGGCTTACAGTGAGCCCATTCCTCCCTACAGCGAAATCAGACGGAATGCCGAGTAACTTTGCCCCAGACAAGGAAGGCCCACTGTCGAGGAAGGGTAAGGAAAAATGGATTGCTCCTCTTTCGCTTAGTGTTCGCAAACCAGGGAGTCTGGTTATTGGCTCCAAGCGGGATGATGATTTGAAGTCGTCTTTAGTTATCAACGAACCAATTCTACACCCTCGATTTGAGGAGTCTCGTAGCCAGGAGGAGCTGGTGGGTTTTGATTCGCAACCTTTAGCTTCTTGGATTAAGGTACACAAACATCCTGCTTCGGAGGTTGACTCATTGAGCACGAATAAAAAAAGACGGAGTATAACAGAGCGGCAGGGTAAGAGTAAGATGCGGGCGGGCGTTCAGCGGACTAAGGTTGTCGTTCATGTTGCTAAGGCTGAGGAGGCGGGCCATCCTATGCCCCCAAACTCTCCATGAAGGCCCTGTTTTGGAATTGTCGAGGATTAGCCCAAGCTTCGACAATTCGTTCGTTACGGGCAATGCTTAGACAGTATAACCCGGACTGTCTTTGCATCGTGGAAACCAAGATTTCCAATGCTACGGGTATTTTGACAAGCTTAGGATTCCCAGATTCAGTGGAGGTTCCCGCTCTTGGAGTCCGAGGAGGTAGTATTTTTGCATGGAGGAGGGGAGTCGATTTTGACTTGGTGGTTCGGCAGGAACATATGACTAGCATAATATTGTTCGGTGAACCTACATCCCAGCCGTGGGCTCTTACCTTCATTCATAGTCCGTGTGACCCGTTTCGGAAGGCTGAGTTCTGGCAGGAAGTTTCAGCTATTGGGGAGGCTTTTGGAGGTCCCTGGCTCGTTCTTGGTGATTTTAATGCCATTTCAGGGCAACACGAGAAGTGGGGCGGCAGACCATTCTCGTCGTCCTCTTCGGATGGCTTTCTCAATTTTCAGTCATATTCGGGTCTGGTTGACGTGGGGAGCTCGGGTCCTCATTTTACTTGGTGCAATGGTCGTAGGGGCCATCAAAAAATTCGAGAGCGGCTTGACAAAGGTTTGGCGAATGGGGAGTGGCTCTCTTTATTTCCCCGAGTACTTGTGAAAAACCTGCCAAGGATAGCTTCGGATCATACCCCTTTGTTTCTGGATACATATGGAGCTATGGATGCTGGTCCTAAACCATTTCGGTTTGAAAGCTGCTGGACAAAGGATGAGAGGAGCCGGATGGTGGTGGATGAGGCGTGGTCGAGGCCTGTGTGGGGCTCAGTGGCGTTTCAATTGGTTCTCCGGATTAATTCTACCAAAAAAGCTCTCCGTCAATGGAACAGAGAGGTTTTTGGTTCGGTCCAAGCCAATATTCAGGTGTTACAGAACAGGCTTGCTCTTTTGCAAAGTTGTCCGCCTTCTCAGTGGTCAGGGGACGCAGAGCGGAAGATGCAATCCGAACTGCTGGAGGTTTTGAGGATGGAGGAAAGTTTATGGAAGCAAAAATCTCGGGTAAGCTGGTTGTCTACAACAGACCTTAATACCCGATTTTTCCATTTGTCTACCATTATTCGTAGACGACGAAACAACATCGAGGCTCTTAAATCTGCTGAGGGGCAGTGGTTACATGATCGGGCGGCTATCGGGGGACACGCACTGACGTATTTTCAGACGCTGTTTTCTTCCTCTTCTCCTGTGATCGACCGTGATCTCGAGAATCTGATCCAACCTAGCATTTCGGATGAGGTCAATACATCTCTTTGTGAAATGCCATCTGTCGATGAAATAAAAGATGCAGCTTTCCAGATTGGGCCCCTCAAAGCTCCTGGACCGGATGGCATGTCGGGATTGTTTTTTCAACATTATTGGATCACAGTGGGGAAAGCTTTGACTGACATGGTTACCCATTTTTTCCACTCTGGTTATCTATTGAAGCAGCTGAACCACAGTTTCATTGTATTGTTGCCAAAGGTGGATCACCCGACCAAGATGGAGCAATTTAGACCGATTAGCCTTTGCAATGCAGCATACAAAGTCATAGCCAAAATCTTGTCCAACCGTTTGAAAGGAGTTCTTCCATCCATTATCTCGCCACATCAAGCGGCCTTCGTTCCGGGGCGAACAATTCAGGAAAACGCTATTATCGGGCAAGAGGTTCTCCACTCAATGAAGGCTAAGCGAGGTCGGAGGGGTCTCACCGCTATCAAACTGGATATGGAGAAGGCTTATGATAGAATGGAGTGGGGTTTCATTCTTAAGGTGATGAAGGCCTTTGGTTTTGCAAGCAAATGGGTTGGATGGATAGAGCAGTGTATTACCACTGTGTCCTATTCGATTATGTTGAATGGGTCTCCATTCGGTTTCTTTAAACCTGGTAGAGGACTTCGACAGGGCGATCCTCTATCCCCCTTCCTCTTCATCCTGGGGTCCGAGGTGCTCTCGAGGATGCTAGGAAGGGCCGAACATATGGGGTTGTTTCATGGCATCAAAGTTTCTCGACATGCTCCTTCTCTATCTCATCTGTTTTCACAGATGACATCCTGATTTTTAGTCATGCCAATTCCAGAGAGGTTGGGCAGATCAGCAAGGTGTTGGAGGAATACTCGCGGCTCTCGGGACAGATAATTAACAGAGGCAAGTCTTCACTATTTTGTAGTGGTAATACGCATCCGGAGGTGGTAACCGCTCTTTGTACTGCATTACAAATGAAGAAGATGGACATGAATAGCAAGTATTTGGGTCTCCCTTTGTTTCTCGGGAGATCGAAGAAGCGCGCTTTCGAGGATGTCAAGGAAAAGGTGCTTTCTAAGGTGGCGGGGTGGAAGATGCGAACCCTTTCGCAAGCCGGGAGGACGGTCCTTATTAAGACAGTGGCTGCAGCGATGCCTCTCTACTGCATGTCCACTTTTCTCCTTCCTAAAGGGTGGTGTGAGGATATTGATAGAATTCTTAAGGATTTCTGGTGGGGCTTTCCCTCTAAAAAACGGCACAATTTTACACCAAAGGCCTGGGACTCGATTTGTCTTCCAAAGGAGGCGGGAGGGCTTGGCTTTAGAAGATTGCATGATACTAATTTGGCTCTGATAGCCAAACTTGGATGGTTGTTCTATTCTTCCCCGGATAGTTTATGGGTCCGTTTGGTGAAGCACAAATACCCTCACATGTCCCCCCTGTACTCTTCAGCTTCTTCATCTTATGGTTCGAGTGTTTGGAAAGGGATCATGCAGGCTGCTCCCCTGCTTCGGACGGGTCTATGTCTGCTTCCTAGCAATGGTGATGCGGTTCTACTTAGGGAGCATCCATGGCTTCCTGGAGGAGAAAATTGTAAGCCTGCGTGGAGAGCTGGGGCTTGGGATAATTTGTCGGTTCGGGTGGTTAGCGACTTGGTTGTAGAGGGTGCGGGACGGTGGAATATTCCCTTGCTTCGCCAGTTATTTGAGGAGCACTCTGTGGAGTGCATTCTTAGGTTGCCCGTTCCACGTGCTTCTGTGGATGACCGGTGGATTTGGTCCAAAGAACTCTCTGGCTTATTCTCGGTTAAATCTCTAATAATGGCGGAACAAGGCAACCGTTCCACTTCTAATACCTTTCTTGCTTCGGTTCCATGGTCCAAGTTATGGAAGTTAAAGATACAAGATAGACTCAAGCTTATGTTATGGAAAGTTGCAGCTGGGGCAATTAAGACGAAGGGCGCTTTGGGAAGAATTTTACATTGCGAGGAGGAAGAAAGTTTCTTATGCCCTTTCTGCAAGCAGGCTCCTGAAGACACTCTCCATTTGTTCGTTTATTGCAGCGTCGCTAGTATCGCTTGGCGCGAATCTTCTTGGGGAGTGCAGATGGATTCTTTGGTTTTCTCTCATCCGGGCGAGTTGATTCTTGCGGTGCTTAATGCGGATTCGGTTTTTAATATCCGAGCTGATAGTATTTTGGCCTTTTCTCTCAACGTGGCTATTGTGTTGGACGAGCTTTGGTTCATTCGCAACAAATTACTTTTTCAAAATGTACCTCTTGATGTTGGGGAGCTGGTTTCTTCGCTGAGGAGACGATATGTCGAGCATGCTAATGCTTGGGTTACTTCGAGGCAAACTACCCATTCGAGCTGGTGTCCTCCTATGAATGGTAGGTTGAAGGTAAATACGGATGTTGCAATCCGTCCTCATGGGTCTTACATAGCTATCTCGGTTCGAGACTCTCACAGTTCCCTCTGTATGGTATACACGGAACGCTTTGCTGCTATAGACCCCTTGGTTGGAGAATCTTTGGCGTTGGAAAAAGCTTTGGAGTTAGCTAAGAGGCACAATTGGGAGCGGGTGGACTTCGAAAGTGACTCCTTGATCCTTTGTAGGGAGGTCCTTTCTTCTAAACCAGCCTCTTGTTGGGCTATTGCTGCTTTTGTGGATGTTATTAGGAAGTTTTTTGCTTGTTTTAAGGATTGGAAGATCGCTTGGGTGCCTAGGCAGTGTAATCGTCTAGCCCATTTGCTTGCTAAGTGGGCGGTTTCTTCTGGTTGTTTTGGTTGTCTTCCGCTTTCTAGTATTCCCGAGCATATCCGGCGTTGTGATATGCATAGCGACTTTCGTTCCTTTTGATTAATTAAGGTTGATTTAGCAAAAAAAAAAAAAAAGACTTCAACTCTCTGCTTCATTTGGATGTCACGTGGTTATCCTATTTTTTTTCTAGAAGTTGATTTTTGTCAACATTTGTATAAGACTCTTGAAAATCTTAAATGTTTCTTAATTTGATTATTTACCATAGTTGTAGTTGTTAATAGTTTTGTGTTCATAATCATCACTGGGTTGCTATTTTGTTGCATATAGAGCGTTGGAGGTTTTTTCTATTCTTGTTCCCCAGATTATCTTCTGATGTTCACATTTATCTTTTTGGCAGGGTAATCTCATTTGTTTTTTCTGAGCCAGTTAAAAGACTATCTTTATGTATCTATTGGGTGTGTGTGATATATGTATCTGTTCTGCGGTTCTACAAAATTTCAAAGAATTGTAAGATAGAAAGAATTCTCCTCCGAAAATACTACCACCTAATGGCAGTTTCAATGTTTCTTCCGGCTCTTATCTTCCAGGTGATGTAGGAGTAAAGAGGATGTATCTTTTATGTTATTCCATTCTTGAAACAGTTTGTTTAATACAACCCATGATTCTACGTCTGTTTTTCAGCCAAATTTTCTAGATCTCGCATTTGGTGCAGCTTTGGCAGTTTTCTTGGCATTAGAAATTGTTCGAGTAAGTTTTTGATCTTGAGAACTTTGTCATTTATCATACTGCTTTGAAAAAAAAAAACCCACTCAATAAATTATCTTGCTGTCAAAGTATCTATCACTCAATAGTTTGAAGTGCCATATTGCAGAATACACTGGACTATCTATAACTCAAGGTCTGGGAACAAAAACTTGTTGAGCCTTGAGATAGTAATTTATTTTATGGTTGCAACTTTAGGAGTTACAACACATTACGTTACAAAAAGAGAGGATTTTGTTAGAATCTTTACAATATGTTCTTAGGAGAGATCTGCACATAAAGAGGTCAGGATATCTCAAATTGCTCTTGAAGATGTAATAAGAAACAATTAATAGCCCCCGGATGGTGGCCCTGGTGACCTTCAGTGCCGTAAACCCTCGGTAACAGGGAGGAGGGAGGGAGGCTTAAACTGCTAGTAGACACCTTTAACATGTGCAGCAGTAGCATTGACCGTATAATTTTTTCTATCCATAGTTTAGTTCTGTTTTCAACCCTCAATTAAGTAAAAGGTTGACTTTCATTGGAATGTAAGCATACTACTATTCTGGAATGGTTTTCATCAATAAAAGGCTCCAATGGATTTAAGAAAGTAATCATGGGACTCACGCATGCCTGTTGGGAAAGATCCTGGTGTATATTTCATATAGAAAAAAGTAAGATGACCCACTCCAATATAGGAAGAAATTGTGCTTATTGGATTTTTCAGACGTTGAAAAGTTCAGTAAACATAGAAAATTGTCTTGGTATCTTTAACAATTAGTGATATCCATTAATGGCTTTCCCAAGCTAGTATGGGTCAACTGCACTGTCCTTTGTCCCAACCATTCTTAAAGTGGAGGAAATTATTAAGATCCTAGTGGTTGCAACGTAAAAGCTGGAGCTTTGCACTTTTTCACATGCTTGAAAACTGTTAAACTGGTTTACGTTTCTTTATCCCTTTCTTGGGTAATCTTTCATAACCGGTTTATTCTAGCCAGGTATGGAGAATTTGGCCTTTTGGACAAGCGATACATGAATTTATGAATGCTTTACATACCACCGTGATTCTGAACTTCTCATTGTCAGGGATGCACATTGTCTCCTGTGCAGTCCTAACTTGTTGAGCATAAGTTTGAACAGAGAAGTTACATTGCCTCTTTTAATGTTATCTGATGTTAACAGCCATTTCTCGCTCTTACTGGGTTGTGCGCTTCCAATTTGGATGTCTTCTGGGTACAACGATCGACCACTTACTCCTTTTGCTGGGATTTTGAGTCTTGGAATTGGGGATACAATGGTGAGTCTGCTTGTTTCTGTGTAACAGTAGTTCGATATTTAGGTTCAAAAGGCTTTAGAATTTCAAGATAATTGGATTTATTAAGTGACGTCGAGGGCCACATGTCTACAAGCATGCTTCTTTAATAGGTTGAAAGTTGCATTATCTGTTGTGTATTCATGAAAAAGATGGGAACTGTACCTACTGATAGTCTTGTTTCACTTGCTGCTGTCAATCAACTTTTTTGTTGAATTCTACTTCTGTGAAACACGTTTAGATTCAGAAGTCGTTACTCAATGTTACTGAGTCATCATGCTTAACGTCAAATTTCAGGAGAACATTGTTTGCATTTAGAAGCTGTACTATGCTTTACCACTTAATGTGATCTCGGCTTTGACTTCAGATTTAATTCTTTAGGGGACGTGGGTTTAATATGTGGAACTTGATGAAGTAGGGGGTAATGATAATTCAGTTGTATTTGAAATTATATTGTAGATAGAAATCATGGAACAGAGAAAGGATAGCACTCCATATATTTTTGGATTGCCTGGAAATTTCATTTTCCTTGTTTGCATGTTGTATTCTAACATATATAAAGAAATAGTTTAATAATTTTTTTACCATGAAACTATGGGATCATCGACACTTTGCACAAGAAATTACCAACTATGAGACATCTCACCCTCAATCTATGAACTACTGACACTTTGCACCCTTTGTATAAAACTTTTTTGTGAGAAGAAAATTAGACGTAAAATGAACCACATGCTCGTAGATTTTAGATCCATTTGTTAGTGATTGGAAGCGTTAGGTTGAAATGTCTCATATTTGGTAGTTTAGGGTGTGACAGGTCAAGGAACTCATGGGTTAGGGGCGAAAAGTGTATTTTAACAAAAATGAAATTTGTTCTTGATGAGACCTAGAGTATTGATCATGTACAGTAAACAAGAAAAGCCTTTTGAAGAATAGAAAACATCGCCTAGAGTTTTGGTTGCAATTTGAGTTCCTTTCATGTCAAGCCAAATATTTCTTGTCATCGTGATGCTGTTGCAACTGATGCATTCCTTAGGAATCCTCTTGCTTTTACACTGGTTTGGCTTATGGTGTTTCAATTTCTTCCTTGGAATTTCAGGACCTTGAAAAATATGAAAGTGAATTTCCACCTCTGTTGAGCTAATATCACTATCATCTGGACCATTGGGGCAAACAATTTGGCCACACTTTTGTATTATGATGTTTTGCATCACTTTACAAGCAATTTAAACGTTTGAACCTTATGGAATTCAGGACTGTACTCACATCTAGACAGCATTCTTGCTGTATCAACTTTAGGCGCATGTTGAGAAGTCATAGACTTTCCTTTTTGGCCTTTTAGCGGATTTTTCTTAGTCTGGAGTTGAAATTCAAAGGTTACCATTCCTAATTTTTGGTTACATTCCTATTCATGAAACTGCAAATGGATAAATTTTTATGACAATAGGTTACTCATGGGGCTATGCTTGTGGTTAGTTTGCCGGCGCCGGTTATTATGAGAGTGCAAAACCATGTGAGTGTTCCAATTGGACGGTGAGGATCGCGTAGGTTATTATGGACGGTGAGGATCGTTCCAACAAATTAATGACACATACCCGCGACCCGACCAGCACTTGCACCCACCCGTTCACTCGGATCCTCCCCCAAATATCGCGCCCTAACATTCCTCCCCCAAATTTCATGCGTCCCAGCCTTCCTCCCCCAAGCGTTCCTCCCCCAAGGATTTCTACAAAGTCCAGCACGTGCCTTCAATTACTTTTCAAGATGAGCATCGAGTGTGATGAACGCTGATTATCATCGGGAGGTGGAAACCCTCATCCTCATGGTTTGTATCCTTCTTCTTTTTTGTTTGTGAATTTCAGTTATTTTTCTTGTATTCTCTTCAGTCTTTTCATCTGCAACTATTTGCTAGGCACCAGAGTAGAGGATTTAAAATCTCTGGACTGAAGTTTGGATTTGTCGTTGCGCATTGCTTCGTTTTGTGTTGTAGTTTGATACGGACCTCTAATCGTTTTGGATGATCTCTTGAAAATATGTAGAAGTTCAGAAAAATTGGATGTATTGATGTTTTTAGAGTAGAGATTCAAGTGCATGATTTATTCGTTGATACAAGTCAATTTTATTTCTTACATTGATAAAAATAAATAACATAAAATAAAATTGTGATAGATGCTTTCTTGTATCCTTTAAGATATAAGGAATATTAATGTTGTGCGCATAAAAAAATAAACAGAAAAAATATGTTCATCTTTGCTGTGATTTTCTGGACTGGCTTTTGTAACAACTTCTTTTTTATTATTAAAGGCAATTCCACGAGATATGTTTCTATGTCAAAACAAAACGCAAGACCGCATTCATCCAGTCATAAAGTAAAAACTAATGGTTAAATAGTCATTTCATCCTACAAATCATTTTTTTATTTTCAAATTGATTATAAAATTCTATAAGTTTATAATTTTTATCAAATTAGAAGTAAATCTCTTAAAATTTCATTCTCATTCACACTTTAGCCGGGTAAATCTCTTATTTTAGTTTTGAGTACATTATGATTGGAAGTGAGGTGTGAATAGTTAACTTTATAAACAGAAGTTTAACAAAATGACTATTTGATTAATTTGAAACCTCAAGGAGCTGTAGCTTAGAACCAGAGCTTTACTAGCTTTATATAGATACAGATGTTTGATAGGTGGTAATTTGGATACTATTTGGTTGATTTTAAATTTTTTGTACTTCAATCACCTTCGTTGACTGGAGGTGCTCATCCTCATCCAGTTAGCATTTTCAATCTTTTTAACAGATTGTAGGAATAGATCAAGCTCTTGTTTGGCACCTGTGACTGCAGTATTGGCTAGTTGACAAAAAAGACAACACTAATTTCGAATAGTTTTGTAAATGCAATTGTAACTAATTTGGAACTAATTTGGCTAGTTCAAAAATGCAATTGTTGTGTAAATCAAACTCCATCTAATTTGGAAAGGACAACACTTAATGCAAAACAAAAGCAATTTGTATATTTATTGTTATGCTACTGGTAGCTGGTTGAAGAAAGTGTTATACTAATTTTGTGATTTCTATTTTGCAAAGTGAATGACATCGTCATCATCCATATCAACTGCACGGAGTAGTGCCAGTTAGCGATGGGCTCCTAGGGAGGTGTCGGAACCCCCAAGATGCAAGTGTGGCATCTCTACTAGTGTGAGGAGGTCCTTCACTGCAGAGAATTTTGGTAGACGATTTTTTGGTTTCCCCAACTACACTCAACGTGAAAATTCTAGATGCGGTTTTTTTAATTGGCTTGATTACCCGGCTGCATTTGAAGCAAATGATGATGCTTTAGTTTTATTGATTGTGAAAATGCAGCGTCTGGAAGAGAAGTTAGAGGCTGAGATTGTCAAATCACAGGCAAAGGATGTTGAGATTGATAGCTTCAAAGAACGGGAGAATTGCTTGAGGAAAAGCTTGAAGGATCCAATAACAACTTGAAAGTGAAGGATGAAGAAATAAAGAGATTGAAGGAAAATGTTCACCGACTTAGGGAGCAGCTGATAATGTCATGGGTGTTGTTTATTTTTGTTTTGGTTGTAGGGATTTCTCTTGGGTTGAAGTAAATGATGGATAATAGGTAGTGGTCCCAATGTTATGGTTGTAATACTTTTAGAATGATTTATCTGCGTCTTGTTGGATACAACTTGGGAACAATTATATATTTACATAAGCACCTCTTGAGTCCAAAAACATGCCCGGGAATTAAGAATGAAAGGGACTTTTACGTGAGCAAAGTGCTATGGATGACAAAACGATGACCAACCATTTGAATTTTGGTGTAATTAATTTGCAGATCGATTATTTCAGAGCATTGATCATTACCATTTTTTTTCTATAGGCCATCATTTATAAGCCTTTGATTAGAAGTAAAGATTGATATAATTAGAGGTATATGACCACACCTTTGGACCATCCCATGATGTATGATCAAATTGATGAGCCACAGAAAACATGTTGTTAGCAGACGTATAAACCTAACCAAGAAACAGAGAGTAAGATGACTGTTGTGCCTGGCTTCCCAACCAATGAGAAGACATTCATAATATAGCATAATAAATTTGGTTGACAAAGGTTTCTGTGCATATAAAATACAAGAAATGATAACAAGAACTTTACATGAAAATCATAGAAATCGGCAGGGTGATCCAATTTTCGAGAAGACCCATCACAATTTGAGATCATTTTGATGTCTGGATAGGCTTTCTTTATGGCACTATAGAACTTGAGATAATTTCCTGCTCAATAGAAGAATTGAAGAATAAATAAGAAAGTAAGTCTTACTGCACCACTCAAATATGCATAGCATTGATGCTCTTTTGTTGGACGGACTAGTGGCTTTTGCAACTATACTGCAAAGCACAGTTCAATTAAGCAGCCACTGTCCTTCACTGTCAACTTGGAAACCAGAGCTAAGTGTTTTCCAAGAAAGAAATCAGTTCTTGACACACAAACACAAACACAATCAAAAACATATATACTTATCTTGTATCCAGTATACATAAACAACCCAGACAATTAGAGGTATATGACCAATTGAATCTGTAACAGATATGAAGCAACGATGGTTTACGTGGGAACAGTTAATCGCAAACTCAAAGAAATGACCATTACAATGCAAATCCATGTCCAATCGTACGCATGCTCGATGTCCCTCCACTCTATGCTCCATACATCTACATTATCCCCGTTGTCGAGCAGTATCATGTCACCTGCATATACCAATCAAAGAAAAGGATTAAAAAAGTCCTCATACCATCTTAGCGGCTCAAATGAATGATAACTAACTCACCCTCAGGGATTTCGGAACTATTGGACCCTCGTCTACTGATATTTGGATTGATCCCTTCCATTTAGGCCATATCGTTTATGGAAGTTGCACTAAATACCAACCTGTTGCACTCCCCCATTATTCACCAATCAAAGAAACTTCTTTTATGGACCAATAAAAAGTACTATGATATTTTTATTTCAAATGAATAATATATGATAATATGACTTAAAAAATATCCAAATGATAATGGTATTTAGGCGACAAAGAAAATAATGAAGTGCATAAAGAATTTCTAATCGTATGCAACAAAGCCGGACATCAACTCATGATGAATTGAAACATGAGTTGATGAAATATTTATCTATCTATTTTTAGTCTTAATGCTTTTAGGAACTTTGATGAAATATACAATTAGTTATATGGGATATTAGAGTCTAGAGTGCTTCTAATAGATTTAAGAGAGTACTAACTACCAATAGATTTAAGAGAGTGCTTCAGTATGTGTAAAACAGTATAATGTGTAGTAACAAACTACTCTAATTGAAACAATTCATTAATTAATTAAATTGAAGGCCGAGATCTATTTAGAAAAAAAACATAAAAGAGATGTATTAAACCATCTGCTACCTTCTTGTGAATCGTCGAACTTGCCAGAGGACCGACCTTACTTCCAGGAACCAATTGCTGGCGAAATCTGGGGGAGGGGACAAAGAGGTCGCCTCCTATCAGCTAGGCAAAAGGGCAAAAGCTGAATTGAATGTCATATTGCTTCGCGCATAGGTGAAGATTTTGGCCTTACTTTTTTTGCAAAAAGGGACAGCTGAACTTCCTTAACTCGAATGCTGCCGTACTGGTAGCCATGGGAATCTCCAGTTTCAAGATTCCAATGGCAATGCGAATGCGATGACTTCGTTTGGGGGACAAAATACAACGTGGGTCCGATGGATTATAAATACCTGCGCATCCTAGCGCACGAAATTTGGGGGAGGAACGCTTGGGGGAGGAAGGCTGGGACGCACGAAATTTGGGGGAGGAATGTTAGGGCGCGATATTTGGGGGAGGAAGGCTGGGGCGCACGAAATTTGGGGGAGGATCCGAGTGAACGGGTGGGTGCAAGTGCTGGTCGGGTCGCGGGTATGTGTCATTAATTCGTTAGCACGATCCTCACCGTCCATAATAACCTACGCGATCCTCACCGTCCAATCGGAACACTCACACGGTTTTGCACTCGCATAATAATCGGCGCCTTAGTTTGCCATGTGGATCTAAAACAGAATGATTTTTCCCTGAAAAAGAAAATTACAAACACAGTATTAGCGCTGTTTAAATGATTTGCTAATTGGAGAAATGACAAGCAAAAAGACATTGATGAGAGTAGAGATGTATATGGCGGATAAGAAAACGTTTGATGGTGATGTGTCTAATTGTCAGGTTGACTGCCATAATTGTTTTTTACTATCTTATATATCGTAATCAGAGGATTACTTGACAGTTTACTTTTAATGCTCCAGGCATCAATGGTTGATCACAAGTATGGTGTTCTTAGGTGGAGCAAAACTGGCAGTAAGTATCGCCCACCCTTTTTTCGAGATAATCTACTTTTATTTTTGTTTTGGGTGCATAATAGAGCTTTTGCCAATTTGTTAACATGTGTGATCTTTTTCCATTTCCTAGAAAGAAACCATTGAAGGTACTACTGCTGGTATAACATATGTCCTGGCTGCTTGTTCGATTCTTCTGCCACTTCTAGCATCTACTGGATATATTGTTAGCCAGGTCCCTCTCTCTCTCTCTCGGCTTTGTGGCTTCTTTAAAGGCATACAGTGCATGAATAATGTTACTATTGGTTTCTTGCATTTCTACGTTAATGAATATGCATTATCCCTAAGGTCTTTGAATTCAAAACAAATACATATCTTATCAAGGACTTGTGTTTGTGGGCCTGTTCCATCTCTGAAACCCTCTTCCCCTCCCCAACACCCTGTTGTTTATATTTATTTGTTTCTTGTTTGGGTGATTAATGCATTGTTGATGTGGCTATGCCAACTTTTTCAGCATTGGTCCTCTCTTCTCCTTGCCGTGACCGTGAGTGGTTTATTGGAAGCCTACACTGCTCAATTTGACAATGCTTTCATACCATTGAATTTCTATAGCCTTCTCTGTCTGTGAATGCACAGCTCCGATCTTCCTAACGTAAATTTACATAAATCAGTAGTGACAAATGCTCCCAAAAATTTCCATTATTTATCTCAGGTGCTTTTAATCACTCTCCCCGCCACACCGGGTATAGCTAAAGGAGAATGGTTGCCAAGCCATTCTGTTGGTATTCTTCATAGGTTTATTGGTTTCCGAGTTAGGTTTTATTTTTTGCTATGCCTCCCAACAGTAATGGTAGGTTTTTTGAGCATTCAAAGGGATGACCCCTTGCGGCTTGCAGGCTCATTTGTACTTTTCTCGTGAAAAATAAGTCTTTCTTATTGGTTTTCGATTTTCTTTTTGTTTGGGGGAGATAAACACGTTGTAGAGACAAGGAGACGATAATTATTAGTAATAACATTCATTTCAGTAATATTATTATTTTAGTTTCACCTATCTCTTGTCTCTGACACATTAAGAATTATTGGTAATAACATTTATTTCAGTAATATTATTCTTTTCTTTTGACTTATATCTTGTCACTGACATTAACGGATTTGCGGGGCATTAAGTTCTTACATTTCTGGATAATGCTCCATATGTTTGCGACCCAGATAATCAGTTGATATCATCTCACACTCTAATGGGACTAGTCATTGATGTTTTAGGCAGTGGTATGAATTTCATTTCATCGAGGCGTAAATGTCAGACACATTTGAGAAGGGTAAATAAACTGGTCCTAAACACATGTTCAATTTTGTTAGGCTGGTATTCAAATATTGGACTGTTAAGTCATATGCTATTTCTGAAAGTAATCGTCTTTTGAACACCATATATTTAGAGGTATGTAAGGTGTTGATAACTTTGATTTTAGGTCACTGTTAAACAAAAGCATACCTTCAAATGTATAGATTGACATGTTAAAAATGGTGAAATATAATGTGAGCATTCCGCTCTGCTTATGCGCCGCTTTGTGGTAATTATTTCTGTTTCTTTTACAATGGAGTTTTTCTTCTCCTATTTTCATGGTTTTGGTAAACCTAGTAAAATCAAGATTTCAATAGAGTGATGTTAATAATACCTAGCCTAGTCTGATCCTAGACTAAACAATGTTCTTTTATCTTTTTGTTATTTTCTTTGGTTGGTTATGTGTACTTGTACACAAGTACATGTTAGACTTGGGGATCTGGATCAAAGTAATCTGATCAAAGATCGGTTTCTTACTCATTATCTCAATTTATTATGATTTAGTTTATAACATTAATGGAATACCGAATAAATCTTTGTTTGAAATTTGAGTTACTGCTTTTTCTATGACTCTTTAATTATCCAAGAGATGATCCGAAGTGAACAGGTATCGAAGCTATGATAACAGACCAAAATCGACGCTCAGGAAGTATTGATTCATACATTCCTCGTTGTTGCAGACTTTAGGAATAGTTTGTTTTGCTATCTTCTTTCGAGAACTGCCTAACATCCAACTAAAAGAAAGTTGAAATGATTTCAGAGTATCCTAATTAAAGTAGAGTCTCCGACTCTGGGAAAGACAATGCCCACTCAAAGTTAATCTTACATCTGAAATTGGCAATTACATTTTGACCTTACATGTCACCAGTCTATTTGCATGATTGCATTTATATATCCTTAAATTGACATTTGTTTTTTCCTATTTACCCACAGTTAAGATCCAACTATTAAGAAATTAAATAAATATTGATATTGTAACGACCCAAGAAGCACTAATCATATATGTGCTTGAACTCCAAAAGATTAATTGTCAAATTTGATTTTTGAAGATCCAGTTTTATTAAGGATCAATACGTGTTTAATGGGCCTTGACGAGGATTTTAAAATTTATAGGGGAAGAATGTGATATCTCAATCCTCCCTAGAGTTGGATCCATATGTGCTTGATGGGCTTTGACAAAGATATCAAAGGTTTAGAGAGAGAATGTGATATCTCAATCCTACCTAAAGGTGGAGAGGAAAATGAATAAGAAGTAAATTATTACTGATTAAAAAGTCTCTTTTAATAATTTCAAGTTGTTTCAAAAGCTATCTTGATTAGTCTTTTTTAAATCGAATCATAGATGAGGTTACCCTGCCTTAAGTTATTAATCAGTAGAAAAATAATGACTTCTTATTAATCTAAAAAAGCAAACTCGTGTAACAATAATGCACAAGGTGAGTTTGCTTCCTTCCTGCTATGATTTACAAGGAACACGTAAAAAAAGTTGTAAACTTTTTGGCTGATTTGGTAGGTTTAAACAATAACTGATACTATAGGTTTAAAATTGTATTACTTATATTCATGCAATATTATTCCTCCTTATGTGGTTATTTTAGCAATTGACGTGTCCTCGAGTCCTCGCTACACTCTTGATAAGCTGTGTGTGATCAACACTTGGAACATATATAGAAGCGTACCTATGGGGACCAATTTCAGTAACCTGTTTCCTACCAACGCGGAAAAATGGACGGCGAAAACATGTTGACACCCAAAAAAGATCTTCGAGACAGCTAGATATGTGATACCCACGGAAAATTATATACTTTCCACTTTACTTATTTTTGCACTTTTTTTCTGCCATCTCATCACTTACGTGGAGCTTGAGACGGTCTTATGATTAGGGCACGACTCTTCCATGGGAAACAGAGTAGGGCAGGCGTACCCAAAATATCAAAGCGAAATACAGTAGTAAGACTAGCAGAATAGTAGCCGCCAGAAGATATTTAAGCGAATGCCATGCATAATAATACTCGGTGAAAAACCACTCAATTGCAGTTAGAGACACCAGCGGGCATCTCTTTAGGGAGCAAAATGAGGGATAAGTTAATCTGAACCAGAGGAGGACGAAAAAAGAAGGAAGAATTATTAAAATCTTACATGTCCAAGAACTGGGGTTAGATGCATATGGATTAAAGATGTGCGAATATTGAAGCTTTAGATTGTGTACGATCGTCTTTCAGGCAGGTATATATTAATCATGATCAACCCTCTTAATTTGTATCATCCCAAAGCATATATATATATAGACGAAGATCATGTACTCGTGCAGATTTGACTGAAAACAACGTGGTTTTCGTGTCGGTGATGGCTTTCTAACCAAAAACTCTCTGTTTATTTGTAATGATTGCAAATGGTATGTACGTATACTATTTGGGCTGCCTCAAATTATATTTTTTATTTTTCTAATGGGGTGTCCAGACCAACTTGTGCACACCTTGACTAATCCAGAGGTCTGTGCAATTTTCTCGTCTCACACAAATCGGACAATTACCAAATACCCTAAAAGTGATTCCAAAGGATTTGTAACACTTATTAAATTTTGAATTTTAGACCTTAGAAAGAACATAGCATCAAGTCCAAACTTTGACCACTTAAGCCAACCCCTTAGAGTTTTGGGCCGCATCAAATGGTGATTAAAAATATATACTTCCCTATGGAAGTTTGCAGAAGGTTACAGTGGCATGCCGATGCTGACACGAATCAGAAGCTCTACACATGCAGCTTGGAAGGGCTTGGCCGTCCATACAAAGGAGTAGCACAAATCAAAATGTTGCAGCTGGGGCCCAAATGCTTGTTGAAGCGTGATTTTACATTTAGCTATCTAGAGTATGGCCAACTGAATGATCTCTCGAACTTTCTAAATCTCAAATCTCACTATAATTAACAGCACTAAATACAAATCTTGCAAGTATGCTTAATTAGGGTAAAAAGGAGAAAACAAAAGAAGAAGAAAAATCTACCAACTGATCCACAGTGTACTTTAATGATTTTGGAGGAAGATCACATGACTAGCCAAAAGATCCAAGCGTTAATGATTTGGAGGCAGACATGACTAGTCAACAGGGACGTCTCATGGTAAGTTAGAAAACTTGAAGTAACTCACCCACATGCGCTGGTCTCCCCCCATATCTACTAGCTCCAAGGTCACGCCGATAATAACCGCATGTCAGTCTTATCTATTACTGTCCAGCTAACACTATATATGCAGCAACCATACTGCTAAAAGGAGCAGCAAATAAACGAGAAAGAACAATAGTCATGGCAGCTAATCCCAGAACCAGTGGCAAGAAGAAGAAGAATGGCATTGTCAAGCTCAAGATAGTGGTTCAAAAGCTTCAGAAGAGCCTCCTATTCGGTAAGAAACCAAGCTCCTACAGTGTGAAGTCGTGTGAAGAAGCTGTTAGTGTCGACGCAACTTGTGTCCCTGCAGATGTTAAGGAGGGACATTTTGCTGTGATCGCTGTGGATGGGGACGAACCAAGGAGATTTGTAGTCCCCTTAAGTTGTTTGACACGTCCAGTGTTCTTAAGTTTGTTGGAGCAGGCAGCCGAGGAGTACGGTTTTGATCAGGAGGGTGCACTTACAGTTCCTTGCCAGCCAAGCGAACTCGAGAGAATATTGGCGGAGCAATGGCAAGAGGCCGGAGGATCAGGCGCAGATGTTGGAGTTAATTGGGGTACTTCTTGTAAAACCATGTTGCAAGTAGTTTAATCTTCATTGGTTTTTTTTTCCCTCTTTTCACGAGTAGTTTATGTATGTCGAGCAATATCCTCCATCGTTTTACTTTCACGTCTGTCCTACCAAGCACTCCGCCATTTTTGTCCTTTAAGACGTCTTCATTTGTCTCTAAAAGTAACATTTTTGTCCCTAATGACCTTTAGAGATGAAAAAATAGGCGTCCCCCGTCGTCTCTAGTGCGTCGTTGCTAAAGTGTCATTAGAGACGAAAATTTACCTACGTCTCTGATGACCACCTTTAGAGACGAAGAGGATCTGCCAATATTGGAACACATTCGAACGCAATCTAAAGGTTGTCAAATAGTTAAGAACACTAACACACTTTTGGAGACGAATATTTGCGTTGGAAAGTTTCCTTTGGAAAGTTTCCTTTCTAATGTACGTTAGTCAACGTTCGATTGATTTGGAACACAAAGTGCATTTTTAGGGACGAAAATTGCGGAAAAATAGGTTTCGTCTCAAACGTACATCTAAAAATGTTTGAATGATGGCTCACACATTTTGAGACGATAATTTGCTTCGGCTATTGTTCGTCTCTAAAGTATGTTCTAATATGTTCGAATTTTTAAGAGTACGAGCCACACATTTGGGGACAATTAGGTTCGTCGACTATTGTGCATCTCTAAATTATGTTTTATTGTGTTCGAATTACAAAGAAGGCGAGCTCCACTTTTAGGGACTTTAATGGGTTCAAAACAAACCTTTATGTTTGGTTCACCAAACCTGTAATTTTTTTTCATAACAAAACTCGTAAGTTAATTCACAACAAATCTGTAATTTTGTTTCACAACAAACAAGTAACAAATGACATTTAAGAAAAACCAAACAGCTTGCATTCATAACTTTGTTTCATAAAAAGTATTTCATTACAACCTGATAGCGTCCCTTCATAAGTTTGTTTCTACGCTTTATCCCGCCATTAACACATTACACAATAAAAGTAGCAGGATAATCCACACTCGGCCTGCATCATACATTTACACAACAAAATAGTTAATGAAAACACATCACTTCCATGACCTCAACAATGCTCTCATAATTGTAATAGTAGCCCACGACACTCCCACAATACATTTAAGCATTGTCACAGAACGCTTAAGCATAATCACCTCAGCTTGTAAATCTTTTATTTTCATCGTTAAATACGGTCTCAATTCCATTACACATGGCAATGTGCAAGGATTAAACCAGGAAAAATATTCACATGCTCTCTACAAGTAATGGAAGCCGCAAGTCAGTCGACCATTGCATAAGTGCCATAACAATGACTAAATGTTGTAATCACAGATAAGGCAATGAACATACCTTATTACTGTCGTAAAATACACACCCGAAGAAATGCCTTCCCGAATTAGCATCCATCTATGAAGTTCTAAGAGGTGCTCTCAATCCACAATCACACCGCATTAAATATGAAGAAAGCACATTCATATTCACGGAAGATGGCTAAAGGGTGCTGAATTATAGGAAAAATTTAAAACATAACTTATAACCAACACATCAAAGCTACCTCCAATAGATATAATCTATCAAAAACTTATTAATTGTAAAATTGGGTAACAAGCTTGCCAAGAGGTAGAAATGACGAGACTAAATATGCATGCCAAGAGGTAGAAATGTCAAGACAAGGTATACATGCCAAGAGGTAGAAATGACAACCTAAACTCATAAAATACATTTTTCTGAATTGTATATATCAAGCCCTACATCTTACACAACCAATATGACACAAATATTTAAAACATTCTTGAGATTCCCTAATTAGCAATGTTATCACTACGCAATCTGGGTTGCACTCTGATAGAGCCCTTAATTTGTTATTCAACTTAGGAGCTTAGAGTAGCCCTTGACATTTGGTCAACTTAATTATATTGTCAGATCTTTTGGTTTTTCTTTGAAATGAATGTCATTGATCCTTGGTCATCTTTATTTCTTATTCCTAGAAACACTTGTCCGCTCTATACTGGAACATCGTGAAGATGCCGATTTCACCTTCCATGTTTTCTTCAACATGAAAGAGCACTCAATATATGTGAAATAGAGACTTTATCTCCATACTTTCTTAGGGAAAGTTGCATAGATGTTTGAATTTATTATTTTCACTGCAAGCCAAAGTATACATGCATAACAAATTAAAGGTATTGCTATAATTGATAATTCTCCTCAGGTATATCACATAGCCCTGAATCATTTTGGAATTTGAGCCAGAGTCAATTTTGTAAGCCATGTCGCACTTGACATTACAACCTACAAGAAATTATTTTATTAACTAGGAAGTTGTGAGTCTATGTGACAACCCAAGAGGGGGAGGTGAATTAGGTTTCAATAAAAACTAAAACTTTTCATAACCTACTCAAACCAAAAGGCGTTTCAAGTATAATAAAGCACAATACAATAAAGAACCCCAATAAATAATGGAGAGTAAGGGTAGAGAGATAACACCGATATTTTTAGGTGATTCGGCCAATGTTTGTCTACGTTCACCCCTAAGACTATTGCTTTCATTGGGCTTTCTTCACTATAATTTAATAGTAAACATACCTTAACTTTCGGGTGCTAAGTAACCATTACAAGCATTTTGCCGAGGTCACGCTCTAATTCTTACAACAAATCTCACACTCACGGTGAGATTTCTTCTATCCTCACAGGTAGGCCCAAGTGTTTCCCACACTTTAATATTTTTCAAAGGATTGATGAAAGAGGTAATAAAGAATAGCTCTTAAAGCTTGATGTGCAAATACAAGACATAATAATGAGCAATAAGACAAGATCAAATAATGAAAACTGGAGTAATGATAGGTGGCAGCTATAGCTTTCTTGGGATTTTTGAAAACTTTCTTCTTCAAGCTCTTTCTCTCTCTTTGTAGGCTAGGTCATGAATGATGATGCAAGTGGTGATATTTTCTCTCTCCATCTTGTTCTATTTATAAGCCTTTAGTCTTAAGTGTTCCCCAAGGGCTTTATTATATTGTTGGAGAGGTGCCCTAGGTGCAATGATGTCATAAATGAGAGTTGATGTCATTTTGACTATATATGAAATTCTGCAACATGTGTCGACACATTGATCTCATGTGTCGACACCATCTTCAAGTCTGAAAAGAGGTTATCGGGTGTCAGTGACATGTGTCGACACTTTCATTACATATGTCTACACCACCAAAGTGGCTTTCGGGTGTCAGTGCAATATTTTGACACCATATTGACTATGTGTCAACACAATCTATGCTAGAAGAGTTTTTTAGTGCTTTGATAAAGCACTTTCCATTCAACTTTTGCTTGAAACTTCTACAATAGGTAATGTGAGCATTTTAGTGTAAGCATTGATCTTTGATTCAAATTTAGGGCTATACCAAAGCGAGAGAGTCTTAATCCTTTTGATGTGAATTAAAGAAATTGTGGATTGACAATCGTGTGTTCTAAAATACTCCAAAGCATATAAAGTGTTTGTTATCATCAAAATTGAGTTAGATTGCTCAAGGATCAAACTTTAGCTAACAGTACAAAGCATATCAAGTGATTACAAGTCCTATCACTAACAAGTTAACATTTATAAGATAATAATCTCCTCTTGCACGCTTTTATATATCATCACATTCTATCTAGCATGTCAACATAAACACATTACTTATATCTTAAGAGCTTCACGGCAGTATCAACACAACATCATTCATCCATTATTTCATTGTCTAACAATATCATATTGCCAACCAAGAGCATACCCTTACCTCCTTAGTTCTTTGGCTAATTGGTGACCTCTTGTGAATCAAAACCTTCATTCTCTTCTTTTTCAAGATTTCTTCTTCCTTTCTCTTTTAAGGGGCCAAAGCTCCTTCTTGCTTCTTCTCTTCTTCTCTCCTTCTCTACAACTCTATAACTTTCTATAACTTTATCTCTCTCTCTCTCTAATGGCCAGATGGAGGTGTGGCTAACCCTCCTCCCCCTCCCTATTTATAGCACCCTTAACCTAGGTTAGCACTTTGGGTTAAATCTAGGCCTCTAGGATTAACTAGGTCATGATGCATTAGGCTATAATTTGATCTAGAGTTAGCTTGGGTTATCTACACATGCAAACAGTGTCCATTGGGGGCTTGGGCGGCAATCACTTGTTCATCACCAAGTGTTGCATGGTTTTGCAGGTTCACGATGAGCAATGACAAAGGATGATTCCTATGGTGCAATACTGCGAATTGGCCGGTTTTGGAGGGTGCAATTGGAGTGGGCTTGGGCTTGGACAGTGGGTAGGCCAGCTATGGGCTTAGGGAGGTCCAATAGGTTTCAAATATAGGCCTAAGTTCAAATGGATTTCTAATTCTAGGTCCATTAGGTTCAAAAAATTTTAAAAAATTCTAGGATCGGTCTATGGTACACGGTTTGAGGTAGGATATGTCCTATTGGGTTAATTTTGATGAATTGAAAGAGATCACAAGTCAAAAGATTGAGAAAAAAAAGGAGGTTTGGAAATTAGAATTAGGCAAGAGAGTTAAAAGTAGGAATTTTACTAATTTTTGTTGCAAGGTGTCCCTATATAGAATTTTTTTTTTTTGATAGGGAGAGAGTATAATAATTTAATAGGATGAAAATTTTAAGTATTTATTTGCTACTTTTATGAAATTTTCCACATTTTTATACGGAATAAAAATTAATTTATAATATATTTATCTAAATTTAAGATAATTAATATGGTTTTTATGGGCGGGGTGTTACACATGTACACCCGCCCTACTGTTTAAAGGCAAATTTATTCCATCTCTTAATAATCAAAATTCACACTCAAAACCCAACCATAACGTATGAAAAAAAAATATATAATTCAAAAGTTTTTTCCGAGCATTACTATAAAATCCTCAAATTCAACATTTAACAAAGAATCCAAAATAAATAATTTTCCAAATAAACATAAAACTACTAAAGTCTCCAAATTGAAGCAATTACTACCAATGTCTCTCGAAAACTCTTTATTCAATAATCCAGCATCTTGCAGCATTCTCAGAAACTACAACTCAAGATCTTCTAGTACTCGTTGCCACCAACCGCTAAATCTGAAAGATAGAAAGTAACTGGTATGCTACAACTAACTCAGTAAGTAATAAATCAATTGAGATATGAGAAATGACAGTTTTATAGCAACAACAGAGATCAAAAAAAATGTAGTGAGGTATACCAAACCAAATAAACAAGTTGTAACAAAATATCTCAGGTCACGCAACATAGTGAAATTAGTAATAGTCACAAAAACCTCAATCATCATAAGTACAAATATAATTTTATAATATGCTCAAAACACGAGTTTCAACATTTCAACATACCAAGTTAAACAGTTCACATAAGTTCATGAAATCTCACTTTACCAAAATCTATTTGGTTCCCATATAACACATCAAACCATAAATACGGTTCACGATTAAAATCTCATCCTCTCCACAATTCGACTAATCACTACAAAAAAAAGGTCTATTGACCGCTGCTATAGGTCATTTTGGCCTATAGCAGTGGTTTTTTAGCGGCGGTCTCCATCGCGATAGATATATCGCGACGGTTTTCGGAATCGCTGGTGAAGACCTCGAGTCTATAACCGCCGCTATAGGCCCAACCGCGGTTGTAGGTTTTTGGCACTAAAGGTCTGTAGCGGCGGTCAACTTGACCGCCACTATAGACGTATAGCGGCGGTCAGTTGCCACCTATAGTAGCAGTCGGTGATCGCTGCTATAGGTTAGCAGCTCTTTTTTCCTGCATTTCCAAATTACCACTAATTTTTTCCTATTTTTTTATACATGTTTTTTTAATTGGTAATACAAATTTATTTTAATAATCATAATTCATTGGATGTAAAAATTTAAAGACAAGATAATAAAACAAAATATACTTCATTATTGATTAATAACGTTTTACAACAAACACAAAAATCTCTACAAGTAATCTAAAAAATAACAAATTTCTAATATAAAATAACAATATGCAAGAACCGACTATAATATTCAAATACAACGCAATAAGCAAGGACCAATTGAAATCTTCCTCTTTTTCCTTCTTTAACTTCTTTACTGGCCTTTTATCCCTCTCAGCATCTGACTCACCAACTTCATCCTAAATAATCTAATTTTGAAACAGAGAATAGTTGTCAGCTAACATATGTTATGGAACATGGACAACTTCAAAATTTGTTGTAACAGGATGGGGAGAAGAAAGAAACTGTTGCACATAAAAATTGCACAAAGAACCTGAAGTTCATATAGCAGGGATCCGCATGTTGTTTCCACTTGCAAAAGTGGATCAGCTTGAGGATTAGACACATTGAACCAATTGTACCTGCTAAAAAAGTCTCATATAATATAATGTATATAGGAAGAACAAAAGATAGTTCTTTTTACATCATAATCAATATTGTCAAAGCTAGCAACATTTTTCAGTGACATATAGCAATTATGTAAAAGACTAATTGTGTTGTCACATACCTCTCTGGGGTTAGCCCTAAGGTTGTGCAGATCAGGGCCCTCAACCAAAAAATTGACTTGTGAGTGAACCAAAAAATTATCTCCCTGTCAGTGAGAAAGATATTTTATGGCAACCATTCCAATCCATAGTATTGACAAGGGAAACCAATGGTAGTAACTAAAAAGCTTACAGGTGAAAGCAATATTTCCCTCCAAGCCTCACTTGCAGTTCCCCATAGTTTTCGTACAGGGTACACACCATTCACATTGAAATTTGCAGGATCTTCTCTCCATGTTGTATACTCCTTTGGATATCTCTCCTTAGCATCCACTGCCTCCAAATTCTGAATTTTGTTTAGTCTTATGCATAAAGAACTAAAGAACACATAAAAAGCAAGCACTTCAATGGGATGTTTGGAGCCCAAATATTTGTGCTCAAATATTTGGGTTTAATCATAAAAAATTCACCACATAATTTTTTATTATTATAATACTTATTAAAAATCTTCTCTCTCTTCACTTTTTCACCAACTCCAATAACATTTCTTTACTTTATAATATTTCCCAAACCCCAATACCCAAAATTTTCACCCTCAAACATACCCCAAATATCCACAAGTTTACAGAAGCAAGTTTCCAACTGGCTAGAGAGGAACACATTTTACAAAATTCAACCGGGCTAACTGAAAACTTGACCAAGTCATGAGCAAGTGAAACAAACTAGATTAAAAAAATTGAGTACTAATGTCCCTCCAATCATATAATGTGGAATCAAGCACAGTTCCCAAGTTTTAGAATTATCTGGATAAAAAGGATTTTGACCATTTTTCTTCCCTCCCTTGCCACAGAACTTCAGCAGTGGACTGCATTAAACACTCAGAGATCAAATTGGTGAAACAAAAAAATGACCACACTAAAATGTGTTGGTTAAACCATGGCACGGGATATTGGACTTGCAAAGCATTGATCAAAGTATATATTTGCCAAGACTTTTTTGTACCTCTCTGCTTGCTTCACTCCAACTTTTGTTAGGACGGATAAGTTTAAGCTTCCCTAAAGAATATGTCAGTCAACTTAAATCACCCTCAAGTATTTATCTACAATACATCCAAGGCAGAGAAGACATGGGGTTTACTTTTGTATCTAAACAATCATATAGGGCAGCATCAACCCTTCCCCCACAACAAAAAAAACCCTCTTCCTCCCTCCCCTGATAGTCAGCCATCTCCAATTTGCTTAAGTCAGCTTTCTACTTCAAAAGAAAGAAAAAGAAACAGCCATATCCATATTGGCGCACACCAAGGCAGTCGTGGTTTGCAAAAAAACCCATGGAATCCCAACCTTTGTCTTCCCAAACAATCCCAAGAGTCATGAACCAAAAACACTTTGATGAAGATGAAGAGGAAGAGAGATTTCGAGCGGAGAATAAAAGAGGAAGAGGGAGGGAGAAATTTCGGTACACGGGCGCGCACGGGAGATGAAAAATCCTCCGTGAAACTCACCGTTTTGCATTGTTTTTTTCTTTAAATTTTGTTTATTTTATTTTGATTTATATAATTTTCTTTTATTCTTGTAAAATAAAATTATAAAGCCACATAAACATTATAAAATTATAATGTTCTTTTGTAAGCTATGTACATGTTAAGTATTTTTAGTAAATTGTAATAGTATTTAAAACTCTTTATACTTAGTACATAACATATTATTTTAGAACACTCTATTTTATAATTAGTTTTTCAAATTTTTTAATAATAAGTTATATTTTCTAGGTATGTGTTTTTAGTAAAATAAATAAATACATAGTTATGTACATTCTTTTCATAATTAGTCAATACAAATGCAATTACCATTACAATCATAAATATAACTTTCATAACATTATTTCTAATTCCATATAACAACTTCAATATTCATAACACTCTCTCTAATTTCATATTTTATTAAGTAGGTCTCCTAAAAATTTTTTTAAACATGTGACAAAATAAAATTATGCATTAAAAGGAATAAATAGTCAATAAAATAATTATTAACCTTACAAAGACCGCCGCTATAGGTATATCTTTCGCAACGGTTTGTTTTAAAACCGCTGCTAAAGGTACGAGATACAGCAGCGGTTAGCTAGACCGCCGCTATAGACACTGAAGATTTTCTTTCTAGCGGCGGTCATGATGACCGCGGCTACAATGTGGATCTATAGCAGCGGTTTTAAAGTCTGTAGTGGCGGTCGCCGCTATAGACCGGAGATTATAGCAGCGTTTGCTCGGGCAAACGCTGCTATAACTATACCTATAGCGGCGGTCACTGACCGCCGCAATAACGACTGCTGCTACAGGTATCCTCTTTAATCACGTTTTTTTGCAAACCGCGGCCAAATAAGGGTCTCTAGCGGCTGTCACTGACCGCCACTATAGACCCTATTTAGCCGCGTTTTTTGCAAAATGCCGCGAAAAATACCCTTTAGCGACACTTTTAACGACCGCCGCTATAAACCTGTTTTTTTTATAGTAAATATTCGACCTACGGAATTTCTTTGTATGTTCCGCAATCAGTTGGGTCAGCTTTCAGTAATGTAAATTTCTGACCGTGGGATCGAAGTTAGTGTCAAGCTCTCCAGCAACGACTCAAGCATGATTTGTTTCCTTAGTATATATATATATATATATCTACGTAGACTTCTGAAATAGTATGGTCTTATATATTTTAGAGATATCGAAAGGAGATTTGCAGCGGCAAGCCAAATTAGCCAATAATACATGGATGTCACTACATTTAGCTAAGTTAAGCAACTCTTCATGTAGGAATTAATCAGATTATCAAAACACATAAAGAAAAGTCTGGGTATAATAGTAGGTGGGACTCATAAGAAGAGACCAATTTTACATATTTTTAGTACCTTTTAGCATTTTGTTTTTTTGAATAAAGGAATATTGTATTTTCTAAGTTCCCAAACGGTTACTTTAGCCTCTTTAGTTAGGATATTATGAGGTTAATTAAAATGGAAGGGACTAAAGTTCCCTCTAAGAGGATGTTCGTTTTGGTTAGATTTTTAGAATTAATACATAGAAAATGAAAGGAATTTTTTGAATTATAATAAATATTATAAATAAACATCAATGTAAATATTATTTTATATTTTATCTTTTACATATATCCCAACAAAAGTAATCTACAAAGAACAACCTTAAAAATCATTATTACTTTTTTCACTCATTAATACAAGTCAACAATTTCTACACAAACACTAATAAAATTCTAACAATACCTAAAAATTCTTAAAACACTTCAAATTCTAAAAATTTCATCAAAACGAACACGCACTAAGTTGGCTAATCACCTTATTATAGGTTCAGCCACAAATAGTAATGGACTCTAAATTCATATATCTCCCACAAAAAAATACGGTCTTGTATCAAATATATTCAACTTTTTTAGGAAAAAAATTAAAACAATTCAAGAGTTTTACAACTCAACATCCAAATTTCAAAGTTTTTCCATAAATTTCAACACTTTTCACATTAATTTTAATATTTTTTATTAAAAATATATCATATTTTCTCTTTCTATACTTTTTAACTAATTTCATTATTTTTTATTAAAAAATTCTATCCAATCTTTTCTCTCTTTTTACTTTTTAATAAAATTCAATAAAAATCATTTTCAATCAAACATTTTTCATCAACTTTTTACAAACTCTCATTAAAGACTCAAATTCTCAAAATTTTCTAATACAAACTCAAGATTCTTCTGAAATTTTTTTCTTTCCAAAAAACATTGTCTAACTCGATTTTTCCATACTTTTAAGTAGTTTGCTTTATTTATTCTAAATGGAGGCTTTATATTGGTTATTATATGTGCATTTAATTGCATGTGTTATTTCCCAAAGCAACTTAAATATAATGAGAAATATCATATGGCAGATATTTATGGGATAAAATCAAAATTTGTTCCTTACATTTTAAAGTGTCTGTAAAAACATGTAGACACTTTTCTCAAACATAAGATATAGTCAACAGATAATATAACAGAAGTGACCGTAAGAGTGGGTACTGAAACGGATGGAACCAAAATGACCAATTTCGGTTCTGTTCTGGTAGTCATCAGAATGCAAATTTTTTTTGTTCCGGTTCCATTCCAATATCAAAATCGAAAAGGAATCGGAATTAGAACCGGAACCGGAAATTCAGATTTGAGATGTGGATTTTTTTTAACATATGTTTTTGGGACCCTAATGAGTCAAAAATATTTTTTGAAAATTCGGTTATGGAAATTGCAAAAAATGACTTTCGGTTCCAGTTCTAGTATATGTCAGAATCGGAATCGAAACCAAATTTCCTAAGGGTGAGTACCGGAATGGATGAAACCAAAATGACCTATTCCGGCTTCGGTACTCACCGGAATGAAATATTTGGTTCCGGTTCCATTCCAGTATTGTGTCGGAATGGAACCGAAATTTTCAGAATCGGAACCGGAAATTCGGGTTTCATTATGTGGGTTTTTTTTTGTTAGATGTTTTTGGACCCTAATAAGCCCATTAGGCATTTTGGGTCAGAAATTTGTACAATTTTTTTTTATACATTATAATTTAACAATAAATAACTTGTAAAATAAATATTCATCCAAAATCTAAGATAAAATTGCAACATTAAAAAATTATGGGCAACAAAGTTGTGAGCTCTATTTTAAAATTACTAGGTTTTTTGCCATATTTTTTTAAAATAATTATAAAAATTGGAACAAAAAATTCGGCCCGAATTTTCTTTTTCGGTTTCGATTCCAAAAAATGCAAAAAAAATACATTCATGTTCCGATTCCGATATGTGCCGGAATCGAACTTACGAAACTAGAATCAAAATCCGGAATTCCAATTTTGGTCAGAATTTTTTTTCACCCTTAAAATTTCCGGAATTGGAAGTAAAACTGAAAATTCCGATTCAATTTGTCATTTTTGCTCACCCTTAAGCGACTGAATTAGTCGAAGAACGAGATAGCCTTATACAACCAATTCAAACAATTACCACTCTAACCCATTCTTATACCTCCACGAACACTACCGCTTGCATTATATTTCACTGCAGCTACACCAACTAAGAGAAGGTAAAAAACAATCTTACCAAAAGTTTGATCCAACCCTCCGTTCAAGATATCCTATTCCATCTTGAACCATTTCAAGAGTGTAGGCATCTCTGTTTTATTAGATTTTATTAGAGCTTGTAAAGAAAAATATTGAAAATATATGAAAAATTATTAGTATATATAAAAATAATGGTGAAAATTTTTCTTGGCCCATCCAAACAGAGCCACATCTCCACAAACTCTGATGTCTCCATATGCTCTTCTTCTCTCTCTACCAACGATCGAAACTCTTACCCGTGGCGTGGAGACTTCATCACCCAAATACCACCCAGCTACAGAGGACGTCGGTGATGTATCCATACCGGCCCAACAAAAACAGGACTCAAATCTTTAATAGATGCTGAAAGTACTTACTATATCATTATTTTATCCGGTTAACCACTTGTGAGGTGGTTTGAGTAGTGAGAATATTCATGTATTCTCCTCTCTTCTCGGCCCTCAGGCAGGGGCGGAGCGAAGGGGGGCCAGTGGGGGCCGTGGTCCCCCAAAAGTTTTGTACAAAAGAAATTTTAGTATATAGATTCAAAGGTTGACTGAAAAAATTACTGCAGGGCTCTCCAAAATTTAAAAACTTACATTTAATCACATTTAAAGTTTACAGCACTGCAGCAGTAAAAAAAGGGAAATGATACATATCCCGAAAGTTATCCCGAATTCGGTCCCGAAAGTGACGTGGCCATCATATTTGATTTAAAAAGGCTATGACCGGGTTGACATGGCCGTTCACCACTTAAAATAGCATGCCGGTTCAAATGGAAAAAGCCGGTTCGTGGAGCAATTATGAGGGGAGAGGGAGTTTGCAGGAGGCAAAAGGCTTAAACACCGGCTTCTGAAAGGGTAAGAAGAAGGCAGGCAGGCAGGCAGAGCTCGAGATATTCGTTAAAAAGTCGAGTGCTCCTCCATTTTCAGGTAAGTCCTCTGTGCCTTTCCTGGTATTAATACGTTTCTCTTCGGATTGGCTCGTTAAAGTTGGATATTTGTATTCACATTTCTGCTTTGTGATTGAATACGACAAATTAGTGCAAATCAAAGCTGGGAATTTTCCTTTCGTGGTACGATTTGTGTAGATCTGGGTATAAATGAACGGTTTTTGTTCGTGAATCATCTCCAAGCTTGAGATCTCTTCATTTATTTTCCTTCCGCAACGATGAACTAGGACCGGTTCTTTTTCTTGGTTATTTCTCTTTAAAGACTTTAAGCTTTCATAAGTGGATCTGGACCTCATGTTTCAGGATCTAAAGCCATGTGCTACTCTCCCCAGTTTTTTTTTGTTTTCATTTTGTAAGATTCGGATTTGCTCGCGCGGCAAAATCTCCGTTTTTCTTTGTCAATTCATTACCTATTTGTTTTGTTGAATTTCTTGTTCCTCGGGCTCACTGCTTTGTCAATTTCTTGTTCCTCATGTCTTAGTATATTTTGGTACTTCAAAAAATATTGTTTGAAACCAGGGAAGCTCTTTTAGTGTTTCTATGAGGATCTAAACCCAGCTTGCATGCTGTTAAAATGAGCGAACAACTTAACGCCCAATCTCAACGTTGCTATATTATTTTTTTCTCAGTAGCACAAACAGAGACTGTGATTAACATGCACCTTTTTCCCAAATTTTTTGCTCGGGTTTGTTAGCTCTGTGATATAATTGTTTTGTTATATGGCAGGATTGTTAATGCCTTTGTGTTGGTTGCGTTTCAATTTTTTTACGGGACAACCAGGCAGTTTATAACCTGATTTTGATGGTACTTGGGGGCTTCTAAACATTGATTGTGGTGAGAGACACAAGTAATGTGTCGTCAGATTACTTATATTTGAGAGAGAATGGGATGCCTCGTGGGCTCTGTTTGTCATTATTTGAGATATTTTGGTTCCATTATTTGAGATATTTTGAAAGCTCGACATCTTGGGATTACATTTTCTGTGCTTGATGTTTGAGTTTAGAACCTTTTCCCTTAGCTTTGTTTATATTACATTGTAAACGAGCTGTTAAATGATTTGTTCTGTTTTGGTTTCAGACAATCTCATACATGGCAGAGCGTTTGGTTGGCACAGGTTCATTTGGTGTTGTCTTTCAAGTACAACATGTAATGATTTTCTGGTGTGTTCAAAAATATGTAATGATTTCTGGTTAATTGTGTGTATGTTTCTTTCATAAAGATATTGTTATCAAGTCTTCCATTTTCAACCGATATATATATCTTGCTTACCTAATGTTTGATGCTTTTGATGCAGTTTTGCTTTGTGGGATAAGCCACTGATTCTGGACAAATTGTAATCGGGTTGACACTGGGAGGCAATTTTTTGTTGTTGCTGTCACTTTTTGAAGATGGAAATCATGTGCTGATTTGCCTCGTTTTTTTAGAAGGGTGTGCGTTAGATGATATTAGTATAGGAGATTGTAAAGGAAGTTATGTACAAATGTGATTTTGGAAGGTTGTTCATACTCTTATTGCATATTACGGTAGATTGAAGAATTTTAGTTTTTTAGTTATATATGTATGTGACGTTGGAAGGATGTGGAGACAATTTTTTTTTATCAGAAACAATGTGACAGGTGTAAATGAAGGTTGCTTTCTGGTTGACAATGTTCGAAAGTTTGTTTGATCAGAAAAATTTGACATCAATTGACCTGTAATTAGCATTCAAATTGGTTTATTTATAGCATTGTGCAGACAGTTTCAATGACAACAAAATTGGAAGCTGATATTTTGACATAAATATGGCATGTAATTGACAGGAAGGTTGTCTTCTTGATATACTTTAAATCTGCCGAAATACAAGCAGAAACACAACATCCAGAACCACAACCTAATACATCCATACCAAACCTAATAAAAGCAGAACAGTAGGTACAACATCCAGAACCAACCTAATACATTACATTCCAAGTCTTTACACAACTTACTAACAAACAGGAATGATAAGCAGTGTTGCATTACCATCCAATGTCATTTCCTGGGTCTAGGCAATTTGCTGTGGGTACACCTGGGTAACCTAGAATACGCACCACCCAAAAGGCATCTCCAGCTCTTCCACCTTCAAATTCATCAGGTGACCCACCCAATGCCAAACCAATTTCCCGCAAAATTTTTCTTGAAAGGTCTGAGAGTACACAGAAATTGAAATTTGTAAGTAGGAAACATACAAAATTACAAGGTAAAAGAAGGAATAAACAGTACTCCTGGAAAGCATGCCTGTGCAGAGGCTGTTATACTCCTCCAATAGTTCTTTAAAGTTCAGGGGATTACGCGGCCTGCACAATGGACCAGTTGATAATGTATGTATTCCTAGTTCAAACTAGAGACATAAATTACCTTTTCTCAAATTTCTCAAAAAAAAAAAGAACACCGTAAACTGTTCAGTTAGTGTTTCTTGGCAATTTGATTTTTCATATTGCCAACCACCATCGAATAGGAATCACAATTGTTACATTACAATGTTGAGAATTGTTTCCTGTAGGAAAATTTGGAGTACGGTAGTGAGCTGAGAAACAAATCTCTACATACCATTGGTTGCATCCTTCCATTGGTTTGCCAAGCTCTCCATACATACCTTCTTTCACTTCTTTATAGCACTGTCAGTGGTGAACAACGGATAATGGTGTTACTATAAGTAAGATCAAGATTTAGAGCAGCAGCTGAAACGTATATGATAACTACCATATCATAAAAGACCTCGGAAGTTTATAACATAAAGAAGAGTATATAATAAATCCATGCACGCAAATAAAGAATATAACATTGAAAAAAACCTATAATTTGTAAAGAATATAGCATGACCTACATCAATTGCTTCGTGCATGTCAGGGATGCCTTTGGTTATATTCTCTCCGATTCTCTGATATCCTCTGCATTGAAAAATCCATTCCTGTCAATATGAAGTTTGCAGATTCGACTCATAAATCATAGACTGATGCTGAATTCCGAAAACAACATGTAGGATATCATTCCTCTAGCAAACCTGAACCCACTTGCAGCAGACATCTTGATTTTAACTTTTTCTTCAAACCTTGAAAGGAAAGAATATGTGTATCTGAAGACGAACCCTTTACACTGTCGGAAGCCCCAAATTAGCACAAATAGAGATTACTAATTGTGCTTACAGAAAGTGCCCTTTACAAGCTACCGAGCTTTACAGACCCATTTTCACACATTTTCCCTTGACGCAGAGTCATTCCTCTCGTTTCTGATTAATTCCCGGCGAAACCTCTTACAACAGTCCGATACCGAATTTTTCTAAGCTCATTAAAATGCAGATTCGGACGCTAAATCTCAGATTCAACAGCTTGAAATTACTCCGATTCAGAAGATACACTGGTTGAAAATGAAAGACCCAGAGACAAAAAAACTTCTGCCAAATCTCAACTGATACACTAACTACAGTCAAATCAAACGCAAATAGGGAGAAGAAGAGGAGTCTTACCGGCCGATCGAGATGAGGAGAGGGGTTGTTGTGGGAGAGAGAGTAGGGAAAATCCTATTTAGGCACCATCGGGTTCAAATGGGGGAGATGGAGAAGAACCGGGAGGGAGGGAAGGAGAGAACCGGGCCATGTAGGGAAGGAGAGAACCGGTCAGCTTCTCAACTATCGAATATTAAAGTTGCCACGTCAGTTTCGGGACAGGATTCGGGACAAATTTCGGTAGCTGTATCATTTCCCGTAAAAAAATTGCCTACAAGGCTACAACCAAGTGCCAACGTTATGTGCTTAGAAAAAAAAAAAAAAAAAAAAAAAAAAAAAAGTGCCAACGTTATG
Source organism: Myrica gale (assembly GCA_963930655.1). Taxonomy (NCBI): domain Eukaryota; kingdom Viridiplantae; phylum Streptophyta; class Magnoliopsida; order Fagales; family Myricaceae; genus Myrica; species Myrica gale. Next base: position 16,659,758 of record OZ005602.1, on the reverse strand, counting down.
TGATAGCCTGATAGCCTACATGAGAGCTGCCAGAGTTGGAAGTGACAAAATTCGGCTGAACTGAGCGAAGTGACACAGTCACACAAAGTTAATTTTTTGTTTGTAACCTCACGCTAAGTTGCTTCTCTCACACGCAAAGCCATCCAATTTTCCGTTGAATTGTCTTGCTATCTTCTTAGTTTTGCGTTGCCTTAGTCTTCTAACTCTCTTCCACTCAAGCCTTGGTCTTCTAACTCTCTTCCACTCAAAATCTTCTGCGTTGCCTAACTGCCTTGGTCTAACTCTCTTCGGCTCTTCCACTCAAAGTCTTCTCTTCCACTCAAAATCTCAAAGCGAGCTGCTGCAATTGCAAAGGCTGAACTGCTGCAAAGTGGTGTAGAGATGCAAAATTGGTATGTTTTCTAAATGTTCGAACTACTGCATCATATTGATATGGATATTTTTTTTAGTTGTTTGTAGACTGTAAGAACTAAGATATAGATTAGGTTGTAGAACTAATTTATTATTAGTGGGTGTTAGTAAAACTCATTTCTCTTTTCTTTATATATGTTGTTATTTGTTAAGTTTTTAATCTTTTAATTTGTATTTTGGAATTTTAGATTACATCAAATTAAATAGTTGTGAGCCTGAAATTTTTGTTATTAGGTAATATTTGTGGAAAATTACTGATTTAAGAATTGTAAAATTAGGTTGTACTCATTTTTATTGTAATTTTAGTTATTGTATAGACACTTTGGTGGTTTTAATTTAAAATTGTATCCATTTAGTCAAATATAAGTGTAAGAGTCAATTTAGTTATAAATTGATCAAAATTTATTGATAATATAATAATCTCTTTACTCTTATATTGATAATTTGTTATAAAGGTAGGAAATTTTTTTTTGCCATGAGTTGTTTAATAGGAAAAATCTTAAAACTAATAAATAGATAAATTTCGGGAGTCTTAAATTGCATCAATGAGCAAGCCAAAAACGATTGATGCTTTTTTTAGGAAAAAAAGGTGTTGACTCGAATTTAGAAGTATCTTCTTCAACGTCTAATCCTCACATTTCAATTCCTGAGCAAGGTCCTACTAAAGTTCAAAGAATTATTCCTCAAGAAATTGACATTTCTACTCTAGAACGTGATCCGGGATTACCTCCTCAGATATGGGAATATCCAATTAATCAGCAAGATGAAATTAGACGAGCTTATCTTAAGGTTGGTCCCTACCAGTTCACTCATTCTCATGGTTCTAAGTATCCACTTTCTGGACCTGAAAGTTATCCTCGGCGATTTCAATCATCCTGGTATAAAATGTTTTCTCGGTTAGAATATTATCCTTCAAAGGATGCTGCATATTGCCTGCCATGCTATCTTTTTAATAAAAAGCCAACTGGATGTCCTGGAGCTAATGCATTCACTATTGATGGATTCCGTAATTGGAAAAAAGTTCGTGATGGCAATAATTGTGCTTTTTTGAGTCATATGGGTAAAGATCCATGTTCACTTCACAATAATGCTTTTAAGTATTGTGATGCTTTGATGAACCAATCTCAGCATATTGATAGGGTTATGGAGAAGCAAACTTCAGCACAAATAAGAGACAATCGATTACGATCGACAACTTCAATCAATTGTATTCGATATTTAACTTATCAAGCATGTGCTCTTAGAGGCCATAATGAGGGTCCCCAATCAAAAAATCGTGGCAATTTTCTTGAGTTGATAAAGCTTATATCGAAGTATAACAAGAACGTTGAAGAAGTTGTCTTAGAAAATGCTCCTGGAAATGCTAAATACACTTCACAATTCACGTCCTGTCCAAAAGGAGATTCTACATGTCTTTGCAACTAGAGTGCGAAGTACAATTCGAGAAGAGATTGGTGATTCAAAATTATGTATCATTGTGGATGAAGCTCGGGATGAATCTAAAAGAGAGCAAATGGCTCTTATTTTGAGGTTTGTTGATAATGGAGGATGTTTAAAAGAACGTTTTTTTGATATTGTGCATGTCAAAGATACAAGTGCCCTAACTCTTAATTCATTTAAAAGGAGGTTTGTTAATTCATCAATTTTTTACAAAATTGAGTTCCATTATTAACATTGTGGGTGCCTCTTGTAAACGCAATGATGAATTGCATGCTGCTCAAGCAGCTGAAATTGCAAAGTTGATAGTTGTTGATGAACTTGAAACTTGAAGAGGTATAAATCAAATTGGTACATTAAAACGAGCTGGTGATGCAAGATGGAGCTCTCATTTTGATTCTATATGTAGTGTGATAAGTATGTTCAATGCAACTTTGAAAGTTCTTGACAATATTATCATTGATGGATCCACTTATTCTCAACGTGGTGATGCCGATGCAGCATACAAGGTTATGATATCATTTGATTTTGTATTCATTTTGCAGTTGGTGAAAGAAATCATGGGATTTTCTTATTGTCTATGTCAAGCACTACAACAAGAAACTCAAGACATTTTGAATGTTATGCATTTGGTCAAAACTACAAAAGAGCTTATTCAAAACTTGAGAGAAAATGGTTGGGATGCCTTTCTTGAGAATGTGAAGTCATTTTGTGAAAAACATGATATTGAAGTTCCTGATATGAATGCTTTGCACAAGTCAGGTCGAGCTAGGTCTCAGAATCAACGAGATCATGTTACAATTGAGCACCATTATCGAATTGACATAATTGTGGCTGCAATTGACTCTTAATTACAAGAACTAAATAGCAGGTTTAGTGAAAAAAGGAACAGAACTTCTTATTCTTAGCTCGACCTTGGATCCTAAGGTTAAGAATGCATCTAACTTCTTCAATATCGATGATATTTGTAGACTTGTTGACAAATTTTACCCTGAAGATTTTACAGAGCAAGAAAAGATTCAGTTGAGATATCAATTGCAAACCTTTTAAGTGTGATGTGTCTCGTGATCCGGATTTCAAAAGTTTTTCTGCAATTTATGAGTTATGCCGAAAATTGGTGGAAACAAGAAAGTCAAAGATTTTCTATTTGATTGATAGATTAATTCATCTTGTGTTAACTCTTCCAGTTTCAACAGCTACTACAGAGCGAGCTTTTTCAGCCATGAAAATCATTAAAACAAGACTTCGCAACAAGATGGAATATGAATTTCTTACAAATTCTTTGGTTATCTATATTGAGAAAGAAATTGCTGCAACTGTTAGCACAGAAATGTTAATAGATGATTTCGACTCTTTAAAGAGTCGTCGAGTTGCTCTGTAATAGGAAATTAATATGCTTTGTGTACTTTGTTTTAATATATCTAGATAAGATATATTTTTGTGGATTGTAATAGGAAATCAATATGCTTTTGTGTACTTTTCTTGAGAATATATACAATCAAGTTGACATGATGTAGGAAAAAAAACTGTCATTTCGCCTTAAGAGTTGGCCCCCTGCAAATTCAATCCTGATTCTGCCACTGAGAACATGTTTCATGTTAGGGAAATGGCTTCAATAGGGCATATGTGATGCACAGGTAGGGTCCATTTTTATTTCTGTGACTACGTCTGTTTATCCTATTGACTTAGATTATTATATGTTCTGTTTTGGGGTTAATCATTAAGTTCAAATCACATTCGTGCATGACTAAGTCAAATTTGGAATCAAGAAAAAATAAAAGTCAAATTTGGAAGTGCTAGTAAGAAAGCATGAAAAATTAAGCAAAGGAAACACAAGAAAATGGGCCTAAGATCCCAAGAGAGACACACGGGTACAAGGAGAAACAATGGGCCTTGTGAGCCTAATCCTACATACGGACTCTATTATGGCCTAATTTGGGAGATCCTATGGGGTAAGCTCACACCAGATCTGGAAGTTTCACTCAAAAAAAAATAGGGCCCTAATTAGAAATAATTAAAAGCTAAGTGGACTAATAAAGGGTTGGCTAATTTTGGGCCTCAAAGGAGAGTTAATGACTGTTTTAGGCCATAACTAAAAATGAATTAGACCCGATTAAATAACTAAGAAAACCCATGGGCTTATGGACTTGGTTGAGAAAAGACAATTAACAAATCCATTAGACATTGGGCCTAAAAAGAGAAATGGGTCTTGCATGGGAAAGAAACCAAGTGGACCCTTGGGCTGGAAAATTTTCAGATCTGAGGACCACCCTAAGGAACAAAATGGGCCTCAATAATTAATGCCAAGTGAGCTATAAGAGAGGATTAACATAACAATGATTAGTCAAGCACATGGACCAACGGCACTACGATGCTAAGATATTTGTACCTAGATATTTAATTATGAGTCTTGATAATAAAATCCTCCATTTCATTAAATAAATATTTTATGGAAATTATAAATGATAAAAGGAGGGAAGATTTAATTACTTAATAAACAAAGGTAATAATAACTATTGAATTAAAAGGGAGAAGAATAAGTTTTAAAGAATTATGGGCTTTCTTTCTAAAATATTAGCCTAGCGACCGAATATAAAGATTCTTATATCTAATTATACAGCAAGTTCACTTATTGAACCAAATAGGGGTAATCATATTGCGATGTCATGTGAGGCATGGATAATTTCAAATTTAACATTGAGTCATCATGTTGCCATATGATTCTATGATTATACTTAGTCATAGTACTAATGAAATCTAGAACCGGATAGCGTTAAAATGCATTGTTGGATTGCACTTAAATGCATGGGTTAGATTGAAACGCATTGTTTGATTGAAGTTAAAATGCGTTGATTGTCATGGTTCATTTCATTCGTATCATTCATATTATAATATGAAATACAAAATAGATTGTGAATGAAAATAATTATGATGCACTGAGATAGCATGAGCTTCGATTTGAATTAACACAATTAATTCAATGTTACCATGGCTCGAATATTAAAAAGGAACTATAGTTGGGAATGAGATATTTAATTATTGATTAATAATTAAAGAAGGGGAGCATGACGATACCGATCACTCGGGGGATGTGCAACTATGACCTTGATGATTCACGGGGTGGCCTCCCATAGGTATGGAGCAAGGCTCTGCCTCGAATTTTGTTATGATGAGGAGTGTATCACATAAATGTCCCTGTGAAAATGGTATGGGATGCACAACTCCAACTCTGGAGGTTAAACAGAACGAGATGGAGGTTGGAAAACAAATATCTCATAAAAGTAGTAACTGAGAGAAAATCATCCGTGGACATATTATCTGGCATTGAATTACCATTTTCATTGTATCGCATTATGTATATCTATTGTAACTATTGTGATCACATGCCCAAATTTCTATTTTGTGACTGCTTGTTGCCATTGACGCCATGACCCCTTCCCCGACCTTATTGATTCCTTATGACTCATCTCTTTTACTTTTGTTTGTATCGTTTTACTGTGCATTTTAGTAGACTATGAGAATACACAGTATCTATCAAACTTTCAATCATGAGACCCAGCTTCAAATGGCTCAGATCCAGATTTGACGCTCGATCACTCATGACGTGGTCATCGAGCATTTTTTTTTCTAGTTGATATGTTGTAACTTTGAGAGCCAAGACCCTATGTAAAAAATATATATATATTTTATTGGGTTGGGTTGCCTGCTATATTTGGTTAATGGGTAAACTAGTGCGGGAGAACTCATTTACTTACCGTAAATATTATAATTGATACGCTCTATTAATAGTAAGTTGCTGCTATGATCTATGTTTTGTGGACATTTATATAAATTATTAAATTAAAACCTTCTAAACATATTTGTACTTCTGCGATAGCTTTGGGCTCGGAGTGATTATATGTTTATATTTTGTATAGCTCACACCTTTGTAAATGCGTCGGCAAAAAAAAAAGATTTTATTCTATTAATTCCTTTAAATAAAAATAAATTATATATTTAACTTTTGAAGTATTTCTACATCCTTACAGGGCTAAGAAATTTTTGTATTAAGTCAAGGGCATTTTAGTCATTTGAGCACGCGGAAAAACATGCGTGCCGTAGCCTTATTTTCTTAGCATTTTGTTACTATAAATAGAGCATAGAAGTAAATACGGGTACAAGATGTGAAAAAATTAAGATTTTATCAAGTCAAAACGTAATTGATATTATCATGGCTCATTCTACAATTAGCTTATGCTAATTATAATTTATATGATAGAGTTAGAACTTTTATATAGCGATATTTTCATATTAGAAGTTATAATATTTGATATATATTATACAACATATCTAGTTGTGTTCAGATATTTGGTAAATGATAGAAGTGAGCTTGGTTAAGGCGAATGGCTAACCATGTAAGATTGAGACATGTTGGTGTACCGTAAATGTAAGATATATATTATTTTATATAGTTTGCATCATAATATATTATGCTGGAAAAATTTAGTATTTTTTTTTCTTTGTTTATATTGTTATAGAGTTAAAATAATTCACAATACAGTCCACAAAAACGTTTGACAAGCTGACTTTTTAAAGTCTTAATTGTACGTTCCCAATGAAAAATCGGTTCCTGGGGTTTAAACTTTGACAAATTTGTCTTTAAGGTCACATATTTGTAACATTCCAGTCTTTTCTTTCAGTAATGAAATTTGATGACGTGATAATTTATAATAATACAAAATATGTAAAAAAATATCATTAAGGACATTTAGAGTCTGTTTGGCCACAAAAAATTTTTAAGATTTTTTTTAATACAAAATATTCACAACCAAACATCATTTTTAACCCTACATAAAAATAACTACAACATGCATACCAATAAAATTAAAATCACATAAAAATTCTAAAAACACAAAAAAATCCTCAAAATACTATACAACTGAACAACCCCTTAGTACTTAGAAAAAAAAAAGAACAACCCCTTAGTAAAATACAAATATTAATTTGAAAAAAACTTAAAAATATTTAGAAAAAATAATTGATCGGAGGCTCTGGCCTCTCAAGACTAGTCCATTGTAATGAGCCTGACTGTTTTGAGGCTGGTGCCCACAATTATGGAAGCAATTATGAAGAATTATTTTTTCTGAGGATTTTATTTAAAAAAAAAGTTTATAACTTTTCAGATTTCTACAAATCAATTTTATTTTTATTTTACAAAATGTCCTTAATGTTTATTATAATTATTATTTTTATATATTTGTTAAGTTTTTAACACTCAACGTATGAAACCTGCTGAAAAGAAAATATGGCTGCATTTGTTGGATGAAATTCTCAGTCACCTTCTCCACTACTAAATGGGTATGGCACATTATACCAAACTACTGAGTGGGCCTGCCACATTAGAACAACTACCTACTCATTGACCCACATTCGGTTGACTGAGTCCAGCCTACAAAACACAGAATGGTGAAAATTGGCTTAACGTTTCCAACGCTGTATTTCCCCCACCATGTCTCGGCTACCGAACACAGTAAAACAACCTGTTGGTTAATAAGCTTGAGGAAATATGGCCAACTTAAATAAATATGCAGAGCTACAACCTGTTGGTTAATAGTATAAAAAAGTCTACACTCGTTGTGCTTCTTTTAAGTAGCATGATGGACTCTGTTATTGAGATGATAACTTTAAGCAAACGAGTGAGTGTGTAAGAGAACATGCACTGGACGAGATCAAATATGGATACTTTCTTAAAGTGATCACTGATGGTGAGAAGGAATTCAGCACAATTAGCTCATGGTACGTTAAACCTGAAAGGTTTGTGCAAGTCTGTTTACTGCGTACTTGTGTTGTAACCGAGTCATTTGGTGATGATCTTTCTAGGTAAAATATTTCATACAATATTGGATCATGTACATGATAAATGGACTTATATAAATGTTCAACAAGGAATCCATCAGTCTCTTGATGATATTCAATATATGTGTACATCGTTGGACTCGAAAATAAATCACTAGATAGTTGGATTTTGTGACAATGTTTTCAAAGTTTATATATATATATATTATTTGTGAAATTATTTTGCAAACAGTTTCAAAGTCCAACAAGTTTACACATAGGGAATTAAGAATTATATGGGCTAGAGATTTAATCAGTAATATTATTCTGGTTCTATTATTTCACGTGGAATTTAGTATGGTGAAATGATAGATAAGCAAATACTTGTTAGCAAAAGAGATTTCACAAATCAATCTCATTTTCTCGGGAGTCAATTGTGATATGTTGATGGACATGATCATAATTAGTAGAAACCAAAAATTCAGAATAAAAGAATATAAGGAAAATAATGGAAAAAAGTTTTCAATGTGATGCTATGGTCAAGATCTGAGATCCCTAATGATCCTACGACATATTACAGTTAGGATTTTATTTAAAATACTGATTATATGATAGTTAGTCGTACGATTGGCCATCTGGACTTTGAAAGAACCTATGACGGTTATAAGGCGTAGAGAGAAAGGAGGCAGAACATTTGGGCTGTTAAAATTATGTGATCCACAACACTAAATCAAGTGGTGAGATCGACAAGATCTGAATATTAACAAAGATAGAAGATTGATCAGACAATCATGGAGAGATCGGTAAGATCCAAAGAATCATCAAAAATTGAAGATTTGTCATTAAAGATCTGGTAAGAAATTTTCCGCAAGTAAAATTTTATCAACATGGGTGTCAAATAGTAGTAGCGATTGATCTAAATTGTGGGGCAAGGGAGATTTTTATAAGCTTTGAATCTAGGTGACCTAGTGCGCACTACGTTGGTGTGAGTGAGAGTATTCCCAATTGTTATTATCATCTTTATCATTGTAATTGTTTGTCTATATGTGGCTGATTGGCTGTATGCTTCTAATTACTGGTTTTCTCGCATTTTCATTTTTGAATGTTTTTCTATTTAGATTTGCGCTTGTTTTAAGCCCTCAAAACAAAAGGAAAAAAGAAAAGTCTTTAATATTGCATCTTCCATCTTTGGATATATTTGTTGCTTTTCTTTATAAACTTTGGTCCAATTATTGATCAGACTCTTATAAAAATCTCTTTAAAGAAAGATAAAGACAACATGTGGGCACTATATTATTTAATTATGTCCCTAATAAATTATCAAAAAATGAGTCCCACAATATTTAATGTTTTTTGGGTTGTGTTAGCCCAAGGTTGATCTTGAGCTATCTAACTCGATTTTGATGATAAAAAAATGATAAACTAACTTTGGAAGTATTTTAGAATAATTGACCTACTGCCCTTACCTAAGCTCTATAAATACCCACAGGCTTAGCCTCACGAATATATTGAACCTTATATTTGTCATACACGTTAAAATCATCATATATGTTTATTGTTATTTGATTTTCTCTCTACACATGCCTCATCCCTTCTGAATAGTTAAGTTGAGAGAGTTGCTGCTTTCTATTAGTTCGAAGATTGAAGAAGTAGAAATCTGTTGAATGTTGATACAACCATTTCTACTTGGATATTGAAGACATCAATCACCGAAACACACAAGATCTTGAGAGCTCTCAATAGTTGTTGGAGTTCCAGCAGCTGAAGGGGTCAATGAGTTCATTGGTATCCACTTGGAACATATCAGAGTTCTGGTCAAAGAATTGTGCTAAAAAAGTTTCACAAGTTGCTTTTCGAAATTTTAGAATTTGAATAGGCGACATGGTTTGCTTAGGATCACTAGCTTGTAAAGCTTGAGTTCATAGTGGATCAGTGGTGTGTCATTTACACCCGGAGTGTTTTTATTTCTTAGAGGAAGGTACCTTAATAAAATTTTTCACTTCGTAACTAAAAATCAGTGTTGATTTTCTTGATTGATTGTTTGATTTCTTATAGCTATATTGGTGCTTTGATAAGTGTCTTTGATTGTCTTGGTTGATCAATTATGTGTCTTGAACCTTAATTGAGCAATTTTGACTTAAAGAATCTACCGCTCTATCAAAATTGTTTTTAAAGTTAGATTACAATTAGTCTTGACTTAGACAACTGGAAATCTTAAATTGACATCTTGTTGATCAAAAACTAATTTGGTTCGTGATTTGGTATTTATGGACAAAGGAAAATTTGCATAATTTTTAAATACCTATTCACCCCTCTAAGTATTGTTAGGGTCAAAGCTTGATTTTCAATTAATAAGGGGAAAATGAATGAAATCTAAACATGAGGACCAAAAAAATGGACTTGTTGAGCTAACCTACACATCATCTCCAGTTGAAGAAAATAATGTCCAATTAGAGATGAAATAATAATTTTTTACTTCTCTTAGGAAAGTTAAAAAAGAAAACCGCAATTCTTTACTTCTATTTAGTGTTGAAAAAAGGAATGGAATAATCCTTTACTTTTCTTAAGAAACAAAAATTATGCTTAGAAGAAAAAAAAGAATAATAATTATTTACTTCTCTTTCAAAGATAAAAGACAATAAGCAATGTTTTTTCTTTATAATTTCTCACCTTTACACTTTCTTTGCCCAAGATTGATCCTAACATTATAAGCATTAGCCTTCTTCCATCTTGTATTTATTTACCCTTATATTTGTTTCGGATAACCATTAGCTTTACAGTCTCATCAATTGCAATTAGTTAAATATCGTCAAAAAGAAGACTAAAAATTCTCTCTTTCAATGTATTGTAAGAATATGAAAAAGTATAATCGTTTACTTCTTTTACGAAGGATAAAAATAATTCTTTACTTGGCTTTATTATTTCTCTTCTTTGCTCAATTCAGTGAGCCAACTTGTTTTGTTCATGTAAAGTGAGGATGAAATTGATGTCAATGTTAAGTGAGGATGAAATTGATGTCTGAAAAGATAAGTTGTGTATCTATTCAGTCTTATATATAATATCGGATTTCACTGCAATGAATTGTGATCCTTTAAAAAATCTGGATACTGCAAAAATATCACTGGAAGTTATTGTTAGTAGTACCATCACAATCACAATTAAAGTAAACTATTATATGTGGCAACTAACACCATAAAATATCTCGTAGTAAACAATATGTTCATCATTAGTTTGAAGAGAACACAAAAAACTAGTTAATAATGAAGTTTGCATAATCCTTGGGCGCCTCTATAAAAATATGGGCAACTGACCAAGTCCATTTCTACTCCATTCAAATTTCGCATGGACTCTGATATGGCTCATATGTTAACTATATGTAAGTTCACAACATTAATGCATGGTGATCAAATAAATCTTCAGGCCTTAGGGCTCTTGCTGAAATATTCAAAGATGAGAGTCGCAGTGGATTGTTGATTGTTGAAATCAGAGCAGCCCAAGCATACTAAATACTTTAGATTCAAGCGCAAAATTTTCCGAGAGAAATTTTAGAGAGATTTTTTTTCACAACCAAGTAGCAACAAAAAAAACCCACGGCTCCATCCTTTTCAACAAAGATCAAACATCAAAGGGCTTTCTACACTTAAACACACATGGGCAAAAGGAAAGCTGACGGGCGGATGGAGAAAAGTGGCCAGGTTGTCGAGTTTTGGGGACATATGCCAGAGTTGATGGCACGGTGCGACTCATTTGACGAAAAGATGGAAGCAATCTTGGGATCTCATATGAACACTCAAGTAGATCAGTGTTTGCCCTAGGGTCTGGACCCTTAGGTTGATGATGTGCACATGAGTCAGCTAAATGGTGTTGAACTCATTTATCATAATTTGGTTACAAGTTGACATTTTTTTTATTTAGCACATCACTATAAAATCTGCAATGTGATCTATGGCAGGGGCATGGCTCCCCAAAATGCTTGCAAAAGTCATTTTTTACGTCCATCCGTCATAAATTCCAAGACTGACTTGTTGCTTGAAAGATGAGAACTTGCACAATAGTTATCTTTGCCATGGGACTAAATGTCTCGTCGTAGTCAATCTCATACTGTTGTGAGAAAGCATGAGCAACCAATCACACCCGTTCTATTGATCATCACTTTGTCGCTTCACTTTGTATATCCATTTGCTTTAAATACTAACAGTACAAAAAAAGGTCTTTAGCAACGGTCAAAAACCGATGCTAAAGGCCAAACAAATGCTTGGTGGCAGTCTATATGTGCGTTGGGAGAGGTTTTAGCTGCGGTTTTTGTTATCGCTGGTTAAAAAGGCGAGATATAGCGGGGGTCGCTTAGCAGCGGTCACAAACGCCGCTAAAGACTCCAATTGAAATTGATATGTCTGTTTCAACGCTTTTGTCAAACATTGGCATGGGTCTATAACAGTGGTCACAAACACTGTTAAGTGACTGCTGACATATATCAATAACGGTGTTTGTGACAGCTGCTAAGGGACCATGGCATAGGTCACACTTTCCCAGCGTTTGCGATAAAGGCTGCTACAAACCCAGTTTTTGCTGGCGTTTGAAAAATGCTGCTAAAGACCTAGGGAAAACACTGCAATAGCTGTATTTATAGAAGAGCCTAATTTTTTAGTCGGTTATACAAATTTATTTTAATAACCATTATTCATTGGATGTAAAAAATTAAAGAACAAAGATAAAAAAAAAACAAAATATACATCTATCATTGATTAATATTCATGTCTTACAAGTTTTACAACAAACACAAGAGTCTTTACAAATAGTTTAAAAAGTTACAAGTTTCTAGTGTAACATAACAATAACTTCAATCCTTAACAGTAGCAAAAACAATTTCAGCTCTAGCTACACTTACACCATCAGCATCAACACCAGCACCATCAGCACCATTATCATCTCCATCACCATCACCATTATCATCATTGCCTGCAATTACAATGTTGGCAAAGTAACATGTTAGTTATTTTTAACGAAGATACAAATAAATAAATACAAATACAAAAGGTTAAAATACACTCAAAGACAAAAGTATCTTACCATGGACAAAAGTATTTTCGTTAGTAAGGAATAAGTTCTCCTAGTTGTGAGGCTCTGCGTGTGTAACTACAGTTGACACAGTCTCATGATCCCACCATAAACGTGCAAATAGTTTGCAAAATTTCAAAACAAGAATACATGAAAGCAAATAAATTGGTGAATCAAGTATCACCAACAAAAGACCACTAAAAACTATGGTTGACTTTTGAAACTATTTTTTTTCATTTTACCAAGACAAACACTTTCTTAGATGATGAGCCTTTTATAAAGCTCATTGCGTAATCTGGTACCTACACATACACATGACATCAATAAGACTCATCACCACAAACTGGCAAAAGGAATAACCACCATAAAATAAGTGTTGGAGATAAATACTATCAAATGCTTTCCTGACTTCAAGTAAACTCTCTCTATGTTAGGATTCCATTCAACTTTTTTATCATGACGGACACGAACACCAGGTAAATCTCTAAAATTTGCTCCCTAATACAAGTCAATTTTAGTGTAGGATGATCATAGAGCATAGGTTTAAATTCTTTGACCTTTGGAGAAGAACCCAACAATTCTACAAGGAAAAGTCCCCCAAAACTGTAAGTTAGAATTATTTACCAAGTTCAAGATATGGAATAACATTCAGAAAAGAATAAAATCAGCATATGAGATACTACATTGGAAACTTTCTTTTGCTATATGGTCTATAGATTTATTTTGATGCTAAAAGAAAAGAACACCAAGTAATAAACTAGACACTTGCTATATACCAATTTGTGATGAGTTGACCAAATGAAGTCTTACACAATAACCGAAGATAATTGAAGGAATAAAAGGAGAAATAACACTTGCACACCCAAACTTCACCTATTTAGAAAATATGATATCAAAATTACGAACATTGACATATTTCCTTAAACAACAATAGCAATGTGCACCTTCAGTTACAATTTGACTATTAAGATTGCTCTACCTTATATTTTATATACGTCTTAATGGTCAGATCTCTAAGAGTCACAAAAGTTAATGATCCTCTATGGTAAAACTTGTTGAAATTCTATGTAGCAACCCAAGACGGGGTGAATTGAGTTTTTTTTTTAAATAACCTCTTCTAAGAAATTTAAAACACAAAACACAATAACCTACAAGAGTAAAGAACAAGAGAATAAGATTAAAACTAAGGAGATAAGGGTTGAAGAGATGACACCGTAATTTTTAGGTGGTTCGGCCAAACTCTTGCCTACATCCACCCCCAAGGCTATTGACTTCCTTGGGCTTTCTCCACTATCTATCAAATAGGTAGTACACCTTAGCTTCCCGGGTGCTAAGGAACCTTCACAAAGCATTAATCGAACTTACGCTTTAACTCTTCTTCTCAAATCCCAACAACTAGGGATTTCTTCTACTCACAAGAGTAGGACTCATTGTTTACCCAACACTCACAAGATTTAACTTGAATGAGTATGAAATGAAAGCTCACGTATTGGCTCTTAAAGCCGAATTTACAAGTGTGAGGCACAAAGGGTGGGAAGAAGATAGGATTTACAATAGAAGGCTTGAAATATGGCAAAGAAATAACAGGTCTTCTTGGTAGGTGTGGAGTTTCTCTCTTCTTCAAAGCTTTCTCTCTTTTTCACGAAGTTAGGTCACGGAGTAAATGCAAATTCGTATGTGTAGGTGAGAGCTCTTCTTTCTTCAGCTACCGGTCTTGTATTTAAGCCATTTTATCTTCAACGGTTGATTGGGTAGGCAAGAATATCCGTTGGAAGGTTGCCTATGAATTTAGGAGGGATTTGATGCCTCTGATGTCATTCTGGAAAATCCTCAAAATCGTGTAATATGCTGACACATCAAATGGTATGTGCTGACACATGAAATTTGAACTGAAAAATGAGTGCTCAGGAGTCAGTGCAATGTGTCGACACCATAAGCTCAATGTGTCGACACATGTTTTGGTCCAAAAACACATGTCTCGGGTGTATGTGCAATGTGTCGACGCTATAAGGTCAATGTGTCGACACATGTCCTGTATGTGTTGACACTTAAAAGTCCTGGAGACAAAAATCAATATATTTGAAGTTTTCATTCCATTCCAAAACCTTTTTAAGTGTCTATAACTTGAAGAATTTATAAAACAACCTGTGTAAAAGGTCTTGAAGTGCATTGAAAAATTTTTGGTGAGATAAACTCAATCATTTTGTAGATATAACTTGGAAAATGTGGATTGACAAAATAAAATCTAAAGTCTTCAAATTAGAAACTTTTGTTATCATCAAAATCATTTATGGATTGTTTGTAAAACAACCTTGGACTAACACGTGTAATTTTTTATTTCAAAAGTAGTTTAAGGGAAAATAATCAAGTGGTTGTTTCTCCTCTAATCCAACATAAGACGTGTATGTACCATGAACATGTTTGAAAATTCATTCAACGTGACGAGCTCAACGTAATATGTTCAACAATTACAGAATTTCCAAATTTCACAGTAGAATTCACACCACGAACAACAACAAAAACAATCTACTACTGATTCACGGAGAAGTAATTCAATTTCCAAAAATGAAAACCACTAAATATAATAAATTAGTCCTGATTTTTTTTTCTAAATAATTAGTCCTGAATTGCAAAAGCTTAAGAATGAAAAAAGAATCTTACCATCTCTGCCTAAGGTAATAAATCTTTGAAACTCTGACAAGGGAGATTTACGATAGCAAATTTCGTCCTGGTCTTCATCGTTCTCGACTTGAGCGAAACAAAAATCAATATGAATCATATAACGAACAAGTTAAACATAAAACATAACGTATATACATACTACTGGTAGATCAGAAATTGCATCAGTAAGTAGAAGCCTTCCAACTTAAGATTGTGGCCTTCATTATGAGAAACATAATTGCAAGAAATGATGTTAATGCCATTTGTCAGAATACAAACTCTGAATGGATTTGAGTCCGACCAAGAAAAAGAAGGTACATGGAAAATAGACACACAACAAAAGCGTGGGAATAGATACAGAAAATGACGTTAGTGGCATTTCCTCAAAATGAGGGGACACATGACGTTTATGTTGGAATATTTACATTCTGGAAGGTGTCCCATGCGCCCTAACCACCCTAATAAGGAAATGTGGGTTTATATTGGTCCAAAGTAAAAGGTTAACTTAATATGAGTTAAGTGAGATTAATTAGTCCTAATGCATCATTGATGGTTAGGACGTCTATAAATAGAAGAGAGAGACGATAGAGTTCATACATACAACAACATTACAATATCTCTAACCATTAAGAGACACTCTTAGAGAAGCATTGTTAGGGTGATCCTACTCTCATTGAAAAACATCAACAATAGATTCAGGTATGCGTTTATCACATTTGTGAAGAACATGATGATTTAAAAATCATATTGATGAAATATTCAATCTAGTACATGTTCCTACAAATATTTGGTGGCTAGATTCCGATGCAAATATTCATGTTTCTATAACAATGCAGGGGTTCCTTTCAAGTCGCACACCAAACCTAAATGAACGTTTTATCTTCATGGGAAATGAAAACAACGCAAAAGTTTTAGCCTTTGGAACTTTCAGTTAATTTTGAATATTGGTCAATGTTTAGACCTTTTTGATACTGCGTATGTACCGTCTATTAGTCGTAACTTGATTTCTCTGTCTAAACATGACATGGATGGTTATTCACTTTCTTTTCAAAATGGGGGTTTTAATTTGTTTAAAAATGTCATCCCTTTTGGTTGTGGTTTCCATTTTTAATGAGCTTTATCAACTTTGCCTTGATAATATTTTTGTTGAAAATATTTACACCCAACCCCATGAAGTGTGTACTGAAACCAAAAGAAACATAATTAATGAAAAGTCTTATGACTTGTGGCGTAAAAGGTTGGGGCATGTGTCTAAAGAAAGGTTACAGAGATTAGTAAATGAATGGATATTTCTGCATTTAGATTTTACTGATCTCGGTGTGTGTATGGAATGCATAAAGAGAAAGCAAACCAAACATACTAATAAAGGTGTCACAAGGAGTAAGAAGCTTCTTGAAATAATTCATACAAATATATGTGGACCTTTTTTCACAGCATGTTTTAGTTGAGAAAAGTATTTATCACTTTCATTGATGACTTTTCACAGTATGATTATATTTATCTGTTTCATGAAAAGTCTCAGGCTGTAACAGTTATTGAGATATTCCTTAATGAGGTGGAAAGACAGTTAGATTTAAAGGTGAGGATCATCATATCAGATAGAGGTGGTGAATACTATGGTTGATATGATGAAACAGGTTGTAACCCTGGCTTGTTTCCCAAACTACTTGAACATCATAGTATTTTTGCACAATATACGATGCCAGGAACTCCTTAGTAGAATGATGTTGATGAGAGGCGTAATCGGACTTTTTAGATATGGTTAGGAGTATGGTAAGTAATTCTATCTTACCCAAAACCTTGTGGAGTAAAAGCCCTTAAGAATACAGTATACATCTTGAATCGTGTGCCCATTAAGGCAGTTCCA
This sequence comes from Myrica gale, assembly GCA_963930655.1. Classification (NCBI taxonomy): domain Eukaryota; kingdom Viridiplantae; phylum Streptophyta; class Magnoliopsida; order Fagales; family Myricaceae; genus Myrica; species Myrica gale. Next base: position 16,642,510 of record OZ005602.1, on the reverse strand, counting down.
AAGACTCCATTTAAGTTATAGATTGGAAGATACCGAGTTTGAGACACATGCATATCTAGGATTGCCCAGTTGAAGCAAGGCTTTATAATCCACATGAAAATAAATTGGATCCTAGAATTGTAAGCGGGTACTTTATTGGTTACCTAAAGAGATCTAAAGGATATAGGTTTTTTTTTCCTAACCATAGTCTAAGAATTGTTGAAACTAGAAATGCCAAATTCATTAAGCTTGGTGAATTTAGTGGTTGTAAAGAAACAAGAGATGTGATCATTGAAGAAGTACGAGTTGATGCTCTTATTCATGTTACTTCAGAAAGGATTCTTGTTCCACTTATTGATCATTCTAATGATGCAATAGGACAAATAAATGTTGATCCATCTCATAATGAAAATTTCACTGATATACAAGCTATGGAGAGACCTAAACCGATAGTCTTACGTAGATCTCAAAGAGTAAGGAGACTTCCTATTTCGTCTGACTACACAGTGTATCTCTAAGAACATGAATTTGGCATTGGAACAAGTATAGATCCAGATTATTTCATAAGCTGTAGAATGACATTATTCTGCTAAATGGATTGATGCTATGAAAGAAGAGTTGCAATCTATGACCTAGAATGAAGTCTGGAATCTCGTTGAATGGCCTGAAGGGTGTAAAAGAGTAAGGTGTAAATGGGTCTTCAAGACCAAACGTGGCTCTAAAGGCAATATCGAACGATATAAAGTCAGACTTGTGGCCAAAGGTTTCACTCATAAAGAGGGAATTGATTATAAATAGAACTTTTCTCCATTTCTAAAAAGGCTTATTTCAAAATCATATGGCTCTATTGGCTCATTATGATTTAGAGTTACACCAAATGGATGTGAAAAAAAATTGAATGGTAGTTTGTATGAAGAGGTATATATGGAGCAATCTAAAGGCTACTCTGAAAAGGGTAAAGATCACGGGTAAAGGTCACTCGGTCTGATTTATAAGCTTAAACAAGCTTCCTGACAATGGTATCTCAAGTTTAATAATGTCATTACTGCCTTTGGTTTTATGAAAAACATCGCTGATTGATGTATATATCTGAAGGTCGATGAGAGCAAGTTTATTTATTTTTATCTTGTATGTAGATGACGTTTAGTTGACCAGTAGTGATCTGAATCTTCTGTATGAAACTAAAAGTTTTCTCTCAAAGAATTTTGAAATGAAAGATATGGGTGAGGCATCCTTCGTGATTGAAATCGAAACTTTTCAAGACCGAAAACAATGACTTATAGGATTGTCTCAAAGAAGTTACATAGAAAGAATTCTTGAGAAATTTGACATGAAAGATTGTTCATCATTAGATACCCAAATAGAAAAAAGGTGATAAGTTTAGTATTTTTCAGTATCCTAAAACTGAGTGGGAGCGTAAAGAAATGGAAAAGATCTTGTATGCTTTAGTTGTTGGAAGTTTACTTTATTCTCATACCTGTACAAGGCCAGACATCAGTGTTGCAGTTGACATGCTTGGTCGTTATCAAAGTAACCTAGGGATATCTCACTGGAAAGCTGTGAAAAGAGTGTTGCGCTATTTACAAGGAACTAAGGATCCTCTACTCACCTTCAGAATAACTGAAAATCTTGAGATGATAGGATATTCAGATTCTGATTTTGCTAGTTGAACATATAGTAGGAAATCTACTTCAAGTTATGTGCTTTTGCTATCTGGTGGCCCAATTTCATGAAAAAAAGTATGAAGCAAACCATAATTGTTTCATCAACGATGGAGGCTGAATTTGTGGTGTGCTTTAAAGCCACACTGCAAAGTTTATGGCTGAGGAACTTTATCTCAATGCTTGGAGTTATTGATTATATGGCCAAGCCGCTGAGAATTTATTGTGATAATTCCTCTACAGTGTTTTTCTCCGAGAACGATAGGCATTCCAATGGTGCAAAGCACATGGAGCTTAAATACCTTAGTGTCAAGGAGGAAGTACAGAAACAAAAAATGTCCATTGAACACATCAGAGCTTCACTTAAGGTTGTTGATCCTTTGACGAAAGGATTGACAGGAAAGCGATTTAAAGAACATGTTGAATGTATGGGCCTTATGAGTTCTCTCATGAAGTGAACATGTTAGTGAAGTTTGTTGATATATTACATGCTTTCTTTTGGACATATGTGGACATCCATTATAGTTGTTTTTATTATCTTGTCTTTCACTTTTATGTGCATTGAAAGGTATGAATGCATGTTTGAAGTAGACATGAATTTGAACCAATGCTCATCTGCATTGACCTTGATAATCCTAGTAAAGATCATGTTGAGTGAAGCTGCAAGTGTTGCGGTACATGGAAGGAACTATGTTCTTCATATAACAGATGAGCACCATGACTCGCATTGGTAGTTAGTTTGACATTGATATAATGAAACTCATATGAATTATTTTGGACCATAAAAGATTTAAAAAATAAAGCGTGTACGTATATAATTTTTTTATTATAAAACTATTAGAGTCATATTATGAATTTTTTAAAAAAAATTTAGAATGGCAAAAAACGAATTTTTGTTTTATGGGTGTACAGGCCAAGAGAGAGAATGTGGGTTTATACTGGTCCAAATGTTAACTTAATATAAGTTAAGTGAGATTAATTAGTCTTAAGACATCCTTGATGGTTTGGACGTCTATAAATAGAAGAGAGAGACGATATGGTTCATACGTACAACAACATTACAATATCTATAACCATCAAGAGACACAATTAGAGAAACATTGTTAGGGTGATCCTACTCTCATTGAAAAACATCAACGATGGATTCAAGTACGGGTTTATCGCATTTCTGAAGAACATGATGATTCAAAGATCCTAGTGATAAAATATTCAATCTAATTGTATAACAGTTTATTCAATTAATCTATGCCAAGTGTCCATCAAGGCAAATTTGGCGATATGGTAGATGAAAGAACTGACGAAAAAGTAATAGGTCAAAAACAAAATTTATAGATCTATTGTACGCAATGCTAAGAAACAATCTCATTCGCACGCCTTTGGGTTTGAAAACAAAATTGGCACCGAGTAGAAACAATTTACACCTGGATTCAAATTCAGCATATTGTCTCGGCCCCAAATTGTAGCTCGCAGAGCTTCTGAATTTGTGAGCGGTGATCGTTCAAGCGAGAGTATAAAGATAGAGAGAGACAGACAGACAAACAGAACCCCGAGCTGAGAGGCGGAGTGGTGAGCTGAAAGAGAGAGAGCCAGTGCCGTGAGCAGATGAGGAGCGACGGGAGAGAGATAAACTAAGAGATTTCGAGGGAGAGGGAGAGCGTTTGATGAAGAGGAAGAGGGGGAGAGATTTCGGTCCAGGGGCGCGCCGGGGAAATGAAATTCATGTAAGAACTTCAATTTTTATAGTCATTTGAAACTCACCGTGTTTTGCAATTAAAATGAAACTCACTGTTTTGCAATTCAAATGAAACTCATCGTTTTGCTTTGTTTTCTTTTCCTTTATATTTTATTTTGATTTATATAATGTTCTTCTATTTGGGTGAAGTAAAATTGTAAAGCCACATGAGCTGACATGTCAAATTAGTGTCAGATAAGAAAATAATTAAATAAAATTGATATCAAAATTTAAAAAGTACATATGTATTACTTATGTGACAAGTATATACTTATTGCTTATATAAATATGCATATACTTATAACTATCCATTCTTTTAAGTCTTGTTTTATTATATAATAAATTGAGTCACTATACATTTCACATTGTAGTAAAAAATATATATTGCAGGTACACTTATAAAACATTGTTGTCACAATACATTATATATATAACCAGGGTGCTTACTTTGAAAGGGCGGAAGCGGTGATTAGAGATAGAGTGATGGAGACGAGCCATGGAGTGTGCGGAAGCAGAGTGTGCAAAAGCAGAGAAGAGAGCAGCAGATAAATTAAAAAGTTTTAAGACCCTCGGTGAAGGGAACAAGCTTCTTTAAACTAGTAGCTCGACATTGAAAGTACATATTTGATGGTATCAACTTGAAAATGGTCTAAAATAAGTTTACTTGATAAATCAGAAAATAATGATTAAGCCGGCCATGGAGGCAGCAATGCATGAGTGCGATAACTTAAAACCGTTCAATATGGCGGCATGCATGAATGCATGTAGCAGAAATATAAAACCATATGTCATTGTTGAGATTAACTGAGTAAGGATCTTGGCTATCTTGGAACAATGGATCCAAGTAGTTGGGCTTGGATTGACTTGCAGTGGACGAGTGAGATGAGGTTGGGGAATGCTCATTTGGGCCTTGCCACTAATTTGGCTAACTTCGAGCTGCAATTATTGACATAACTCTTGGAGCTCTTCTTTTGTCTGGGCTTGGGTCATGGCAGAGGCTAGTGTTTTCTTGAGGCTAGCTTTCTCGACCAAGAACTGAGAAACTTCCTGCGGCGGAGGAAATTCCCTTTTTACTTGTTCAATAATCCTGCGATTGTTAAATTTGTCCCACCATATGACATGGAAACGACAAGCACAAATGGTTAGGCTTACTTGATAATCTCATTTGAGAATCCATGAGATTTTATACTTACGGACGAACAGACAGAGGGTTGGGAACTGGCTGTTCTGAACTGTGACTTGGGCCAATTGGTAAAGCTGACCATTGCTTCTTGGAGTTGAATGGGAATAATATCAGTAATGAGACCGTATAATTGTCATCAACGGATGAATCAAATGGGGAGTTGACTTGTGAACTTGTTGTCGAAGTTCATAAACCAAGAATGAGAGAAAGTCTCATTTTGGTAAATAAAGACTTTTGACCAAGCTTCAATATAATCATAATAGTTGAAGCCGATGGGTTGACCGGGAAGTTCTTTCAAAATGGAGGGATGAGAACCTCATTCTTGACATGAAATTTTTTTTCTATGAATAACTTGTGGAATACAATCTTCTTTTGCATAGGATCAAACATATCCATAATGGGTTCAATTCGGACGGATTCAGTATGAAGAAGGATTACTTTGTAAAAACCAATTGACTTGTTGGGATGCTCAGGGACGAAATGCCATTTAGGAGGAAAATAGGCTCGGAGCAGTTTACCATGTTGAACCCTAAGAAGGGCTTATTGATCTTTTTGACTTGTAGCAACTTCAGAAGTGAACAAATGCTTGTGACAATGCTCAATATGGAAAACATTTTGAAGTACTGTTTTGACCATGAATTCCGAAGCATTCTTCGGAACATAAGAAACTTTACTTTGTAGTCTAGACGGAGACTGGGCCGTACTTGGTAATCTTAACGGAGACTGGGCCAAAGACATGGTCTCAATAATTTCATATAGGTCAGGAGGTTGACTTGCTGGTAAGGAGGCCAAGACTGGATATGTAGGTTTACCATATTGACTTGTGAGCGCAAGGGCTGAAGAAGGTCGGACAGAGGAAGGCCGAACTCTTTGACTTGCCTGGGAAGGATTACCTAACACCTTAAAATGATTACTTGAAGAGGTTTGACCTGGAGAAACAAATGGTATGTGAGTAACTTGGGTGTATCTGGTGACTTGGTTAACTTGGCAGGTAAGATTACTGTGGGGTTTATGAGCCATGGGAATCCTGCAAAAATTCATGGGTAAGGAAGTCAGGAATACTGTTTTGACTTCCTTGGATGTACTCAAGATCAAAATCAAAAGCACTGAGAATGACTTGTCATCGTGCAAAAATCTATTTGGATGCAATGTTTTTAACATCTTTTTCTAAAACAAATGTTGCCCTTTTGCAATCAACTCTTACTAAAAACTTTTGATTTATCAAATCACTTTGAAACTTACTTATGCATAGTACTATAGAGAAAATTTATTTTTTAATAGTACTATAATTCTGTTGTGCTAAATGCCAATTGCCAGAATGATAACGGACCAATTGTTCAGTTGAATCTGGTTTGACTTTTTGTTTGAGAATGCCACCATAACCAATTTCAGAGGCATCGGTCTCAACAATTTTGAAAGCTGAGGTTAAAGGAATGTCAAGACAGGAGAGAGACTTGACATGTGACTTGATTTGTTTTACCATGGAAGTGTGTTCTTCAGTCAATGGAGGAGGATTTTTCTGAAGACACTGGAACAAGGGTTTACATAGATTCATTAGCGGCATTTGTGGAAAAATGGCGCTAAAGAGCAAACTTGTCGCATCGTTTTGTAAAAAACGCTGCAACAATGCTATATGTAGCAGCGTTTTTCAAAAAGCGTCGTTGTAGATAACATATAGCAACTTTTTTTACACAAACACTGCTATAGAGTTTCTTTTAGACAATCGCTGCTAAAGACCTTTTTTGTAGTGTAATTCAATTTTTAATTTTTTCTTCTAATTTTATCTTGAAAGGACATTTTGATCTGTCTACATTGCATGGTCTTATGAACATTGCATTGAGCAGCCACCCCCTTCTCAAAAAAAGAAAGTTTATGACTCGGCCACTGACTATAGAAATAATAATAAGTTTGATATTCTAGGTATAAAATTGTCATTTCATAGACCAAAAGTCACTTTCCATTCAAGATTAATGAAAAAATTATGTGAGTGATACAAAGTGTCTGAAATCAAGAGTGGGTGGGTAAAATGTAACGAAAATGATAGTTTAAAGAGTAAGTATTAAAACTTGTTCTTGGAGTATGAAAATGTATCTATCCTTAATTTTAAGTTTAGTATTAAAACAGTTTGATTGAATACCATAACTGAAAAGTATTTGCATCCATAACAATCCTTGTAAAAAAATCCTTCGACTGTAACTGTACATCATATTTTTGTTTTGAAGGCTCTTTTAACAACTTAGAGCTGTTGATATCCTGAAATATAACCTTAGCCTACAGGAAATCGTGCATCAGTTGGACTAACCAAATGAACTTACTCTACCACCACTACCTAAGCGTTCCTGCCATTAGCGACCAAGCAAGTGGATTACCCCGGCACCCCAAAACACCCATAGACATTGGGCTTCACGAAGCTTCTCAAAGGCCCAATGGGCCATTGAACCGATTAGCAATATGGTCCATGAAAGCCCAAAACATTTGTTCCCTATCCCGTGGAGCCAGATGTATTTGCAAAGAGAACATTTGGGTTAAATAGAAAAAAGAAAAAAAAAAAGAGAACATTTGGGTTGACTTCTACCCAATAGTTGAACGTCCTATGCAATTTTGGGGAAAGTTGTGTTCAAAAAAAAGATATAAAAAGTCATGATTCGTGCACATAGCAGACCAGACATTGGACCAAACTAATGTATACTCGAGTCAAATAATGTATATTATTGTGGACTGTAGGGCTCAACAACTCTGCTAATTAGAGACCCAGAACTTCCACAGCCAGTGTCCACGCGTTGAAAACTTGTTACCCGGGTCCCCAATTCAAACACCTACACCCAAAGCCCCCCTTCAAAAAGCAACTCTCTCTTTGTCTCTGAAAATTCAAGGTTGTTGTAAACCAGTCGTCACCAACTGGGTCATAGCTCTTATAGGTCTGGAGTAAAATAAAATATTCGTTTGGAGAGAATCTGTTGAGGGGGAAAGAAAGTAGGAGGACTAAAGTGAGAAGAAATGAGCCAGCCTTCCATCCATCGGTTGCCCAACTTTGAAAGCTTGCAATCTGCGTGAGGTGACTGATTTGGGCCAGTCTCGGCTCGGCCCAGCGAACGAACCTTCTTCGACTCCACCAGCGCTCACGGTGCCAGTACTGCCCAGTGTGGGACACCAAAGCCGCCCTCCGTGTGTGGGGACCGTATGACAATATGGGGTCCTAGAAAAATCCAAAAAGATCGCAAAGCTCGAGGCACGTTTCGACTGCGAAGCATACCACGATCTTGAAAATGATAAAAATTGTGAGGTCATCCAGACAGCGAGAACCTCTCGCCTTATCTCAGTTAGGGCTTGTTTGACTTTTGAGTAAGTTCTTTGAAAGTCAGTAGGAAGCCCGTCTGTTTTTCTAGAATTTTCTGCATCTCCCATAACTTCTCGATATTATCACATTGGTTCCCGTTATTTTGTTTTCTTATCGTTTCACGCCCTTAAAAGTTATTAATTTTCATTCAATTTGTGTATTTTATTTACGTGGCGTGGTGTGTGAATTTTTTTAATATTATTTTTCCTGATCTTATTAGGTGTCTATGATAGCTAAATGATCGATCAGACAGAAACAACCCAATTCAAGGGAAGAGAGGATGTATTTGGGGACAAATCTCCAAATGCAATATTTTTATAATAATGCACCGACAGGATTCATTTTAGAACACGATGTACAAAAGACATGCATGAATTACGTTAGGTTCACCCGAACATTCCACCTGCAAATGTTTTTTTTTTCACTTAAAATTATATTCAGTGAGAAGAATTAGTAAAAAGGATAAAAAAAATTTAAACGGTTGAATCTAAAAGATCTATTTTTATTATAAAAATTATATATGATTATATTTTGTATAATTAATCCATATAAAATAAAAAATTTGCAATATAATAAAAAATAATATTCAATATTTAAACTTGAATCTCGAATATCTTGACTACAGTAATATCAAATCAAAACTTATAGAATAATTTTAATATTATCTCTAATATTTAGTTCTTACTTTGGAATGAGATAAATTTGGTCACAAACTCCACCTCATCTTTCTGACGCGGCAAGGTGTCTGTTGTCTCATTATATAAAACGTGCCAAGAAGAAAAAATGATACCAACTCATTGGTTACGTTAATCTATATATATATTAAAAGCATTTCGTTTTTTGCTATGGCACTTCACACTCATGTACTGTTACTAAGATAAAACCCGAGCACAAATTTGTGGTTAAATATTATAATTAAGTAGAAGTTTATAAAACTTATATATATGTTGCAGAAACCTTTTCACATGCGCGTGTATAATGATCGAAAGAGTAGGTAGTGACTATATATTTCTTTTTCTTACCTTTATTCTCCTTCTGCAATATAATATTATTCAGCTGCCTTTGCAAAATTGAATTCTAACTCCCTGAGGTGTGGCTAGAATATCGATGGCCCTTGGGGTAAAACATTGAAGCTACTATTGCTCAATTCTATCCACCACATATATACTCTCGACTAGACCAATAATTAGGTTAGAGGTTGATTTAAGTAGTTAGGTTTTGTTGCTGTGCTCCTTACTTAGTCAGTGCATTCCCAGTTAAACCCGGTATGTTCGTATATAGTGGAGGAAAGAGGATTTCACATGTATTGTGTAGCTCTAAGTTTTTTTTGGGTAAATGATAAGTAGTTTCATTAATCTCAAATTCTAGATATGTAATAATCCCATGACAAAATATAGCGAAAAATGAAGTTAAAAGTGGTTAAAACTTAAATAGCTATCATATTACACACTCCCAAAGTGGTTAAAACTTAAATAGCTATCATATTACACACTCCCAAAGATTAATTTCTGACTCTATCACCATCTATCCAAATGCTATGCAAAAACTGAGTGCAACGCATTAATTTCCTAATTACCTAAAAAAGGAAAATGAATTCTATAAGAAAAGATGAACAAGAGGGTTGGGACTGTTTTAAAAAAAGACCAAAAAACAGGGGTATAAATGCTAAAAGGAGGAGTTAACAAGCTACCTAACATTGCTTCACATGTTGCCAGTACTTTTTTAATGATTAATATAAACAGAAAAAAAAATTCCAGCTTAGTTTGCCAACCGTTGAGAAAGTGATTCAGAACAACCACTGGGATATTTGATCTTTCTCCCACACAAGAGTCAATGCAAGTGACGACACTCGTCTCTCCTTGTTCTTTATTTTGTACATATGTATAAGACCTGTTTCCATAACAACCTGATGATCAATTATTAGTTTGTTGATCGTGTCTATAATCTTGATGGAGATGTGAAGCCGTTTTAATAATTTTTAAATCGAAGATTCCATGAGCGAAAGTGGAGACAGAGAAGAAGGGGGTCCAGTTCAAAGAAAGCTGCACTTAAATTAATTTGTTTTGAAAATATTTATTTTTCTGATGTTCTTAAACGTCAAACAAATAATTAATTTTCTTCTACGTGCATATGATCTGCCATATATTTCCTTGGTGAAAGGAGATTCAACTTTAGGGCTTTCATATATACATACACACACATATATATATATATATATATTCGTGCTTATCTAGATAGAGCTATATAATTGTCCTCTTACTTTCATGCGCATATATAAATATAGGGTATTTCTTCACATGCATGGCCGAAGTATTGCAGTCGACGTCGAACATTGAAAGAGATGTGTGAAGCTTATATATATATCTTGCTAATATCAGAGTACTGCCACGATGATGAGACGTTGCCTTCTGATCTTTAGCTTAAATGATTAATGTCGGTACTGCCAGGCACTGGCGGGGAGAGACTGTAGATATATATATATATATATATATATTATTCAGTATATATTAAACGGCTGAGGCTTATGGGAATTTGCATAGGAACAGTCCAAATATTTATAGGGTTGATCTGGCTAATATTTGCAATAAATAAATTAAGCATGCGTTTCAGAAAAAAAAATATGTTACAGTAAATTTTAGGACCCTAGCTATGTCAGAAAGATAATATAGTACTCTCTGTAAGAACCAAGAATAAAAGACAAATATATGAAGCTATATATATATATATAGAGGAAATGCCTGAGCAATTATTTATATATAGTTTCATCGCCAAATTAATGAAGTGAATTTGTGACAAGTAGTACATATATTTCACACGAATTGCAGCTCTACGGTTCATCGCTGCCGCTTGCAATCGGCCTGTTTCGATCAATGCTTAATATATATGGTCATAAATTAATGCGCGCAGGTGGTTTATAATTTATAAGTCGTGTTGTTATGAAGATGAGTCGTTTGATCAAATGCACTTGGCCGTACAGGACATTCGAATATATTCCACCATCCATTGAATTAGTAATTAATTAAGTTGTTTCTGACCATGAGGCCCTCCCGAAAGATATCAGAACCAAAGTAATTGATAGTATATATGCATGATCCTTTTGTTCGGTTACATGCTTGGAATTGATAATTTTCTTGAAATCATTCATACATTTTCTTTCTTTCTAGAAAATAATACAATATTTGGGTGCTAATTATTATTCTCAAAAAGTTGTGGAGATGACCCAGAGGCTATAGATTGTACTTACTGCATATTTGTTACATATATATTTATGTTTTGTACCTATGTAAGTATGGTTTATATGTATATAAATGCTTTCTATATGACATGGCTATGAAGATTAGTATTTCACTTGATCAATAGACAAAATCGAAGAAATTGGTTTTAAAGGGGATTTGTAGATTTTTCTGTCATGACTAGAGTGAGATTTTGCCCATATATATGTGAGGCGTACAATCACTACAAGAATTATAACATTTAGTGACTAATTTTTCAATGATTTGTTACTAAACAACACTCCTGTTACGTTGGAAGCCTATCCTGTAGTGCACTCTAATTATGTTGGAAGTCTATCATATAGTGCAAACGGAGCATAGACTATCTATTCAAGGGCCAGGATCTTGTTGTCAACAAATCTTTAGTACGCTAGAATAATATGCTCTCATCAATTCTAGTGTGTTGTGCACTTGATCTTCGCCTACTGCATAAACCTTAGGAAACACAGGACTGTGTCCGATTGCACGATTGATCTCATGTTAATGGTGATCCATCAAGTGCTTGTTGATCTGCCGCTATATATATTTTTCACTATTCGACCTGAGGTGGTGACAACTTCAAGCTCGGGAGTGCGGTTCAAAATTTTACATCAAATACTGATTTTGTTAAAGATTAATACTACGCGGACTGTATCGATAATTAAATATTAAATTAAAAAAGATCCCCCAATTGTAGAAGTAACATTAAGTACTAGTGTTTTTCTCTACATTAAATTCAGAACAGACGAAACCCTTCTTTATTGCTTCTTCTGTTCGACTGTAACGTTTAAGTTAACTCAGCTGCAGGTGATTGGGATACAGGACTGCTTTAGCAATGACCCAATATATCTCATAAATAAAACTGAAAATGTGTGAGTGTGGGGACGCTATTTGAGTTCTTTAACGATCAATGATCTTCATCGTGAATCCCGTGGCAGCTGGTGGCATCAAATCTTACTGTATACAGGAAGATAATCTGAATCCTACTGTATTAGTACTATATATGGTTTTGAATTCATACAATTCAGTACTCAGACCATGTACGAGTAATCAGTTGGGGGAGAGACAATGTGAGCTGCGGTCTACGTCCCTAAGTTTGGGCTAGAAATAGAAAAAAAGAAAACAATCTATAATAAGGCACGAACAAGCGATCGATGGAACTGTTGCCTCGACGCCGTACAAGTCTTTGTTTAATTTGAATACTTTGACGTCGTACTATTTGCAGTTACCTAAATGGTAATATCTGAAAGCTTCTGCGAAATTTCAGCAAAGTTGACTCTATGAGCTACTTGCAGGGATGTAGTACTTTTTTTTTCTTTTCTAAGAATTGCCAGCTACGTAGATGTACTCAGAAAATTTGGGATTATATACATATATATATATATCCTCATGAGAGCCCTTTGGATCCCTACAGTTTTTAACATATTTTAGGTATAAACTTACACAGACTTCTAAAGGTGCTATAGTATACGTTATTAGTACTCTACACTTAAAAATTAATTATAAAAAAACGTATAAAGGGTATTGCGATTCGTAGAGCTTTGACCTTCATCTATCTATGGGCGTGCATATGAGGGCGGTTAACGCCAATCTGCTTCGGAATACTTACCATAAATATTGAGGAACATTTCTTTTTTTAGAAAGCGCTATACGTCCTTAAGAAGTCAAGTTATAGGCCCTAGCAGAAAACAAAAGCTAGAGGATGGTTCTTGTCTTTCCATTTATTTATCTGTTCCTATATATGGTAGTCTTGGGATCACGATGAGAGTACCCTAGGTAGAGGTTGGTTTCATGACCTATAAAATCCAGGGGAGGGTCCCTAACAGAGCAAAGGCCGCCAGAGATTGGACCCAACAGTGGAAAGTGACTACCCATTTTTACGTACTGTGACAATGGTTATGATGGATACGTCAAAAGTTTTAAAACTCACAAGAAACTAGTAATGATTTGCCTCACAAGTTTTCGATTTCAAAGCTTCGATCCTAGCCAGCAAGTTCTAACATAAGATTTTTGAGGCTGCTAATAAATTAATAAATTTCATCAATAGTTTAGACTCATTAATTAAATTAATTTTAATGATTCAATTGCTTCTTCTTTTTACCGGTCGAGGTTGAACATAATTAATGGCAGTCTTACTCTGTTTCCACAGTAAGTGTACTGAACAGATGACTTAAAACCGGATTCAGCAAGAAATGGCAACTCTAATTCAAGCGTCCACTCTAAGTGTATCTAGAATGGTTTCTGTCAGCTTGGTACTGGACCGGATGGATTTTCCCACATGAATTTGTCTATTTCAATTAGGGCATTTGGAAAACAAAGATAAAATAGGAACAAAATTTTCATACCAAAAGATATTAATTCCCCCAATAGCCTACTGAGGATGAAGAGCACACGGACAACTAATTAATATTGAATCAACTCTTATGGGTTCATTTAATATTATGAATAGCATTTTTTTTGTAAGGCGCGCATTTGAATCCTTAATAGTTAATGTTCAATCTTTTTGCTTTTGGGGTAAGTAGGTATTCAAATTGAATCCGCGGTAAGGGCATAATTTTTCATTAAGTAGAATCATCTACAGAAAGTGTGTCCCCTTATGTACTTGCTTAATAGTACTGTACGTTTTTCCTATAAAATCAAAAATTAGGGTTCCTCATATGAGACATTCCAATACGGCCGTCATGACTTTCAGTATTTTTACATGAAGTAGGTTTCCTTTTCTCCCTCTAACAAAGAAGAAAGTACACAGTAGTTATACGTGACTAATAATCAAAGTACTGCACCCAATAAGTTATATTTTATCCACGTACCACTTAGTCTGCGGTTTGGAAAAGGTCACAATATGATGCCTGTAGCTATCAATTCCAACCTGTAGACTGCGGTTTCCACAAAACGGGACTTTGGATGCTTTAAAAGAAGGAAGAAACTGAGTAAGGTCGATATGGGGTGCCAACATTTGAGCATGGGAATTTCTATTAGCTTAGCTTGATCGCATACGGATTAGGAACTGATTGAACGTTATCTATCTTTTGACTTATGTAGCTTGGAATTAATAAATATATTTTGTGCCCGTCCAAACTCCAAACCAGGTCCTTTATTAACTTCTAGCTGGGCACAAGCTGCACTCGTCCAAAACCAAAGTTCATTTAGTGAGTGAGACCTTTGGTTCTTTAACGAGCCTCGGGGATATTCAGGAGATCATAATACTTCTCACAGAGAGAACAGAAAACACAGACACTCAGAGAGAGAGATGGGGAGGGCTCCTTGCTGTGACAAGGCAAATGTCAAGAAGGGGCCATGGTCACCAGAAGAAGACTCGAAGCTTAAGGAGTACATAGAGAAATATGGGACTGGTGGGAATTGGATTGCATTCCCACAGAAAGCTGGTAAGATTAACCTAAAAAATGAAGATCCCATTTCATTCCATGCCTGAAGGTGTGTTTTCTCTCTCTTCTCTCTCTCTCTCTCTCATGCTTTGCTTGTTTCTTGGTTGTTTGGCTATGGTCGGGGGAATCAGGTCTGAAAAGATGTGGGAAAAGTTGCAGATTGAGATGGCTTAACTATCTCAGGCCTAACATTAAACATGGTGAGTTTTCCGATGAGGAAGACAGAATAATCTGCACCCTTTTTGCTAGCATGGGAAGCAGGTAATCTAATTTCCACCTCCTACTTTTTCCGGAATTTTTCTGTGTTTTGACCAATAATTTCATTAGTTTCAAATGAAAAGATTGCACAACTCTTCCTTGCATGTCCTTTTTCAAATCCTTTGGTTACCTTGATTATCCACTGATGTGATGAGAGAAAATTGATGGAATTTGCCCAAAACGGGTAACAAAAATTACTGAGAAGGAGAGGGGCTCATGTTTTCTTCTTGCTTTAATAAAAACTTCCGTTTGTCAAGAATCTTCCTTTTTTGGATTATTCTTCTGCATGCATGCCAAGTTTAGATCCAACATCGACATCCACTTGCAGTTCTTAGGAGAAAGCTCGGAGTTTTCTTCTTATGGTACATGTATGTTAACAATTACAGGTGGTCAATTATAGCTGCTCAGTTGCCAGGCAGGACTGACAATGATATCAAGAACTACTGGAACACGAAGCTCAAGAAGAAGCTCACGGGGACGCTTCCAACATCTCAGAGAAAACCCCCTCCATTTCCACCCTCTCACCAAACCTCACCATTTCCTTCTCAACCACTATCGTATTCATCCTACAAAGAATGCGGTTCTTATTATACCCCCGCAACTAAATCTTTCTCAGGCCTCCAATCCCTTTCTGTCCCATTGAATGTTTTAAACGGCACCACTTCTTTGGGCCCCAATCCTTCTCCTTTCCAAACGCAGGAGAGCTGGGTGAGTTCCATGCAGTATTATCCTGTGAAGGAGAACGTTCTCATGTTTGGAAGTGAAGGAAGCTGCAGTTCATCTGACGGTAGTTGTACTCAGATCAGCTATGGCAGAGAGATTAAACAAAAAGAAATGGCTTTCCAGGGCTATGTTTCCAACGGGTTAGAACAAAACCACAAGTTCATGCTTAATTATGGCTGCAGCGGTGGTCAAAATGTCAACCCATGGGCTGAGAAGGCAAATGCGTGTTTTGAAGAAATCCCAATAGACTACGGCCTTGAGGATGTCAAGCAACTGGTTAGCAGTACTAACGCTGGGTCAAACAGCCTGCTCAATATTGATGAAAGCAAGACACAAGAGAAGGTCATGTACTTCTACTGAAGAACTGATGTCTGACTGTAAGTAGAATCAGAAAGATTTGATGGGGTAAGGGCATGGTGGTGGGGAGAGGTTCAGAAAGACTGGGAGTTTCTGGGAGTCTGTGTTTGGATGAAATTGAACTTTTCTTTTTTTGACAGTACATGGTAAAGCTTCCGTTTTTATTTTGTGCATTTCTTTTTGGGAAGTGACGATGATGTTATATGATTGTACGGCCCTGTCTGCCCTCGACTGCTACCCCCAATCAGAAATAAGTGTGATGAAAACCCGAGAAGATGCATGTTTGTACCGTTCAACGTTAACATAAACCCAAGCCTGCACTGTCTCCGTTCTTTTTTCTTCGCACGACTCTTTAAAATTTAAAGTTTTTCCGTTCTAGATTATTTGCTGGGACTTCGAGCCCCCTCTACCTCTCATGAAAATTGAAAGGTGGGGTCTGCTCGGTCCAACATAAAATAAAATAAAATTGAAAGCGATGCTCCGCCCACTGAAAAGCCGGTTACCACCTTGCAAAATTACTGTTCTGCTGCTTGGAATGAAGGATAGTTTGGGCCTTGGATGTTTTACGCTGCTTGCGAGGGCCGAGGAATATCAAAAACCCAGAATCTTTTCTGTAAACCAGGTCAGACGAAGGTGGAAACTTGTCTACCAGAAATCAAAAAACAAAAGCCTTGGTAGACGCTAAGACGCTGCTGGTAAATTTGGACCTTTGCGGAGGCCTCCAACCTATTGTTTTTTCCGCAAGAAGAGGCTTCAAACTTCCAGAAGTGAAATACTCATCAACTCCTTATGGTATTGATTAGTCGCAGTCCAAGTCTTATGAGAAGTTGCAGATACTTTTAAGTATGAGATTTGACTTATGAGAGAATGCTTGATCATTTGCAAACCCGCCTGCCTTGTACGTGATGGAGGGTATGGTTCAGGTTTTAGAGTTGTCTTGTCTCCTCTGTTATGCTCTATAATCATGAACTGAATGACAGTTGATTGTAGGTTATATATGCTCCTATTTTGTAGCTTCAAAACAAGTCACAGCCTACAGCTTCTTTTTCTGATTTCCTTTTCTTTAGTTCCCAAAACTGGGTTGCATGCAAAGATCTAAGTGAAAATTATAAGATAATCTCGAACCAACACAGAAAATAACGCAGGAAGTGAAAGACGATTGAAGTAATTTATAATGTCTAAGTGACAGGGAATCCCCATCGGGAAGCAGAACTTTAAACTCTGAAGGGCTCCAAAATTACATGATCCACAAGATCTCTGTCAGGGTTTAGCACTGTTTTTGGGGGCCTCCAGTTGTTGTCTGGTAAGGCTTAGAGTCATGAAAAATATAAGATAATCTCGAACCAATAAGCTTTCAGTAATATAAAGAACTGGAAAAGAAAAATGAATCCTTTCAACTTACTGAAAAATCAAACAAGTGGGTTGCCAGCTAAATAAAATCATATTTCTAATAGTATTATTTTTGTTTTCTTAATTTGGTTGCTGTATTTTAAGGGTGGAGAAAGCTTATTCTAGGAATGTCTTTTTCTGGTGAAGTGTAATGGTCAAAAGGTGTGGAACCTACTGACAGTCTGCCAGTTGAAATATTTTAGTCTAATTTTGTGAGTAGTGTTAAAAAAATAAAAATAATCATGATGATCTGTCGTCGACAAAGTGGATTAAGATATAACAATTTTGGCAGTTTGTGTGGAGAATGAACCTAAAGTAATTGATGCCATGGAAACTCTCATGTATTAATTAGAATTTGCAGTATTCATATCACGTCTCTTGTGGTTTTGATTGACCATTGTTCGTGACCCTATTAGCAGGGTGTTGACCGTGGTGGCTGGTTAAACATCAACATTCAACTACTTAATGCAGATTGTAGGGCTTTTTGTAACTTAGTGATGCTTCTTCTGCAAAACAGAACTGGAAAAGAGAAATCTTTGTTTGGAAATGTTAAGAAGAAACAAAGAGACCTAATGACATATTAGATTAGGGGTTGATTCAAATATTCACGGTTTATCGCTGCGCAGCCGGCACAATCTCTGTATTCTCAATTGGATCATGTTTGTTTTGTAATTTCATGCAAATATATAGTGCAAAAGAAGACAATTTTACTCGTTGAGAAACAAACCTAAGATTCGAGATTAGGAAGGCGAATTTAAGTAAAATATCATTTGAGAGACCAAAATAATAAAATGTACCCTAAAAAACTCAATTTGAGAGGCTGGGGGCCAAACCCCTAGCTCCGTCCCATGGACTCAGTCACAGCGTACTGCCGGAAATCGGGGGACCCAATATAGAGCAGATTCTTCACGGATTTGGAAATATGTTCAATGAAAATCTTGAATCTGACATGCTGAGGGTGCGTCGAATCTTCATATAACACAGAGCTCGTTTTCCTTTTGTTTGTTAGCAATTTTTCCTCCCCATGAAAATTGGAAGTATTCCTTCATTAAAAATTGAAATAAGGTACACAGAGTGGAGGTGAGAGTCCAGCAATGACTAGTACAACCCTAGAAATGTCAACTAAAGTATAGATAAAAAATTACAAATGGAATAAAAGAGGGACACAGAAGAAACGACAATTTCTAAAGTAGCCCAAAGGCTTGGATGCATACAGAGAGAGAGAGACCATGGATTTGTTGCTCGGAGGTACAACTTTAAGAAAAAAGTTACTGGTGTTAACACTTGGTATAGGGCACATTTGCTAAGAAGTTATAAGCTCATGGATCTCTTTTCTAAGCACCTTTTATTACTATTTAAAAATTATTCCCAGAGAAAAGGGCAAAAAGAAAACATGAAGCTTTTCCGCCCTGTCTTTGCTAAGAGCAGGAGTAAAGCTATGCTCATAAGTTCTATAAAATCTCTCTTCCACTCTAATTGCATGAAAGTTGTGCATTCTTGAATGCTCCTTATAAGTATTCCCTTCTTCATTCAACTTCCTCACCTAGACAAACAAGATTTAAAAAACTGTGCAAAGTGAAAACAAAGCTCTTCATTCCCCATATGGATCCAGGATGGAGAATTGTAAGAGGTGTTCATGAGTCCAACTTGTACATACTTTCTCCCACCCCCCCCCCCCCCCCCCCCCCCATTAGGAAGTGGTGAATCTCCTTGCTGAATGAAACGGAAAGGTGCACACAGATCTCCCAAAACATTTCAGAGACCAAGAAGGACAATCAGTCTAAAACAAAAGACATAAATTCCCACTAATCTCAATAGGGCTAAACCAGATAAAAGACAAACATTCAACCCATTAACATTCCTAGCAAATTTTCTAAAGCACCCATTTTCTGAGGTTAATTTAATTTTCTTGAAAAATAAATTCCTTGGACACTCCACAATTCCCCCCATGTTAAAATGTTGACATTTCAGGGTCGGGAAAAACTAAGCCTGAATTGATATCATTTGACTAAGCTCTGCAGTTTATTCACCGAGGGACTGAAAAATTCCAGTTCGTACTCGGGACATATTCAGGCAAGACAGTTCAGGGAGAAGAAAACTAGTGGTACCTCTTTTCAAGTTTGCAAATAAATTTACATAATATATCCACAAATGTGTCTTCGGATGCATATGTAAGAGATAAATGCATCACGACAAAACCAGTACTTCCAGCCAGCAGATCTTATTAGCAAGCATACCTGCGAATTCTAAATGACAAACCAGATGAGATTATGTATGGATCAATTCGCTTTTCCTGCATTAGAACCAATAGTTTCAGTTGGAGGCACTTCCAGAACCTATCAACCTCATTCTAAATCAAACTATATGTTTCTGAATAAAGGAACATAGAGTATCTTCTATAATAAATGCAGCAAATCAACCAGCATTGAACAGCGCGGAGATATAAGAGAAAGTAATAGCAAAGTAACCACCAATAACGGGGAAAATTCAAACCAACAAGTTCAACATGAGCGGACAGAAGCACATGCTGTTAGATCCTAAAAACATCCGCCAAGGATCTTAAGGCTGATGCAGGTGATCCAGCTGGAAGGAGCTGCATCTTATCAGCAATGTTTGAGATATCAACTGATCATGAGTTTGTCCCCATGAAGACAGACAACATTTGTGACAAGCCTACCTACCAACTCACACTTTTTTACGAAGTAACTTAGTTGTAAAATCTGAGAAGGGCTAAAGCAGCATTGTCATCAAGCCAATGAATCCAGGTTTTTCAACTGGTCATTCTTCATCTCCACATGATCAACAGGCTTAAGAGAAACCATTCAACAAGTAAAATGGCAGACTAGGACTATGATGTCAGATTCAGATCTGCACGTAGAATTTGACAATATATACTGTCCCAGATGATACAAGATGATAAACATAGAATACATCCCCACAAGCCCATAATTTCTATGTTGGGTGTAAAGTGCATCTAGGTTTTAAATTTGTCAATAGTTGATCCTTGAACACAACATTTGTTTTTTTTTATAAGTCCTTGAACACAACATTGTAAACTCAAAATATTAAAACCGCTGTGACTAGCAGTTGATAATCTATTTCAGTCCTCATAATGCACGCAACAATATTACCACACTCGTATAATATTACCACACTCGTACACGGACAGGATGTTCCCTGGTAAAAAGAAAAGTGACATCAACAAAGGCTTTTGTGTCAACAAGTGCGTTCTAGTGTCAAGAATGGTTTCGGGGAGTTCAAGAGGCACATTTCCTCTCTGAACTGAGAGGTATCAGATTGAAGTTCCTGAATTTCTACACAAAAATACGTCCACCGTTGCTCGCTCGGGTGCCTCCCCAAAGGAACTTGAGTATGGCTCTTCTATTACATTTGGTTAATAGTGCCTCGGCTTGGTTGAGTAATTTGTATATGGTAAGTCAGACTGAACTATAAGTAGCACCCATGACACTTCTAATAGGAGACTTTTCATTTATCACCATTAGACCAATAACATCAGGCACTCTACTCTTGTCGATTGGAACCAACCACTACAACAAATGATCGATTGATTCACCATTGAGAGCATTAACTCTATAAGGACAAATATTGACAAGGGCCCAATAAAAATGTTAGGTCGTCCAATTTTAATAGCCTTGGATATAGTTTCTATACGACATAGCATGTTGGACTAAAATGGTACTCCGTATTTTCATACTTAAGATAGGAAGATGTCACGAACGCAACACAGGAAGCTCTAACCAACTACCGATTTGCATTTGCATGCCTTGATATGACTCATTTTATGAATTGTCTGGTACATGACGCGCTGCCCTAATGTTATTATGTCATCTCTGAGTAGGCAGTTCAAAAGTCCATTCATCCTACATAACTATTAAGTTCGTCTATGTGCTTTGCATAAAAATCAAACGAGTCCCTAAACTTTAAACCCATCAAATTAGTCTATAAGGTTTAAAATCCATCAAGACTTTACTCTCTCTGCAACTCTTCAAATGTGAAGGATTTTAAACCTCAGGAACTAATTTGATAGGTTTTAAAGTTTAGGAACTTATTTGATTTCTGAGCGAGAAACATCATAGTATGTCCCATATCTATGGGCAAAAAACAATTGTCTCCTTCAAGTTTCAATTTCTTTGATTACACCCCATAAGTTGCAAGAAATCATCAATCATCACCTTTCATTTGATTTAGCCATTAATTTAGACAGAAAGTGAAGTGAATTAACCTAAATTCCGCCCAAGACAAAATTATAAAAAATTAATACAAAATTAATAAAAAGTCAAAAATAAATTAAAAATAAATAAGTAAATGACATAGAATTTCTATATTTTATTTCTATATCATCTTTTGCTTTTTTCTTTTAATTTTTAATATTTTTAGTACTTTGTCTTAGAGGGGCATTTTAGTCATTTTCCGTGTGGTTAACTACCAAATCGAATGGAGGGCGAGAATTGATGATTCCTTACAACTTATGAGGCTTAATCAAACATATTGAAACTTGTGGGGGGGCTAATTGATATTTATCCATAGATATGAAGCGTACTATGATGTTCCTCAAAAATAATAATATACTAGAAATTATAAATCAGGAACCTCATCTGCAAAACTAGATCATTCTCAGCAACATACTGAAGTAATTAATAAAGCAGGAAGCCTATGCGAATTAATTTGGAATTTAAAATAATTATATTTTTTATTCTGTCTTAAACTCAATGTTTTTGAACAACCTTGACATCTTGTCTAACATGATTTAGACATGTTAATTGATTGAATTGCTGAAAACTCATAAACGAATAGAAATAATGACAAATTTTAAGGAAATAGATACTTATCTCTCAAAATGTGCCACTTCCAAAAACATTTCACAGAAAGAACCACTCTAAGTGTTATATCAAAAAATGAAATTTAATTGGCTTTCAACAAAATACAACCTGCACATGTTCAATGTTTTCTTCAGGTAAATGGGAAACTCAATGAACTTCTGTGAAACCAACCCAGGTGGTGGAAAATAAGTTCAGCGTTTGCCTTAAGGTAAGCCTTTTGCTTTCAAGTTTGAAGTGTTGAGTTTCGACCCCACCTTAATTGCCTTCTGTACACAGTGAAACCAGTATTATTTTGTGACTCTACTGCCTCCTACCCCCCTCGGTATCCCTAATTAGCTTCACAAGTATGCTGGGCTATGTGAATGCACCATACACATCATCTTGACAGACAGAGAGGGAGGGAGAGAGGGAGAGAGAAAATACCTGCAGCCTCAGTGTCATTATTTTAAGCAGCGCCAGCAGTGGTGCTTCCAACAGTTTTAAGGTCAAATACCTCAATCCAATAGCCATCAGGATCCTTGATAAATGCTAGTCCTTTCATTTTACCTGCATCCAATTCCTCATATCTTAAGCAAGCAACTAAAGTTTTTATTAACTATTTTTCTTATGGGTAGAGCATATTTTTGCATAATCAAAACAAGAAGTTTGAAGAGGAGGAGAAAAAGGGCGGGGGAAGCATGAATTTAGAAGGAAAAAATTACGTCCCTGCATTGTATAAAAGGTTGTCCTGCGTAAAATCAAATCAACCAGAGTATATCCATCATGAATACAAATTTTGGAACAAGTTTTGCTACTTATCTTAGGATCATAAAAAGGATGTATTCACAGAGTAAACTAACGAAAACAACGTTATAAGCTCAAGGTCAAGAGGTTCCTCCGTAGGAAAATCTTCAGGAATGTCCGCCTACCAAGGGAACAATAAATGCCCATCTTTAACCAAGTTCTTTTACTTTATCAATTCTCCCCGCCCTCAGAATTTTCGCTTTGCATACAAGATATACAAACAAAAGATTGCACTCTAGCGTAAGAGTGATTATACAACTTATACGTAGTTCAAGCTTTTCATGATTCACACAGGATGATTAAGACCGAAATGAACAGATTTTCGTATTTTGCTACTTATACGCAGTTCAAGCTTTTCATGCAAAAGAGTTTCATGGCATGATGTGATCAACTAGGTGTAGCCACATCTGCTACTCCAATATTTTCTGTTGTATCAGATCTTCCGCTTTGATATAAGTTTTTGGACCAAGTGAGAAGGAGTTTAAGCCTTTGCGCAAGTGACTGCCAAAGAAGCAAGCCAAGTAAAAACTTAAAAAAAATATTGATGGAAACAGGAAAAATGGACCTCATGGGCATCCTTCATGGAAGAACTCCCCTTCAACATTATGCAGGAAATGAAAAGGTCCATATTCAACAATAGCCCCAAAATAAAATCTACATATTTTGAAATGTACCTCTAGACGAATGCAAGTTACAAACGAAGATAGAGGAAATTTCAAGAAATTGTGCAGACTACACCAGTTTTAAAATAGATAATTACTTTTCCAATGCTACACTGAAGTCAGAGCTTTACGTCATGCTTGAGATGATAACATACATAAAGGAATCACCGTTTCATGCTTAATTCATCCAAGAAAATGATACAGGTGCCTTACCATCATCTGGTTTTTTAACAAACTCCACTCCCAGACGTTCAAATCTTTCACATGCCTTGTATGTGTCGTCAACAGTGATGCCAATGTGTCCTTAAAACAATAGGACAAGTAAGAAAATTTTGACAAGGAGAAATATATACATAAAAAGGGAAATTACAATTTGCATCCCTTAGCTATCAACATCTTCGGCAATTTGATCACCTAACTGCCATTTTTTCAAGTGAAAGCATTTTTGTCATTCATCTGTCAAACAGGGCACAGGCTAGTCATACATGCAACTTTCCATCTATTTTACTGTTTAATAACTGATGGAGGTTGTGATCTGAAACGAAATAGATGTTTAATGATGTAATATGACAAATATGGTCTTTCACTAGTCACATTGCAAGACGGGCGTTTGTTTGGGAGTATAAATTATATTTTCTCGACAAAAAAACTAAAATTCCTTCCGAGTAAACATTTAGAGAAAAATAAGTTTAACACCGCGATGCATACAAATTATGGTTACAGTAGACCTTTAGTCAATGCACCAAATAGCAAGACAAATTTGGTCAACCAGCTATATTGGCAGTCAAGGAAAACTTACTTATAAACAAGGTTGATTCAATACAAATTGAGGCCTTAGGCAAAAACTCAATATGAGTTTTTTTTTTCATATATGAATATAACAAATATTGAACATACATGTTATTGCAAACATTTATCCCAAAATCATTCTCCTGACTCTGTGACATAATGACAAATTATTTTAGATCCATAATCTTTCTTATGATATAGTCACTCATAAATAGGACATTTTTATTTTAACTAAAAAAAAATTCATGCATGAAAGGGAGCAATGGACGTGTAGAGGAAAGAACATTCTTTTGTAGACCTTAGTGATTGCACAGTCCATACAGGAATGCATTTTCAAGCTCTCGTACAGCATGCCACATGCCCCTCTCTTATTAGACCAGTCTGTTGTCCGACTACCACACATTATGATGTGCTTCATTTAATAGGTTCTGTTTTTTCTGCTTTTGCTCTTTGTTTTGGCAAAGAATACAGACTTTCACTTTTTCAGGGGTTAAAGCATATGATAGACTTCTCTTATTTTTCAGGTATCTATTTGTCTGGAGGGGGCCTTTAGCAGGTGCCTGAGTTACAGGGCCTTTGATCAAGCTCTCCCTGAAAATATTTTTCACATATGCAGAAAGCATCTGCACCATTGGGTAATAAAAGAAAAAAGCTGAACATTATCACGTGTGGTTCAGAAATAAACGGATTGGAGAATTTATCATCTTAGACATGATGTTTTCTTGGTGATACAAATGAAAAGGGGGATCCAAGCTTTGGCTTAGTTGGTATTTGGGCTGGTTGATTTTGTATATGACAAGATTTAAATTGATCATGCCCGGCTAGGATTTGCTAGAGCAGCATATCTAGCAAATGGGTCTAATTGACTAGACACTCTCCATACATGCCACAGAAGATGAAAAAAAGAATGTTGTAAAGATGGGTCAAAATTCAACCTCTACAGCAAGGGGGAGGAAAATATACTGTGATTGATTGTACACAGATTGACCTTTAAAAGTTACGTACCAAAGCCACGAGGTTCTGAATTCCCATTGTGGTATCCTTTGAACTCAGGATCACTTTCGGTACCCCAATTACTGTAACAATTACTTTCCAGTTAAGAAAAATCAGGCAATATATGGTGCATAAATAATAACTCTACAAAAATGAATAGAACATGCTGCCGGATCTATTATTCTCACTGTGTTAGCTCAATTGTAGCCTTCTGACCAAAGGTCCAAACTGTTCTATCAACAGGGTTACTTGGAGCAGATGCTACATCCTACATCAGGAAAATATATACATTTATGTCAGAAACATTACGAATTGACAGGAAATCATCTAAAAGGGAGCCAAGTTTTCACTATGCACTTCCTCAGAATGAGATGGGAGAACACAGAAACGTAGTTGCAAAAGAGACTTCAAATAACATGCTTATTTGATGGCTGACAGCATGGTGTAGAGAAATAACAGCAGGTTTCCATACATAATAAGCAGCTTCCACATTCCAACAGCCACCAAGGATCAAACAATAAAAATAAATCTTGCATATGCAAAACCAGGAATTTACCTCATAGCCCATAAAGTATAAGCTAAACTTCATCTCTGGGAAATCCAACCTCTTAAGTAGCCTAAAAGGTTGAAAAGTCAATATAAATTTTCAGCCTTCACAAGGTATAGAGTTAGCCAAATATTTAAATACACTCTGAGATGCCAGAGATAGAAGCTCTCAAGATGTCTGAACTAACAAACTAGTCTAATGACCAAAGGTAACCATCCAGTGCAAATCCAAAATACATTGATATCTTCACTTCAAAAGATATAAGGCATGTAAAGATATGTGATATGGAACAAGTATGTGTGCATTGTCATGGAATCATAAACTAAAAGAAAAAGTGAAGTAACTAATAAGCAGACTCCCCGCAGATAAACATTACACATTAGAGACCATCCATTACAAATAAAAAACATTTTCCCACATACAAAACCCATCCATGTCCTAATACTCATGCTAAGAAATTAGTCCATTCACGGGTATGATGAAGCCAGAAAAGATGCAAGAAAGACAAAGAGGTAGCTAAAATCACATAAGACCACTTTAAGTCTCAGGGAAACCTAGCGGTTTAAGGACGATGACAGTGTACCCACTTCAGATTCCCAAGTCGCCTATGTGACAGCAAAACTGCCCAGGCAAATGCTTCCAAATAAGTATCCAAGTACAATTCATTGCTTAAAAATGAAAACCCATAACGAAAATAAATGGCAAGTACAAATCATCACATAAAAATGAAAGTCCATAAAGACAATATTTGGTATGCTTAAAGAGAAACAGATAACAACTGTCATGCGTAAATTGTAACTTAGAATTCCAGCACTATCACCCATCCATGTATATAATACAGAGTGAACAAAAGCATACTCAACGCACAACATAAACATGATCATAAACACAAAAAGACACATGGAGACACATATATCGGCATCAGAAATGAAAAAATAAGTTTCTTCTAGCTATATAAATTGAAAAGGAACAAACAACTTACGACATGCCCAAGACGCGAGAGTAGAAGTCGAGGCTCACTTTGGGATCCTTAATACGAAACATCTGGAACCAAACGCCAGAAGATATAACACAAATTGCGCAAAACAGACAGAAACACACGCTGCAAGTATACAAACACGTAAAAAAGCCGATGCAATTACAGTTTGTTGCATGAAGTAAGACTTAGTGGCATCATCTGGGGTCGCCTGGAGGCCGGGATTGTTGGCCGGCGATTCCTTTGATTCCGAAGCCATGGAGAACAACCGGAATCGATTCCTATCCTGCATTGAAAAGCCAAACAAATAGATAACTAGAAGGATTTGAAGAGTGAAATGAGAGAAATGCCAAATAGTAATTGTTTGAAAACCTTGGTTCTGGGGGCCAGGGAGAATGGGAGTAAATATGAAAAAGAGGGTTTGGTGGTAAACCGGAAGAGAGAGAAGCGGGATAAGGAGCTGGCGAGTGAAGAGGAGGCCATGGACTATGATCGAGAGTGAGAGACAGAGAACAAGACGGTAAGAGCTAGTTTTACCTTCTCGTGATACAGGAAGCAGAGGAGAGCAGTGGCTCCGCCCAGGATATATTCTGTACGGGGAACAATATTTGGTTTATACATATATATGTGTTTGTCCAAGCTCAGTTGTAATTGCTCTCCCCCCACAGGCGGGGCTTGTTTGTCCTTTTGTTTTATTATTATTAATAATTTTTAAGTTAAATATACTTTTCACCCTGGTGACATTTTATACCTAAAAAAATCAATTTCATTTTATTACGCTTCTCAATTATCAACGGCTTTTACTTTGCACCTCCAACCTTTAATTTATATGGAGTAAATTTATCATTTTACTTAATTAAAATAATAAGGGAAAAGTACTGAAACAGTCCCTGTGGTTTCACGTTTTGACAAAATAATCCCTGTGGTTTCAAGTTGAACACGTTAGTCCCTGTGGTCAGCAAGTTGTTGCAATGCAGTCCCTCCGTCAACCCACTTAACGGTCAAAGCTTCCGAGAAGACATTTTTGTTACATGATGCATACATCAGGGACCAATTTGTCAAAAGGTGATACCACTTGGACTAATTTGTAAGTCCCTGTGGTATCATCTTTTGACAAATTGGTCCCTGAGGTATGTATCATGTAACAAAAAGGTTCTCCCGTAGCTTTGACCGTTAAGTGAGTTGACGGAAATCTAACGGGAGGACCTTTTTGTTACATGATGCTTACCTCAGGTACTAATGTGTTCAAGTTGAAACCACAGGGACCAATTTGTCAAAACGTGAAACCACATAGACTGTTTATGTATTTTACCCAAATAATAATTTCCGTTCAAATTAATGATTGAGGTGCAAAGAATAAACAGTTAATAGTTGAGGAGCGAAATGTGACAAAATTAATAGTTTAAGGTAAAAAGAACCAGAACTCCATTAATTAGGAGGCGAGAAGTGTATTTTTCCTTCTTCCTCCTTTTTTTGTCTAAGTTGTTAAATAAGTTTGTTGGCCTTGAGGTTGAACTTTTCCCAGCTTGATTTATATGTAATAAGTTTTAAAATAGTCTTTATAACAATCTGACTTTGTGTTTGGAAGTGTTTTTGCCCTCCATTTTTTTTAAGTTTTTGATGGAAAATTCTGATGTGGCAAAGTTTATACCATTTCACATCTTTTATGTTCATGTGCATAAATCATGTCCAAAAACTTAAGTAAAAAACGATGATAACTAAATAAAATGAAATATGACCTTGAAAAGCATTTTATTAATTAACTGCGAATTAGTTTTTCTTGTTTTTACTTTTGTTTGATCCAGTAAATATAATACAAAATTAACTTCGACCCCTCAATTATCAAAACAGCGAAATACATCCTTTAAGTTTTGAAATTCATATTTTCTTATTTAAAATTTTATCTTGGAGATTTATTTTAGTTATTTTGCATGTTTTTTTTTTGTATTTGGATAAGGAGGTAGATTAAAAATTTTCAAAAAATAAAGGAACTAAGGAGGCGTTTGTTTTCCAATATTTCCACCCCTTGATATTTCCAAACAATCATAAAATAATCTCTCTCTCCTTATTAAATTATAAAATAATATTATATTATTCAATTAAATCTTCTCTCTCCTCACCATAATATTTTCACAAACAAACACTCCCTAAATGTGTTATGAAACATATAAGCTACTCTCTCTTTCAATTCAAGCACGTCCAATATATTTTCAAAATATTTCCTTAGATTTTTGTGTGTGCGCAAATGGCGCAAAAGTGCGCCAGAGTTTAAAACATTATAGACTAGAAGCACTAGGGCGAAGCGACCCCTCAAAAGGGTTCTAAAAAAAGGAGTGGGCTCATTTTCCCAGGGGAAATGATACAGCTCCGGAAACTTATCCCGAATTTGGTCCCGAAAGTGACGTGGCCAGTATAATATTCGAGATAAAGAGGCTATGACCGGGTTGACATGGGACGTTTACCACTTAAAATAGCATGCCGGTTCAAATGGAAAAAGCTGGTTTAAATGGCAATTAAAATGCGCATTCTCCCTCATTTGGGGGTTTTAGAACGCAGATGATTTTTGAGGAGCTGATTCGCATGGCGATGCAGAGGGGGTCACTATAGAAGCTAGCAAAAGTCCGAACAGGTTAGTTTTTGTTTTGTTCTCATGTTGTTGGTCACCAAATCAAAAGTCATTGAACAGAAGGAATGCTGCTCTGAAAACACCTAGGGATGGAATTTAATCTGTTAGTCAATCAGAAAGAATATATATATCTATTTGTATCCAACGGAAATTAACTCTTAGCATTATGTACAGCTTGGAAACTGAAGGATATGGAAAGGAAAATACTTTTAAGTGGTTTTATTTCTCAGGCGTTTTTTGTTTATTGGTTTGTTATAACATGCTTCTACCCAGTTTATATCGATCTTCTGCTGTAATTGTTATTCAATCTTTACAAAACAGGAGGTCATCCCTTAGTAAAATGATAGTCCGTACTTGATCAGTTAAATGATGACTTATTTCTTTCTCTCAGATTTTCACCAAGAAATATATATTTTTATGAATTTAATCCGAGTTAAAAGAAATGGAAATTTCAGCAACTAAATAAGCACCACTAATTTTCATAAGTTAATTCATATTTAACCATTTATAATTATTATCGAGAGATCACTAATTTAGTAAAAAACTGAAAATTAATAGCAACTTTTTCTTGGGGGCAGTACGTAGTTCTGATTTACAAAACAGGAGGTCATCCCTTAGCTCTGTTGTGATGTTGCCCAGTTTATATCGATCTTCTGCTGTGATGTTGCTCCAAGGGCTAGAAGGTCATCCCTTAGCTCTGTGTTGTTGATAGTGGATTCTCAAAAACAGCGATTCCCAGTCATAGGCAAGTTGATTGGTTTGAGAATTTTTGAGATCAATGTAAATTTGGGTTGCAAAATTTAGTTACTTATTGTTGTTGCTAACCAAGTTTATTTGTCTTTTCAGTTACTCATTGTGGCTAGCTTATGTTATTATAAATGGACTGTTCAAGTTCACATTTGGAGAATGAGAGAGAAGTTGAATCCGAATATAGCGACCATGATGTGATTGACGAAGATGAACCTGAAATTGGTTAGGCTTGTTGTGGCTTTGATAATTTTGTGTGAAATTATTTTTCTTTGACCCAGGTATGGCTTTGAAAATTGCATTTCTTATTAAATTTTTGTAACGTAATTTAGAGTTGGAAGATAAAGAAGACGGGATGATAAAGCAACGAATGCTGTGGTATTCGAGATGATAAATGAGGATGAGAAAATTGAAGAACCTAAGACATCAATGCTCGTTGATTCGGCGGACGAAGTTTTCCTGTACTACGTAAAGTATGCTAAGCAAGAGGGTTTTGCAGTGGTGAAAAGAGGCAATAGAAGAAGTGAGGGGGTTCTCACCCACGTAACTTATACATGTATTCGTGAAGGGAAACAAAGGAAAGTCAAATCTGATGTTGCCCCAACAACAATTAAAACCAATTGCCCAGCCAGGATTTGTGCAGTGTTACGTGCCACTGGACAGTGGATGTTGAAAAAAGTTGTGATTGAACATAACCATAGTCTAAGCCTAGGCAAAGCAAGGTTAATGAAATGTCATGGCAGATAGAAGCTTCTGTGAAAAGAATGTTAGATATAAATGACAGAGCTGGAATCCGTACAAATAAGAATTTTGGATCTCTTGTTGTTGAAATGGGGGGGTATGAAAATATTTCCTTCGGAGAGAGAGATTGTCGAAATTTTATTAACAAGGCAAGAGAGCTTCGACTGGGTAAAGGAGGTGGTCAAGCACTTAGTGACTATTTCAGTAGAATGCAAAAGAAAAATTCTGGCTTCTACTATGTGATGGACATGAATGACGATTGTCGGTTGCGAAATGTGTTTTGGTGTGATGCACGAAGTAGAGTAGCATATGAGGACTTTGGGGATGTCATTTCTTTTGACACGACGTACTTGACCAATAGATATGACATGCCATTCGCTTCTTTCGTAGGTGTGAATCACCACGGTCAGTCAATGCTTTTTGGGGCAGCACTTATATCAAATGAGGATACAGACACCTTTGTGTGGTTGTTTGAAACTTGGTTGGGTTGCATGAGCGGTAAAGCTCCAGGTGCAATATTAACAGATCAGGCCAGGGCCATGAAAAATGCAATTGAAATAGTTTTCGGCGACAAGACACGACGTACTTGACCAATAGATATGACATGCCATTCGCTTCTTTCGTAGGTGTGAATCACCACGGTCAGTCAATGCTTTTTGGGGCAGCACTTATATCAAATGAGGATACAGACACCTTTGTGTGGTTGTTTGAAACTTGGTTGGGTTGCATGAGCGGTAAAGCTCCAGGTGCAATATTAACAGATCAGGCCAGGGTCATGAAAAATGCAATTGAAATAGTTTTCGGCGACAAGACACGACATAGATATTGTTTGTGGCACATTATGAGAAAACTACCAGAAAAGTTTGCATCAAGTCTTGATTTCCATGGTATTAAGGTTGCCTTGAATAATTGTGTGTATGAATCTGAAACCTGTGAACAGTTCGAGGAAAATTGGAAGTTTCTAATTGAGACTTACCAATTAGAACATAACACATGGTTGAATGGGTTATACGGTGAGAAGACTTTTTGGGTCCCGGCATATGTGAAAAATACATTTTGGACGGGAATGAATACAACTCAGCGGAGTGAAAGTATGAATGCGTTTTTTGATGGTTATGTGCACTCACAGACCACACTAAAGGAATTTATTGATCAGTTTGACAGTGCTTTGAGGAAAATGGTTGAGAAGGAGACAAATGCTGATTTCGATTCCTTCAATCGTATAATTCCGTGTTCGAGTCCCTTTCCTTTAGAGAAGAGCTTTCAAGATGTCTATACCAACGCGAAGTTCAAAGAAGTTCAGGGGGAGTTTCGGAAAGTTATGCAGTGTAATCACTCTTGTCTTAAAGTAATGGAGGTGAAGTGCAACTGTGCATTGTTTGAAACGAGAGGTATCTTGTGCTGCCATGCCATTTCTGTGCTGCTATCAAAGAAAGTGTCAAAGTTGGCCTGTAAATATTATCTTGCGAGATGGAGGAAGGACATAAGGAGACATTACACTTTTATTAAAAGTGCGTACGATGCTTTTCACGGTGACCCTAATGACGAAAGATATGACCGTCTGTGCAAGAAGTTTAATGAACTAGCATCGATCGCCTCGATGGATGTGGGCAAATACGAAAAGGTGATGGGAAATTTTAATCAGTTGATAGATGAATTCTGTGTACTTGAGCCCATTAGTGGCTCCCAGCAACCTATTGTCGCAATTGCGTCTTCTAGCTGTAATGAAGCCATTCAGAGTAATGATGTTTCGGCGACGCAAAGTAATATGGTCCTTAGTCCTGTTAAGGTTACAAGGAAAGGGAGGCCAAGGTCATCAAGAATGGTGTCTGAAATGGAAAAGGCGGTGAAAAAGTCACAACGAAAGGTGGCAAACACAATTCCTTGCTTAACTTGATTTTTTCTTGGGATTGGTTTGACACTCCTTTCGATAACCAGGGGTTCTGTTTTGTAGGCCTTAAAAGCAACACAAGATCAATCAAACGCTTCTCAAGGCCCAATGCCACTATGTGTGCTTCCTGATGTGCCAGGTCGTGTAACTCGTACTCAGGTATACACACACAATTGAACAGTTTGAAGACAAGTGTCTCACTTTATTTGGTTTTTTATGAAATTATTTGCCAACATTTGTTGTTACATGTGTGCATTAGGTTGTGGTGCCAGTTGATGTAACAATGGAGTTGTCAAACCTGGTGCTTCAACACAATTTTGAAAAAGCTTTCAATGTAGCCCTTCAGAGTAATGATATGTCCATTGTATCATGGTTCCTCTCAGCGGTAAAATATCTCATGCTAATTATTGTGCACAAATATTTCTTTTCATGGCGTACGCATTCATTTACCTTTAACAACAACTTAACCGTTACTCCCATTTTATTTTATCAAGGTTGATCTACGGTGGGTATTGTCGTTAGTTCCTCTCCCTGTGAGTCAAGGGGTACTGCTGAACCTTTTGTGGCAGTTAGCCTGTGATATGAAGAACGACTCACCACAGAAACTCGCTTGGATGACTGTCGCGGCCCATTCCATGATTCCTACCGACCCTGGAATTGCAATACATGCCAAGCCCATCCTTTTCCAAGTTCATGCCCTACTCAACCATCATTGTACATCGCCTACAATCACTACTGGCGAGATGTCAAGTATCCGTCTTTTGCTGCATGCCATCAATTCTATGCTCGTGGTGCTCGGTTAACTGATGACAACATCTTCATCTAGTGGCTTTGTACTTTTAACACGACCATGTTACGTTCGTACTTGTAGTTATGTTGCTATCACACTTCTAACTAGTGGCACCTTTATCAGGACAACTTGTTGTTTATTGCTCATTGTATTTTTGCAAGTACTGTGTTAGTTCCAGGTATAGGAAATTTTATGCAAGTACTGTGCTTAAAGAAAATTTTATGCAAGTATTTATGCAAGTACAGTCATGCCTCTGCTAATGTCTCCAAGTGTCCTGGTACGCGTTATATATTGTACATTTTACTACCCTGGAAGGGGATCTGGTCAAAGTGGCAGTAGTCCTGCTCCAAGTCCTAGTGGTAATGTTACATACACAAGTCGTCATTCCTTTGATTGTTGTTAAATTGTAGAACTATAGCTATTGGCAATGTTGGTTGTTGCAGCGGTAAAGACAAGAATGATGGTTGTTGCAGCAGAAGGAGATGGTCGTGGCTGGAGCTCGTTGCTTTCACTATGAAAGCTGGGAAATCCACCCTTGTACAAGCTCTGATGATTCTGTGATGAGTTGCTGGTGGGAAATAACTACGAAGCAGGATGATATGGAAACATTTAAGAACCTTCTCTTCCATTGCACGATGTATTGTTGACTCAGATTGATGAATGGTAAATGGAAATGTATAATGGTTCATAAAGATACAGTTTCCCTATGAAAAAGGAAGGCGTGGTTTCTAACATGTTCGTGCTTTCTCTCTCTCAGTTTTCCTTCGCCCATCAAAATTGTCTTCTGTGAAAGTGATAATAAGGTTAGGAAAATGTGGAAGCTGTAAAATGTTGTTCAACTTTGCAATTAAAAACGAGCAGGGGAATTTTTTTTATCAGAGCCCTCAATGCGAAACTTAAACAGGATTGCCTTCTTTTAGCACTCGGTTCCAGTTACCATAAGAATTGGTAGTTCCTATTCTTTTTTTCTTTTAGCACTCGGTTCCAGTTACCATAAGAATTGGTAACGATTTTAGGCAATCTTAAGCTTAGTGACTATGTTGCTCTCTCTCTATCTCTCTCTTTTGATATATGTCACCATTTATGTCATAACATAACATATAAATATCTGAGTAAGGCCAAAACAACATGAAAAATAAAATAAAATCCCTAGATTACAAAGTAGTAGATCCTGCCAAAGGGTGTTGGCCGTGATATATTAAATACATTAGAGGTCACTGTAACTTGAAGATGAGGACGAGGGTTTGGTTTTTTCTGCCAAACCAAAGGCAGCTAATCTCAACACGAGTTCCTCCCTCATCTTCTCCAACTCAGGATCCTTCTTGAGAATATGGTTTTCCGCCCTGAGCATATGGTTCTCCGCTCTGACCCTTAGTAGCTCATCATCCTTCATCTTCAACTCGGACAGCAGCCGCTGTATCTTGCGGTTCAATAGGGGGACATATTCGGCCGGGTCCCGCTTATCCGTCTCAGGATCTATCCACTGGAAAAAACCACAAGGCGTTGTCCCCTACATAAGACAAATGGATAGATTGTGACATCATCAATTGGCGGTTTAAGCAAAGCAGACTACATGTTCAATATAAATGCAGATTCACCATATACTCACCAAATGTTGGGCGTCTAGCCCGCATGTAAAATATCGTCGACCGGGATTTTGCGTTGTCCACGACGTTCTTTCTTGGATTGGGAGATTGCATCCACACCGTCGTGGTGCCATAAATATGTCGAAATTTTATTTACCTGCAATACAGAAAAAATATACATTTTAGGGAGTAATTGATTAGTCTTTCAAGTCGAATCGAGGACGCAACTATAACAGCTAACACCTAAACACTTTTCTCCTAAGAAGAAGTAAGGTATGTTTCCAACGCAAATAAATAATGATAATTGAACCTGATATGTAGCATAACAGTACAACTTTATTGAATGGAAGCAAAGGTAAATCAAAAAGAAAGAAACTCTCTCCACAAGTCATGGTGCATCCAAAGCAAAAATTATGCTCCTAAAAGAGGGGGAGTACTGCCTAGTTGGTCTCATGAAGCACACATGATACCCACCCTATAATCTCTCCTTATTCCTTTTTCTAAACTAATCCTACTGTCCTAATTCATCATGACAACATGCACCCATGGGACTTGAAGACAAGATACAACAGACCACTACAAAAACAATAGACCAATCACTACAACATTTATATAGTGATTGGGACTAATCATGTCGTAGTGGAAGGAGAAATTGTACATCTATCAACTGCAATGAAATTATTCAAATAACAACTAACTGAATAATATCTCTCTTAGGAAGAAACCATCACACTTCTGAATCTCTGTTTAAGATGACTGATGCAAAACAGAGTCTCCCAGATTAGTTACTAGCATCTGTCCCACAGTTGATGCGAAACAGACTTCCCCAAACAAACACAACACCCCCCCTCGGCTGGAAAACAAAACAGGATAAAAGGGAACATAAGATGTATTCATTAGCACAACAAAAGAATTTAGAAAAAAATACGGTCATGATTATGAAAACTAAACATGAAAAACATACGCAAAACAGATACAAAAAACAAATACGTTGCCTACATGCTATTTCGTTATACATTTGCTGGCAGGGAAGTTAAGAGTTCCAAGATGAATCCAGCAGCATGTAACAGTGCTAGAAAACAGATAGCACTTCACTATGAAAGCTACGCAGGATACACAAATAACAACATAGCACATGCAGGATTATTTACTCCATTGCATTCTAAACAATAAAACATCAACCTTGAGCTGAACGAATCACAAAAGGGGACCCGAAACTGTACCCAAAACAACAGAAGTGAGGGGACCCGAAGCTCTCAGGAATCTTCCTCGTCGTCGTCGAAAAACTAAGAATGGTCGAAATCAGTCTACCATTTCCAAGATATTTCAGATCCAAAAACCAGAACAACATGCCAATCAAACGCAAATAGGGAGAAGAGGAGTCTTACCGGCCGATCGGGATGAGGAGCTCACCGAGAGAAAGGGGGTCGGGAGCTTCGGTCTGAGAGAGGGGTTGTCGTGGGAGAGAGAGTAGGGATTTCAATTTTGAAATCCCTATTTGGGATCATCAGGTTCAAATGGGGGAGATGGAGAATGACCCGGGAGGGAGGGAAGGAGAGAACCGGGATCCCATAGCCTCTTTATCTCGAATATTATACTGACCACGTCACTTTCAGGACCGAATTCGGGATAAGTTTCGGGAGCTGTATCATTTCCCTTTCCCGGTTAGTACGAGGAGCAAAAGCTTTAAGGAGATGCGAGGTAGAGTGACATTTTACCAATCTCCTCGTGAGGTCGTGCGGATGTGAATGCGCAGTACAATAATTTTTTTATGATTTCCTAATAAGGGAAAGAATTGAGCATGAGTCGAGCCTCATGTATGATGTCTTCAATTCTCAAGTCCACCGTGAATTTCGTATGGGGTTTTAAGCATAGCCGTGACTAGGAGTGAATCTCCCTCTAGAATGATACATGGCATTTAGAGTTAGCGTTGTTCAACCCCGGTGTAGGTGCCGGTTTTGGTCAAACTAAGAATCTTTCATGCCCTCCTTGTAACAATTTATTAGCCTACAAGGCCGAGATAATCGCTGGCCTTCACTCGATTTTCTCCATACCGGTAAAGCAACATTCTGGTCTCCCCTCCTTTTGGAACAAGACTTTTTTCTCATAGCACCGAATATTAGCATCATGCTTTGCCAACCAATCCATGCCTAGGATAATATCGAATCCTCCCATCTCCATGACTATCAAATCAGCCAACATGACCTGCCCTTCCACTTCTATCGGATAGTTCTTCACCATCCGGCTACAATCGACTCTTCCCCCAGCGGGCGTCGACACAAGGACATTACAATCTAACGGCTCACTGAGTATGACATGTGCCTTGCAATATTAGCATCATGCTTTGCAAACCTCAACTTAGAATTCTAACGTATTTAACCCTCAACATATAACTCATATTTTAGGGTTTAGGGTTCTAATCCATTCCCTATGTCTTATGGCTCTACTCTCAAATCCATGGCTCTACTCTCAGATCCTCTGATACCAACTTAACTGTCACGCCCCGAACGTCATCCCGCAGGGATCGTGACAGCCGCGAGCAATCCTCAGGAAAGCTCCAGCGCTCATACATACATACATACAGCGGAAAATATACAGAATCGCGAGAGAGACGAGCCAACTCATAACATGATTACGGTTCTCAATAAACTTGCATCTTAATATATACATAACATGATTAACACTTAAACAAGTGACGGATCTCATCGATCAGGTCACAACAACAAAACATAGAAATAATCTTTCTTCTAAATCAGGTAGTCTTCATGACTTCCTTCACCTGAGGCATCTGGAATGATACAATTTTAAAAACGTGAGTCAAAAAGACTCAGTAAGGGAAAAACATAATTTTAAAACATGATCTTAACTTGGACTTGCTTAACATGAGAAATCATAATTCAAGATGCACATGCATGTCTCATGGTTATGCATATGCTCTTGCTCGTAGACATAATCTTGTTCTTGAAATTGGCCCATGGCCCTTCAAAATATTTCCTTCATAACTTGTGGGCTACTTACGCTCCATTTAACCCCTGGAGTCCGGGTTGTGCGTTCCCATCGGAACCGTCTCCCTTACCTTTGGGGACTTTTCATTTGGTCGAGCTAGCCCGTAGTTGCCCCAGGCCTGACGGCTAGACACGACCCTTGGAGGCTCACACCTTCTCATTGTCCTTCAGTGTGGTTTGCACAACCTCTTAGGATTCACCCAACCTTCTCGCATTCGTCTTTCGGTATGGGAGTCCGTCATGATGGTACGGTACCGACCAGAGCCCCTTAACTTAACTTGTCCTTCCATAAAACTTTCCATACGACATTGCATAAAAATCACTTTAGAAAATCATGCAATGCTCATGCCATGTCATGCTTGCTTGAAATATCATGTTTGTTCATGAATCTATGCAGCGTGTCATTCCAGTTTTAAAAAAATGTAAGCTTACTTACACACTTACTTCCACTTACCTCAGTCTCCTTGATTATAAGTAATGGTATGAAGATCGCCTACAAACGATTCAAACACCTCTTAGTTACTAGGAATTAAATACATAAGCATACAAGATAAATAATTGTATATAGCTTGGTTTTTCCCAAAAATACATTTCTGAAAATACTATATCATTTTCAAAGGTTTACTTTAGAAAACTTACATAAAACACTTGAGAAAAGTATTTAGCGAATTAACATATCCTAATAGCATCTAAGTCCAAAATCAGCAATCTAATAGTACCAAAAATTCAAGCTTTGCTAATTACCCTAACAAATACCAACCCGAGGTCTAAGCTCCATCATTTATGCTTAACTAACTTGCAAGATTTCTCTTAACACTAAACCTAGGTTTTTAACCTCTAACTCATTCAGCCATGACATTAAATCCATTTATATATAACATGCAAATTAACTATCATCTACCATTCATTCGGCCATTAGGGTTTCTTTACTAAACTATTCGGCCATGCATCACTCACTAACATTTATTGAATCAATTTCATCTTCAACATGATCCCACCCTCCAATATCAGTTTCACAACCTTGGATCTACAAATCCTAACAAAATTTCAAGATCTAGCAAGGATAATATTCGGCCAAGCATATTATGAACCATCATCCGAAACTTAGCATGCATTACCAACATCATTACATTTTCCATAAGCAACTCACAACCAAATCATTATTTCTTTCTTCATCTCTAACTTATCCTTTCCTCCAACAAAGACATCACAACCAACCTATTAAATCCACCATTTTATACAAAAATATCAACAAGGACAATGGCCAAACGAAGAGAAATAGAACATGCAAGATTCGGCCATCATTAACAAATTGCACCTTCAACCATATTTGGCCTTACCTTGGTGATTGGACACAAGCTTGCTAAAAGAAAAGAACCTAGCATAGATAGAACATCTAAGGTCAGAAAATATAGAGAAATTAAGCAAAACAACACATGCAAATCAAATCTACCTATACCTTCCACTAGAACACTCGGTTTT
This sequence comes from Myrica gale, assembly GCA_963930655.1. Lineage (NCBI taxonomy): Eukaryota > Viridiplantae > Streptophyta > Magnoliopsida > Fagales > Myricaceae > Myrica > Myrica gale. Next base: position 16,602,795 of record OZ005602.1, on the reverse strand, counting down.
CACCAAAATCCTCCACTACACTTCAACTTTCGGCTCCACCTTTAAGAATGATTCCAAGGGCTGAGAATAGTGTCAACAAGGTGCTGAGATAGAAGTTTATGGTGAGGAAAAGAGAGAAGTACAGCAGCTGAAAGTTGCTTGAAGAAAACAAAGCAAGGCTTGAAACTTTGAAGTGATTCGGCCAAGAGAGTGAGCTGAGTTTCTGTCAAGGGAAGATGGCTGAGTGAAGAGAGGTTTCCAGCCACCAAGAGAGAAGAAATAAGATGAGCTAAGGAGAGATTTCGGTCACCAAAGAAAAGAAGCAAAACTAGAACAAGGAGAGGTGTTTCGGTTTCAAGAGAAAAGAAGCAAAACTTGAACCAAGAGAGTGAGCTTCGGTCAAGGGAAAAGAGAGAAAGAAAGTTTGAAATGAGAAGTGTGGTTCGGCCAAAGGAATGAGCAAATGAAAATGTGAAGAAGTGGGGGGGGTGATGATGCGTGAAAGGCAAACTGAAAATGACAAAAGCAAGTTGAAAATGAAAAGAGCAAGTTGAAAATGACAAGAGGGGAAAAGGGGGGGGTGAACTTGGGTATTGTCGTCCAAGCCAAAATGTTTTGTCCTTTCAAATTTAACTCTCCTTATCTCTTTGTCTCCTCTTGCTGAGCCATTCACGTGAAGCCCCTTGTCTTGTCTTTTCAATTTAATTCATCTTATCTCTTTTCTTGCTCTTCACGTGCTCACCAAGGGAAAAAGACAACTTCACTTGCTCATTTGGCCTTCACGTGAACTACACAATTCTAGACTTTTCTCACCTTTTGCACCTCACTTATCTTCTTTTCATTCCACATATCAAATAGCTACTATGTCTTATCACACACATATATATATTCCAACTTATCACCAACAACTTATCAACTAGATAACTTATCTCCAATAAGCACTTTAACTTATCTAAATCAACACCATAACTTATCAACTTATCAACATGATAACCTATCTCAAGATAATTATTCTAGCCTATCTCTAAGATAGCCACAACAACCTATCATCTTAAAACTCTCTAGCTTATCACTATGATAAGCACACCCACTTATCAATTAAATTCTTTTCAAGTTATCATATATATATAGTAGCTTATCATATAATATCTCTAATGATAATTAAGGCTACATAATGATGATCAAGGCTACATATTAAAATACACAAAAATATTTAAATGCTTAACATAAATTTCATGATTTTTTCTACTTAGATATTTTCGGCCATGATATATCAAATTTCTCTTCATAATTTAATTTCATGGATTATGGAATATAATAAGCAAATGGAAAAATATAAGTCCATAAAAGAAACTTACCTAGCAAGTTTCGGCTCTTAGGAAAAATAGAATTTAAACTTGCACTAAAAACTTCCACAATAAAAAATGAAATTATCTAAAGAAAATTCTTGAATAAAATTCCATAATAAGTTAATGTACCATAAACATTAAACTTAGATCATACATTGGCCAAAAATATGGCCCCATAAATTAAATTAAAACAAATACATAGGAAATAGCAAAGGGATAAACGGGGTCTCACATGAAACATTAGCATAAAACCTGGAAGAGTAAATGCATCTATAAAGTTCACTGGTACTCTTTGCTATTTTCGGTTCAATTGCTAAATATCCTTTCCTTTAACCATAACTCATTTTTAACCATGCATGTCTGTGTAGTTATTTAAAACTGATCATCTGAGACATTTTTCATTTCTACAACAAATCCAACTAACAATTAAGATTCCAAACATTGATCATAACAAACAAGGCCACTAAAATTTTATAAAGAAGCTTTCAAATTTTCTTTTAGACATTTCATCAAACACCTAAAGCACATCAAGATTTTCCTTTCAAACCTCAATCCATAATCTGACCGTGTATGCACTTCCAACACCTCAAAGCCTATATTTCTTCAAATACAACTTCACAAACCTAACTTGAAACTAGAATTAACATCTAATTGTACATCCACAGAGATTTGATAAGTGAAATCTTTGTGTCTCCCTTTATGAATAGATAAGAATTTTCTAATCCCCTTATCTCTTTGTGTCTCCCTTGATTTCCTTTGCTCTGACCGAACGTCAACCTTCATACTACCAATTGCTCTCTTTCTCCTCTCCTTCTTTCTCTTCTCCCTTCTCAGGCGCTGTTTCTCCTCTTCCTCTCTCTATTACACAATTTCTCTCTCTCACACACCACTGTCCCTACTTCAAATATATGTCGGTCCTTTTTTAAATAAACAAGATTGTTTTATAAAATGGCTTTCCACTTGCGTGAAGGAAATTCACGCAAGTGCATCACTTTGTTGGGAGAGTGGGACACGTCCCCTCTCCCAGCTTTAATTTTTTATATATATATAACTTAGCCTTGATAATAGTTTTTAAATGCAATTAAATAAGCATTACAAAATAATTTAGTTCCAATAAAATTAAATACTTGAAATAATAAAATTAAATTAGACAAATAAAATCACATTAATATTATAAAGATAATTTATTAAAATCAAGGTTAAAAATATAATACTTAAACCAAAAAAGGAAAATTCGGCCATATACTAAAAATTTAACCAAATTGCTCTAAAATATTAGAGGAAATAAAATCAAATCAATTAGACAATTTAAACATATGGATTGCAATAAAAATAGTGATCTTAATTCAAAGATTACAGATTGAAGGAAAAAAATTCTATAAGAAATTAATTAAATCGTAAATATTAAACAAGGTACAAATTTAGAAAATAAAACAAATACTAGGGAAAAGAACACCAGTACTAAAGATATTGAAAGAAAAACATTAACACAAGAGTCTTAAAAGTAGCTCAACAGGTTAGGGGTATCACAACGTAGTTTCGATGACAAAATTATTTTCGTCATGTTAGCCCAAGGTTGTTTTATAAACAATCCATAAATGATTTTGATGATAACAAAATATTCCAAGTTTCAAAGACTTTTAGATTTTACATTGTCAATCCACAATTTCCAAGTTGTATTTCGAAAGGATTGAGGTTTATCTATCTAAAATATTTCTAAGTGCACTTGAACACCATTACACAAGCTGATAAGATTAATTTTTTTATATTGTAGGTGTATAAAGAAGTTTGGAATGGATTGAACACTTTAAAGTTGTTGTTTTTCTCTCCAGCACTTATAAGTGTCTACACATTGAATCTATGTGTCGACACATTGAACTAACACCCGAGAGTTTACATTTCAGGCAACTCAAAATGATTTTTTGACTAAGTGTTGGAAGTGTCGACACATTGGACCATAGTGTCGACACATTGCACTTACACCTGAGAGCCCAACTCCGGAATGCAAAAATTCACTGTTGACAGCATTTTCAGACTAAGTGTTCAATGTATCGACACATTGCACTGTCTCCCGAGAAATGAAAACATGGTGTCGACACATAGAAGACCATGTGTCGACACATAGTGCGAAATTGCAGAAATTTTGAAACAACGCCAGATTACTCAAAATGGTTCAAAATGGTCTCAAATGACCTCCAACGGCACTCAATCTTTCCAAGAAGATCCTTTATGACCGTTGAAGACCTAGACGCTATAAGAAGAAGGAGATGGAGAGAGAGAAGATGAAGCTCAATCAAAATAGCAACATCTAGAGAGAGAAAAGCCAAGAGCCAAAAAAATTCATTTGTTGATTCCTTCAAGTCCGGAGCTCTCTTTGTCAAAGCTTCTTCTCTTGCTCATCATTGACAACCCAGCCTTCAAAGGAAGAGAAACTTCTTGAAGAAGATAGAGTTGCATCATCATTCAACATATATCCTTCCAAAGAGAGAGAAAGCTAGATCTAAAGTTTTCATTTGCTGATTCTTCCAAGATCGAAGCTCCCATTGTTCAATACTCTTCTATTGCTCATCATTGACGACCTAGTCTCCAAAGAGAGAGAATTCTTGAAGAATGGACAACACACTTGCAATCACTCCTTGCCCTAACTTCTAGAGAGAGAAAGTGCTTTGAAGAAGAAGGAAAACCGTATCTACTAAAAGGTTTGTGCTCACATCTTCCAAAATCTAGATTTCCTTTTAGAATCTTGTCTTCTTACACTTTAATGAGCTTTTATACTTGCTGATTTGGCTTAGAGAGCCATTTCACATATTTGAGTTTTTCATTGGCATATTCGGCTTAGAGAGTCATTCATTGTAATTCTTTTGTATCCATCTTGTGGAAAACACTTGAGTGTTGTGTGAACACTTGGTGAGTGTTGGGAAAACACTTGGTCCTACTTGTGAGAGTAGAAGAAATCCTCTAGGTTGTGAGGATTTGTGAGAGTTGAAGCGTGAGCTTGCAAAACGCTTTGTAAAGGTTCCTTAGCACCCGGGAAGCTAAGGTGTATTCGCTATTTGAAGAATAGTGGAGGAAGCCCAAGGAAGTCAATAGCCTTGGGGGTGGACGTAGGCAAGTGTTGGCCGAACCACCTAAAA